>CM029405.1:38255321-39455321 GCA_017139565.1 Luffa aegyptiaca | reverse complement strand
CCTCTTTTGAAATAAAATGTTAAGACATTCTAAAATAGTTCAATTCTATACCATATGCATTGCATGAGATAACTAAATTATATATATTGAAAGAGACAAAGAAACTATATATGGGAAACAATGAAAGCATGAAATAATTCTTGTTGTCATTTCCCCTTCAACCAAACAACTACTAATTACCAATTCCAATTCAAAAAAAATAGTAATAATAAAAATAAAAAATATTGCCAATGGAAATAATTTAAAACAATTAACCACACAAGGAAGAAAACTCAAGAGTGTGGTTGACATACTTTTAAAGTAGTTGTAGACGATTAAAAATATTTTAAAAGTTAATTAGTAGTATTTCATTAAAATCTTAAAGATTGGTAAAATATATTGTCCGATTAAAAACGACTTTCATAATAAAAGATAGTTTTACAAATTTTAAAACTAAATAAAAGACCCTTAAAGGGTTTTTAGAAATAAAAAACATTTAACTAATTTTCTTTTGAAAATACTTATATACAATATAGGTGCTTCGCTCAAAACAGTTTTTTTTTTTTCTTTTCAAAAAAACATGTCAAACACAAAATATGAACTAATTAAATCCATTGAATATTACTAATATTTGCTTACAATGCCTTTAATATTTCTTTCCATCCATGGATACTTGATTGGATATAAGAAGGGGAAAGAGGCCAAACCCTTCAAACACAAATCGAAAGAAAGAAAAAGAAATAAAAAAGTGCTTAGATATGAATCAGTTGGCAAATTATTTGTGTGTCATTTCATTTGTTATGATATTGTCAATGGTGAGTAAGCAATGTTTGGCATTTCCACAACATCCATTTATGCCATGGTCAGTGACAATTGTAGATGACTTGAGCCCAGGAAAATCTCTATTTGTGCATTGCAAATCAAAGGATAACGATTTAGGGCCTCATACAGTATTGAGAGGTGAGAAATACACTTGGAAGTTCACCGAGAATTTCCTTGTAACCACTCGTTATTGGTGCTTTTTACAAACGACGATGAATCAAAAAGTAACGATGGATGTGTTTTGGCGAGAGAATCACGATTGGCTCTCGTATCGATGCAACTATGCCACTTGTGTTTGGGTTGCCAGAGACGATGGAATTTATATTCTAAATATTCCTAAAAATAATACCTTGGAGTATGTTCGTCCTTGGCAATAGCATCAACCAGAAGTTTAAACTTTGAGAATTCTTACACATGTTTGAAATAAGCTAATACATGTAGTGTATGTAATAGCAGCATGATGTTCTCCTTCACATTGTTATTATTCATGGCTTTTCTGCTGGGTTTTGTGTAGAAATCTATTGGGACAAGCTCCTTATTAATGAATTCTAAGTAAATTAGCTTCATTGTGTCTTTGTGTCTAAAAGGTTCTACAAGCTCTTTATTAAGGAACTCTAAGTAAATTAGCTGAAATTGTGTCTTTGTGTCTAAAAAGTTCTACAAGCTCCTTATTAATGAATTTTATGTAAATTAGCTTCAATTGTGTCATTGTGTCTAAAAGGTTCTTTCACTCTTAAGTTCAAGCTTGAAATGTCGATGTTGACAAAATTTGGAAAAAAAAAAAAGCAATAATATAATAGAAAATCGAATGGAAATTATTTTAATTAGTAAATAAAATTTTAATTAGGACTTAATTTGGCTCTCATAATTGAAGCAATAATATAATAGAAAATCGAATGGAAATTATTTGAATTAGTAAATAAAATTTTAATTAGGACTTAATTTGGCTCTCATAATTGACATCTTCAATTTCCACATATCTAAAGATATAAGTAATATTTGTATGAAAAATGTTTTTTTTTTTTTGAAAATTGAAAAATGTTGTTATTTAGTTGTTCATGAAAATATTTTTTAATTATTTTACCAAAGTGTGATAAATATAAAAAAATTATTTTATACAAATATACTCAAAATAGAATTAACCATAAAGGAAATATTATCAATTGTTTATTTAATTAATTATTCATAACTTACTATGCTAAATAAATTTTCTTACTACTTAATACTTATCGTCAAAAATTACTATTGAACTGAATTTTCTATAAATAACTAATACATCAGGTTATAAAGTTAAAATATTTAAATAATATTATGTCAAAAATTATTACCTTAAAGACAAACTAACCAAACTATTTAAATTAATTAACCTTACAAATATCATGTCTTTAATTGATTGTTCATTAGAGGATCAGTGATACTTAAGGTGTAAGATGTAATTACAGGGGTAAAACGGACTTTTGACCTAGTTGTAATTACGAACAAGTCGTGAAGGGTCGAATTGCATATAATGGTTATATCCATGGACACAAATTGTACTATAGTGCATAAGAGTGCAACTCTAGGTCTATAGTGGAGTGACCTAGAGTTAATGAATGAAAATTAATTGATTAAAGAGATTAATTAATTAATTTTGTATCATTGAAGCTTACAATCTGTAGGTCCGTAAAGTCCCCTTGCTAGCTCATAGTAACACTAAAGGTTCAATTTAGTTGAAAGAAAATTTGAAATGTTCAAATTAATATTTAATACATTAGATATATTAAATATAAAAGAGGACAATATATTTATTGTATTTGATTCATTAAGCAGTGCTTTGTATGGATTTGGTGCATACTTCATGCATTTCAAGCTACATTTCTAGTTTATGTACACTCAGGTTGTGCTACAGCAGCTGAGTTTATAGCAGAAGGCCAAAAGTCTTAAATTTAATTGTCTGCACGTGTTATCTCACGTGGGAAATTCATTAATTGAGTTGGCAGCCAAATGGAGTTGATTTGTACCATTTTAGCCAACTAGGGAAGGTCCATGTGGGGGATGATGTCTAATCAGCCCTAAATTCAATGTAAGAGCTTGGGATAAATAGATTTTGGTGCCAAAAGAGGAAGATATTTGGTTGGAAAAGAAAAGGAGGAGAGTAGTTGCTGATTGAAGATCGACTGTGAGAAGAAAAAACAAGGGAGTTGCTGATTGAAGATTTTCCAGTTTGGGAAAGCTGGAATCTCTCCTAGAAGCGTCTTTCTTAGTTTCTTATTCTCTTTATTTCTCTCTTCTTGGTGTTAGTTTGTGCCCAAGGCTGTAAGGATGATCTTTATAGTTGTTATCTGCTGTATTTTCATTGTTTTCTCCTTGAACATGAGCTAAATCCTCTTAGGTGAGGATTATGGTGCTTAAGCTTGAACTTTTTATTTGTTGTTGATGGAACTTTGTAGACTTCAATTTAAAGTAAAGTCTTCTTCATGTTTAAAGCTAGAATTTCGATTGGCCAACCATTTTCTAGCATGGTTATTAAGTGTTTGGGAAAACAACTAATAACTTATTACTTTACTAGTGGGTAATTTAGGAATAAATATTCACCTAAGGCACTAATCAGTTAAGCTAAAAAGAGGGGGCTAAATGGGAATTTAATCACCTAAACTTGAGGAGAATTGGAAAATTCACGTAGAAAATAATGGGTGAATAGGAAATTATAAAGTTCTGCTATACAGCTTGTGAAAGTGGACAGACCCTAATCTGAACCTTATCTTCTCTGTGTTGATTCACTGTTTTTACTAGTATTTCTTCAAGTTTCTGTCATTTTAAGCTTATTTTCAATTTTAATCTCTTCCATTTAGTTAATGAAAAATGTTTTGTCCTTGGTTACTTTGAATTTCATTAAAAATTAGGCTTAGAAATAGTCGTTTTCATTGCATCAACCCTTGTGGAAACGATATAAAAATACTTATCACTTGCTACTGATCGTTGAAGGTGTTAATATCTAACATGCGGAAGCAATTTTGGATCTTAGGCACATAATAACATCAATTTGATCATACAAAGCATGTTGTTCATAAGAGAAAAAACAGAGTTTTTGAGTACCAACCTCTTGTCGTAGCTTAAAATTGAACAGATTGATATGTTGTTTTTCCTCACCAACTGATCACGAACCACCACAAGATCTTCCTTGCTATTCTCAGGCCTTTGGAACGGATTGTGGGATCCTCTAGTGATGGGAATTGGAAGGGAAAGTGTTTGGGTTTCAAGCTTTGAGAGGCTTTTGGTTCATGAGCTTGAGAGACAATTTTGGCAGCATAACACCAAGAATTTCTCTTGCATTTCTTCAACAAATGTACCTCTATTTAAAGAGGAATTGATGCTGACTTGAAGCCCCTAAATTGGACAACAAATCAATCTCAATTAGAGTGGGATTTGGTGGCTAATTGAGGAATGCATGGGATTAGTCACCATGCACTCCACCTCCTAAAATTGTTTTTCCTTTTGAATTAATTAATTCAAAGGAAAATCAATTTTAGTTAATTGATTTTAATTAATAATATGAAAATAATTTTTAATTTTGAATTTTCAATTTTAAATTAATTCAAAATTAATTTAAAATAATTATTAATTAAATAATCAATTATATAATTATATATTAATTTATTATCTAATATTAAATTAATATTTTGCTACTAATCCCGATCATTTCCGAAATGAAATTTCTCAACCATGAATCTCTATTCACGTGCTTGATATTTAAATCATATTTAAGTATGTCTAACTCTCAAAATTAGGTTTAACCAAAAACCAATGTGTTGGTAATATCCAATACGATTGACATCGTCCCTAAACCAAATTTGAACAATTCTAATTTTTTCCATCATATTGTTCCAAAGTTTATTCCTTAAGCTAACAAGGGGACCTAATGGACCTACAGATCATGGGCTCCAATGATTCGAGGTTTAACCGGCCAAACTCTTTTAACCTAGTTAACCAACATTCGTTAACTACCGGGTCACTCCACTATAGCCTAGTAGTTGCACTCCCCTCACTGTAGATATATTTCTGTCCACTCGATATAACCATGGTTAGTAAGTCAACTCTTCATAGGTCGTTTGTAACTATAACTAGGTCAAAAAGTTCGTTTTACCCCTATAACACTTCTGGATTCCTTAAGTCCACTGGTCCTCTAATGAACAATTAGTTTATGGTCCAACCACTACACAGAGTCCCTCTCGGGGCAATGAGAGGGTGGTGCCCCTTGTTCAAGCCTCAGAGTCAGCAATTAAGGGAACAACCTCTCTGCTACCCTAATACGGGTAGAAGTAAATTCCATCTTGTAATACTATGTCCCCAACTCTTTATACAGTATTATCTCCAAAATGGTAGGCTTATTGAGTCGGTGATGTTTGACCACTCCCACCCATGCAGATCAAAGGATAATCCTAAATAAACAAGAGTTCATAGTTAGCTCAGGATTAAGATCGAGTTACCTAGGTCATCACATGAAATAGTCAGTCTTAACAGTGAACGATGTTATAAAGTAAGAGTGACTTATTTCTTGGTCTGATCTTGTGCAAACTCTTTTACACAGGATGCCCCCACTCGCATGTCTCTACATGAACGATCCAGGATCATATCGTTTGCCTTGTTTGCAAAGTACGCCACATCCATACTGTCACCCGGATAAGGTACCCAGCCTTATACCTATACTATAGACCATTTAGGTTATATACTAGAACTTGATCCCTGTCCATATTCATAATATAGTTCGAGTATTTCATATTATAACCCAGGATGTTTATCTATTGGATTTAGGTTATATAAACAAACAATTCACTGAATAACATTGATGCGCAAATTTCTACCGCAAGTGTACGGGTCAAGTAATAATAGTATTTTCGTGTAAAACGAGTGTCGTCCTCTGGATTGGTTTTTAAGTTAAACTAAGTACCGTGAATACTTTTGTTCAATTTTATTTAGGGAGCAAAACTCAATGATAAAGATAAAAGTAAAGACAAAAAGCATAAAAAATAAAGGTGGAGAATCAAATGGAAAGACTCTTAGGGAATTGATTTCATTGTTGAGTTTGAGGATTAATTAATGGAATGAATTTCACATGCAATAATTCTACCAAGTCTAGGAACCTTTTATCACAACTATCTCTCCCGAGCATAATTGATTCTCATGCATGCAACCAACTATCTCTCCCGAGCATAATTCATTAACATGCAAGGCCTTGGGTTTAGTTCTTCAAGCAATTTCTAAAGTTATTCCAAATCCCGTCACAAACTTAGAATTTCTACTTTAGTCATGCAATTAAATAAAGTAAGTCTTAGGCCAAATACCCTCTCCCGAGCAAGATTCAACACTCAAATCATTCAATTAGTGATCAAGTAATTGAAAGCATTTAACCATAATTGCATAGGTAAAATAAATGCATACTCATACCATAAATCAATCCAACAAACTAAAACAACTACATCAATCCCTAAGACAAACAACTAGCAATTCATAGTCTTTAAACCACAAACACTAATTGAAAGAAAAGCCATAAAAACTACAAGAGGTAAGGGAAAGAGAAAGGAAAACTCGAATCCGTCGAACCCGTCATGATCTCCACGTCTTCTCGCTTGGTTCCTGCTCCTTGGCCTTGCTTCAGCTCCCACCAAAGGTCTCTAGTCGAAATTAGGGCTAAAATTTAACCAATTGAACTCCCCCAATCTGTAGCTCAAAAGGAAGAATATATAGAAAATCTGTCGATAGCGTCGCGATGCTATCGCTTTCTGCCTCAAGTAATAAAGGAAAATATTGACAGCGTCAAG
This sequence comes from Luffa aegyptiaca, assembly GCA_017139565.1. Lineage (NCBI taxonomy): Eukaryota > Viridiplantae > Streptophyta > Magnoliopsida > Cucurbitales > Cucurbitaceae > Luffa > Luffa aegyptiaca. The sequence continues at coordinate 39,448,722 of CM029405.1, read as the reverse complement.
ACGCTCAAGGACAGCGTCGCGATGCTGTCGCCTTTACCGCCTTTTCCGCCACAAGGCTAGCGTCTTGATGCTAGCTCTCGGCAAGCCCACTTCTAAAAGCTTCCAACTTGATTATTTTCGGTTCTTTGGCATCTTTTTACGTCCCGAACACCCGATCAACTCCAAATTCTCATTTTAGCTCAAAATAACAATTTCCTACAAAATAAACATTAAAGTGCAATAAAATGGCTACGAATTACTCAAAGACTAACTAAAATAAATAGAGAAAAATAGCTAGCTATGCTCGCTATCAAACACCCCCAAACTTAAGCTTTTGCTAGTCCTCGAGCAAACTAAAAATCAAGCAACGGTTGAAGAATAGATGCAACAAACATGACTCAATCCTCAAGGCTCAAAAGTCAATAAACAAGCAATCAAGAGACATGGACATAAGGCCCAATGAAGGAGACAAATCAAAAGTTTTCCAAAATTAACTTGCATAAGAAAGATCTAACTTAGCTAGATTAGACTCTAATAGCTCGAGATTGGATTATTAAACTCTCAACTTATCTTCCCACTACACTGGCACTAAGGATTTACTAATGAGCAATGGAACAAATTAGTTTGTTTTCATCCATACCTAAGTGCTTTAAATTTAAAATTGAATCAAGCAGTTATAAGTGGCACTAGCTTTCACACACCTATTGCAGGGACCCATAACCCGAGTTTTACTCTTGGTTGGCCTAATTGATCACAACAGGGGTAGCTCTTTTTGCCTAAAACATTATTAAACATTGCATATTGTGCACAAGCCATGGCATAATTTTTCTTAATAGTAAAGACAAGAATGATTTTTTTTTTCTCATGATCATGATAAGCATATGTTCTTTTCTTTCCTCTTAAGCAAGATTAAACATGCTAATTTGCAAAAAAATTAACTCTTTAGCTCTTCCCTACACCTATCGAGGTGACAACAAACATATGAACCTAATAATTCGCTCCTAAGCATTCAAGTCCAATTCTAAACCAAGGAAAACACTCTACTAATGCAAGACATCTCCTAGAAAAAGTTTAAAAAGTCTCCCTTTTTGGACACTCATGCTTACAACTCATCAAAAGCTTGAAAATTGACAAGAAAGCCTCTACTAGGAAATCATAATCATGCAAAAGTAGCATCCACAAAACAACCATATGCTAAATTCATAGAAAGTTAAAAAATATAGCCCGAACTCAGATGCTCAAGGGCTCAATAAGCAAAGTGCATTCCACCCCCAAACTTAAAACATGCATTGTCCTCAATGTACAAAAAACTAAAGCCTAATCAAGCATGAGAACAAGAGAAGAATGGAATAGGTGAACAATACTGCCCTGGAATGATGACCTTTTCATGAATGCCTGGCAAAGGCAAGAACACGGGAACTCCTACAAAACAAAAACAACAACAACATAAAAACAATAACAAAGTAACTTGGGTTTTCTCCCATAGGCGCTTGTTTATGGTCTTTAGCTCGACGTGCTCGTGCAGACTGTCAAGGCACATAAAACTTCTCGTATTTCTTTGGGCCCTTCTTTCTTGAATCAGTAAAACTCACGATTGCTAGCAAACTCACTAGCTTCTCATGGGCCCCTGAAATAGAATTATTTTTGGTATTTTTTATTAAAATAAACATAAAAGGAGAAATATCAAAATAAAAAGACTCTGACTCTAAAACTGACTCGTGAGAATAGAAAAAGGAACAATCATATTCTACAAAGGATGGAAAAGATAAAACAGACGAAGGTTGTTCAAGCTCAAACTCCACCTCCTGAACTTCCTCTGACACTATAAACTCATTTTCTTTTTCTTCCTCACAAACATGTTCTTGATTGGTGTTAACACTCTTCAATTCTTCCCCACTATTCATGCAACTCACCCCTAACTGCTCATCCTTAGCAAGATTGAAAGAACTAAGCTCATGAATGGGTGCCAATGAATCATCGGCCACATGACTCACTAGACAACCTATGGAGGTGGATCCCACCTCACTAACTTCCCTTTGGGTCTGAGGTCCTTTTATAATTTCATCTAATTTTAGACTCCTTGCTCTAGACTCCTCAATATATTTTTGAACTAAGATTTTTAAGGAAGAATTTTCTTTTGAAGGGGTATAACTTGAAGTTGAAAAATTAGAAGATGGTGCTGGTTCTTCAAGCACAGATTCTCTATCGGGCCACCCAAAATTATAAAATTTCATTCAAATCAATTAAAGCATCAACAAATATTAGGCTTTCAATTAGATGCAATCACCAAATAATAGCACAACAAGAACAAAGGTCTAAGACTCAAACATAAAAGGAAAGAAAAGAAAAAAATGAAAAAAAAATAAGGAAAATAAAAATTAAGGAAAAAAATCAAACAAATAAGGAGATCACTAAAATAGGAAAGCAACAAATATGGAAAGAAAACAAAAAAAGAAAGGAAAAAAATGCAATCTACCTAAAGAAATAAATATACACCCTAAATTAAGACCGAACAATTTTTCCACAGTATTAATGTAGCTAAATATGCCAATCCCCGGCAACGACGCCAAAAACTTGATGCGCAAATTGCTACCGCAAATGTACGGGTCAAGTAATAATATAATATTTTCGTGTAAAACAAGTGTCGTCCTCTGGATTGGTTTGTAAGTTAAACTAAGTACCGTGTGAATACTTTTGTTCAATTTTATTTAGGGAGCAAAACTCAATGATAAAGATAAAAGTAAAGACAAAAAGCATAAAAAATAAAGGTGGAGACTCAAATGGAAAGACTCTTAGGGAATTGATTTCATTGTTGAGATTGAGGATTAATTAATGGAATGAATTTCACATGGAATAATTCTACCAAGTCTAGGAACCTTTTATCACAACTATCTCTCCCGAGCATAATTGACTCTCATGCATGCAACCAACTATCTCTCCCGAGCATAATTCATTAACATGCAAGGCCTTGGGTTTAGTTCTTCAAGCAATTTCTAAAGTTATTCCAAATCCCGTCACAAACTTAGAATTTCTACTTAAGTCATGCAATTAAATAAAGTAAGTCTTAGGTCAAATACCCTCTCCCGAGCAAGATTCAACACTCAAATCATTCAACTAGTGATCAAGTAATTGAAAGCATTTAACCATAATTGCATAGGTAAAATAAATGCATACTCACACCATAAATCAATCCAACAAACTAAAACAACTACATCAATCCCTAAGACAAACAACTAGCAATTCATAGTCTTTAAACCATAAACACTAATTGGAAGAAAAGTCATAAAAACTACAAGAGGTAAGGGAAAGAGAAAGGAAAACTTGAATCTGTCAAACTCGGCACATCCCCGTCACGATCTCCACGTCTTCTCGCTTGATTCTCTCTCCTTGGCCTTGCTTCAGCTCCCACCAAAGGTCTCTAGTCGAAATTAGGGCTAAAATCTAACCAATTGGACTCCCCCAATCCGTAGCTCAAAAGGAAGAATATATAGAAAATCTATTGATAGCGGCGCGACGCTATCGCCTGCCGCCTCAAGTAATAAAGGAAAATATCGACAGCGTCGAGATGCTCTAGGGCAGCGTCGCGACGCTTTCGTCTTTGACATCTTTTTTATGGAAATATAGGAGTTTCGAGGCGCCTCAGACGCTAGCTCTCGGTCAAGCCCACTTCTAAAAGCTTCCAACTTGATTCTTTTCGGTTCTTTGGCATCTTTTTGCGTCTCGAACACCCGATCAACTCCAAATTCTCGTTTTAGCTCAAAATAACAATTTCTTACAAAATAAACATTAAAGTGCAATAAAATGGCTACGAATTACTCAAAGACTAACTAAAATAAATAGGGAAAAATAGGTAGCTATGCTCGCTATCAAACATCAGTTGTATAAGAATGCAACAACACACAACTCAATCCTCAAGGCTCAAAAGTCAATAGACAAGCAATTTAGAGACATGCACATAAGGCCCAATGAATGAGACAAATCGAAATTTTCCCAAAATTAATTTGCACAAGACAGATCTAACTTGATTAGATTAGACTCTACTAGCTCGGGATCGGATTATTAAACTCTCAACTCATCTTCCCTCTACACTGACACTAAGGATTTACTAATGAGCCACTAGACAAATTAGTTTGTTTTTAACCAAACCTAGGTACTCTAAAATTAAAATTGAATCAAGCATTTATATGTGGTACTAGCTTTCATGCACCTATTGTAGGGACCCATAACCCGAGTTTAACCCTTGGTTGGCCTAACTGATCATAACAAGGGTAGCTCTTTCTGCCTAAGACATTATTAAACATTGCATAGAGCACTCATGACATGTCATTATTTTTTTCTTTCAAGAGTAAAAGCAAGAATGATGTTTCTTTTCAAGCATGATAAGCGTATACTCTTTTCTTTCCTCCTAGGCAACATTAAACATGCTAATTTGCAAAAATAAACTCTTTAGCTCTTCCCTACACCTATCGAGGTGACAACAAACATATGAACCTAATAATTCGCTCCTAAGCATTCAAGTCCAATTCTAACAAAGGAAAATACTCCACTAATGCAAGACATCTCCTAGAAAACTTTTAAAAAGTCTCCCTTTTTGGGCACTCATGCTTACAACTCATCAAAAGCTTAAAAATTGACAAGAAAGCCTATGCTAGGGAATCATAATCATGCACAAGTAGCATCCAAAACCAACCATATGCCATAATCATAAAAAGTTCAACAAATATAGCTCGAACTTAGATGCTTAAGGGCTCAACAAGCAAAGCATTCCACCCCCAAACTTAAAATTTTCATTGTCGTTAATGTATAGAAGTCAAAAGCATACATAAGCATGAGAACAAGAAAAGAATGGAAGGGGTGAACAATACTGCCCTGAAATGATGACCTTCTCAAGAAAGCAAGCAAAGCCAAGAGCTCAAGAACACCTACAAAACAAAAACAACAAACAAAACAAAAGCATAAAAACAAAATCAAACTTACTTGGGTTGCCTCCCATAAGTGCCTGTTTAACATCTTTAGCTCGACGTGTTGACCGTGTATGCATCAAGGAAGTTTCTTTTCTGTGAATCCACCAGAGGTGATCTTGCTTACACCTTTCCTGTAACCTATTACGAGCGCCTCTGTACAATCTTTAGAGTCTTCAAATGCTTTGAATATTTCCTTTTCGTTCTGGACTCTAACAGTGAGCTCCCTACGCTCAATATCAATAATAACTCGCCCAGTAGTGAGGAATGGTCTCCCTAGAATGACAGGTACTGAAGGATTTTCCATCATATCCGTGACATATAAATTAATAGGGAGTACAAATCTACCTACTTTGATTAAAACATTTTCTATAATGCCAAATGGTCTAACTACAGACTGGCCAACCAATTGGAGCCTAATAGGAGTAGATTTAATCTCACCTATGTCTAATTTCTTGCAGAAGGATAAGGGAATAATATTAATGCTAGCACTTAAGTCACACAATGCTCTAAAAGAATAAGTACCAAAACTACAAGGAACAGAAAAACTCCTTGGATCTGCTAATTTTTCAGGTACCTTCTGTTGTACTCTGGCACTACATGTCGAGGCTAGATAAACTGTGTCAATCTTCTCCTCCTTCCTCTTCTTTGCTAGCCATTCCTTCATGAATCTATTGTATTGGGGCATCTCTAGTGCTTCTGCAAAAGGAATATTAATGTTCAGATTCATAAAAGCATTCATGAATTTATCAAATTGAACCTAATTGTTCTTTTTCTTCTTTTTCTTCTTTTTCTTCTCTTTGAGGACCATCATCGTGGGAGAAGGAATAAGAAGCTCAGGATCAGGCTTTTCGGCTTCATCTGATGTGTTCTCCTAAGCTTCTCTAGTAGAAGTGTCATATTCTTCAGTCTCAGGCTCCTCAATCTCTTCAATCTCCTCCTCCTGGTGCACAGTGATGGTCTTACAGTACTCCATCTGGGGTCTCTCTTGCTCAGCTTGGGCTTTACCTTTATGCATGGTGCTTGCAACACTTACCAACTGTCCCAACTGAGTCTCAATGTTTTTTATGGCTGCACTGTGGCCATTCACTGTGGTGTTGATGGGAATGACTGCCTCCTCTAGCTTAGTTGTCCTGTTACTAGACTCTGCAACAAAAGCTCCAACAAAATCCTCTAGAGATTGTTTATTTTCTTACTTTTAAGGGGCAAAACAAGGAAGGTGAGGAACATTCTTAGTGTTAGCATAAGAGAAATTTCCATGGTTCCTATTGTTAGGGTGATAATGTGTAGGTGTAGAATTATTTATTATATCCCCTAAAATTAGAATTAGATACGTACTGAACCTGTTCGATGGTCTCCTCCTGAGATTGAGATGCTAAAGCAGCAGCTGATTCAATAGATTGTGCACTCCCTGTACCTGAAAACTTCAAGAAAGGATTAGTAAGGGTAGACATCTGGGCTTGGAGGGCACTTACATTATCCATTTCAAACACCTCAGCTGCAATCTTCTTTGGTGTAGACCACTCAGATGGCCACTGATAGCTGTTGGTAGCCATATCCTCCAATAAAGTACGTGCATTCTCCACGGTCTCGGACAACAGAGTCCCAACTGCAGCTGCGTCAACAATAGCCTTAGTACTAGGATTTAAATGACCGTTATAAAAGAGTTGAATTTGCAACCAATCAGGATAGCCATGTTGGGGGCACTTGCTCAACAGCTCTTTATATCGTTCCTATGCCTTGAACAGCTGCTCATCAAACTGTTGTTGGAATGTTCCAATTTCGGTCCTTAGCATGATCGTCTTTGTAGGAGGGAAAAACTTCTTCAAAAAGGCTTGGACCAAAGCATCCCAGGTGGTAATGCTTCCAAGGGGAATAGATTGCAACCAATCTTGTGCTATATCCTGCAAAGAAAAAGGAAACAAGCGTAAACAAATAGCATCCTCAATGACTCCATTTGTTTTTACCGTCCCACAAATATCTAAAAAGGATTTTAGATGAGAGTTTCGGTCCTCTGTGGGCAATCATCTGTATGCACAATCACGAGCCATCTAGATGAGACCGGTCCTTAGCTCAAAGTTGTTGGCATTGATCGGGGCATAGAAAATCCCTGACTATTGTCCTCGAAACACGGGCTGACAATAGTCTCTAATGGGCTTGGGCTCCTTAGGTGGATTTGGATCGACCATTTGGATAGGTTCTCTAGTCTCCCTTCGAAGCCTATAAATTGTTCTTTCTATCTCGGGGTCCAAAGGTACTAAGGCCAAATCCCTATTCCTTCGCATACACAATTTAAACTAACCTAAGAAGGAAATTAATAGAAAATGAAAGAAAAAAATTAAGGAAAAAAACTAGAAAAGGAAACAACTAGACTAAATATGGAAAATATATTCTAGAAAAGGAAAATACTATCAAATTAAGGAAAGCAAAAACAAATATGGAAAATAAAAAATAAGGAAAATTACGAACAAGGAAAGAATCTAGCTAAAAAGGAAAGAAAAATCAAAGACAAATAAAGAAACTAACAAATAAGAAAAAAAAAATCACACAAATAAGAAAAACACTAAACTAGGAAAATAACAAATATGGAAAGAAGACAAATAAGGAAAAAATGCAATCTACCTAAGAAAATAAAAATACACCCTAAATTAAGACCAAACAATTTTTTGCAGAATATTAATTTAACTAAATGTGCCAATCCCCGACTACGGCACCAAAAACTTGATGTGGACTTTTCCTATCACAAGCGCACGAGTCAAGTAATAATATAGTGATTTGTAAAATCGAATGTCGTCCTCTGAATTGGATTTTAATTTAAACTAAGTATCGTGAATACTTTTTCTCAATTTTATTTACGGACCGAAAAGTAGTGAAATTTTGAAAACAAAGGTGATGCAAATTAAAGATTGAGATTCAATTGAAAGAATCCTTAGGGGATTGATTTCGTCAGTTTCGTTTAGGATTAATTAGATGAATTGAATTGTAACATGCATTTATTTTACGAGTCTAAGAACCTTTTATCACAACTATCTCTCCCAAGCATAATTGATTCTCATGCATATAATTAACTTGATATCCCTATCTAAGTTCATTAACATGCAAGACTTTTAGTTCTTTTGACCAATTCTAAAGTTATTCTATGCAATCTTAGATAAGTCTACAATAAACCCTCTCTCCCGAGCAAGATTCAACACTTAGTTCATTCAACTAATGGCCAGTTAATTGAAAGCATTCAAACATGATTGCATACATAAAATAATTGCACAAAACATCCCATAAATCAATCCATAAACATAAATGACTACATCAAACCCTAAGAAACACGCTTAGCTACTCATACATGGCGTTACGACATAAAATAAGCATGATAAAGCCATAAAATCTAACTAAAGATAAGGAAAATAAAGGAAATCTCTTGAAGTCGTTGAAACCGGCACGTCCCCGTCACGATCTCCACGTCTTCAAGCTTGGTTCCCGCTCCTTGGCCTTGCTTCAACTCCTACAGAAGGTCTCTAGTTGAAATTAGGGTAAATTCTCTCAAATTGGACTCCCCTTGGTCGTAGAAAATCGCATTGTATTTATAGGAATCTGTCGACAGCGTCGAGACGCTATGGACATTGTCGCGATGCTGTCCTCTACCGCCACAGGTAAATAAGGAAAACTTCGACAGCGTCACGACATTGTGGCCTTTACCGCCCATTCTGCTTATGGAAGGTTCCTAGAGTCGAGACGCTAGCTCTCGGGTATGCCCACTTTGTTAAGCCTCCAACTTAATTTCGTTTTGCCCCGTTGGCTTCTTTTGACGTCCCGAACACCAAATCAATTCCAAATTCTTGTTTTAGCTTCAATAATCAATTTCCTACAAAATAAAAATTAAAGTGCATTAAAATGGCCAAAAATTACTTAAAGACTAACTATAATTTATCGAGAAATATAGCTCGCTATGTGCGCTATCAGATTTAAGTGTTGAATCTTGCTCGGGAGAGGGAATTTAGCCTAGACTTTACTAATTGCATAACTAAAGTAGAAATTCTAAGATCGGGAGATTAAGAATCACTTTAGATGTTGTTAGAAGAACTAATGTAACGCCCCAAGTTCTCCAACCTCTAGCCTAGCGGAGCTACTACCTACTCTAGACTCTTAAGTATTTAGGACAACTCTCTTTAAACCGGATGTACCGAAAATTTCGGCAACATAACGGCGTAAAACTGGTTATCCCAAAATTTTACTTTACCTGATAAACGACATTTAGCACTTCTAAACAGGCAACCAACCAAACTCCACCAAACTACAACGAATTTCACAACTTATCCTCTCTAGACCAGACATACTTACCCAACATGCAATAAGCCAAAACCATGCTATAACAACATTTCATTAACAGGAATAACTAGCCCACTGGCTATAACATATTATTAAACTCTGTAAGACTATCCAGTCTAGTTTTAAGCTCAAATACAAAAACCCTTTCTCAGGTGATTCCCTCACTGTCACAGAACCACAAAACAAAACATCACAACTATCTACTAAAGCAACTAAGAAAAAAAACATAGCCACGAGAGGACTCAACGCCTAGGAACTTTCCTCATAGTCCTCCTCCTCGCCACCAAGGTCTGGATCATCCTCGATACCTGCAACATCTAAAATGTTGGGGGGAAGGTGGTGGAAGGGGGTATCAGTACAACCGCAGTACTGGTAAGTAGCTCACACGAGCCAGATCACAAGCATCAAACAAGGCAAACAACATGCTTTTCACACGCATACAACATGCTTCCAAAAGCAGTAAAAACCAACATGCTCTCAAAGCAATAAACCAACAACATGCTCACAAGCACCAAAACCACATCATGCATATGCCTCCCACACTTTGCACCCACACTATACTAGACCACACATGATTTACGCGTCATGCTCCGCACCTAACACATGAATTACGCGCCATGCTGCGCAAACCAACATGTGCATTACGCGCCACGCTACGCAAATCCTTTCGCATGCATTTCGCGCCATGCTACGCAAACCACTCGCATGCATTACGCGTCATGCTACGTGATGCGCAAATTGCTTACAGCAAGTGTACAGGTCAAGTTATAATATGGTGAATGTAAATCGAATGTCGTCCTCTGGATTGGTGTCTAGTCAATTTTAATTACCGAAAATACTTTTGACCAATTTTATTTAGGGAATCGAATTGAATGAGAATATAATTGATTCAAACACGAAACTAAGCAAAAAGTGACAATCTAATGGGAAGAATTGGTCTTAGGGATTTGATTTCACCAATTGGAGTTATGGATTCATAAACGGATTAACACATACTATGATTCATAAATCTTGGCAACTAAAATCACACATATCTCTCCCGAGCATACATGATTCTCCCATATGCAATTGAACCCGATATCCCTATCTAAATCCAATAAACATACAAGGCATGCAATAAGGCTAACCTTTATAACAATTTCTAGAATTAATCTTAATCTCCCGATTTTTAATTATGCATATTGATTTCTAATTTAAATCCTCTCTCCCGAGTTAGATTCAAGCATAAACATCAATCAATTTATGGCCGGTAAATTGAAAGCATTAAGGACACATATATGCATAAATGACATCAATAGCATAAAAACCGTAAATCAATCCATAACGTGCCCAACGGCTACATCAATCCCTAAGAGTTAAAGCCTAGCTACTCATACACAACGTTACAATATAGCAATAGTCTAAAACAGCCATAAAAACTAACTAAAGTGAGGGAAAGAGGAATTAAACTCGTTGTAGGCCGAGACCGAACGTCCCCGTCACGATCCCCACGAACAATGGGTTGATTTCCAACTTGCTGCCTTTGCTTCAGCTCCAAAATGCTCTGTTTTTCCTTTGTTGTCGGCTCCAAAAAGTCCCAAAACGAAGTCCCCTAAAACCTAGCCGAAATTTCCTTATATTCTGATTTTTTCGTCGTAGCGTCGAGACGCTATGGACAGCGTCGCGACGCTGTCGCGATACCGCGAATCTGGAAATTTTTCCTAGAGCGTCGCGACGCTGGTCCTAGCGTCGCGACACTATGGTTTTTTTTTTTTTTTTTTTTTTAATCAGCTGGGCTGAATTTGACTTCTTCCAACTTTATCCTTTTTCGATCTTTTAGCCCTTTTTCATGCCGAACACGCAATTAGCTCAAATATTTATTTCCTACAAATACAACAAAAACGCATCATTTTGGCCAATAAATTATAAAAGAATAGCAAAATTAATTAGGGAAAACTAGCTAGCTATGCTCGCTATCACTACGCTAAACCAAACACGTGAATTACACGCCACGCTGCGCACCTACACATGAATTACGCGTCATGCAACGCTACCGCTAGACTTATGCTACACTTCCCGTGACACAAGCTAGCCTAACCAACATGCTTGACTCCCAACATATCATGCTAGACAACAACCACAACTCAGCAAATCATGCTTATCATAATAACGCACATGCTTATCCCAAGCACTAAACAAAATAAGCTCATCTCAAGTGCTTCAGAACAAATATGAACATCAGAACATGCTTTTCACAAGAACAAGGATAAAACATAAACAAACATCATGCTCACACAATCAATCATAATCTAGCAAGTAGAAACTACTTACAAAACACGCTTCCAAAAACCAACGAGGCAACACTTGCACCAAGCTCCACAAGCACCTCGAACTACAACAAAAAAACGCTACCATCAAAGACTAAACTAAGAGAGAACAACCTAATAAGCTACTAGGGGTCAAAACCACTTTACCCAGCTCATTTCTTTGTTGGACAGCCTTTAAACGTACCCCAAAATGAAAACCCAAACCTTTAGACCATGGGCAACCATGTCTAAGGCACAACGGGCAATGGGTGTTCGCCAAACGGCTCCAGATAAGGCTTTTCAGCCGCTGGACAGCAAGTAAACGACCCACATAAAGTGCACTAAGAACTCCTAAGGACCGAGCACGCTACCAAACCTAAAACAACTAATGGGGATCTAATCTAACATGCTTTATAAGCTACAAAAAGCAACCTAAAGCTCATTTAACTCATGCTTTAAGAACCTATAAGGGTCGGAAACACACTAAGGCAACAAGACTTAATGGGCATAGAAAAACTACAAGCTTCTAGCAAAAACAGCCATGATAACTCGTTTAAATGCATAAACTAGGTCCTATAAAGGTTAGGCTGTTGGGTTTAATGTCCTATAAACTTGTAGTTTGTAAATCATTAAACATATTCTATTTCCAATAAAGACGTTATTGAGGTTATTCAGTAAAAGATGTTATTGAATATGTAAATTGCGAATGATTAACCTAAATCCAATAAACTAAGATCCTTGGCTATAAAATGAATGCTCGAACTATATGTAGGGACATATCATAGGATCAAGTTCAAGTTTATAGTCAAAATAGTCTATAGTATAAGGATAAGGTTGGGTACCTTATCCTGGAGACACTATGGACGCGGCCCACTTTGTATTAAGTACAAACGATGAGATCCTAAATCGTTCATGTGGTGACATGCGAGTGGGGGCGTCCTATGCAATGAGTTTGCATAAGACTGGACCACAAAATAAGTCACTTTCTCTTTATAACGCCGTTTACTGAAGAAACTGACTATTTCTCATAGATGACCTAGGTAACTCGTTCTTAATCCTGAGCTATCTATGAACTCCTGTTTATGCGAGATTATCCTTTGATCTGCATGGGTGAGAGTGGCCAGCATCGCCGACTCGACAAGCCTACCATTTTGGGGATAAGATCGAATAGATAGCTGGGGACATAGTTTCGCAAGACAGAATTCACTCCTACCCTTTTCAGGGTTAGTAGATAGGTTGTTCCCTTAAGTACTAACTCCAGGACTTGAACAAGGGGCCCCACCCTGTTGTTAGATCGAGAGGGACTTAGGTTTGATGGTTGGACCGCAAACCGATTGTTCATTAGAGGATTAGTGGAACTTAAGGAACAAGAAGTACTATAGAGGTGAAACGATTATTTGACCTAGCTATAGCTACGAACAACCTGTGAAGGAACAACTTACTAAACATGGTTAAATCAAGTGGACGGAAATATATCTATAGTGAGGGGAGTGCAACTATCGGGCTATAGTGGAGTGTCCCGATAGTTAACGAATGTTGGCTAGCTTAGATAATGAGATTAGTCGGTTAGCCTTGAATCGTTGGAGCCCATGATCTATAGGTCCATTAGGTCCCCCTACTAGCTCATATCGGATTAAAGCCTAGAATATTTTGATAGGAAACTTTGAATCGTTCAAAAACGGGAAATAGGGTTTTATCGTAAAACATGTTCGACACAATGATTTAATTATGAATTAAATTAGGAATTGAGAGATGAGGTATTTAAAAGTGTTTTAAATACCATATATATGTATTAGAAATCATATATAATTCATGGCATTAGGTGATAAAGATTGATTAGATCAATCATATCAAAATTACTTGGAAATGTCCCAATTAATTGCCTAGAAATCAATTTCAATTTTGAATTGAATTTGAAATGAATTGAAAGCTTAAAATTCACAATTAGGATTCAATTCATAGTGGATTTAGTGGTTTTTCCACTCTTGCATAATGATACATAGTGGAAAACAACACAAACATGCATTATATGCATGTGTTGTGAAGTAGACACCTAGAATCCACTTTGAGTTGCATCTTGACCATGTGGCTAAGTGTCATGAAGCTTGTCTTTGCATGGGAGATGTCTATAAAAGGGGCTTGAATTAGATTCAAGAAGAGAAGCTTTCATTTAGTGTTATGCTGCAAATTTTCTCCCTCAAATTCTCTCTCATTTCATCTCCTTCCAAAAGCTTGTACCATCAAGCATTCCCTTCCTATTTCTTTCTTCTATAGACTCCCACAAGTCTTTCTAGGCCCAAGAGAATAGTAGGGAAGACTCTAGAGGTTGTCCAAGGAGCATAGGAGAGGCAAACACCACAAGGAGTTCCACATAAGTGAGCTACAAAGGTTGGTGTTCTCTCAACTCTATATTCTGTCTTTTATAGAACATGCATGCTTTAGGAGCAAAATTGAATGTCTTAAGTGCTTTCGATCTTCAATTGCTTCCGCATGTGTTATATGAACACCTTCATAGGCAACTCTTACGAGCCTAGATATGCAATGGGTAACAAAAAAATCATGATTCTAAGGCTTGTTGGGTTTTATGCCCTAAAACTCGTAGATAGTGAATGTAAACAAATTGTATACTTGTTTCAATAAAGTGTTATTGAGTTTCTACAATAAAGTGTTATTGTTAAATATTGCACAATTTGACCCAAATCCAATAAACTAAGATCCAAGGTTGTTTACATGTGACTTGAACTAGTATGTGGGGACATACGGGGATTGGTGTTCAAGTAACAACCTAAAAGGTCTATAGTATAAGGATAATGTTGGGTACCTTATCCTGGTAACACTATGTGATACGGCCCGCTTTGTATTCGATACAGACGTATTAATCCAAGGCGTCCATGTAGGAGACATGCGAGCGGGGGTATCCTATGCAATGAGTTTGCATAAGACCGGACCACGAAATAGTAAACCACTAGATGTAACACCGTTAACTAGTTAGTTTACTGTTTCAATACGATGACCTAGGTAACTCAGTCTTAATCCTGAGTGTGTCATGAACTCCTTCTCATGAGGGATTGTCCTTTGATTAGCATGGGTGAGAGTGGCCAATACGCCGACTCAATATGCCTTCCTTTTTGGGGACAAGACCGAGTGGGAGGCTGGGGACATGACAACACAAGAAGGAATTCACTCCTTCCCACATCTAGGAGAAGTAGATGAGTGTTCCCTTAAGTGGTGACTCCGGGACTTGAACAAAGGGATCCCGCCCTCTCACTGGCCCGAGAGGGACTTTCTGTTTAATGGTTGGACCATAAACAGGTTGTTCATTATAGGAGCACTGGTACTTAAGGAGACAGATGTAACACAAGGGTAAAACGGTAATTTGACCCAGCCGTGATTACGAACACTCGTGGAGGATTGACTTACTGGCATCGGTCTACATCCATGGACACAGAAATGTTCTACAGTGAGAAGAGTTCAGCTGTGGGTCTTTAGTGGAATGACCCACAGTTAATGAATATTGGTTAACCTGATTAATGAGTTTAATCTATTAACCTCATATCATTGGAGCTTCTGATCTGTAGGTCCATTAGGTCCCCCTGCTAGCTCGTAAAGAGTAATTAGGAACAAATATATCTTGAGAGAATTTGAATAGTTCAAATTCATATTGGGAATTAAGTTAATTGTACGAGATACAAATTAATATAATGTATAGTGATGCATTAAAATATAAAGTTTAATTTTAGATTAAACTTTATTATATTGAGAGATTGATATATTTGAAAGAGTTCAAATATATGTCTAATTAAATATATGGTATTTAATTAGAAGATAAATTAATTAATTATGAATTAATTAATTATTCAATTTAGTTTAAATTAAATGAGATTTAATTAAACTATAGTCTATGAGAGAAATAAATATTTGAAGAAGTTCAAATATTAATATGAATTTGATTCATATTAAATTTATAGGATATAAGAGAATTTGAAGGAGTTCAAATTTTAATATGAATTTGATTCATATTATAGAATTAATTAATTGAAGGTCTCAAATTAAATATATGATGTTTAATTGGGTAATTAATTAATTAACTAATAGAAGGTCTGAAATTAAATATATGATATTTAATTGGTGATTAATTAATTAAAGAATTAATTAATTGGAAATTAATCAATTATGAAAATGATTAATCACTTATGGAAGTAATTAATCATTTATGGAAATGATTTAATCACTTATGGAAGTGATCAATCATTTATGGAAAAGATTAATCAATTATGGAATTGATTGGTCATGGAATTGGTTGGTTATGGAATTGATTAATTATGGAAAAGATTAAATCAATTATGGAAATAATTGATTTTAAATGAATATTTTATTCATGGCCTTTCTCCTATAAATAGAACACTAAACTTAGGGTTTAAGTACAACAACATAAGGCCACAAGAATGCACTCTTGCATTCTCTCTAGCCTCCCTCTCATATTCTCTCAACTCAGGAACTTTAGGGAGAATTTTCTCTCTAGAGTTTTTCCCATTCAAGATTAGGTAGTCCCACAACTACGTTCCTAATCTCAGAGTTATAGCGGGGAAGATCAAATGGTGGTGTTCTTCGTTGTTGCAGAACAATCAAGAATCATCCGTTGAAGTATTCAGAGTCGTCAACGGAGGTTTGCTTCTCTTTTCTTTATTATAGATTTAGATCTAAATTTTGTATGCTTAGCCTTAAGTTTCTATAGAATTTGTTCTATGTTTTAACCAATGCAATAGTATTTTTGGATAAACAAAATTAACTACGAATCGGTCCCAATTACGCTTCCGCTTTAACGGAATTGGGGAATTCCAAATCCTTTCAATTGGTATCAGAGCCGATCGTAGATTTAATTTCGTTTCTCTAAAATTAGCATTGGTTCAATGGTGGGTATTTTAATTTCATATATGTGATATTGTTTTAATTTACAAAATTGATTATTTAGGCATATTTGTTGGCATTAGATTTATACTTTTGATTAGATCAATTGTAAATGCCAAAAAGGAAAATATTTGAAGACCAAGATATGTCTTGGATTTAAATTATTGTAATTTAAATTGCTTTCAATTTCTTAGGATATACCAAATATGGCGGTCAATTTTGGTACTTTTAATTTAATTATGCATGTGATGTATGTATTAAATTAATTGATTGTTGCATAAAGTATGTCATTTAGCTTAAAATCCCACCATAGGTTAAGCATATTCGTGTATAGTTATTATTATAAATGTTATAATGTATGAAATATGTATGAATTTTATTTTCATGAGTATTTAATATAAATTGTTAAGATTAAATGGATGAAAATTGAGAAGCATTGAGCATGAAATTACTTTAGTAAATAATATAAAGAGTTATATTTATGAAAGTAATTTATATGCTTATTTATTTTCATGAGCAATTAATATAAAGTGTTATGTTAATGTATGAAAATGTGAATGCTTATTTTAATTTTCTTGGGTAATTAATTTAAGAGTTAGATTAATTGAAGAAAATTAATTTGCATCGAGCATGAAATTACTTTAGTTTAAAAATATAAAAAGTTATATTTATGAAAGTAATTTATATGCTTATTTATTTTCATGAGCTATTAATATAAAGTGTTATGTTAATGTATGAAAATTTTCTTGGGTAATTAATTTAAGAGTTAGATTAATTAAAGAAAATTAATTTGCATTGAGCATGAAATTACTTTAGTTTAAAAAATATAAGAGTTATATTTATATTAGTAATTTACATGCTTAATTTTCATGAGCTATTAATATAAGTGTTATGTTAATGTATGAAAATGGTAATGCTTAATTTTAATTTTCTTGTATAATTAATTTAAGAGTTAGGTTAATTAAAAGGAAATTAAATTGCATTGAGCATGACATTACCTTAGATTAATATAATTGTTATATTTTTGGTATGTCATGTATGCTAATGTATGGTTTTATAAATTAATTAGAATTTGATTGTTAATTTATTCACCATAGTAGCATGTTATAGGGTTAATTCATTAAAATTTATAATAGTTATAAAATTAATGAATAGAAACCGTTAACCTATAACAAAGAATTGCATGCAAACATAGGATCTTAGGATAAATGAATTAATTTTAAAATGTTTAAAATTAATTAGATCTAAGATCACATTTCTAATAGGATTAGAATTATTCTTACTTAGAATTAAAATTAGTTTTAATTGACTAAGTAGGAAAAACATTGCTATGATTATAAGGGAACTCCACCGGTAAAGTTCTGTTTAAGGTTGGGGGTACTTAAGTTGACGGTTTACGGAACACCTCCTACCTGGGAACTGACCCGGAATACCGGAGTTGAATTAATCATAGTTAAATGTTAGCATGCAATGTCACTAGGTTTGTTAAAAGTATTTAATACACCTAGATCTTTAGAGTAAAGACCTTACATTACTGTGGTTATAAGGGAACTCTCTCGGTAAAGTTCTGTCTAAGGCTGGGGGTATTTAAGTTGACGGTTTACGGAACACCTCCTACCTGGGAACTGACCCGAACCTTGAGTTGAATTAACCATAGTAATGTTGACTTGCAATGTTGGGTTTATTAAAAGAAGTTTAATTCACCTAAAACATTGCAGTTGAATCCTTTCCATAATTGTTATAATAGGATCAGACTTAGATAGATTGACTTAGCCGAATTTTATCTAAGTTAAACAACCCTAAATTAACCTTAGGACATTTTTAGTGGGAGGAAAATTACAAAACGAGATTTAAATCAAGTTTTGCTCCTACGTCCCTATATTCACAACGTGAGGTTCATGCTCGGCTTCGAGTCGCCTTAGGAGCGGCCTCCCTTCGGAAAGTGTTTGCATGGGTCAATATCAGGGTGAATGGGAAAAATGTCTAGAGTAAGTGGGAGCGGGACACGTGTCAACGTATCCCTCGGTCTCCGCCCCTAGTTCGCACCGTGAGAGTCCTATGATCCGCCTGCAGGTTGTCTTGGCGCAACCATCCCTTCGGAGGGCCTGATCATAGGATTCGGAACACCGTGAACTCCTGAATAGGATAAGGTCACTTAGGCTAATCACCAACAGTTGTCTTTCCCTTCGGTAGCCTGTTGGTGCGTGTCTCTAAGATCTGAAAGTGGGAGGGTTACACTTACGGGGATGAGTTAAATGTGTTAACTAACCCTTGACCGAACAACGGTAACTAAACGCTAACAGAATATGAGTTATTCTGGTGTTAGAGTTTGGTTGAGATTGTCTCAATTCAGAGGAGGAGTAGCTGACCACCCTTCGGTGGCTGTTGTTCTAAACCTATGAAGTATCGTTGCAAAAACTAAATCAATAGTTTTATAGGGTTTCTTTGATTGCTTATTTGTTTTTGCAGAATTTGATTGGATTATTTGTAATGGGTTAGTGCAATTAATAATACAAGTAATTTGTTACTTCAGCAATTTTATAATAATTTTATGTGTATTGTCTTACGTCATTTTATAAATAACGGTAATACAACAAGCTTAAACGACAAATTGTGGTAAATAAGTCTAGGATTATTCTTAACTGAGGAATGTCCTCATGCCCCATATGTTTAATTCATTAAGAATTGTTCTTGGTGAATATGACATAGAACCTTGCTTAGCAAAAGGAGAACTTGTTCAAGACCGTAATTTTCATTTACCTGTCTTGAAAACGTGATTAGTGAAAAATAGTGATTCTCCCTGAATACTTGATTCAGGGGCCACAAATCACGTGTGTTCTTCTTTTAAAGGAATAAGTTCCTGGCAAGAGCTTGCTGCTTGTGTAATAACTCTCAAAGTTAGAATTAGAGAGGTTATTTTGGTTATATCGGTGGGGAACATTAAGTTATTTTTCTCAGTAGGAGAAAACACATATTATTAGATAATGTGTATTTAATTCCTAAGATCAAAAGAAATTTGATTTCTGTGTCTTATTTGCTGGAACAATGTTACTCTTTACCTTTCTCTGCTAACACAGTTTTTGTTTCAAGAAAGGGAGTTGACATTTGTTTAGCTTTACTGGAAAGTAACCTAAATGTTTTAAGACTAATCAAGAGTAAAGCAGTCATGAACACTGAGTTGTTTAAGACTGCTACTACTCAATGTGAAAAGAGGCAAAGTTTCTCCTAAAGGAAAATACATTTCTTTGGTTTTAAGGTAGACCATATTAATCTCAATATGATTGGGAGATTGGTCAAGAGTGAACTTCTAAGCAAGTTAGAAGATGACTCTCTACTACCTTGTAAGTCATGCCTTATGGGCAATATGACTGATAGGTCTTTTACTGGAAAAGATCTAAGAGCTAAAGAGCCCTTGGAGCTTGTACATTTGGATCCTTGTGGTTCAATATGTTAAAGCAGTGGGAGGGCATGAATAATTCTTTTTTTTTTTTTGGATGATTATTCAAAGGTATGAGTATCTTTACCTAATGCAACTTAAGTCTGAAGCTCTTGAGATATTCGAAGGGGCTTAGGACTGAAGTTGAAAACTTGTTAGGTGAGATGATAAAAACACTTCGATCTGATCAAAGTGTTGAGTATAGGGATTTGAGATTCCAGGACTATTTGATAGTACATGGGATCACACCCTAAATCTCATTTAGGAGAAATGGAACCCTATTGGATATGGTTCATTCCATGTTGAGCTATGCTCAATTGTCTGACTCGTTTTGGGGTCATGCAGTGTTGACTGCATTGCATACTGCAGTAGGCAACCCCAAAGAAAACGAGAAGTGGATACTTCTTCAATTCACAAGAGAATAAAGAATTTGTATCGACAAATGCTAAATTCTCAGAAGAAGTCCACATCAAAAATCATAAACCACAAGAGTAAAGTCGGTTTAAGTAAGTTAACTAATGAAGCTACAGTAACATCCACAAGAGTTGTTGATGAGGTTGGCTGTTCAACAAGAGTTGTTGATGGATCAATGCATCTAGTCAGACACATCCATCTCAATAGTTGAGAGTGCCTCGATGTAGTGGGAGGGTTATATTATAACCTGAACGTTACATGGGCTTGATTGTAGCCTAGGTCATCATACTTGATGATGGCATTAGAGGATTCATTATCTTTTAGAAAGAAAATGAATGATGTTGACAACGACCAGAGGATTAAAGCCATGAACCTAGAAATGAAGTCTTTTGTATTTCACTTCCATCTGGGATCTTGTAGATCTGCTTGATGGGTAACACCTATTTGTTACAAGTGGATTTACGAGAGGAAACAAGACATTCATGTCTTAACCAGAAGGGTTCATACAACAAGATCAAAAGCAAAAGGGTTTGCAAGCTTAAGTGATCCATTCATGGATTGACCTAACCATTTCGATCTTGAAATATAAGATTTGATATAGTGACCAAATCTTTTGGCTTTAATCAGAACATTGGTGAGTCTTGTGTTTACAAGTGATCATCAATAGTTTAGTAGCTTACTTAGTGTTGTATATGATTGATATCCTAATCATTGGGAATGATGTAGGTTATCTTACTGACTAGTAAAAGGAGCTAGCAGCTCAATTCCAAATGAAAATTTGGGAGAAGCTGAGTTTGTTCTTAGGATCCAAATTTTTTAGGAACCGTAAGAACAAAAAGCTAGTCTTGTCTCAAGTATCTTATATCTACAAATGTTAGTTAGATATAAGATGCAGAATTCCAATAAGGGTTCACTACCTTTTAGACATGGAATTCTTTTGTCTAAGAAAATGTTTCCTAAGACACCTCAAGAGGTTGAGGACATGAGACGAATGCCCTATGCAATAGGGATTGTCAGTAAGTATCAATCTAATCCAAGATTTGATCACTGGAAAACCGTTAAGAATATCCTCAAGCATCTTAGGAGAACGAGGAACTATATGCTCATGTATGGGACTAAGGATTTGATCCTTACAGGATACACTGACATGGATTTTAAGACTGATAAGGATTTAAGGAAATCTACATCAGCATCTATGGTCAATCTTTACAAATGAGCTATAGTATGACATAGTTACAGTCTTGACCATATAGGCCGAAAATATAGCTACTTGTGAAGCAGCGATAGAGACTGTATGGCTTAAGAAGTTCTTGACTGATTTGGAATGTGTTCCAAATGTGAACTTGCCCATCACACTTTATAGTGATACAGTGGTGTTATGGCAAATTCAAAAGAACCTCGCAGCCCAAGACAAACAGACACATTGAATTGAATGGGATTTTGCTAATTAATTCACGAAGGCTCTCTCGGCTAAAGTGTTTGAGGGTCATTTAGAAGGTCTAGGTCTACGAGTTATGTACAAAAATGAAATCTAGGGCAAGTGGGAGAAATGTAATTGGTATAGTGATACCATTATGTAATGGGTATAGTGCTGCCCTAGTTTATTGTATTTGTACATTGTATATGTTTTATACATGTATTTATACACCTGCTGCTGTATAGATTATTGTACATCCCACTAAACTAGAGTTTTAGTTCAAGTGGGAGTTTGTTGGGTTTTATGCCCTAAAACTCGTAGATAGTGAATGTAAACAAATTGTATACTTGTTTCAATAAAGTGTTATTGAGTTTCTACAATAAAGTGTTATTGTTAAATATTGCACAATTTGACCCAAATCCAATAAACTAAGATCCAAGGTTGTTTACATGTGACTTGAACTAGTATGTGGGGACATACGGGGATTGGTGTTCAAGTAACAACCTAAAAGGTCTATAGTACAAGGATAATGTTGGGTACCTTATCCTGGTAACACTATGTGATACGACCCGCTTTGTATTCGATACAGACGTATTAATCCAAGGCGTCCATGTAGGAGACATGCGAGCGGGGGTATCCTATGCAATGAGTTTGCATAAGACCGGACCACGAAATAGTAAACCACTAGATGTAACACCGTTAACTAGTTAGTTTACTGTTTCAATACGATGACCTAGGTAACTCAGTCTTAATTCTGAGTGTGTCATGAACTCCTTCTCATGAGGGATTGTCCTTTGATTAGCATGGGTGAGAGTGGCCAATACGCCGACTCAATATGCCTTCCTTTTTTAGGACAAGACCGAGTGGGAGGCTGGGGACATGACAACACAAGAAGGAATTCACTCCTTCCCACATCTAGGAGAAGTAGATGAGTGTTCCCTTAAGTGGTGACTCCGGGACTTGAACAAAGGGATCCCGCCCTCTCACTGGCCCGAGAGGGACTTTCTGTTTAATGGTTAGACCATAAACAGGTTGTTCATTATAGGAGCACTGGTACTTAAGGAGACAGATGTAACACAAGGGTAAAACGGTAATTTGACCCAGCCGTGATTACGAACACTCGTGGAGGATTGACTTACTGGCATCGGTCTACATCCATGGACACAGAAATGTTCTACAGTGAGAAGAGTTCAGCTGTGGGTCTTTAGTGGAATGACCCACAGTTAATGAATATTGGTTAACCTGATTAATGAGTTTAATCTATTAACCTCATATCATTGGAGCTTCTGATCTGTAGGTCCATTAGGTCCCCCTGCTAGCTCGTAAAGAGTAATTAGGAACAAATATATCTTGAGAGAATTTGAATAGTTCAAATTCATATTGGGAATTAAGTTAATTGTACGAGATACAAATTAATATAATGTATAGTGATGCATTAAAATATAAAGTTTAATTTTAGATTAAACTTTATTATATTGAGAGATTGATATATTTGAAAGAGTTCAAATATATGTCTAATTAAATATATGGTATTTAATTAGAAGATAAATTAATTAATTATGAATTAATTAATTATTCAATTTAGTTTAAATTAAATGAGATTTAATTAAACTATAGTCTATGAGAGAAATAAATATTTGAAGAAGTTCAAATATTAATATGAATTTGATTCATATTAAATTTATAGGATATAAGAGAATTTGAAGGAGTTCAAATTTTAATATGAATTTGATTCATATTATAGAATTAATTAATTGAAGGTCTCAAATTAAATATATGATGTTTAATTGGGTAATTAATTAATTAACTAATAGAAGGTCTGAAATTAAATATATGATATTTAATTGGTGATTAATTAATTAAAGAATTAATTAATTGGAAATTAATCAATTATGAAAATGATTAATCACTTATGGAAGTAATTAATCATTTATGGAAATGATTTAATCACTTATGGAAGTGATCAATCATTTATGGAAAAGATTAATCAATTATGGAATTGATTGGTCATGGAATTGGTTGGTTATGGAATTGATTAATTATGGAAAAGATTAAATCAATTATGGAAATAATTGATTTTAAATGAATATTTTATTCATGGCCTTTCTCCTATAAATAGAACACTAAACTTAGGGTTTAAGTACAACAACATAAGGCCACAAGAATGCACTCTTGCATTCTCTCTAGCCTCCCTCTCATATTCTCTCAACTCAGGAACTTTAGGGAGAATTTTCTCTCTAGAGTTTTTCCCATTCAAGATTAGGTAGTCCCACAACTACGTTCCTAATCTCAGAGTTATAGCGGGGAAGATCAAATGGTGGTGTTCTTCGTTGTTGCAGAACAATCAAGAATCATCCGTTGAAGTATTCAGAGTCGTCAACGGAGGTTTGCTTCTCTTTTCTTTATTATAGATTTAGATCTAAATTTTGTATGCTTAGCCTTAAGTTTCTATAGAATTTGTTCTATGTTTTAACCAATGCAATAGTATTTTTGGATAAACAAAATTAACTACGAATCGGTCCCAATTACGCTTCCGCTTTAACGGAATTGGGGAATTCCAAATCCTTTCAATTGGTATCAGAGCCGATCGTAGATTTAATTTCGTTTCTCTAAAATTAGCATTGGTTCAATGGTGGGTATTTTAATTTCATATATGTGATATTGTTTTAATTTACAAAATTGATTATTTAGGCATATTTGTTGGCATTAGATTTATACTTTTGATTAGATCAATTGTAAATGCCAAAAAGGAAAATATTTGAAGACCAAGATATGTCTTGGATTTAAATTATTGTAATTTAAATTGCTTTCAATTTCTTAGGATATACCAAATATGGCGGTCAATTTTGGTACTTTTAATTTAATTATGCATGTGATGTATGTATTAAATTAATTGATTGTTGCATAAAGTATGTCATTTAGCTTAAAATCCCACCATAGGTTAAGCATATTCGTGTATAGTTATTATTATAAATGTTATAATGTATGAAATATGTATGAATTTTATTTTCATGAGTATTTAATATAAATTGTTAAGATTAAATGGATGAAAATTGAGAAGCATTGAGCATGAAATTACTTTAGTAAATAATATAAAGAGTTATATTTATGAAAGTAATTTATATGCTTATTTATTTTCATGAGCAATTAATATAAAGTGTTATGTTAATGTATGAAAATGTGAATGCTTATTTTAATTTTCTTGGGTAATTAATTTAAGAGTTAGATTAATTGAAGAAAATTAATTTGCATCGAGCATGAAATTACTTTAGTTTAAAAATATAAAAAGTTATATTTATGAAAGTAATTTATATGCTTATTTATTTTCATGAGCTATTAATATAAAGTGTTATGTTAATGTATGAAAATTTTCTTGGGTAATTAATTTAAGAGTTAGATTAATTAAAGAAAATTAATTTGCATTGAGCATGAAATTACTTTAGTTTAAAAAATATAAGAGTTATATTTATATTAGTAATTTACATGCTTAATTTTCATGAGCTATTAATATAAGTGTTATGTTAATGTATGAAAATGGTAATGCTTAATTTTAATTTTCTT
The DNA here is from genome assembly GCA_017139565.1 of Luffa aegyptiaca. Taxonomy (NCBI): domain Eukaryota; kingdom Viridiplantae; phylum Streptophyta; class Magnoliopsida; order Cucurbitales; family Cucurbitaceae; genus Luffa; species Luffa aegyptiaca. The sequence goes on along the minus strand of CM029405.1, from coordinate 39,423,438 downwards.
GTATAATTAATTTAAGAGTTAGGTTAATTAAAAGGAAATTAAATTGCATTGAGCATGACATTACCTTAGATTAATATAATTGTTATATTTTTGGTATGTCATGTATGCTAATGTATGGTTTTATAAATTAATTAGAATTTGATTGTTAATTTATTCACCATAGTAGCATGTTATAGGGTTAATTCATTAAAATTTATAATAGTTATAAAATTAATGAATAGAAACCGTTAACCTATAACAAAGAATTGCATGCAAACATAGGATCTTAGGATAAATGAATTAATTTTAAAATGTTTAAAATTAATTAGATCTAAGATCACATTTCTAATAGGATTAGAATTATTCTTACTTAGAATTAAAATTAGTTTTAATTGACTAAGTAGGAAAAACATTGCTATGATTATAAGGGAACTCCACCGGTAAAGTTCTGTTTAAGGTTGGGGGTACTTAAGTTGACGGTTTACGGAACACCTCCTACCTGGGAACTGACCCGGAATACCGGAGTTGAATTAATCATAGTTAAATGTTAGCATGCAATGTCACTAGGTTTGTTAAAAGTATTTAATACACCTAGATCTTTAGAGTAAAGACCTTACATTACTGTGGTTATAAGGGAACTCTCTCGGTAAAGTTCTGTCTAAGGCTGGGGGTATTTAAGTTGACGGTTTACGGAACACCTCCTACCTGGGAACTGACCCGAACCTTGAGTTGAATTAACCATAGTAATGTTGACTTGCAATGTTGGGTTTATTAAAAGAAGTTTAATTCACCTAAAACATTGCAGTTGAATCCTTTCCATAATTGTTATAATAGGATCAGACTTAGATAGATTGACTTAGCCGAATTTTATCTAAGTTAAACAACCCTAAATTAACCTTAGGACATTTTTAGTGGGAGGAAAATTACAAAACGAGATTTAAATCAAGTTTTGCTCCTACGTCCCTATATTCACAACGTGAGGTTCATGCTCGGCTTCGAGTCGCCTTAGGAGCGGCCTCCCTTCGGAAAGTGTTTGCATGGGTCAATATCAGGGTGAATGGGAAAAATGTCTAGAGTAAGTGGGAGCGGGACACGTGTCAACGTATCCCTCGGTCTCCGCCCCTAGTTCGCACCGTGAGAGTCCTATGATCCGCCTGCAGGTTGTCTTGGCGCAACCATCCCTTCGGAGGGCCTGATCATAGGATTCGGAACACCGTGAACTCCTGAATAGGATAAGGTCACTTAGGCTAATCACCAACAGTTGTCTTTCCCTTCGGTAGCCTGTTGGTGCGTGTCTCTAAGATCTGAAAGTGGGAGGGTTACACTTACGGGGATGAGTTAAATGTGTTAACTAACCCTTGACCGAACAACGGTAACTAAACGCTAACAGAATATGAGTTATTCTGGTGTTAGAGTTTGGTTGAGATTGTCTCAATTCAGAGGAGGAGTAGCTGACCACCCTTCGGTGGCTGTTGTTCTAAACCTATGAAGTATCGTTGCAAAAACTAAATCAATAGTTTTATAGGGTTTCTTTGATTGCTTATTTGTTTTTGCAGAATTTGATTGGATTATTTGTAATGGGTTAGTGCAATTAATAATACAAGTAATTTGTTACTTCAGCAATTTTATAATAATTTTATGTGTATTGTCTTACGTCATTTTATAAATAACGGTAATACAACAAGCTTAAACGACAAATTGTGGTAAATAAGTCTAGGATTATTCTTAACTGAGGAATGTCCTCATGCCCCATATGTTTAATTCATTAAGAATTGTTCTTGGTGAATATGACATAGAACCTTGCTTAGCAAAAGGAGAACTTGTTCAAGACCGTAATTTTCATTTACCTGTCTTGAAAACGTGATTAGTGAAAAATAGTGATTCTCCCTGAATACTTGATTCAGGGGCCACAAATCACGTGTGTTCTTCTTTTAAAGGAATAAGTTCCTGGCAAGAGCTTGCTGCTTGTGTAATAACTCTCAAAGTTAGAATTAGAGAGGTTATTTTGGTTATATCGGTGGGGAACATTAAGTTATTTTTCTCAGTAGGAGAAAACACATATTATTAGATAATGTGTATTTAATTCCTAAGATCAAAAGAAATTTGATTTCTGTGTCTTATTTGCTGGAACAATGTTACTCTTTACCTTTCTCTGCTAACACAGTTTTTGTTTCAAGAAAGGGAGTTGACATTTGTTTAGCTTTACTGGAAAGTAACCTAAATGTTTTAAGACTAATCAAGAGTAAAGCAGTCATGAACACTGAGTTGTTTAAGACTGCTACTACTCAATGTGAAAAGAGGCAAAGTTTCTCCTAAAGGAAAATACATTTCTTTGGTTTTAAGGTAGACCATATTAATCTCAATATGATTGGGAGATTGGTCAAGAGTGAACTTCTAAGCAAGTTAGAAGATGACTCTCTACTACCTTGTAAGTCATGCCTTATGGGCAATATGACTGATAGGTCTTTTACTGGAAAAGATCTAAGAGCTAAAGAGCCCTTGGAGCTTGTACATTTGGATCCTTGTGGTTCAATATGTTAAAGCAGTGGGAGGGCATGAATAATTCTTTTTTTTTTTTTGGATGATTATTCAAAGGTATGAGTATCTTTACCTAATGCAACTTAAGTCTGAAGCTCTTGAGATATTCGAAGGGGCTTAGGACTGAAGTTGAAAACTTGTTAGGTGAGATGATAAAAACACTTCGATCTGATCAAAGTGTTGAGTATAGGGATTTGAGATTCCAGGACTATTTGATAGTACATGGGATCACACCCTAAATCTCATTTAGGAGAAATGGAACCCTATTGGATATGGTTCATTCCATGTTGAGCTATGCTCAATTGTCTGACTCGTTTTGGGGTCATGCAGTGTTGACTGCATTGCATACTGCAGTAGGCAACCCCAAAGAAAACGAGAAGTGGATACTTCTTCAATTCACAAGAGAATAAAGAATTTGTATCGACAAATGCTAAATTCTCAGAAGAAGTCCACATCAAAAATCATAAACCACAAGAGTAAAGTCGGTTTAAGTAAGTTAACTAATGAAGCTACAGTAACATCCACAAGAGTTGTTGATGAGGTTGGCTGTTCAACAAGAGTTGTTGATGGATCAATGCATCTAGTCAGACACATCCATCTCAATAGTTGAGAGTGCCTCGATGTAGTGGGAGGGTTATATTATAACCTGAACGTTACATGGGCTTGATTGTAGCCTAGGTCATCATACTTGATGATGGCATTAGAGGATTCATTATCTTTTAGAAAGAAAATGAATGATGTTGACAACGACCAGAGGATTAAAGCCATGAACCTAGAAATGAAGTCTTTTGTATTTCACTTCCATCTGGGATCTTGTAGATCTGCTTGATGGGTAACACCTATTTGTTACAAGTGGATTTACGAGAGGAAACGAGACATTCATGTCTTAACCAGAAGGGTTCATACAACAAGATCAAAAGCAAAAGGGTTTGCAAGCTTAAGTGATCCATTCATGGATTGACCTAACCATTTCGATCTTGAAATATAAGATTTGATATAGTGACCAAATCTTTTGGCTTTAATCAGAACATTGGTGAGTCTTGTGTTTACAAGTGATCATCAATAGTTTAGTAGCTTACTTAGTGTTGTATATGATTGATATCCTAATCATTGGGAATGATGTAGGTTATCTTACTGACTAGTAAAAGGAGCTAGCAGCTCAATTCCAAATGAAAATTTGGGAGAAGCTGAGTTTGTTCTTAGGATCCAAATTTTTTAGGAACCGTAAGAACAAAAAGCTAGTCTTGTCTCAAGTATCTTATATCTACAAATGTTAGTTAGATATAAGATGCAGAATTCCAATAAGGGTTCACTACCTTTTAGACATGGAATTCTTTTGTCTAAGAAAATGTTTCCTAAGACACCTCAAGAGGTTGAGGACATGAGACGAATGCCCTATGCAATAGGGATTGTCAGTAAGTATCAATCTAATCCAAGATTTGATCACTGGAAAACCGTTAAGAATATCCTCAAGCATCTTAGGAGAACGAGGAACTATATGCTCATGTATGGGACTAAGGATTTGATCCTTACAGGATACACTGACATGGATTTTAAGACTGATAAGGATTTAAGGAAATCTACATCAGCATCTATGGTCAATCTTTACAAATGAGCTATAGTATGACATAGTTACAGTCTTGACCATATAGGCCGAAAATATAGCTACTTGTGAAGCAGCGATAGAGACTGTATGGCTTAAGAAGTTCTTGACTGATTTGGAATGTGTTCCAAATGTGAACTTGCCCATCACACTTTATAGTGATACAGTGGTGTTATGGCAAATTCAAAAGAACCTCGCAGCCCAAGACAAACAGACACATTGAATTGAATGGGATTTTGCTAATTAATTCACGAAGGCTCTCTCGGCTAAAGTGTTTGAGGGTCATTTAGAAGGTCTAGGTCTACGAGTTATGTACAAAAATGAAATCTAGGGCAAGTGGGAGAAATGTAATTGGTATAGTGATACCATTATGTAATGGGTATAGTGCTGCCCTAGTTTATTGTATTTGTACATTGTATATGTTTTATACATGTATTTATACACCTGCTGCTGTATAGATTATTGTACATCCCACTAAACTAGAGTTTTAGTTCAAGTGGGAGTTTGTTGGGTTTTATGCCCTAAAACTCGTAGATAGTGAATGTAAACAAATTGTATACTTGTTTCAATAAAGTGTTATTGAGTTTCTACAATAAAGTGTTATTGTTAAATATTGCACAATTTGACCCAAATCCAATAAACTAAGATCCAAGGTTGTTTACATGTGACTTGAACTAGTATGTGGGGACATACGGGGATTGGTGTTCAAGTAACAACCTAAAAGGTCTATAGTACAAGGATAATGTTGGGTACCTTATCCTGGTAACACTATGTGATACGACCCGCTTTGTATTCGATACAGACGTATTAATCCAAGGCGTCCATGTAGGAGACATGCGAGCGGGGGTATCCTATGCAATGAGTTTGCATAAGACCGGACCACGAAATAGTAAACCACTAGATGTAACACCGTTAACTAGTTAGTTTACTGTTTCAATACGATGACCTAGGTAACTCAGTCTTAATCCTGAGTGTGTCATGAACTCCTTCTCATGAGGGATTGTCCTTTGATTAGCATGGGTGAGAGTGGCCAATACGCCGACTCAATATGCCTTCCTTTTTTAGGACAAGACCGAGTGGGAGGCTGGGGACATGACAACACAAGAAGGAATTCACTCCTTCCCACATCTAGGAGAAGTAGATGAGTGTTCCCTTAAGTGGTGACTCCGGGACTTGAACAAAGGGATCCCGCCCTCTCACTGGCCCGAGAGGGACTTTCTGTTTAATGGTTGGACCATAAACAGGTTGTTCATTATAGGAGCACTGGTACTTAAGGAGACAGATGTAACACAAGGGTAAAACGGTAATTTGACCCAGCCGTGATTACGAACACTCGTGGAGGATTGACTTACTGGCATCGGTCTACATCCATGGACACAGAAATGTTCTACAGTGAGAAGAGTTCAGCTGTGGGTCTTTAGTGGAATGACCCACAGTTAATGAATATTGGTTAACCTGATTAATGAGTTTAATCTATTAACCTCATATCATTGGAGCTTCTGATCTGTAGGTCCATTAGGTCCCCCTGCTAGCTCGTAAAGAGTAATTAGGAACAAATATATCTTGAGAGAATTTGAATAGTTCAAATTCATATTGGGAATTAAGTTAATTGTACGAGATACAAATTAATATAATGTATAGTGATGCATTAAAATATAAAGTTTAATTTTAGATTAAACTTTATTATATTGAGAGATTGATATATTTGAAAGAGTTCAAATATATGTCTAATTAAATATATGGTATTTAATTAGAAGATAAATTAATTAATTATGAATTAATTAATTATTCAATTTAGTTTAAATTAAATGAGATTTAATTAAACTATAGTCTATGAGAGAAATAAATATTTGAAGAAGTTCAAATATTAATATGAATTTGATTCATATTAAATTTATAGGATATAAGAGAATTTGAAGGAGTTCAAATTTTAATATGAATTTGATTCATATTATAGAATTAATTAATTGAAGGTCTCAAATTAAATATATGATGTTTAATTGGGTAATTAATTAATTAACTAATAGAAGGTCTGAAATTAAATATATGATATTTAATTGGTGATTAATTAATTAAAGAATTAATTAATTGGAAATTAATCAATTATGAAAATGATTAATCACTTATGGAAGTAATTAATCATTTATGGAAATGATTTAATCACTTATGGAAGTGATCAATCATTTATGGAAAAGATTAATCAATTATGGAATTGATTGGTCATGGAATTGGTTGGTTATGGAATTGATTAATTATGGAAAAGATTAAATCAATTATGGAAATAATTGATTTTAAATGAATATTTTATTCATGGCCTTTCTCCTATAAATAGAACACTAAACTTAGGGTTTAAGTACAACAACATAAGGCCACAAGAATGCACTCTTGCATTCTCTCTAGCCTCCCTCTCATATTCTCTCAACTCAGGAACTTTAGGGAGAATTTTCTCTCTAGAGTTTTTCCCATTCAAGATTAGGTAGTCCCACAACTACGTTCCTAATCTCAGAGTTATAGCGGGGAAGATCAAATGGTGGTGTTCTTCGTTGTTGCAGAACAATCAAGAATCATCCGTTGAAGTATTCAGAGTCGTCAACGGAGGTTTGCTTCTCTTTTCTTTATTATAGATTTAGATCTAAATTTTGTATGCTTAGCCTTAAGTTTCTATAGAATTTGTTCTATGTTTTAACCAATGCAATAGTATTTTTGGATAAACAAAATTAACTACGAATCGGTCCCAATTACGCTTCCGCTTTAACGGAATTGGGGAATTCCAAATCCTTTCAATTGGTATCAGAGCCGATCGTAGATTTAATTTCGTTTCTCTAAAATTAGCATTGGTTCAATGGTGGGTATTTTAATTTCATATATGTGATATTGTTTTAATTTACAAAATTGATTATTTAGGCATATTTGTTGGCATTAGATTTATACTTTTGATTAGATCAATTGTAAATGCCAAAAAGGAAAATATTTGAAGACCAAGATATGTCTTGGATTTAAATTATTGTAATTTAAATTGCTTTCAATTTCTTAGGATATACCAAATATGGCGGTCAATTTTGGTACTTTTAATTTAATTATGCATGTGATGTATGTATTAAATTAATTGATTGTTGCATAAAGTATGTCATTTAGCTTAAAATCCCACCATAGGTTAAGCATATTCGTGTATAGTTATTATTATAAATGTTATAATGTATGAAATATGTATGAATTTTATTTTCATGAGTATTTAATATAAATTGTTAAGATTAAATGGATGAAAATTGAGAAGCATTGAGCATGAAATTACTTTAGTAAATAATATAAAGAGTTATATTTATGAAAGTAATTTATATGCTTATTTATTTTCATGAGCAATTAATATAAAGTGTTATGTTAATGTATGAAAATGTGAATGCTTATTTTAATTTTCTTGGGTAATTAATTTAAGAGTTAGATTAATTGAAGAAAATTAATTTGCATCGAGCATGAAATTACTTTAGTTTAAAAATATAAAAAGTTATATTTATGAAAGTAATTTATATGCTTATTTATTTTCATGAGCTATTAATATAAAGTGTTATGTTAATGTATGAAAATTTTCTTGGGTAATTAATTTAAGAGTTAGATTAATTAAAGAAAATTAATTTGCATTGAGCATGAAATTACTTTAGTTTAAAAAATATAAGAGTTATATTTATATTAGTAATTTACATGCTTAATTTTCATGAGCTATTAATATAAGTGTTATGTTAATGTATGAAAATGGTAATGCTTAATTTTAATTTTCTTGTATAATTAATTTAAGAGTTAGGTTAATTAAAAGGAAATTAAATTGCATTGAGCATGACATTACCTTAGATTAATATAATTGTTATATTTTTGGTATGTCATGTATGCTAATGTATGGTTTTATAAATTAATTAGAATTTGATTGTTAATTTATTCACCATAGTAGCATGTTATAGGGTTAATTCATTAAAATTTATAATAGTTATAAAATTAATGAATAGAAACCGTTAACCTATAACAAAGAATTGCATGCAAACATAGGATCTTAGGATAAATGAATTAATTTTAAAATGTTTAAAATTAATTAGATCTAAGATCACATTTCTAATAGGATTAGAATTATTCTTACTTAGAATTAAAATTAGTTTTAATTGACTAAGTAGGAAAAACATTGCTATGATTATAAGGGAACTCCACCGGTAAAGTTCTGTTTAAGGTTGGGGGTACTTAAGTTGACAGTTTACGGAACACCTCCTACCTGGGAACTGACCCGGAATACCGGAGTTGAATTAATCATAGTTAAATGTTAGCATGCAATGTCACTAGGTTTGTTAAAAGTATTTAATACACCTAGATCTTTAGAGTAAAGACCTTACATTACTGTGGTTATAAGGGAACTCTCTCGGTAAAGTTCTGTCTAAGGCTGGGGGTATTTAAGTTGACGGTTTACGGAACACCTCCTACCTGGGAACTGACCCGAACCTTGAGTTGAATTAACCATAGTAATGTTGACTTGCAATGTTGGGTTTATTAAAAGAAGTTTAATTCACCTAAAACATTGCAGTTGAATCCTTTCCATAATTGTTATAATAGGATCAGACTTAGATAGATTGACTTAGCCGAATTTTATCTAAGTTAAACAACCCTAAATTAACCTTAGGACATTTTTAGTGGGAGGAAAATTACAAAACGAGATTTAAATCAAGTTTTGCTCCTACGTCCCTATATTCACAACGTGAGGTTCATGCTCGGCTTCGAGTCGCCTTAGGAGCGGCCTCCCTTCGGAAAGTGTTTGCATGGGTCAATATCAGGGTGAATGGGAAAAATGTCTAGAGTAAGTGGGAGCGGGACACGTGTCAACGTATCCCTCGGTCTCCGCCCCTAGTTCGCACCGTGAGAGTCCTATGATCCGCCTGCAGGTTGTCTTGGCGCAACCATCCCTTCGGAGGGCCTGATCATAGGATTCGGAACACCGTGAACTCCTGAATAGGATAAGGTCACTTAGGCTAATCACCAACAGTTGTCTTTCCCTTCGGTAGCCTGTTGGTGCGTGTCTCTAAGATCTGAAAGTGGGAGGGTTACACTTACGGGGATGAGTTAAATGTGTTAACTAACCCTTGACCGAACAACGGTAACTAAACGCTAACAGAATATGAGTTATTCTGGTGTTAGAGTTTGGTTGAGATTGTCTCAATTCAGAGGAGGAGTAGCTGACCACCCTTCGGTGGCTGTTGTTCTAAACCTATGAAGTATCGTTGCAAAAACTAAATCAATAGTTTTATAGGGTTTCTTTGATTGCTTATTTGTTTTTGCAGAATTTGATTGGATTATTTGTAATGGGTTAGTGCAATTAATAATACAAGTAATTTGTTACTTCAGCAATTTTATAATAATTTTATGTGTATTGTCTTACGTCATTTTATAAATAACGGTAATACAACAAGCTTAAACGACAAATTGTGGTAAATAAGTCTAGGATTATTCTTAACTGAGGAATGTCCTCATGCCCCATATGTTTAATTCATTAAGAATTGTTCTTGGTGAATATGACATAGAACCTTGCTTAGCAAAAGGAGAACTTGTTCAAGACCGTAATTTTCATTTACCTGTCTTGAAAACGTGATTAGTGAAAAATAGTGATTCTCCCTGAATACTTGATTCAGGGGCCACAAATCACGTGTGTTCTTCTTTTAAAGGAATAAGTTCCTGGCAAGAGCTTGCTGCTTGTGTAATAACTCTCAAAGTTAGAATTAGAGAGGTTATTTTGGTTATATCGGTGGGGAACATTAAGTTATTTTTCTCAGTAGGAGAAAACACATATTATTAGATAATGTGTATTTAATTCCTAAGATCAAAAGAAATTTGATTTCTGTGTCTTATTTGCTGGAACAATGTTACTCTTTACCTTTCTCTGCTAACACAGTTTTTGTTTCAAGAAAGGGAGTTGACATTTGTTTAGCTTTACTGGAAAGTAACCTAAATGTTTTAAGACTAATCAAGAGTAAAGCAGTCATGAACACTGAGTTGTTTAAGACTGCTACTACTCAATGTGAAAAGAGGCAAAGTTTCTCCTAAAGGAAAATACATTTCTTTGGTTTTAAGGTAGACCATATTAATCTCAATATGATTGGGAGATTGGTCAAGAGTGAACTTCTAAGCAAGTTAGAAGATGACTCTCTACTACCTTGTAAGTCATGCCTTATGGGCAATATGACTGATAGGTCTTTTACTGGAAAAGATCTAAGAGCTAAAGAGCCCTTGGAGCTTGTACATTTGGATCCTTGTGGTTCAATATGTTAAAGCAGTGGGAGGGCATGAATAATTCTTTTTTTTTTTTTGGATGATTATTCAAAGGTATGAGTATCTTTACCTAATGCAACTTAAGTCTGAAGCTCTTGAGATATTCGAAGGGGCTTAGGACTGAAGTTGAAAACTTGTTAGGTGAGATGATAAAAACACTTCGATCTGATCAAAGTGTTGAGTATAGGGATTTGAGATTCCAGGACTATTTGATAGTACATGGGATCACACCCTAAATCTCATTTAGGAGAAATGGAACCCTATTGGATATGGTTCATTCCATGTTGAGCTATGCTCAATTGTCTGACTCGTTTTGGGGTCATGCAGTGTTGACTGCATTGCATACTGCAGTAGGCAACCCCAAAGAAAACGAGAAGTGGATACTTCTTCAATTCACAAGAGAATAAAGAATTTGTATCGACAAATGCTAAATTCTCAGAAGAAGTCCACATCAAAAATCATAAACCACAAGAGTAAAGTCGGTTTAAGTAAGTTAACTAATGAAGCTACAGTAACATCCACAAGAGTTGTTGATGAGGTTGGCTGTTCAACAAGAGTTGTTGATGGATCAATGCATCTAGTCAGACACATCCATCTCAATAGTTGAGAGTGCCTCGATGTAGTGGGAGGGTTATATTATAACCTGAACGTTACATGGGCTTGATTGTAGCCTAGGTCATCATACTTGATGATGGCATTAGAGGATTCATTATCTTTTAGAAAGAAAATGAATGATGTTGACAACGACCAGAGGATTAAAGCCATGAACCTAGAAATGAAGTCTTTTGTATTTCACTTCCATCTGGGATCTTGTAGATCTGCTTGATGGGTAACACCTATTTGTTACAAGTGGATTTACGAGAGGAAACGAGACATTCATGTCTTAACCAGAAGGGTTCATACAACAAGATCAAAAGCAAAAGGGTTTGCAAGCTTAAGTGATCCATTCATGGATTGACCTAACCATTTCGATCTTGAAATATAAGATTTGATATAGTGACCAAATCTTTTGGCTTTAATCAGAACATTGGTGAGTCTTGTGTTTACAAGTGATCATCAATAGTTTAGTAGCTTACTTAGTGTTGTATATGATTGATATCCTAATCATTGGGAATGATGTAGGTTATCTTACTGACTAGTAAAAGGAGCTAGCAGCTCAATTCCAAATGAAAATTTGGGAGAAGCTGAGTTTGTTCTTAGGATCCAAATTTTTTAGGAACCGTAAGAACAAAAAGCTAGTCTTGTCTCAAGTATCTTATATCTACAAATGTTAGTTAGATATAAGATGCAGAATTCCAATAAGGGTTCACTACCTTTTAGACATGGAATTCTTTTGTCTAAGAAAATGTTTCCTAAGACACCTCAAGAGGTTGAGGACATGAGACGAATGCCCTATGCAATAGGGATTGTCAGTAAGTATCAATCTAATCCAAGATTTGATCACTGGAAAACCGTTAAGAATATCCTCAAGCATCTTAGGAGAACGAGGAACTATATGCTCATGTATGGGACTAAGGATTTGATCCTTACAGGATACACTGACATGGATTTTAAGACTGATAAGGATTTAAGGAAATCTACATCAGCATCTATGGTCAATCTTTACAAATGAGCTATAGTATGACATAGTTACAGTCTTGACCATATAGGCCGAAAATATAGCTACTTGTGAAGCAGCGATAGAGACTGTATGGCTTAAGAAGTTCTTGACTGATTTGGAATGTGTTCCAAATGTGAACTTGCCCATCACACTTTATAGTGATACAGTGGTGTTATGGCAAATTCAAAAGAACCTCGCAGCCCAAGACAAACAGACACATTGAATTGAATGGGATTTTGCTAATTAATTCACGAAGGCTCTCTCGGCTAAAGTGTTTGAGGGTCATTTAGAAGGTCTAGGTCTACGAGTTATGTACAAAAATGAAATCTAGGGCAAGTGGGAGAAATGTAATTGGTATAGTGATACCATTATGTAATGGGTATAGTGCTGCCCTAGTTTATTGTATTTGTACATTGTATATGTTTTATACATGTATTTATACACCTGCTGCTGTATAGATTATTGTACATCCCACTAAACTAGAGTTTTAGTTCAAGTGGGAGTTTGTTGGGTTTTATGCCCTAAAACTCGTAGATAGTGAATGTAAACAAATTGTATACTTGTTTCAATAAAGTGTTATTGAGTTTCTACAATAAAGTGTTATTGTTAAATATTGCACAATTTGACCCAAATCCAATAAACTAAGATCCAAGGTTGTTTACATGTGACTTGAACTAGTATGTGGGGACATACGGGGATTGGTGTTCAAGTAACAACCTAAAAGGTCTATAGTACAAGGATAATGTTGGGTACCTTATCCTGGTAACACTATGTGATACGACCCGCTTTGTATTCGATACAGACGTATTAATCCAAGGCGTCCATGTAGGAGACATGCGAGCGGGGGTATCCTATGCAATGAGTTTGCATAAGACCGGACCACGAAATAGTAAACCACTAGATGTAACACCGTTAACTAGTTAGTTTACTGTTTCAATACGATGACCTAGGTAACTCAGTCTTAATCCTGAGTGTGTCATGAACTCCTTCTCATGAGGGATTGTCCTTTGATTAGCATGGGTGAGAGTGGCCAATACGCCGACTCAATATGCCTTCCTTTTTTAGGACAAGACCGAGTGGGAGGCTGGGGACATGACAACACAAGAAGGAATTCACTCCTTCCCACATCTAGGAGAAGTAGATGAGTGTTCCCTTAAGTGGTGACTCCGGGACTTGAACAAAGGGATCCCGCCCTCTCACTGGCCCGAGAGGGACTTTCTGTTTAATGGTTGGACCATAAACAGGTTGTTCATTATAGGAGCACTGGTACTTAAGGAGACAGATGTAACACAAGGGTAAAACGGTAATTTGACCCAGCCGTGATTACGAACACTCGTGGAGGATTGACTTACTGGCATCGGTCTACATCCATGGACACAGAAATGTTCTACAGTGAGAAGAGTTCAGCTGTGGGTCTTTAGTGGAATGACCCACAGTTAATGAATATTGGTTAACCTGATTAATGAGTTTAATCTATTAACCTCATATCATTGGAGCTTCTGATCTGTAGGTCCATTAGGTCCCCCTGCTAGCTCGTAAAGAGTAATTAGGAACAAATATATCTTGAGAGAATTTGAATAGTTCAAATTCATATTGGGAATTAAGTTAATTGTACGAGATACAAATTAATATAATGTATAGTGATGCATTAAAATATAAAGTTTAATTTTAGATTAAACTTTATTATATTGAGAGATTGATATATTTGAAAGAGTTCAAATATATGTCTAATTAAATATATGGTATTTAATTAGAAGATAAATTAATTAATTATGAATTAATTAATTATTCAATTTAGTTTAAATTAAATGAGATTTAATTAAACTATAGTCTATGAGAGAAATAAATATTTGAAGAAGTTCAAATATTAATATGAATTTGATTCATATTAAATTTATAGGATATAAGAGAATTTGAAGGAGTTCAAATTTTAATATGAATTTGATTCATATTATAGAATTAATTAATTGAAGGTCTCAAATTAAATATATGATGTTTAATTGGGTAATTAATTAATTAACTAATAGAAGGTCTGAAATTAAATATATGATATTTAATTGGTGATTAATTAATTAAAGAATTAATTAATTGGAAATTAATCAATTATGAAAATGATTAATCACTTATGGAAGTAATTAATCATTTATGGAAATGATTTAATCACTTATGGAAGTGATCAATCATTTATGGAAAAGATTAATCAATTATGGAATTGATTGGTCATGGAATTGGTTGGTTATGGAATTGATTAATTATGGAAAAGATTAAATCAATTATGGAAATAATTGATTTTAAATGAATATTTTATTCATGGCCTTTCTCCTATAAATAGAACACTAAACTTAGGGTTTAAGTACAACAACATAAGGCCACAAGAATGCACTCTTGCATTCTCTCTAGCCTCCCTCTCATATTCTCTCAACTCAGGAACTTTAGGGAGAATTTTCTCTCTAGAGTTTTTCCCATTCAAGATTAGGTAGTCCCACAACTACGTTCCTAATCTCAGAGTTATAGCGGGGAAGATCAAATGGTGGTGTTCTTCGTTGTTGCAGAACAATCAAGAATCATCCGTTGAAGTATTCAGAGTCGTCAACGGAGGTTTGCTTCTCTTTTCTTTATTATAGATTTAGATCTAAATTTTGTATGCTTAGCCTTAAGTTTCTATAGAATTTGTTCTATGTTTTAACCAATGCAATAGTATTTTTGGATAAACAAAATTAACTACGAATCGGTCCCAATTACGCTTCCGCTTTAACGGAATTGGGGAATTCCAAATCCTTTCAATTGGTATCAGAGCCGATCGTAGATTTAATTTCGTTTCTCTAAAATTAGCATTGGTTCAATGGTGGGTATTTTAATTTCATATATGTGATATTGTTTTAATTTACAAAATTGATTATTTAGGCATATTTGTTGGCATTAGATTTATACTTTTGATTAGATCAATTGTAAATGCCAAAAAGGAAAATATTTGAAGACCAAGATATGTCTTGGATTTAAATTATTGTAATTTAAATTGCTTTCAATTTCTTAGGATATACCAAATATGGCGGTCAATTTTGGTACTTTTAATTTAATTATGCATGTGATGTATGTATTAAATTAATTGATTGTTGCATAAAGTATGTCATTTAGCTTAAAATCCCACCATAGGTTAAGCATATTCGTGTATAGTTATTATTATAAATGTTATAATGTATGAAATATGTATGAATTTTATTTTCATGAGTATTTAATATAAATTGTTAAGATTAAATGGATGAAAATTGAGAAGCATTGAGCATGAAATTACTTTAGTAAATAATATAAAGAGTTATATTTATGAAAGTAATTTATATGCTTATTTATTTTCATGAGCAATTAATATAAAGTGTTATGTTAATGTATGAAAATGTGAATGCTTATTTTAATTTTCTTGGGTAATTAATTTAAGAGTTAGATTAATTGAAGAAAATTAATTTGCATCGAGCATGAAATTACTTTAGTTTAAAAATATAAAAAGTTATATTTATGAAAGTAATTTATATGCTTATTTATTTTCATGAGCTATTAATATAAAGTGTTATGTTAATGTATGAAAATTTTCTTGGGTAATTAATTTAAGAGTTAGATTAATTAAAGAAAATTAATTTGCATTGAGCATGAAATTACTTTAGTTTAAAAAATATAAGAGTTATATTTATATTAGTAATTTACATGCTTAATTTTCATGAGCTATTAATATAAGTGTTATGTTAATGTATGAAAATGGTAATGCTTAATTTTAATTTTCTTGTATAATTAATTTAAGAGTTAGGTTAATTAAAAGGAAATTAAATTGCATTGAGCATGACATTACCTTAGATTAATATAATTGTTATATTTTTGGTATGTCATGTATGCTAATGTATGGTTTTATAAATTAATTAGAATTTGATTGTTAATTTATTCACCATAGTAGCATGTTATAGGGTTAATTCATTAAAATTTATAATAGTTATAAAATTAATGAATAGAAACCGTTAACCTATAACAAAGAATTGCATGCAAACATAGGATCTTAGGATAAATGAATTAATTTTAAAATGTTTAAAATTAATTAGATCTAAGATCACATTTCTAATAGGATTAGAATTATTCTTACTTAGAATTAAAATTAGTTTTAATTGACTAAGTAGGAAAAACATTGCTATGATTATAAGGGAACTCCACCGGTAAAGTTCTGTTTAAGGTTGGGGGTACTTAAGTTGACGGTTTACGGAACACCTCCTACCTGGGAACTGACCCGGAATACCGGAGTTGAATTAATCATAGTTAAATGTTAGCATGCAATGTCACTAGGTTTGTTAAAAGTATTTAATACACCTAGATCTTTAGAGTAAAGACCTTACATTACTGTGGTTATAAGGGAACTCTCTCGGTAAAGTTCTGTCTAAGGCTGGGGGTATTTAAGTTGACGGTTTACGGAACACCTCCTACCTGGGAACTGACCCGAACCTTGAGTTGAATTAACCATAGTAATGTTGACTTGCAATGTTGGGTTTATTAAAAGAAGTTTAATTCACCTAAAACATTGCAGTTGAATCCTTTCCATAATTGTTATAATAGGATCAGACTTAGATAGATTGACTTAGCCGAATTTTATCTAAGTTAAACAACCCTAAATTAACCTTAGGACATTTTTAGTGGGAGGAAAATTACAAAACGAGATTTAAATCAAGTTTTGCTCCTACGTCCCTATATTCACAACGTGAGGTTCATGCTCGGCTTCGAGTCGCCTTAGGAGCGGCCTCCCTTCGGAAAGTGTTTGCATGGGTCAATATCAGGGTGAATGGGAAAAATGTCTAGAGTAAGTGGGAGCGGGACACGTGTCAACGTATCCCTCGGTCTCCGCCCCTAGTTCGCACCGTGAGAGTCCTATGATCCGCCTGCAGGTTGTCTTGGCGCAACCATCCCTTCGGAGGGCCTGATCATAGGATTCGGAACACCGTGAACTCCTGAATAGGATAAGGTCACTTAGGCTAATCACCAACAGTTGTCTTTCCCTTCGGTAGCCTGTTGGTGCGTGTCTCTAAGATCTGAAAGTGGGAGGGTTACACTTACGGGGATGAGTTAAATGTGTTAACTAACCCTTGACCGAACAACGGTAACTAAACGCTAACAGAATATGAGTTATTCTGGTGTTAGAGTTTGGTTGAGATTGTCTCAATTCAGAGGAGGAGTAGCTGACCACCCTTCGGTGGCTGTTGTTCTAAACCTATGAAGTATCGTTGCAAAAACTAAATCAATAGTTTTATAGGGTTTCTTTGATTGCTTATTTGTTTTTGCAGAATTTGATTGGATTATTTGTAATGGGTTAGTGCAATTAATAATACAAGTAATTTGTTACTTCAGCAATTTTATAATAATTTTATGTGTATTGTCTTACGTCATTTTATAAATAACGGTAATACAACAAGCTTAAACGACAAATTGTGGTAAATAAGTCTAGGATTATTCTTAACTGAGGAATGTCCTCATGCCCCATATGTTTAATTCATTAAGAATTGTTCTTGGTGAATATGACATAGAACCTTGCTTAGCAAAAGGAGAACTTGTTCAAGACCGTAATTTTCATTTACCTGTCTTGAAAACGTGATTAGTGAAAAATAGTGATTCTCCCTGAATACTTGATTCAGGGGCCACAAATCACGTGTGTTCTTCTTTTAAAGGAATAAGTTCCTGGCAAGAGCTTGCTGCTTGTGTAATAACTCTCAAAGTTAGAATTAGAGAGGTTATTTTGGTTATATCGGTGGGGAACATTAAGTTATTTTTCTCAGTAGGAGAAAACACATATTATTAGATAATGTGTATTTAATTCCTAAGATCAAAAGAAATTTGATTTCTGTGTCTTATTTGCTGGAACAATGTTACTCTTTACCTTTCTCTGCTAACACAGTTTTTGTTTCAAGAAAGGGAGTTGACATTTGTTTAGCTTTACTGGAAAGTAACCTAAATGTTTTAAGACTAATCAAGAGTAAAGCAGTCATGAACACTGAGTTGTTTAAGACTGCTACTACTCAATGTGAAAAGAGGCAAAGTTTCTCCTAAAGGAAAATACATTTCTTTGGTTTTAAGGTAGACCATATTAATCTCAATATGATTGGGAGATTGGTCAAGAGTGAACTTCTAAGCAAGTTAGAAGATGACTCTCTACTACCTTGTAAGTCATGCCTTATGGGCAATATGACTGATAGGTCTTTTACTGGAAAAGATCTAAGAGCTAAAGAGCCCTTGGAGCTTGTACATTTGGATCCTTGTGGTTCAATATGTTAAAGCAGTGGGAGGGCATGAATAATTCTTTTTTTTTTTTTGGATGATTATTCAAAGGTATGAGTATCTTTACCTAATGCAACTTAAGTCTGAAGCTCTTGAGATATTCGAAGGGGCTTAGGACTGAAGTTGAAAACTTGTTAGGTGAGATGATAAAAACACTTCGATCTGATCAAAGTGTTGAGTATAGGGATTTGAGATTCCAGGACTATTTGATAGTACATGGGATCACACCCTAAATCTCATTTAGGAGAAATGGAACCCTATTGGATATGGTTCATTCCATGTTGAGCTATGCTCAATTGTCTGACTCGTTTTGGGGTCATGCAGTGTTGACTGCATTGCATACTGCAGTAGGCAACCCCAAAGAAAACGAGAAGTGGATACTTCTTCAATTCACAAGAGAATAAAGAATTTGTATCGACAAATGCTAAATTCTCAGAAGAAGTCCACATCAAAAATCATAAACCACAAGAGTAAAGTCGGTTTAAGTAAGTTAACTAATGAAGCTACAGTAACATCCACAAGAGTTGTTGATGAGGTTGGCTGTTCAACAAGAGTTGTTGATGGATCAATGCATCTAGTCAGACACATCCATCTCAATAGTTGAGAGTGCCTCGATGTAGTGGGAGGGTTATATTATAACCTGAACGTTACATGGGCTTGATTGTAGCCTAGGTCATCATACTTGATGATGGCATTAGAGGATTCATTATCTTTTAGAAAGAAAATGAATGATGTTGACAACGACCAGAGGATTAAAGCCATGAACCTAGAAATGAAGTCTTTTGTATTTCACTTCCATCTGGGATCTTGTAGATCTGCTTGATGGGTAACACCTATTTGTTACAAGTGGATTTACGAGAGGAAACGAGACATTCATGTCTTAACCAGAAGGGTTCATACAACAAGATCAAAAGCAAAAGGGTTTGCAAGCTTAAGTGATCCATTCATGGATTGACCTAACCATTTCGATCTTGAAATATAAGATTTGATATAGTGACCAAATCTTTTGGCTTTAATCAGAACATTGGTGAGTCTTGTGTTTACAAGTGATCATCAATAGTTTAGTAGCTTACTTAGTGTTGTATATGATTGATATCCTAATCATTGGGAATGATGTAGGTTATCTTACTGACTAGTAAAAGGAGCTAGCAGCTCAATTCCAAATGAAAATTTGGGAGAAGCTGAGTTTGTTCTTAGGATCCAAATTTTTTAGGAACCGTAAGAACAAAAAGCTAGTCTTGTCTCAAGTATCTTATATCTACAAATGTTAGTTAGATATAAGATGCAGAATTCCAATAAGGGTTCACTACCTTTTAGACATGGAATTCTTTTGTCTAAGAAAATGTTTCCTAAGACACCTCAAGAGGTTGAGGACATGAGACGAATGCCCTATGCAATAGGGATTGTCAGTAAGTATCAATCTAATCCAAGATTTGATCACTGGAAAACCGTTAAGAATATCCTCAAGCATCTTAGGAGAACGAGGAACTATATGCTCATGTATGGGACTAAGGATTTGATCCTTACAGGATACACTGACATGGATTTTAAGACTGATAAGGATTTAAGGAAATCTACATCAGCATCTATGGTCAATCTTTACAAATGAGCTATAGTATGACATAGTTACAGTCTTGACCATATAGGCCGAAAATATAGCTACTTGTGAAGCAGCGATAGAGACTGTATGGCTTAAGAAGTTCTTGACTGATTTGGAATGTGTTCCAAATGTGAACTTGCCCATCACACTTTATAGTGATACAGTGGTGTTATGGCAAATTCAAAAGAACCTCGCAGCCCAAGACAAACAGACACATTGAATTGAATGGGATTTTGCTAATTAATTCACGAAGGCTCTCTCGGCTAAAGTGTTTGAGGGTCATTTAGAAGGTCTAGGTCTACGAGTTATGTACAAAAATGAAATCTAGGGCAAGTGGGAGAAATGAATTGGTATAGTGATACCATTATGTAATGGGTATAGTGCTGCCCTAGTTTATTGTATTTGTACATTGTATATGTTTTATACATGTATTTATACACCTGCTGCTGTATAGATTATTGTACATCCCACTAAACTAGAGTTTTAGTTCAAGTGGGAGTTTGTTGGGTTTTATGCCCTAAAACTCGTAGATAGTGAATGTAAACAAATTGTATACTTGTTTCAATAAAGTGTTATTGAGTTTCTACAATAAAGTGTTATTGTTAAATATTGCACAATTTGACCCAAATCCAATAAACTAAGATCCAAGGTTGTTTACATGTGACTTGAACTAGTATGTGGGGACATACGGGGATTGGTGTTCAAGTAACAACCTAAAAGGTCTATAGTACAAGGATAATGTTGGGTACCTTATCCTGGTAACACTATGTGATACGACCCGCTTTGTATTCGATACAGACGTATTAATCCAAGGCGTCCATGTAGGAGACATGCGAGCGGGGGTATCCTATGCAATGAGTTTGCATAAGACCGGACCACGAAATAGTAAACCACTAGATGTAACACCGTTAACTAGTTAGTTTACTGTTTCAATACGATGACCTAGGTAACTCAGTCTTAATCCTGAGTGTGTCATGAACTCCTTCTCATGAGGGATTGTCCTTTGATTAGCATGGGTGAGAGTGGCCAATACGCCGACTCAATATGCCTTCCTTTTTTAGGACAAGACCGAGTGGGAGGCTGGGGACATGACAACACAAGAAGGAATTCACTCCTTCCCACATCTAGGAGAAGTAGATGAGTGTTCCCTTAAGTGGTGACTCCGGGACTTGAACAAAGGGATCCCGCCCTCTCACTGGCACGAGAGGGACTTTCTGTTTAATGGTTGGACCATAAACAGGTTGTTCATTATAGGAGCACTGGTACTTAAGGAGACAGATGTAACACAAGGGTAAAACGGTAATTTGACCCAGCCGTGATTACGAACACTCGTGGAGGATTGACTTACTGGCATCGGTCTACATCCATGGACACAGAAATGTTCTACAGTGAGAAGAGTTCAGCTGTGGGTCTTTAGTGGAATGACCCACAGTTAATGAATATTGGTTAACCTGATTAATGAGTTTAATCTATTAACCTCATATCATTGGAGCTTCTGATCTGTAGGTCCATTAGGTCCCCCTGCTAGCTCGTAAAGAGTAATTAGGAACAAATATATCTTGAGAGAATTTGAATAGTTCAAATTCATATTGGGAATTAAGTTAATTGTACGAGATACAAATTAATATAATGTATAGTGATGCATTAAAATATAAAGTTTAATTTTAGATTAAACTTTATTATATTGAGAGATTGATATATTTGAAAGAGTTCAAATATATGTCTAATTAAATATATGGTATTTAATTAGAAGATAAATTAATTAATTATGAATTAATTAATTATTCAATTTAGTTTAAATTAAATGAGATTTAATTAAACTATAGTCTATGAGAGAAATAAATATTTGAAGAAGTTCAAATATTAATATGAATTTGATTCATATTAAATTTATAGGATATAAGAGAATTTGAAGGAGTTCAAATTTTAATATGAATTTGATTCATATTATAGAATTAATTAATTGAAGGTCTCAAATTAAATATATGATGTTTAATTGGGTAATTAATTAATTAACTAATAGAAGGTCTGAAATTAAATATATGATATTTAATTGGTGATTAATTAATTAAAGAATTAATTAATTGGAAATTAATCAATTATGAAAATGATTAATCACTTATGGAAGTAATTAATCATTTATGGAAATGATTTAATCACTTATGGAAGTGATCAATCATTTATGGAAAAGATTAATCAATTATGGAATTGATTGGTCATGGAATTGGTTGGTTATGGAATTGATTAATTATGGAAAAGATTAAATCAATTATGGAAATAATTGATTTTAAATGAATATTTTATTCATGGCCTTTCTCCTATAAATAGAACACTAAACTTAGGGTTTAAGTACAACAACATAAGGCCACAAGAATGCACTCTTGCATTCTCTCTAGCCTCCCTCTCATATTCTCTCAACTCAGGAACTTTAGGGAGAATTTTCTCTCTAGAGTTTTTCCCATTCAAGATTAGGTAGTCCCACAACTACGTTCCTAATCTCAGAGTTATAGCGGGGAAGATCAAATGGTGGTGTTCTTCGTTGTTGCAGAACAATCAAGAATCATCCGTTGAAGTATTCAGAGTCGTCAACGGAGGTTTGCTTCTCTTTTCTTTATTATAGATTTAGATCTAAATTTTGTATGCTTAGCCTTAAGTTTCTATAGAATTTGTTCTATGTTTTAACCAATGCAATAGTATTTTTGGATAAACAAAATTAACTACGAATCGGTCCCAATTACGCTTCCGCTTTAACGGAATTGGGGAATTCCAAATCCTTTCAAGCTGACATGGCTAATGGACAGCAACTTTGAACGCTAAAAGCGAAGGGACAGCAAGGACCCTTACCAAACGGACTCGCTTCCGCGTTAGACGGTTTATTCTAACCACAACCAGCGAGCTAGAACGCTCCTTAGGCAGTGGGTATCCAAGTCGAAGTGTTTCGAACTTAATCGAACACTTAGACGGCGCTGCAAATCAGATCATCAAACACAATTTAACCTTTCAGCACCGAAAATGAATGGGTATTCCATTTAAAGCACTAAACAAGAATGGGTAAGGGATTAGACTTACCGGAAACGCCAAACGACGCCAACAGCAACCAAGAATGCTACTGGACAGAGGCGGAATCGGCTGAAACGAGGTCGACAGGACTCTGAATTGCTAGGCTCGCGAGATCTAACCAAGCTGAACCTAGAGAAACTTAGATCAAGCCTTAAACCACATGGAAAAGGAAAGGAAAAAGGCTTACCCACGATTTCTAAGGCCGAAACGCGGAGGAAACGATGCTTCGAGCTACTGTCTGCGCAAGATCTAACCAATAAGGACTCGAGGGAGTTAGATCGGGCCTCAAAACACCTAGATCGAGAGAAAAGAGACTTCCCACGATCTTTCTTGGCCAAAAACGCAAGGAAAAGAGAGGGAGCCACGGATCTAAAACCCACGGCGAAGAACGCGTGGAGAAGCAGAGAGATCGGGCTGACGGCGGTGCTCGGGCTGGGACGGAGTCGACGGAAGAGAGAGGGAGATCGCAGCAATAGGAAGAGAGCTTGCGTGAAGAGAGAGCTCGCAGAGAAGAGCCACGCGGCGAGCTTAACGAGGAGGGCGGCGGCGCTACTACAGATCTCGGCTAGGAGAGATGGGCGACGGCGCCATTTGACGGTGGCAGCGATCGAAGCTCCGGCGACAGCAACCCACGGCGGTGGAGACGGCGTACAAGGTTGCGGCAGGGCTGAAACTCACGACTGGGAGGGTGTTCCACGAAAACTTGAGAGAAAGAGATGGAGAAGGCTCTAGGGTTTCCTTTTCCTTAACTCCTTGAGGGGCTGTTTGGGGCGCTGGATTGGTTATAATAGCTGGGGGTTATAATATCTGGGGGATTATAATAGTCTGGGGGTTATAATAGTCTGTGTTTGGGGTGCAGATTATTATAATCTGAGATAAAATAGTCTGTGTTTGGGGTGCAGATTATTATAGTCTGGGATAAAATAGTCTTTGTTTGGGGTGCAGTGTTTGAGATGCAGATTATTTTAGTCTGGGTTCAAATAGTCTATGTTTCAAGCTGACTATTTTTTTTTCTGACTTTTTTTTTTGTATATTTTCCTCATACAACTTTGTACTTCAAATATTAATAAAAAAATATATATTGGGTTTAGTTGTAAAAAAAATAAAGTTTTGGGTACATGGGTTAAATTATGTGTTTAACTTAAAAAGAAACAAAAATAACCTAAAGTAAGGGTTGATTTTCTTTGTTTTAGAGTCATGGTTTTTTCACAAAATAAGTCATTTTATAATTTCATATAGAAAAACCATAACCATATTTGTTTCATTTATGTATTTCCAACATAAAAATGGTGATGCTTATTCAAAACTCATTTTACCTTCATTATCAAAAGAATCAAATAAAATAGAAATCACATAAAATAAAAACTTGAGTAGTATTTTTTTAAAAAAATTATTATTATCACGGTAAACTTAAATACGATAAGTATAATTTGGAATGAAAAATATGGTACGATGAAGGTAAACATTCATATAATCCAAAGTAATTATGTAATAAAACTCCATATTTATATATGTACAAAGACAACCAAGTATCTAACTCCCTAGAAATTTTCCGATTTTTCCGACAACCACCAGCAAATTTTTCGGCGACTGAAAATTTTTTCCTTCTTTTTTCCTTTCATTTTCTTCTACATCTTTTCTTTTTTTTTTCTTTCTTTCTTTATTTTCATTTTTTAATATTTTTTGAAATGAAAATGAGAAGAAATATATATATATTTTTTTAAAAAAAAAAGTCGCCGGAAAAAGTCATCGGTGATCGCCGGAAAAGTGGCCGAAAAGTCGACGGCGGTCGCCGGAAAAGTTGTCGGTGGTCGCCGGAAAAGTCGTCGGTAGAAAAGTTAATGAGTCACATGGAAGAAGAGAGAAAATAGTTACTGTAGAGAATGGATAGAATAATTGGGTGGGTTGAATAGTGGTTACTGTAGCAACACGGAGGGGAAAAATAACCAACTCCACCCCTTATTTTTGTTGATGCCCCAAACACTGGGTTGGTTATAATAGCCCCCACTATTATAACCAACACAGTGGGCCAAACGGCCCCTGAATTTCTTTTTCTCTTCTTTATTCCAATGAATAATTCAAAAAGCCCAAGAAAATAAAAAATCACCCAACCAACACCCAAAAATCAGCGTAAACTTAAAATTTAACGCTAAAACTTCTCAACCAACGCAGACCAAATCCAACGAGACTTAGAGGGAGATTTTATTTTTATTAATGCTTAACTTCCAAACACTTTGGTTCAAAATTAAACCCCTAAGTTCAAGCCAAAATAAAATTTATATTTCTTTCAACTCTAAACTCGGGATTTAAATACACCCAAGGTGCACGGGGTGTTACAACTAAACCCAAAGCTTTGCATGTTAATGAACTTAGATAGGGATATCAAGTTGGTTACATGCATGAGAATCAATTGTGCTTGGGAAAGATAGATGTGATAAAAGGTTCCTAGACTTGGTAGAATAATTGCATGCTAAATTCATCTTATTGATTAATCATCAATCTCAAACAATGAAATCAATTCCCTAAGAGTCTTTCCATTTGAATCTCCACCTTTTATTTTATGCTTTTTGTCTTTAGATTTATCTTTATCCTTAAGTTTTGCTCTCTAAATAAAATTGGACAAGATTATTCACAGTACTTAATTTGCTAGAAACTCAATCTAAAGGACGACACTCGTTTTACATGAAAACACTATATTATTATTTGACCCGTACACTTGCGATAAGCAATTCGCACATCAAGTTTTTGGCGACGTTGCCGAGGATTGGCATATTTAGTTAGATTAATATTGTGGAAAAATTGTTCGGTCTTAATTTAAGGTGTATTTTTATTTATTTTTTTGGTAGTTGCATTTTTCCCCTTTTTTGGTTTGTTTCCATATTTGTTGTTTCCTAATTTAGTGTTTCCATTATTTGTTTGTTTTTTCCTTATTTTTTATTTTCCTTAATTGTCTTTTCCTTATTTGTTTTTGTTTTCCTAGTCTATTTTGTTATCCTTTTTTATTTTCTTTCCTTTTTTGTTTGAGTCTTGGTCCTTTGTTCTTGTTGTGATGTTATTAGGTGTTTGCATCTAACTGAAAGCCTAATATTCGTTGATGCTTTAATTAATTGGAATGGTTTTTATAATTTTGGGTGGCCCGTTAGGGAATATGTGCCCGAAGAACCAACACCATCTTCCAATTTTTCATTTTCAAGTTTTGCCCCTTTAAAAGAAATTTCTTCCTTAGAAAGTTTACTTCAACATTATATTGAGGAGTCTAGAGCAAGGAGTCTAAAGTTTGATGAACTTATAAAAGGACTTCAAACCTAAAGGGAAGTTAGTGAAGTGGGATCCACTTCTATAGTTGTCTAGTGAGTCATGTGGCTACGGATTCATTGACACCCATCCAGGAGCTTAATTCTTTCAATTTTGATAAGGATGAGCATTTAGGGGTGAGTTGCTCAGATAGTGGGGAAGAATTGGAAAGTGTTAGCACTGTGATCGATCTAATTTGCTATACATTTAGAATCTCCCAATTTGCTTATCTTAGTTGAATTCCTTGCGAAAAAATGCTTTAAAGTGAGTATAATATATGTATAGGTCCTCATCGGAGCTTTGGAAGCAATTCAGGGCTTATACGAGCGAAACCAGAGCGTAAAATGACCATTCTGTCCTTGGAACCTTGCCAGCATCGAGACCCTCTCCAACCAATGTCGGGACGCCGTGCAAATAAGGAAAGAACTTGGAATTCAAGCTAGAGCAACAATGTCGAGACGCTGCAATCCTAGCGTCTCGACGCTAGGTAGACCCAAGAGCAACTTTCCTATTCTGAAGGGACAGCGTCACGACGCTGTGTTATAGCGTCTCGACACTACCCAGTTTCCAGAATTTTATTTTTCCTTATTTTCTCTACGAAATTCCCATATTTGGAGGCTCCTTTCAGCACCAAGTTTCCACGAATTGAAGGCCAAGAAGTCCTATAAATAGAGTGTCTTGGTTTAGGTTTAGAATCATCCCTTATATTAGCTCAATTTCTCTAAATTGTAGCCACCCCTCTCTTTAGTTTTCAAGTTTTCTTAGTCCAAGGGTCAGTTGATCAAGCCTCTAGCTTGGAGGTGCTTGTCTATGGCCAACTAAGCTCGGACTACTGTAATCGAGACCTCGGTTTGTAAGTTTGATTTAATTTTATGAGATTTATATTCTTAATTGCTTAGTTAATTGTCTTTGTGATTTTAGTTCTTTGCATATAGTTTAGATTGTGGTAGGAAAGATTGACAACCTTGATTGCGCCCTATCTAAATTTACTTGCTAACTTAAGTAGCAAATAGGCCTAACGTTTTGATGTTCCTCATGCATCCCTAGAACTAAATGATTTAATCAATTGTAATTGTGGTTTGTTGCTCGTTGCATGTGAATTAATCGGCTAGATCTCAATGCGGTCTAGATTAGTTAATAGGCCAATTAATTAATTTAAACTAGAATCAAACTTAGCGTTTGCATGTTTGTGATAGTTGGATCACGGCTCTTGGGTTGTTCCCGGAGTACGTCGGGCTTAGATAGTTAATTAAATATCAATTGATAATTGATGAATGAAATTAATCAAACTTAACACCGAGTTCAACCCCGATTACAGTGATCCTCGTGGTAAGATCCACTAGCCCTGCATTTACTTTCCTTGCATTTAATTTTCCTGCCTTTACTTTATGTCTTAATCTTTTATCCATAAACCCCCCCCCCCTTTTTGGTTACCTCAAAAACACAAAAAGAGTTTAGAAATAAATCGATTGTTCCTTGTGATCGACCCTGACAACTACTACTACAAGTTAGCTTTAAAGGTTGAGGATTATAAATTTATTTGACACGACCTTCGACAAGTCGTTATGTCACACCGATCAAGAACATGTTTGTGAGGAAGAACACGAAAATGAGCTTGTAGTGTCAGAGGAAGATGACGAGGTAGAGTTTGAGGTTGAAAAACCTCCGTCTGTTTTATCTTCTCCATTCTCTATCGATTATGATTGTTCTTTATTCTATTCTCACCAATCAATTTTAGAGTCTGAGTCTCTTTATTTTGATCTTTCTCCTTTTATGCTTATATTATTCAAAAATACTAAAAATATTTTTGTTTCAGGGGCCCATGAGAAGCTAGTGAGCTTGCTAGCAATAGAGAGTTTTATCGATTCAAGGAAGAAGGGCCCAAAGAAATATGAGAATTTTTATGTGCTTTGAAAGTCCGCACGAGAACATCGAGCTAAAGATGTTAAACAAGCGCTTATGGGAGGCAACCAAAGTTAGTTTGTTTTAGCTTTTATGCTTTTGATTTGCGTGTTGTTTTTATTTTGTAAGAGAAGGTCATCATTCCAGGGGAGTATTGTTCACCCCCTTCCATTCTTTTCTTGTTCTCATGCTTATCTAGGCTTTAGTTTTCTATACATTGAGGACAATGCATGTTTTAAGTTTGAGGGTGGAATGCTTTGTTTGTTGAGCCCTTGAACATCTGAGTTCGGGCTATATTTTTTGAGCTTATTATGATTATGGCATATGGTTGGTTTTGGATGCTATTTTTGGCATGATTATGATTTGCCAGGATGGGCTTTCTTGTCAATTCTTAAGCTTTTGATGAGTTGTAAGCATGAGTGCCCCAAAAGGGAGACTTTTTAAAATTTTTCTAGGAGATGTCTTGCATTAGTAGAGTATTTTCCTTGGTTTAGAATTGGACTTGAATGTCTAGGAGCGAACTACTAGATTCATATACTTGTTGTCACCTCGATAGGTGTAGGGAGGAGCTAAAGAGTTAATTTTTTGCAAATTAGCATGTTTAATCTTGCCTAGGAGGAAAGAAAAGAATATATGCTTATCATGATCATAAAGAAAAATCATTCTTGCTTTTACATTTGAAAGAAAAATAAAGTCATGACTTATGCGCACAATGCAATGTTTAATAATGTTTTAGACAAAAAGAGCTACCCCTGTTGTGATCAGTTAGGCCAACCAAGGGTTAAACTCGGGTTATGGGTCCCTACAACAGGTGTGTGAAAGCTAGTGCCACCTTTAATTGCTTGATTTAATTTTAATTTAAAGCACCTAGGTATGGACAAAAAAAAACTAATTTGTTCTATTGGCTCATTAGTAAAACCTTAGTGCCTGTGTAGAGGGAAGATGAGTTGAGAGTTTAATAATCCAATCGTGAACTAGTAGAGTCAAATCTAATTAAGTTAGATCTCTCTTATGCAAGTTAATTTTGGAAAATTTTCGATTTGTCTCATTCTTTGGGTCTTATGTGCATGTCTCTTGATTGCTTATTTATTGACTTTTGAGCCTTGAGGATTGACTCATGTTTGTTGCATCTATTTACAACCTATGCTTAATTTTTAGTTTGCTCAAGGACTAGCAAAAACTTAAGTTTGGGGGTTTTTGATAGCGCGCATAGCGAGCTATTTTTCCCCATTCATTCTAATTAGTCTTTAAGTATTATTTCGCCTATTTTTGCATTTTAATGTTTATTTTGTAGGAAATTGAGTTTTGGATTTAAATTGAGAAATTGGAGTTGACCGGGTGTTCGGGACGCTAAAACAAGCCAAAGAAACGAGAATGAATCAAAGTTGGAGGCTTACAATTGAGGCAAACCTGAGAGCTAGCGTCTTCACATTGCTTTCTTGGTGTCTCGGCGCTAGATTATTCCCTTATTTGATTAGAGTGGCAAAGGCGACAGCGTCTCGACGTTACCCCTTAGCGTCTCGACGCTGCCAAGAATTTCCTTATACAGAATGGGCGGCAAGCGACAACATCGCAACGCTGTGGACAGATTCCTATAAATACAATCTTATGTTCTATGGCCAAGGGGAGTTCAATTTGAGAGATTTTAGCCCTAATTTCGACTAGAGACCATCATTGGAGCTGAAGCAAGACGAAGGAGTGGGAACCAAGCTTGAAGACGTGGAGATTGTGACGGGGACGTGTTGGTTTCAACATATTCAAGAGTTTTCCTTTCTTTTCCTTACCTCTAGTTAGCCTTTATGGCTTTTTCATGTTTAGCTTATATCGTAACGCCATGTATGAGTAGCTAGACGTGTTTCTTAGGGATTGATGTAGTCGTTTATGTTTATGGATTGATTATTGGGATGTTTTGTGCATTTATTTTATGTATGCAATTGTTGGGTTTTATGTCCTAAAACACGTAGATAGTGAATGATTAACGAATTATACACTTGTATCAATAAAGTGTTATTGAGGTTTATGCAATAAAGTGTTATTGTCATATTAAGTCTAGAATTGCACAATATGACCCAAATCAAATAAACTAAGATCCAAGGTTGTTTACATGTAACTTGAACTAGTATGTTGGGACATACGGGGATCGGTGTTCAAGTAACAACCTAAAAGGTCTATAGTACAGGGATAAGGCTGGGTACCTTATCCTGGTAACACAATGTGATATGACCCGCTTTGTATTCGATACAGACCTATTGATCGAAGACATCCATGTAGGAGACATGCGAGCGGAGGTATCCTATGCAATGAGTTTGCATAAAACCGGACCACGAAATAATAAACAACTAGATGTAACACCCTTAACTAGTTAGGTTACTGTTTCAATAGGATGACCTAGGTAACTCAGTCTTAATCCTGAGTGTGTCATGAACTCCTTCTCACGAGGGATTGTCCTTTGATTAGTATGAGTGAGAGTGGCCTGCACGCCGACTCAATAAGCCTACCTTCTTGGGGACAAGACCGAGTGGGGGGCTGGGGACATGACAACACAAGATGGAATTCAATCCTTCCCACTTCTAGGAGAAGTAGATGAGTGTTCCCTTAAGTGGTGACTTCGGGTCTTGAACAAAGGGATCCTGCCTCTCATTGGCCCGAGAGGGACTTTCTGTTTACTGGTTGGACTATAAACAGGTTGTTCATTAGAGGAGCACTGGTACTTAAGGAGTCAGAGGTAACTCAAGGGTTAAACGGTAATTTGACCCAGCTGAAGTTACGAACACTCGTGAAGGATTGAGTTACCGTTACTGGTCAATATCCATGGACACAGAAACATTCTACAGTGAGAAGAGTGCAACTGTGGATCTTTAGTGGAGTGACTCACAGTTAATGAATATTGGTTAACTCGATTAATGAGTTTAGTCAGTTAACCTCATATCATTTGAGCTTCTGGTCTGTAGGTCCATTAGGTCCCCCTGCTAGCTCGTAAAGAGTAATTGGGAACAATTTATCTTGAAAGAATTTGAATAGTTCAAATTCATCTTGGGAATCATCAAACTAATTGTATGAGATACAAATAATATAATGTATAGTGATACATTATAATATAAAGTTTAATTTGTGATTAAATTTTAATGAGAGAATAATATATTTGAAAGAGTTCCAATATATATTCAATTAAATATATGATATTTAATTAATGAATTAATGAATTAATTATGAATTAATTAATTATTCAATTTAGTTTTAAATTAAATGAGATTTAATTAAACTATAGTCTATGAGAGAATTATTAGAATATGATTCTAATGTGTAATTAATTAAATATAGGCGATATTTAATTATGATTATGAAATTAATTAATTATTGGACTTAATTAATTTATTAGTTTAATTGAATTAATTAAATGCGATTTAATTAAGTTTAATTAAACTATATATTATGTGAGTGAATTACATTTAAATAAGATTTAAATGTGCATGAGATTAATTAATTGATTTAATCAATTAATTAATTGATCTTGATCTAACGGTCAAGATTGTTTCCTAACCTCACATTAGGGTTTCCTCTCTTATAAAAGGAAAGGTTATGAGAACCCTAACCCTAAGGTCTCATTCTAGCCTCACTCTCATATTCTCTCAACCCAAGAACTCTAGAGAGAATTTTTCTCTCTAAGAGTTTTTCCCATTCCAGATTAGGTAGTCCCACAACTAAGTTCCTAATCTCAGAGTTATAGTGAGGAAGCCCTTGTGGTGGTGTCCGTTGAAGAACTCAGAGTCATCAGACGGAGGTATGTTTCTTATCGTGCTCGAACAGGTCCTCAGGCACTTCTTCGTTCTAGTGCTCGAACAGGTCCTCGAGCACAATTTCATCCTCTTGTGGTAGTGGTGGGGTATGCCCGTGTTGTTGCACCTCAAGAACTGGTGCATTCTCTATTTCCTTCACTGTTTGTGTCGTGTTTTCGGTCGCAAACTCCCTTGTGTTTTGTTCTTGAGATTGTCCCTCAAATGCGGGCGCAATCTTCTTTTTTTCTTATTCTTTCTCAGTGGCATCCACTGAGTCTCTGAGGCACGACGCTGCGAAGTCACGTGCAGCCTCTTCTTCTTCTTCTCTTTGCTTTCTTTTGGCCTCTTTCTTCTTTCTTCCTCCCATAATTGGTCTTTGATTTGCTGAGCCATGGCTTTTATGTGCCACACAGCGTCCCCTATTATTTTTTCCCAGTCTTTTTGTTCAAAATGACGCTTCAACTCTATCCCCATCTTGATTTTCTTTTGCTCTTTGGCTTAGATGGATCAGTTGTTGCCTGTGTGGGAGCTTGAACTTGCATATTCGCCCAGATGCGTGCGCATCTTCGTTGTTCTGTGCCTTAGGAACTGGCACTACCTGTTCTGGTTCAGCCACATTTGCAGTCGCAAATTCCTATTGTCCTATAGAAGAATTTTTCAGGCTGCGCTGCTTTTGCGGCCGCAACCTGCACATTTGGTTCAACTTCTCCTTTCTTTTTTCTTTGGACATACTTCACTCCGACCTTCTTTTCCCCCTTCTCTCTTTCCTCGATTCTGACAGCCTTCAGCTTTAGATTGAGAGGTACTTCTTCCTCTTCTTCCTCGAATTCAAGGGCAGCCTCTTCAATAGCCTTTCAACTTTTCTTCGCTGCTTTTCTCAAGTTGTTCTCCCACTCTTTTAAGCATGTTCCTGCACGAGTAGATGGTTTTGGGGATTTACCTTGAGATTTCGACCTTAAAGAGGTCGAACGGTCTGATTGTCGCGTGCTTATCCACCGAGGAGATGAAAAATGTTTTGGAACCTCTTTCAGCCTCTCAGAAGAAGAAACCTTAGAGGATTTGCGTTGAGGGCTTGGTTTCTTTGGCTGAGGAGCTGATTGGGGCTTCATTGGAGCGATTAACTTCTTGGGTCTTGGACAGAAAGAGTCATCGGCTAGTTCTGAAAAGAATGTAGATTTTTTCTGCCGAGTACAATGGTCAGAACAAGTGGTCGGAGATGCACTGGAGTTTTGCGGGTATTTTGGCCAATAGAGAAACGTTGAAGCCTTTTGAAAAGATTTGACCTAATTCAAATTTTCATTGTTTTACATAGGTTTCGAATTTCCTTAAGTGAAATGCGCTGACGTCACCTCTGAGGGCTCTATTTTGCACTAGATTTGCGCTCGCAAACGTGTCACAAAGTTCTGCCTGTAAAATAAATTTTCTTTTAAGTATGAGGCAGATTTACGGCCCCATTTGTATCGCAAAATTTGCCCTTTTCCTGATGCTTTCTGATAGCATGCAATTATGCTATCTATTTCCTAGTTATTTTGGCTAGTTTTGTGAGTTAATTGTGAGCTTTAATGTCTTTTTATGTTGAAATTGTAGAAATCTGAGCTTGTGAAGCAAAACCCAGAATTTTACTCAAAATTGGATCAAATTAGAGGCTTTGGACCGTAAATCAAGAAAAGAGAAGAATGTAATTGAAGAAGAGGCGCAAAAGCCCAAAAGAATGAAGAATTGAAGGCCAGGCTAGCATCCAAAGAAGGCTTCTAGAAGGACCAGTGTCGAGACGCTAGTTGGATTAGGCGGCAAGAAAATGACATCACAGCGTTGAGACACTATGACGTTAGCGTCTCGACGTTGGCAGGCATGGGCAGCAAGGCAAGCACGATTTTTCTCCTATAAATTGGCCAGTTTTCCCCTAGCTCAATAGAGAGTAAAAAGTGAGTGGAAATGAGAGAAGAAGGGTGGAATTGATCGGGATTCCAATACTCAAGACTCGAGATGTTCGTGACGGGAGCATTGGATCAACACAATGGTTATTTCTTCTTAATGTCTCTGTAATTTCTTATTATCTTTGAGTTAGATTATGGATCAAGATTGTTGGGCTAAAATTATTCCCATTTGTGAGTAGATCTTGAGACCTAAGGTCGTTAATTTAGCCAATTGGATTATGTAGCTTGATTATTGGGATATCATAATGAATTTCTTCATATTTCATCTATGCAATTTATGCTTAATGCTTTTAATCCCTTGATCACGGATTAATTGATTTGTTGGTCTAAATTGATACTTGACAGAGAGAAGTTAGATTAGATCCCAATTGTCTGGCTAACAATTGCTTGGAACACGAAAGTGAGAAAGAATTGTTAGAAATTTATGATGAAGTTGCTTAATGACATACTATAATTAACTAAGGAAATGGGCACATAAATTAGTTATGTTAACATGAGATGTGAAGGAACTTGAGAGAGAAATCCACTTAAATTACTTTTAGATTTATGAAGTTGAAGACTAGTAATTATATGCATCCATTTAATTGAGCTACAAATCCAAAAAGCTAGTTAACACCCTAGGTTGAGTCCTCTTGATAGGAAATTCCCATTTATTTGCATGCTTTTTTTTAGTTGTTATTTTCTTATAATCATTCGAGTTTAATAAAATTGAGCATGATAATTCTTGGTAATTAATGGATTTAATTCAAATTCCTTGTGGATTCAATACTCGGCAATACCTACCGTTTTATATTACTTGTGACCCGTGCGCTTGCGGATTGCATTCAACATTTTCTCCTATTCCCTACACTTTTCTACTGCACACTTAACAAAAATATTTAGAAAGTTCACACAAGTTAAGCATTCAATAGCGAAGAAGAAAACGAAGATAGAATATTGGCAAACCAGGAAAATCTAAGTCTTAATTAATTCAACCTCCAGCTAAAGCTCTAGGTAGAGGTGTTCCTTTTCAGTCAACTTAAGTACCTCTTTCCTTAGACAAGCTTTTCCTAAGACAAGGATCCCTCTTAACCAAGATTTGATTTTCTTGGTTTTTTCACCACACTATACATTATGCACATTATTATTATTATTATTATTATTTTGAATTTAAGAAAAAAATTAATTGAAATAACTCAAACAAAAGAAAAAAAATTGAAAATATTTACATCAAAGTCAAGTAGGCTTACTGAACCTCAATGATGGAGACTGAGGTCTTATTCCTTCTTTGTGGACCATAAACTTTCATCTTGCATCTCGGTCTTGATAGAGGATGAGATTTGAGTCTTAGTTGAGGCGGTTTAATCATGGAGTGTTTGGCTTCTTTAATTATTTCAACAGATTCACATATTCTTTTTAGTGTAGACTTTGCGGTCGCATCTTCTGTTGCATACTGCAAATTGTCGCTTTTCATGATCTCTTCTTCTAACTCTTCATCGATTCCTCCTATTTTTAGCATTTCCTGCAAGCTACAACAAGTAACAGAACCCACCTTCTTTTCATCAGGGTGTTTCCATGCTTGGAACACATTGAACATCATTTGTTGTGAAGTTGCAGCCACATGGCTCACTGCAACTTTCTATTATGGGTCATTCTCTTCATTCTTTTCTTGAGGTGATTTTTCCTTTATATCTTCTGGCCCCTCAGTATTTTCAATTATTTGAGTGATTTGCTTCTACTGAGGGTTCAGGGTCTTCATGCTCCAATCCACTTCTAAGTGTCATCCCCTCGCCTTATTCTTTTTCTTCTTCCTGTAAGGTCTCTATGTTGTTTAGCATGGTTTCTTGTGGGTTGTTCCTCCATTCATCTGCAATTTGTTCCATTTGGACCTGTAATTTTTGTAAAGATGATGCTTGGCTTTGAATCTCAACATCGATTTTTGCCGTATATTCCTTAATGAGTTCTTCGATGCTAGTTGACACTTGTGGAATCATCTGTTGCATCATCCCTTGCTGGACATAATGATATTTATTTTTCGTCTGAAGAATCGGGGTTCTAAGGACAATTCTCAAATAAATGACTCCCTTTACAATAAACACAAGATATAGAAGAGCTCCGCTTTACAAGACATGGCTTGCTTTTCCGTGAGGGGCTCAGGTGCCAATTCCATCCTTGCTCATTGTTGGGCTTCCAGAGTGAGTAAAAATAAGATGAAAATAACTCTAGAACTCTGTGCAAGTATACACAATCCGCAGCAAGTAATAAGTATTTATCGAATCCGCAGGCCTGAATAATTCTCACTTTATCTATTTTATGCAATTCTTTAATGGTTTCAAAAGGTGGTTAAAATGATTTATTTTTATAAAATGCTGGAACAAAAGAAATGACAGAACAGAAAGTAAACAAATAAGCAGACAGATTAGAAACGGGCGTTGGTCAGGATTTAGTAATTGTTTTAAAAGATGCTCTAGCAATATTATTGATTATGCAAAACTCTCGCAGTCTTATTAGTGGATTCCTCTCGGAACTCCGAATTTTTTAGAATGTGTTTCAACTCCAATGACGCACTACCGATCAAGCACTAGGCAACTGGCCATCTCTAGCTCAGTCACTGGTGTTCACCAATACACAATGATCTAGTGTGATTAAATGCCACACACCCCCTAAATCATCCCTGAAACTAGAGAGTGGTATTCATACCGGCTGGCCAGGCGGGCACAAAATGTAAATAAGCACAACAAATAATCAAGATGTATCAAATCAACATATATTGCATAGAGATTAAGCATGGCAATTACATAACTCCTAACCAACACCTAGAGTTACTTATTCATAAAGTGCATGGTCATACACGTTACCATCTGAGTAAGTGCATCCATAATTACAAAATAATACAAGAAAATACTAATTCCCTTGATCAACTTCGTAATTGATGGTCTTCTTGTGGTCCCTAATCTTTCTCCTCTATTCGGCTCCCAATGATGGAAATGAGAAATGATCTCTTCCCCAAGAGTGGAATGAATTTGACTTGGGCGGCCTTTCCCTTTTATAGAGTGAAGACAAGCTTGAATTAGGTTGACCTAGACACGTGGATGGCTCTCCTTGCTCCTTAAATCCAAGAATAGCTTAACTAAATTCAGTTCATTAAATTGGCTAATGAGCTGTGACGTGGCAGTTTTGCTCCTCGGTTTGCTGCAGCACAGAATTTTCTCCCTCAAGTTGCTCAGCAATATATTCTGCACAAAATAACTTCCAAAGCATCCATTCTTCCAAATGGGTTAAAACATATAATATATATCTAAAAGCACCCCTATTTAGCACAAAAGACACACAAATCCCTATAGAAATAAGGCCTAAATAACTCCCTTTTGGAGAGTTATCATACCCCCAAACTTGAACTATTGCGCGTCCCGAGCAATACTAACCAACCTTCCCTTAAGAATTCAAAACATTAGACAAAATATAGCTTAGTTAAAACAGATAATCCATCACTTCCTTCAACCTTTACCTAAGCATTCAGCAAAACCAAGGACTGCTGCAGCAATCCGGCATGGACAAATAATCACCACTTTTAACTTAATTTAAAGAACTTGCCACAACCTAGCTCTATTATCAGACTTATTAAAACACATTTTCAAAAGGGGTTCATATTTTTGTTTATTCTTGTTCTTCAGACTTTAAGCAACCCTACAATCATAAGCACTTAAGCACGGGATGAACCACTTTATGGTGCAGTATACCCTTGCCTCAAACACATCACCAATTGGGCTAAATACTCATTGTTTGCTCAAAAATCCTTAGTTATTCTATCCCTTGCTCCTCAGAATAGCGACATTTTATGATGCAGCTCACCTAAGTCCTGGGAGACAGAAAAACTGCTGGATTATCATTCATCCTTCAACATTTTTGCTCCATGAATTTTCTCAACAAAATTTTCACAATAATTGTTTTTCAGCAAATAATTTTTTATATTTCCTAGGTCATCTTTTGACGCAAAGACGAACTGTGGGTATCACAAATGCCCCTGGTTACTTAACAACCTAGTAAATTATTTATCGAAGGAGAGGAATGCGAGAGAAAAACTAGTGGAGTAGCAAAAAAACCCCCAAACTTAAATTATTCATTGTCCCCAATGAATCATTAAAATTTTAAATGACACCCCCAAACTTAAATATTTCTATCTGAATTTTAAACTAAGCGTGGGACGAGAAGTAAGCTTAAGGTGGATCAAATAAATCAACACTACCTTAGAATCTTCTTGCCGCAGCGACGACCAGGCTAGAAGAAATGTTCAAGCAAAAGGCTTCTGGAGATCAGAATACCTTGATCTAATTAAGCTAATTTAGTCCAAGCTTCAAAAATCTAGAAGAAAATTAGTTATGTTGGGTTTATGCCCTAAAACTCGTAGATAGTAAATGTACATTTGACCGAACATTAATAAAAGTGATGAATTATTCATTTAATCTATGTTTGTATTATATCTTGTCTTATTAACCCTAATCCAATAAACTAAACATCCAAGGCTAATACAATGAGGCTTGAACTAGTATGTAGGGACATACGGGGATCAATGTTCAAGTTTTAGCCTAAAGGGTCTGTAGTATAGGGAGAAGGCTAGGTACCTTATCCTGGTGACACTATGGATACGACCCGCTTTGTATATTGATACAATAGTATTGATCCAACACGTTCATGTAGTTGACATGCGAGTGGGGGTATCCTGTGCAATGAGTTTGCACAAAGACCGGACCGCGAAATAGTTAACCATTAACTGTAACACCGTTAGTTAGCTCGGTTTCTATTTCACTAGGATGACCTAGGCAACTTGGCCTTAATCCTGAGTGGATTATGGACTCCTGTCCATGAGGGATTGTCCTTTGATTTGTACAGGTGAGAGTGGCCTATTCGCCGATTCAATAAGCCTACCATTTTGGGGACAAGACCGAGTGGGGAGTTGGGAACATAGTCTTACAAGATGGAATTCACTCCTTCCCAACTTTAGGGTAAGTAGAGGTGTGTTCCCTTAAGTGGTGTCTCCGGGTCTTGAACAATGGGCCCTACCCTCTCTATGGCAGAAGAGGGACTTCTGTTTGTTGGTTGGACCTCAAACAGGTTGTTCATTAGAGGAGCACTGGTACTTAAGGAAAAAGAGGTAGCCCAGGGGTAAAACGGTAATTTGAGAAGAGTGCAGCTGTGGTTCTTTAGTGGAGTGAACCACAGTTAACGAATATTGATTAATTTGATTAATGAGTTTAGCCAATTAATCTCACATCGTTGGAGCTTTTGATCTGTAGGTCCATTAGGTCCCACCAGTAGCTCACTAAGGGCGTTGAGGTAAATTTCTAAGGGAATTGGATATTCGAAGGTGTTCGAATGTTAAATTTAAAATATGAATTGGATTCATATTAAAACTATAGGTTATAATTAATGCACATTTGATATACATTAATACTATAGTTTATATGAGAGAGATATAATTAAATATAAGATATTTAATTATAGTATTAATTAATTGGTGAATTAATTAATATTTTAGTTTTAATTTAATTTAATTAAATTTGATTTAATTATATTACATTAAAACCATAGGTTATGTGAGATGTTTACATAAATGTGATTTATGTAATTTATATTAAGATTAATTAGTAATCTTATTATCAATTAATTAATTATTAATTATTTAATTTATTTAATAATTAATTTATCAGTTACAATCCCACTAACTTAGTTGAATGCAAGATTGAGAGGGATAATATGAGGTAGTTTAGGTATTTTTACGGGGACTCACCTCTTCAGTTAGGGTTGGACTCTCACTCTCTGATTCACTCTCACGCATACTCTCTCTGAGTTACGGTGTACTCTGCGTTTTCTCTCTAGAGTACAGAGACTAAAAGAAAATTCCCTAGAATTTCCCTTGCTCCAACAAGCAATCAGCGCATTGTTCCTTGTGAGAATACTGGTGAAGATTTTGTGGTTGTGTCCTCAAAAACCAGCAAGATCAAACCTTGGAGGTTGCTGAATTTTCTGCATTCCGTTGGAGAAAAGGCGAAACGATCAAGAACGCACCTTACAGTAAGTAGTTCTTGATCTTGGATCATTAGGATCCCCTTTAGATTAGATCTAGAGGTTTTAAAGCATGTTTAATAACCTATTCAGTAGTTTTATTGTGAATTTTACTGCTGTGATAATTTGCCTCTGTATTGGTATTTAAAACAATTTTGAATACAGTGTTTGGTTCTGTGAAATTCTTCCGCTGCGTAGGGGTTTTTATCCCTTCAATTGGTATCAAAGCCAAGTTGCCTAGGTCATCCTAGTGAAATAGAAACCGAGCTAACTAACGGTGTTACAGTTAGTGGTTAACTATTTCGCGGTCCGGTCTTTGTGCAAACTCATTGCACAGGATACCCCCACTCGCATGTCAACTACATGAACGCGTTGGATCAATACGTTTGTATCAATATACAAAGCAGGCCATATCCATAGTGTCACCAGGATAAGGTACCCAGCCTTATCCCTATACTACAGACCCTTTAGGCTAAAACTTGAACATTGATCCCCGTATGTCCCTACATACTAGTTCAAGCCTCATTCTATTACCCTTGGATGTTTAGTTTATTGGATTCGGGTTAATAAGACAAGATATAATACAAACATAGATTAAATAAATAATTCATCACTTTTATTAATGTTCGGTCAAATGTACATTTACTATCTACGAGTTTTAGGGCATAAAACCCAACAAACACTACAACAAATTTTGCTTTTAATGTCGGTCACTGACCGACATTAAAAACACCGACATTAAAAGTTTTAATGTCGGTCGCTTTTAATGTCGGTCACTTTTAATGTCGGTCATTGCCCGACATTAAAAGCTCTGTCCGACATTAAAAGTACCCTTTTAATGTCGATCATTGCCCGACATTAAAAGGACCCTTTTAATGTCATTCAACAAGCTTTGACCGACATTAAAAGTGACATTTAATGTCGGTCAATGCCCGACATTAAAAGTGAACTTTTTATGTCGGTCAGCTACTCTTTGTCCGACATTAAAAGTCACTTTTAATGTCGGTCAGTTTTTAATGTCGGTCATTGCCCTACATTAAAAACTGCGACATTAAAAGTGTCCGACATTAAATGTGCGATATTCAATTAAAAAAAAATTGTTGGTTGCACACGTAGCTAACCAACAATACTATTTCTTCATTTTGTAAAAACCTGTAAACAAAATGGAATTTAAACATATACACAAAATA
The DNA here is from genome assembly GCA_017139565.1 of Luffa aegyptiaca. NCBI lineage: Eukaryota > Viridiplantae > Streptophyta > Magnoliopsida > Cucurbitales > Cucurbitaceae > Luffa > Luffa aegyptiaca. The sequence goes on along the minus strand of CM029405.1, from coordinate 39,382,326 downwards.
AAATCTCGAAAGTATTTTTACATAACAACTAAAACTCAACGAGCATGAATTTAATTAATAAAATATAGCAATGTAAAAAATACATGAAACTTTTCGTTCATCCACAAATCACATCCATGAACCAAATTTACAAAGAAAAAGTAAAATTACTAAACAAAATAAGTACACAACTCCTTAAATGCTCTTCTCCAAGTTCATCTTCGAGCTTCTTTTCAGGAATATCCATTTCATCATCTGCAACAGTTCTCGCTTAACAAGACGAATTCCAATCCTTACACAAATAAAAAACGTCTAAGTGAAATACAATCGACACACATCTCCAATCAAATCCTTCAACTAAAATTAAAGCTCAAGATGTATGGGTAAAGTAGAGAAGATGAATAAAAATGTTGTAGAACAAAAAGTAGTTTAACTAGAAGGCTTAGGCTTTGGAAGCTGGAAAGAAAGATATTACATCAACCAAAAATGTAAACACCCGTATTTTATAAGCCACAATCAGATAATAAACGAAAATATAAAATTATTCAAGGGCTTATAAGGCTTCACCCTCGACAGTCTTGTTTTAGGTGGGGACAACTTCACTAGGGGACCCTCTCTGTCTTCAGCAACACCCATTAAGTAAGGAATCATACACACATGCAAAGTACATTCGCAAAAAGAAATTAAAGTAGGTAAATTTTTACCTTGGTCTTGTAACCGTCTCCAATAGTCTTGACAACACCACAAACATCATAAAAGGCTATAGCTTGGCAATATGAGAGCAAAATAAGAGCAAAATAAGGCTATAGCTTGGCAATATGAGAGCAAAATAAGCTACTTTAGCTCCAAATATTGCAGCCCTCCTCCCATTGTAATTTTCCCATTTTGAACCTCAAGAAACCATCAACCAGAGGTCTAGAGAACTAGACAACAATTAGAAAATTTAGTAGGGTCAATTCAAAGAAATATTAGGATAAGTGATCATATAAATATCTATAATAACACCAGGGAGGGAAAAATTACCACAAATCATGACTAGCATCAGTGATCTACTCAAGATTCCTCAACAAGCTAAGTGCCAAGTGGTTATGAAAAACATGGCATTTCAATCAAAAGATATACTCATTCTTTTTTCTTACAAATATTCCTCGCTTTTTTTTTCCAATATATACACACGCGCACACATGAATATATACATGTGTCATCCTGTATATAAGATACAAAAGAAATTACTTAGTTCAGTTTATAATTAATAATCAATCTTCCAGAAAAGCAACTTTCTAAACAAGAAAAGAGCTTGGCACGTATGCAATTTAATAATTGCTAAAATGGGAGAACAAGAAAGCAATTTCTCCAGTATCATGAGACTAAACAAGAAACATAAAGTAGAAACTGAAAAATATGGATCACATGCCATGCCACTGATGCCACCAATGTTCTGCTTTCATAGAGTTTGATACCACAAATATGATAGTATTGAAAATGATTAGGAGCTTTCAAAACCAAAACTTTTAACTTCAACATCTAATTCCTAAAAGAATTTTTGAAACTTTCTAATGCAAACATACATTTCATTCCTTTACATTGCTTTAGATCTACAGGGTTTGGATTAATATATAACGAGCACTAAGTCCCTACATTCAATAATCCACAACATTAGAATCTAGAGGTAATGAAAAATAGATTTTAATGAAGATGAAGTGCGTTATCAGGAATGGAAAACGTGGGCAACAAATTTTGAAATATTTTCTATTTGCCCCTTCACTGCACCCTCTCCATCAAAGATAGAAAAGGACAACAATGAAAGTCAGTTGCATAAAGAGAACTTTATTGAACTTTGAGATCAATGAGAGTGAAAGAAAGCATATAACCTAGGAGTTACAAATGTAGAACAAAGAGTGATACAATTCTGAAACTTACAACAAATCTCAATAGAAGACATGATTTGAACTCCATAGTCTCCAATAAGCAAGAGCTAGTCACTATCAATAAGCAAGAGCTTGAACAAGTAGCACCAACTTAGTGTTAAGTATGGATGAACATGAAAAGGACACCGACAAATTAAATTCCAAGGAGTGAAAGTGTTGTGGGCTTAAAAACAGAATAGGTTCAACAATAAATTCTAACAATTCATATATTAATCCTGATAGAAGATACTATTCACTCACTTTCCACAAGAGACACAGAAGTTTAATTACAAAATCATATTTGAAGCATGTCTTGAGCGAAAGGAAATAAATCTGAGTGATAAACAGACAAAGGAAGCTTTACACAAATGGTTTTGGAAGAAGATGGAGTTTCAGCCACACGATGTGGAGCCGCCTAGCATTTGAACACCCTGTAACATTTGAAACAATAGAAATAGAATCTCAATAAGTGATAGTTCAACATCCAACTTGCCAACAAACTCAACAAAGACAAATCAATAAAAACTCTCCAATGAACAAAAATACAACAAATAGACTTCGTTTATCCCTTAAACCCATTCATTTTTAAAAACAAACAAAGTTGAATCTCACACCCGATTTTAGGAAGCACATTCAAGTCGCTCAAAATGGTAAAACTCACATAAACAATTTCAAAACACAACACAAGTATGTCTCAACCCCCTCCCACTAAACTTATAAACTAACACAAGCAAATTCAAACTCAACCCCCCCCCCCCTATAAACCTACACAAACAAACAATTTCAAAGCATTACCCAAGTTCAATAAAATATCAGCTTATGATATTGATCTTATCAATCTATGCTATGAGCTTATCTTCCTTCTTGTGATATCGATCTTATACCAACCTGAAAAACCATTACCCAAGTTCAGTAAAATATTAGCTTATCAATCTATGAATGACAACAATATTTTGATTCAATCTATGAGTGACAAAAGATTTTGCTTTTGGAAGAGATTACATGAGTTTTCTTTTACCTTGTATAAGAGACATTGCATTGATATAAACGGAAAGAATTCACAAGATATATAAAAGTCAAGGAGTCTCCCTCTACAACCAATAGGGACTTAATATATCGTATAAAAAGAAACAAAACCATAAACACCCAAATGAACCCCTCTTTTTTTGACATAAGCTCGCAGAATCAGAACTAATACCAAAAAGTAGTGATCCGAAGGAAAAAAAAATACAAAATATTCTTAAAATAATACTTTAAAATGAAGAAACTTGCCTGCAAAAGTCGCCTGGTATAACCACCCTCCATAACTCGTACAAAAGAAGAAGCATGTGAAAAATAGTTTCCTTCATAAGCATAATAATTATCAGGATGGACATCTAGATGAAGAATATCAACTTGACCCCCAAACTTCTCAGAGACAGCTCTGACAACAGGGTAAGATATGGAGTGGTTGCCTCCTAAAACCAATGGGTGTAGTGGATCCTGAAGGAGCAAGAATCTAAATATACTCAGCTAATATATAAAAGGACACTAACCACAGACAAGAAACTACACGTATGTGCACCAATGATTTAAGAAATAACCATTTTTTTCTTTTTTGGTTTAAGAAATAACATCAACATAAAAGGAAACAAAAGGCTTCTGAAGTCGTGGTACTTTTCTTTGGAAAGGAGACATTTAGATAGCAAAAACTCTAACGAAAAGTTATCAAGTGGACGTGAACAGTTTCGTTTATATCCTTATTATGACATACAAGGTTAACAATATCACATATGGACAAACTAGTAAAATAAGATCTTTCTCATTACCAGCTTGACTGACTCGTTAATTAGTCATTGCACTGTAAAGTGGATTAACATCGTTAATCAATGAGAAACCACATGTCAAACCTCAAACTATAAATAAATAAAACAAGCTCTAGAGTAACTAACCTCTTCCATTACCAGCTTGACAGACTCACTCACAACTTTCATCAATCTTTCATCATCTACACCACAGTCCCTGATCTCTTGGACAGGGACATCACCAACATCAGTCAACACTCTTTCCCTGCATTACAAAAGTATTGTCTTGCACTTGGCGTGTGAATTGTAGACATATCTCATAATTTCAGCTAACATTAGCTATTAGGCAAGGGGGTTAGACACAGAAATTTGAAGTCTTGTCAAGTAGCCCAACTTGCAAATAAATTGATGTCCAGACAAAACAATACACATAAAAATTCCAGAGGTTTCACAATTTGTTTCTTCCACTTGCCTTCTTCTGAAATCAAAATGCATAACTATTCGACTGATTATTAAAACTTTATCCACGTGATTATTTATGGCAAATTTCGAAATCCTAAATACATGAAAAAGAAATATGCTTGGTTGTAAACACCCAATTAGAAGGTACTCAAATATGTTGAACTCCACATCAAGACTCTCTTGCCATCTTAAGAACCTTCCAAGTCCTCCCAGTCCCAGCTAAGTATTCCAAAGAGTAAGAAAAAATGGGCTGCCCAAAGGATTATTCTTTTATCATGAAAAGGAAAATGCAAAAACCCTTTCTCCAACATCAACAAAGTTTTAAGACACAAAATCTATTACAATAGAACTTCAAAAAAAGAATGATAATTGAGGATTGTAGAAAACCTTACTTTGAATAGCAAACTCTTCACTGTTGATTTTCATATCCTCTGCTTTGAACTTTTTAAATGTTCACTATAGCCATAAAATAGTCACAGATCTTCAGCTTTCTAACTTAGAAAAAGAAAACAAACATCTCAACATTGGAATCCTCAAAAAAAGTTTAAGAAACTCACATCCGAAGTAAAAAAAAATAGATCGAATTTGAAAATTTCACATCCGAATGAATAGAAGTACTCATAACTGAAAAATTGAAGTAGATACGACTCAGATCTATGAAGAACCGATCAGATTCGAACAACTCCGACCATAAGCTTTGAATTTATTCCTACGGCAACAACCCACGACCTCCATGACCTCAGATCTACTGCCCACGACCTTTGCTGGCTCAAATCTACTACCCACGATGACGCCCCATGGCGAGGCTGACCCATGGCCATGAAACACGACTAACGACGACGACCCCACAAGAAACCCATGACCGGCGACAACCTGAGATGGTGAGAGGAAGAACTTGCACCGCCGGTGAGAGGAAGAACTTGCGTCATCGGTGAGCCTACGAACTTGAGGCAGAAAATGGGCGTAGTAGGGGAGAGAGGAATCAAGGAGTGATCTGTGTAGGTGAGGAAAAGAAAATCGATTTGGTTAGAGGAAGAAAGGCATCGTTGTGGTGAGAGAGCAAAGAAGGGAAATAAGGGTTTTTTTTTTTCAGGGAGAGAGAAAGCATATACTGGGGGCTGATGGGGTTAAATTTGACTGACATTAAATCGCAACAACAATGTCGGGCAATGCCCGACATTAAAAGCCCAAAATTTTCAAAAACGCGCGTCCGACATTAAAAGGTCCGCCCGTTTTTTCGTCCGACATTAAAAGCTCCGCGCGTTTTTTTATGTCCGACATTAAATGTATAATTTGTTGTAGTGAAAAGAAGGTAAATTCGATTTACTTGTATTAGAGACTTGTCTCGTCGAACATGATGAGTTTGCCTGGATATTGGATTTGGGAGCCACTAATCATGTTTGCTCTTCTTTTCAGGGAAATGATTTCCAGTAGCTGGCTGATGGCGAAATGACTAAATTAAAACTAAAATATTAATTAATTCCAGACCGAGTGGGGAGCTGGGAACATAGTCTTACAAAATGGTAAATCACTATAGCATGATGCATGCAATTACATAGTTTTAATATAAGAGTTATATTTAAAATGAATTGTTTGCAGCATGCTACTGTGATTTACTATTTTTTGCAATAATTAATAGTTAATTTATTAAAAATGAAAATCAAGTTGCATTGAGCATAAAACATCCATAGGTTAATATAAAAGTTATATTAATTTTCATGCAATGCAAAAGTTGTATAGTTTAAAATTGATTAATTTGAATATGATTGTTAATTGATTTAAACTATAGTATGCATGATTATAGGGCTAATCATTAAAATTTTGAAATAGTTTAAAATTTATGATTAGAAACCGTCAATCTATAATCAAGATATGCATGCAAACATAGGATCTTAGGGTAAAATCAATTAATTTTAAGTGAGTTAAAATTAATTAGACCTAAGATCATTTTCTAATAGGATTAGAAATTCCTACTTAGTTTTAAAATAGTTTTAATGAACTAAGTAGGACAACATTCCTGTGATTATAAGGGAACTCTACCAGAGAAGTTTTGTCTAAGGATTGAGGGTATTTAAGTTGATGGTATACGGAACACCTCCTACCTGGGAACTGATCTGGAACACCGAAGTTGAATTAGTCACATGTTAATGTTAGATTAATGTCGCTAGGTTAATTAAATTTGTTTAATACACCTAGACATTAGGTCTTATTATAATAGTTATAATAGGACTAGACTTAGATAAATGACTTAGCCGGATTTATCTAGGTTTAATCAAACCCTAAATTATCTGATAGGTTACTTTAGTGGGAGGAAAATTACAAAACTTGATTTAAATTGAGTTTTGCTCCTATGTCCCTGTGAGGTTCACATCGTGAGATCCATGCTCGGCTTCGTGTCGTTTTAGCACGGCCTCTCATCGGAAAGTGTTTGCATGGATCAATTGTAGGGATAAAAGCCCTTTGGCAACAGAAGAATTTTACAGAACCAAACACTGTATTCAAAAACTGTTTTAAATACCAATACAGAGGCAAATAATCACAGCAGTAAAATTCACAATAAAACTACTGAATAGGCTATTAAACATGCTTTATAAGGAATTATAAATCCTCTAGATCTAATCTAAAATGGATCCTAACGATCCAAGATCGAGAACTACTTACTATAAGATGCGTTCTTGATCGTTTCGCCTTTTCTCCAACGGAATGCAGAAAATTCAGCAACCTCCAAGGTTTGATCTTGCTGGTTTTTGAGGACACAACCACAAAATCTTCACCAGTATTCTCACAAGGAACAATACGCTGATTGCTTGTGGGAGCAAGGGAAATTCTAGGGAATTTTCTTTTAGTCTCTGTATTTTAGAGAGAAAACGCAGAGTACACCGTAACTCAGAGAGAGTATACGTGAGAGTGAATGAGAGAGTGAGAGTCCAACCCTAACTGAAGAGGTGCGTTTCTGTAAAATAGCAAAACTCCCTCCTAATTTCCCTCTCAATCGTGCGTTATCCTAGGTTAGTGGGGAGACTTCATCAGTTAAAATAACTGATGAATAATTAAATTAAATTAATAATCAAATTATCAATTAATTTAATTTAATTAAATTAACATTTAATTTAACCACTTTTATATAAAACAATTTTATATATATTAAACCACATAACCTATAGTTTTAATGTAGATCTCCAAAGGTTGATGTACTAAAAAATGTAGTTCAATTAAATCGAATTTAATTAAACTAAATTAAAACAATAATTAATTAATATTATAATTAAATATCACATATTTAATTACATTTTTCTCTCAAATAAACTATAGTATTAATGTACATCACATGTGCATTAATTATAACCTAAAGTTTTAATATGAATCCAATTCATATTTTAAATTTAACATTCGAACACCTTCGAATATCCAATTCCCTTAGAAATTTACCTCAACGCCCTTAGTGAGCTACTGGTGGGACCTAATGGACCTACAGATCAGAAGCTCCAACGATGTGAGATTAATTGGCTAAACTCATTAACCAAATTAATCAATATTCGTTACCTGTGGTTCACTCCACTAAAGAACCACAGCTGCACTCTTCTCACTGCAGATATATTTCTGTGTCCACGGATATCAACCATCAACAGCAAGTTAGCCCTTCACGTGTGTTCGTACCCCAGCTAGGTCAAATTACCGTTTTACCCCTGGGCTACCTCTTCATCCTTAAGTACCAGTGCTCATCTAATGAACAACCTGTTTGAGGTCCAACCAACAAACAGAAGTCCCTCTCGTGCCATAGAGAGGGTAGGGCCCATTGTTCAAGACCCGGAGACACCACTTAAGGGAACACACCTCTACTTACCCTAAAGTTGGGAAGGAGTGAATTCCATCTTGTAAGACTATGTTCCCAGCTCCCCACTCGGTCTTGTCCCCAAAATGGTAGGCTTATTGAGTCGGCGAATAGGCCACTCTCACCCTAACAAATCAAAGGACAATCCCTCATGGACAGGAGTCCATAATCCACTTAGGATTAAGGCCAAGTTGCCTAGGTCATCCTAGTGAAATAGAAACCTAGCTAACTAACGGTGTTACAATTAGTGGTTAACTATTTCGCGGTCCGGTCTTTGTGCAAACTCATTGCACAGGATACCCCCACTCGCATGTCAACTACATGAACGCGTTGGATCATTACGTTTGTATCAATATACAAAGCGGGTCGTATCCATAGTGTCACCAGGATAAGGTACCCAGCCTTATCCCTATACTACAGACCCTTTAGGCTAAAACTTGAACATTGATCCCCGTATGTCCCTACATACTAGTTCAAGCCTCATTCTATTAGCCTTGGATGTTTAGTTTATTGGATTAGGGTTAATAAGACAAGATATAATACAAACATAGATAAATGAATAATACATCACTTTATTAATGTTCGGTCAAATGTACATTTACTATCTACGAGTTTTAGGGCATAAAACCCAACATCAATACCAAGGTGAATGGGGAAAGTGACTATAGTAAGTGGGAGCGGGACGCGTGTCAACGTATCCTTCGGTCTCCACCCCTAGGTCACAATGTGAGATTCTTATGATCCGCCTCCGTGTTGTCTTGGCGCAACCATCCCTTTGGAGGGCCTGATCATAGGATTCGAAACACCGTGAACTCCTGAATAGGATAGGATCGCTTAGGCTAATTACCAACAGTTTTCTTTCCTAATAGTAGCCTGTTGGTCCGTGCCTCTGAGATCTGAAAGTGGGAGGGTTACACTTACGGGGAGAAGTTAATTCTTAACAAATCCTTGACCAAACAACGGTGGTTAATGTCTAATGGAATTTGAGTTATTCTGGTATTAGAAATTAACTAAGAAGAGTCTCATTTTAGAGGAGGAACAACTGATCACCCTTCGGTGGCTGTTCTTCTAAACCTCTAAAGCATCGTTGCGAAACACAATCAATAGTTTTATTAGAGTTCTTTGATTGCTTGTTTGCAAAATTGATTGGATGTATGCAATTGTTTGTATTGCTTGTGTGATGGGTTAAGGCAAAGATAACTAATACGGTTAATTGTTTGTTTTTTCAGCAATGTCTTCCTCTATAATCTCCTTGCTTAAAAACGAACAACTAACGGGGGAGAATTTTCCACAATGGAAATCGAATCTAAATACCATACTCGTGGTAGAGGATCTTAGGTTCGTCTTAACGGAGGAATGTCCTCCCGTTCCCCCTCGCACTGCCGCTCAGGCAGTAAAGGATGCCCACGAACGCTGGACAAAGGCCAATGAAAAGGTCAAAGTCTATATTTTTGTCAGCTTATCTGAAGTTTTGGCCAAGCGTTACGAGAACGTGGTGACTGCCAGGGAGATTATGAATTCCTTGCAGGAGATGTTTGGACTCCCGTCCTATCAGCTCAACCACGATGCCTTGAAGAACGTCTTCAATGCCAAGATGCAAGAGGGTCAGTCTGTTCGGGAACATGTCCTGGACATGATTAACCAGTTCAATATTGCTGAGGCAAATGGCGGGGTAGTCTACGAGCAAAGTCAGGTGGCGTTCATCCTTCACTCGCTTCCTGCAAGCTATATGCAGTTTAGGACGAACGCAAGCATGAACAAAATTCAGTTCAACCTGACTACCTTCCTCTCGGAGTTACAAATTTATGAGTCCATGCTGAAAAGCAAGGGCAAGAGTGTGGTGAAAGGAGAGGCCAATGTGGCCCATTCCAAAAAGAAGTTCCTGAAGGGTTTATCCTTAGGGACTAAATCTGTACCTCAGGCTTCTTCATCGAAGCAAATCCAAAAGAGGAAGGGAGACAAGGGGAAGGCTCCTGCGCAAGCTGTGCAAGGTAAGGGCAAGGCCAAGGTCGTGGCCGATAAAGGCAGATGCTTCCACTGCAATGCAGATGGTCATTGGAAGCGCAATTGTCCCCGTTACCTCGCTGAGAAGAAGAGAGAAAAAGAAGGTAAATTCGATTTACTTGTATTAGAGACTTGTCTCGTCGAACATGATGAGTTTGCCTGGATATTGGATTCGGGAGCCACTAATCATGTTTGCTCTTCTTTTCAGGGAAATGATTTCCAGTAGCTGGTTGATGGCGAAATGACTCTCAAGGTTGGAACAGGAGAGGTCGTTTCAGCTCGTGCAGTGGGAGCTGCAAAATTATTCTTTAGAAATAAGTTTTTGATTTTAGAGAACTTGTTTTTGGTTCCTAGAATTAAAAGGAACCTTATTTCTGTTTCAGCTTTGTTAGAACAAGAATACTCAATTTCTTTCCTTCTTAATGAAGCTATTATTTCAAGAAATGGTATTTTTATTTGTTCTGCTCACGTGAGAATAATTTGTTTGTGTTAAGACCAACTGACGCTAAGGCTATTTTAAGTCATGAAATGTTTAAAACGGCCGAAACGCAAAACAAAAGGCAAAAGATTTCTCCTCTAAGTAACAATACGTATCTTTGGCACCTTCGTCTCGGTCATATTAACATCAATTGGATCGATCGTTTGGTCAAAAATGGACTTCTAACTGATTTAGAAGATACATCTTTACCACCCTGTGAATCGTGTCTCGAGGGTAAAATGACCAAGAGGCCTTTTACTGGAAAAGGTTATAGGGCCAAAGAGCCACTTGAACTGATACATTCGGATCTCTGTGGTCCAATGAATGTAAAGGCTCGACGTGGTTTTGAATATTTCATCTCTTTCATAGATGATTATTCTCGATACGGTTACTTATACCTGATGGGCCATAAGTCTGAGGCTCTTGAAAAGTTCAAAGAGTTTAAGGCTGAGGTAGAAAACCTGTTAGGTAAAACAATTAAAACACTTCGATCAGATCGAGGTGGAGAGTATTTGGATCAAAGATTCCAGGACTATATAATAGAACATGGAGTCCAATCCCAACTCTCAGCACCTGGTACAACTCAGTAGAATGGTGTATCAGAAAGGAGAAATAGAACCTTATTAGACATGGTTCGATCTATGATGAGCTATGCTCAATTGCCTAGCTCGTTTTGGGGGTATGCAGTGGAGATTGCGGTACATATTCTTAACAGCGTTTCCTCAAAAACTGTTTCTGAAACTCCTTTTGAGTTATGGGGGGGGCGTAAACCTAGTTTGCGTTACTTCCGTATCTGGGGTTGTCCTGCACATGTGTTAGTGACTAATCCTAAGAAATTGGAACCATGTATGAGAATATGCCAATTTGTTGGATACCCGAAAGAAACGAGAGGTGGTCTTTTCTACGACCCTCAAGATAATAAAGAAAAGTGATGAAAAGTGATGAATTATGCCCTAAAACTCGTAGATAGTAAATGTACATTTGACCGAACATTAATAAAAGTGATGAATTATTCATTTAATCTATGTTTGTATTATATCTTGTCTTATTAACCCTAATCCAATAAACTAAACATCCAAGGCTAATAGAATGAGGCTTGAACTAGTATGTAGGGACATACGGGGATCAATGTTCAAGTTTTAGCCTAAAGGGTCTGTAGTATAGGGATAAGGCTGGGTACCTTATCCTGGTGACACTATGGATACGACCCGCTTTGTATATTGATACAAACGTATTGATCCAACACGTTCATGTAGTTGACATGCGAGTGGGGGTATCTTGTGCAATGAGTTTGCACAAAGACCGGACCGCGAAATAGTTAACCACTAACTGTAACACCGTTAGTTAGCTCGGTTTCTATTTCACTAGGATGACCTAGGCAACTTGGCCTTAATCCTGAGTGGATTATGGACTCCTGTCCATGAGGGATTGTCCTTTGATTTGTACGAGTGAGAGTGGCCTATTCGCCGACTCAATATAAGCCTACCATTTTGGGGACAAGACCGAGTGGGGAGCTGGGAACATAGTCTTACAAGATGGAATTCACTCATTCCCAACTTTAGGGTAAGTAAAGGTGTGTTCCCTTAAGTGGTGTCTCCGGGTCTTGAACAATGGGCCCTACCCTCTTTATGGCACGAGAGGGACTTCTGTTTGTTGGTTGGACCTCAAACAGGTTGTTCATTAGAGGAGCACTGGTACTTAAGGAAAAAGAGGTAGCCCAGGGGTAAAACGGTAATTTGACCTAGCTGGGGTACGAACACACGTGAAGGGCTAACTTGCTGTTGATGGTCGATATCCGTGGACACTGAAATATATCTGTAGTGAGAAGAGTGCAACTGTGGTTCTTTAGTGGAGTGAACCACAGTTAACGAATATTGATTAATTTGGTTAATGAGTTTAGCCAATTAATCTCACATCGTTGGAGCTTCTGATCTGTAGGTCCATTAGGTCCCACCGGTAGCTCACTAAGGGCGTTGAGGTAAATTTCTAAGGGAATTGGATATTCGAAGGTGTTCGAATGTTAAATTTAAAATATGAATTGGATTCATATTAAAACTATAGGTTATAATTAATGCACATTTGATGTACATTAATACTATAGTTTATATGAGAGAGATATAATTAAATATAAGATATTTAATTATAGTATTAATTAATTGGTGAATTAATTAATATTTTAGTTTTAATTTAATTTAATTAAATTTGATTTAATTATATTACATTAAAACCATAGGTTATGTGGGATGTTTACATAAATGTGATTTATGTAATTTATATTAAGATTAATTAGTAATCTTATTATCAATTAATTAATTATTAATTATTTAATTTATTTAATAATTAATTTATCAGTTACAATCCGACTAACTTAGTTGCATGCACGATTGAGAGGGATAATAGGAGGTAGTTCAGGTATTTTTACGGGGACTCACCTCTTCAGTTAGGGTTGGACTCTCACTCTCTGATTCACTCTCACGCATACTCTCTCTGAGTTACGGTGTACTCTGCGTTTTCTCTCTAGAATACAGAGACTAAAAGAAAATTCCCTAGAATTTCCCTTGCTCCCACAAGCAATCAGCGCATTGTTCCTTGTGAGAATACTGGTGAAGATTTTGTGGTTGTGTCCTCAAAAACCAGCAAGATCAAACCTTGGAGGTTGCTGAATTTTCTGTATTCCGTTGGAGAAAAGGCGAAACGACCAAGTACGCACCTTACAGTAAGTAGTTCTTGATCTTGGATCATTAGGATCCCCTTTGGATTAGATCTAGAGGTTTTAAAGCATGTTTAATAACCTATTCAGTAGTTTTATTGTGAATTTTACTGCTGTGATAATTTGCCTTTGTATTGGTATTTAAAAAAATTTTGAATACAGTGTTTGGTTCTGTGAAATTCTTCCGCTGCGTAAGGGTTTTTATTCCTTCAAGTTAGGCATGCTCAGTGCTTATAGAACAGAAACAACCATGAAAATTGCATTAAAAACATAGAAAAAGATTTACAAGAAGCAAATTAACTGGTGGCCTAGGAACAGAAAAATAAAAACAAGCAAAGACAAGCAAAAACATAATATCAAAAGAAAATGGGGCCAGGAATACGAGAGCAAACAAAAAGATAAGAACAAAATAATTGCTCTTCCAACTCTAATTCTTCGTCAATCCTCCTGACCCTGATCTTCCTCCTCTTCTTCCTCTCTTTCAACTGGCGGGGGCGGTATCCAAGGATTAAACAGATCATCAGGGAAAACAGGGAAGGCATGATATGGCTTTGAAAAGTTAGATTGCAAGGCCCTCCTCAGCGTGGCATCTCTTCTTTTAGCATAGGTCCAGTAGGTTTGAGCTTGCCTCTCAGCATACTCTTGCCTACTGACCGAAAGTTGAAGTTGCTCTAAGATTTGATGGATGCCACACACCAACCCTCCTTGTCGAGCTTCTTGAGTCCGCTGAAGCCTCGCTAGGTTCGGTGTGTCAATAATCCCCTTGTCATGCAGAATAACATCCTCTTGAGTTGTAGGCACCCCTGCCCTATCGCACAACATTGTGATCGTATTTGGGAAGAATAACTTACCAACCTTCTTTCGCCAGCAAGTAAAAATTTCATTCGAGATAATTTTTCCAACATCAATACTCAAAGAACGCAGAATCGCAAATACCAGAAGCACACGGTCTCGAGACACTGTCAAGTAGGCTGCCTGGAAAGTGCGCTTCTCTGTTTTCGATAGCCTCCATTGGGCCCCTTTAATGCCAACCTCTCTTACAGCAGCATTCAGTTGATCGTTAGACGGTGCCACCACCATCTCATTAAACCCAGCGTGTGGAAAATCTTGGAGGTTGAAAAGAGAGTTAATTGCAACTGGGCTCCAATCAACAACCACTCCTCGGACCATGACTTGGAATCCTTCTTGATCATCAATGTTTGCATAAAATTCTCGAACAATGTTCGAATTTACTAGCTCTGGCTTTGCACAAAACTGATCCCATCCATGATTGGTAATACCAGCACGTAAGAAATGAGGCAAGTCATCATTGAATCCTCTTTCAAACAAGAAGTCTCTCTTCAGGATTTCCAGATACTTTGCTCAGGCAAGCTCGTTGATGAAGCGATTGTATGGCAACCTTGGTTCCTCACGATCGACCTCCTCTGCCTTTCAGCAATCCCTTTGCCCTTGTCTTCTTGTTGTTTTGTCAAGACCTCTTCTTCAACCTTTTTCTCAGTTTCTTCTTTCTCTTGATCCTCTTTTTCCGCCTTCTCCTTCTCATATTCTGATGTAGATGAAGATGAAGATGAAGTGTCGACCTGAACTACCTTGATACGTCCCGCCTTTTGCTTACGGCGGCGACGCGGTGGGTCCGGCACGATCTTCCTCTGAACCTGCTGTTCCTGTGCTCCTTGACCAATACCTTGTTCCAGCACATCTTCTGCTTGCTTTTCCTGAACTTCCTTCTGAACCTCAGCCGCTTGATCACCTTGCCCAGCATTTGTCCCTTCTTCTGGTTCCTTCTGTTCTAGTACAGCCGCCTCTTCGGGTTCTTTAGGCTGTTCTCCCACAGCTTCGGATTCTTTCAGCTGTTCTTCTGCAGCACTTCTATAGCAGTATCTCTACCATTTTCCTTGCACCCTCTGCAACTTCAGCAACCTCAGCCCTCTGTTGTCTCCTTCTTCTCTTAGCCTCTCTTTCTTCCGGTGTTTTCTTTTTCTTTGTCTTGGTCTTAGGTGCCTCAAAGGTAGCTGGCACCTCTTCTTCCTCATTATCTCTTTCCCTTTTCCCTCTAGTCTTAGCCATCTCAATATTACAGCATATTCCCACAAAAATGGAAGAAAAACGAAGGGAAAATAGAAGTGGAGAATGAATGTGAAATGGAAGGAAACGTACCTTGGGCTTGCTTAAATAGGGCTCCAGCACTAATGATCCTAACCGAAAATATCTGCTCCAATTAAATAATATTACCGTTTATTTGCATGTAATCATGGAAAAAATTAATTTCTAAAAATGGTAAAAGTAAATAGACAGTTAAATGCATGATGTGTTGTCCAACGGCTAGACCGTTAGATCTCCCCTGTGCGACACGTGGTAGCACCAGATGTCCATGCGCTTCACCTGCCCACAGAAAAGTAAAATCCAAACGGTAAAATATTTAATTCTTAACCAAATCCCCTAATATTCTGACGATTGCGCTAACTAGAAGATTGCAAAAACAAACTGAGCAACAAAATCTCTTTCTAGAAGAATCTTTTCACGAGAAAATTCAAATTCAAACTGCCAAAATCAAATCATATCTTTTTATCTTAAGCCGAATAAATCAGGAAAAATATTATTAAACCTAATCTAAACAGAATTTCAATTAACCGAAAATACAAACTAAATTAAAATCTAAACTAACAGATTAAATTAAATAACTAACGAATAAAATACACATACCGAAAATAAAATTTACAAAATTTAAAATAACAATGAATTAAAATAAATCAGATAAGATTTAAATAAACCAAATCTAATTCAAAATAATTCGAAACAAAATCGAACTAAATCAACAAGAAATAAAATCGCAACAAACACTGGGAGCTCAAAATATTGTTATGTGAACTGCTCCCGCAAAATTCTCGCTCTCTCATTCATCAACCAACTTTAGGGAAGGACGATATTTTGCCTGGAACTCCTCACCCCAATAATGCTTTACTCGTTGGCCATTAACTTTGAACACTCTCCCATCTTTTTCATCCTGCAAAGTAATTGCTGCATGGGGAAAAACTTCAATCACAATAAACGGACCTGACCATTTAGATTTTAGTTTCTCAGGAAAAAAATTTTAATCTAGAATTATAAAGCAAAACGATCTGACCTTTAACAAACTCTTTAGGCTTAATTTTCTTGTCATGCCACAGCTTAGTCTTTTCTTTATACATTTTCAAATTTTCATAAGAAAATTGGCGAAATTCCTCCAATTCATTAAGCTACAACATTTTTATTGCCCCTGCACGACCCAGATCAAAATTTAATTTTTTTCAAAGCTCAAAACGTTTTATGCTCAAGCTCTAACGGTAAATGACAAGCTTTCCCATATACTAGCCTACAGGGAGACATACCTAGAGGAGTCTTATAGGTTGTCCTATAAGCCCAAAGAGCTTCATCCAACCTAAAAGACAAATCCTTCCTAGATGGATGGACTACTTTTTCTAGAATCGATTTTATTTCCCTATTGCTAATTTCAGCTTGACCATTTGCTTGTGGGTGATAGGGGGTAGCTATCATATGCTTGATTCCATACTTAGCTAAAAGCTTAGTTAAGACATTATTAACAAAATGTGTACCTTCATCACTCACTAGAGCTCTAGGTGTCCCAAACTGCGCAAAAATGTGCGATTGAAGAAACCTTGATATCGTCTTAGCATCATTCTGATGGCATGCTGATAGCGAGCATAGCTAGCTATCTTTACTTATTTAATTTAGCTAGTCTTTGATGATTATTGGCCATTTTATTGCACTTTATTGTTTATTTTGTAGGAAATGGTTGATTGGAGCTATAGCGCAATATTGGAGTTAATCGGGTGCTTGGGACGCGAAAAGATGCAAAGGAATAAAAAGAATCAAAAAGGAAAAAAGTCAAAATTCGGTCAAATGAAGGCTAGCGTCGAGACGCCAGCCCTTGAGCGTCTCGACGCTGGCATTCCATATCAGAATAGGCGCATAAAGGTCACAGCGTCTCAACGCTGCGACCTTAGCGTCTCGACGCTGTGTAAATTTCGCTCCAGAACGCGCGTTTTTGAAGGCAGCGTCGAGACGCTGTCTTGACAGCGTCGAGACGCTAGGACGAAAATTTGCTATATATACTTCTTTTCGGCCAGGTTTTTAGGGAGGGAATTTTGGGACTTCTTGGAGCCGTAAACAGAGCAGAAACAGAGAGGATTAAGGCTGAAGCAAAGGGAGAAAACCGGAAATCAACCCATCGTTCGTGGGGATCGTGACGGGGACGTTCGGTCTCGGCCTACATTGAGTTTTCTTTCCCCTTACCTTTACTTTAGCTAGAGTTTATGGCTTTATTATGTTTAGTTGAGCTTGTAATTACATTCATGAGTAGCTAAACTCATAGCTTAGGGATTGATGTAGTTGGTTTTGTGTATGGATTGATTTATGGTTTAAGTTGTGCAATGTTTATTATGTTTGTAATCTTGATTTAATGCTTTCAATTAATTGGCCATTAATTGAATGATTTAAGTTTTGAATCTAGCTCGGGAGAGGGGATTTAATATAGACTTACTCAAGATTGCATGACTAAAGTTTATTTTCTAATTCGTGACGGTTTTAGATTAACTTTAGAATTGGTCAAAAGATCTCATTGCCTTGCATATTAATAAACTTAGATAGGGATATCGAGTTGGTTAATTTGCATGAGAATCAATTATACTCGGGAGAGGTAGTTGTGATTAAAGGGTCTTTGGCTCATAATTTCATTGTGCATAATAACTTACTCCTTAAAATCAATCCTAGACTAAATCGGCGAAATCAATTCCCTAAGTATTTTTCCCAATTGAATTTCCACTTTTTACTTGCTTTGATTTAGTTTTCATATCATTCACTCACTACTTTTTGATCCCTAAATAAAATTGAGCAAGATAATTCACAATACTTGATTTGCTTAAAAATCCAATCCAGAGGACGACACTCGTTTATACGAACACTTTATTATTACTTGACCCGTGCGCTTGCGGTTAGCAATTTGCCTATCACATGCAATGGCCTCCACCCATTTGGACACGTAACCAACTGCCAATAAGATAAAAACATTACCATTAGAAGGGGGAAATGACCCCATAAAATCAATACCCCATACATCGAATAACTCCAGTTCCAAAATGTAAGTTAGAGGCATCTCATCTCTAGGCCCTAAGTTTCCTCTCCTTTGGCAAGCATCACATTGCTTGTGGAACCAATGGGCATCCTTAAACAAGGAAGGCCAGAAGAATCCACAATGCAAAATCCTCATAGCTGTCCTCTGACCGCTGAAATGGCCTCCATACGGCGAAGAGTGACATTGCTCCAGGATTTCCTTTGCTTCATCACCTGAAACACACCTACGAATAATACCATCAGAGCATTGTTTATACATAAATGGCTCATCCCAATAGAAAATTTTAGCATCATGCTTAAACTTTTTCATCTGCCTCCAATCCATGTCAATAGGAGTGACTCCCTTTACCAAAAAGTTGGCAATATCAGCATACCAAGGGACATCCTTGACTACTTTTACCTCAACAACAAAGAGTTGTTCATCTGGAAAAGAATCTGAAATGGCAGATTGCTTCAGCAAAGATGATGTTGGATCAAGACGAGACAAATGATCTGCAATGACATTCTCAGATCCCTTCTTGTCTTTTATCTCCAAGTCGAATTCCTGCAATAATAAAACCCAACGAATCAATCTAGGCTTTGCATCTTTCTTAGACATTAAATACCTTATTGCTGCATGATCCGTGAAAACCGTGACTTTGGATCCAACCAAATATGGGCGGAATTTCTCAAAGGCAAATACAACAGCTAACAACTCCTTCTCAGTAGTTATATAGTTGATTTGTGCCTCATTTAAAACTCTGCTTGCATAGTATATAGGATGGATAAATTTGCCCTGTTTTTGCCCCAGCATGGCACCTACTACAACATCACTCGCATCACACATTACCTCAAATGGTAAACTCCAATTAGGTGCACAAAGAATGGGTGCTGAGATTAAAGCAGCCTTTAAAGTTTCAAAAGCCTTCCTACAATCTGCATTAAAGTCAAAAACATGATCAGTGCATAATAAATTACAAAGACGTTTACTAATCTTTGAAAAATCCTTTATGAACCTTCTATAAAATCCAGCATGATCTAAAAAGCTCCGAATTCCTTTTACTGAACTCGGCGGTTCTAATCTTTCAATAACCTCAATTTTTGCTCGATCAACTTCTAGACCTTTCTTCGTAATTCTATGACCTAGCACAATGCCCTCCTTCACCATGAAGTGGCATTTCTCCCAATTAAGAACTAGATGGGTATCCTCACATCTCTTTAACACCTTACCTAAATTATCCAAACAACTTTGAAAAGACCCTCCAAAAACCGAAAAATCGTCCATAAATACCTCAACAGTGGACTCAATGATATCAGAAAAAATTGCTAGCATACACCTCTGGAATGTTGCTGGAGCATTGCAAAGGCCAAAAGGCATTCGCCTAAAAGCAAACATCCCATAAGGGCAGGTGAAAGTGGTTTTTTCCTGATCCTCAGGAGCAATGGTAATCTGGTTATACCAAGAATAACCATCTAAGAAACAGTAGTAGGCCTAACCAGCCAATCTATCCAACATTTGGTCAATAAATGGTAAAGGGAAATGGTCCTTACGGGTGGCTTTATTAAGCCTCCTGTAATCCATACAAACCCTCCAGCCAGTCACTGTCCTGATTGGGATTAACTCATTGTCTTTATTAGTTACCACCGTGACACCTCCTTTCTTAGGAACACATTGGACGGGGCTTACCCAATTGCTATCTGCAATTGGATAAATAATGCCAGCATCCAACCATTTAATCACCTCCTTTTTAACAACCTCTTTCATTGCAGGGTTAAGCCTTCTTTGTTGCTCAATACTCCTAAAGGATCCCTCATCTAGAGTGATTTTATTCATACAAAAAGATGGGCTAATTCCCTGAATGTCAGCCAATGTCCAACCTATTGCCTTGCGATATTGCTGCAACAACTTTATTGAGGCCTCTTCATGCTCCGGCATTAAATCTGATGCAACAATAATGGGCAACGTCTCACCTTCCCCAAGATACACATACTTTAGATGATCCGGCAAGGGCTTCAAATCTAAAGTGGGTGCCTCAATCAGGGATGGCTTAATTGGAGGAGCCTTCCTTTGATTTAAATCTAAAGACTCAAAAACATCCTCACACCTAGACACTTCTTTTTCATTTTTTCTTTCTAAAGAACAAACTTCTAAATCCTCTATGCTAACCTCTCCATGATCTTCCAAATGTTTGTCTGCCGAACCCTTAATTGTTGTCTCAACAATTGTGTTCTCCAGAATCCTAATGAAAGAACAATCTTCCATTTCTTCTGGATACTTCATGGC
This sequence comes from Luffa aegyptiaca, assembly GCA_017139565.1. Lineage (NCBI taxonomy): Eukaryota > Viridiplantae > Streptophyta > Magnoliopsida > Cucurbitales > Cucurbitaceae > Luffa > Luffa aegyptiaca. The sequence continues at coordinate 39,361,777 of CM029405.1, read as the reverse complement.
CTCAAAAACATTAAATTTTACTTCCTCATTGTAAACCCTCATTGTTAATGCTTGCGCCTAAATCACAAAGTGCTCTACCTAACTCTTTTCCACCTATTGACACAGGTATAGTAAATGACCCTGGATCCTTAGCCTCGGTTGGTCGCCCATTCTTAAGAATAGCACTACATTCCTCAGTAAGAGATACAGTTTCAAACTCACCTAACCTCTTCTTTTTAGTTAAAATATCCTTAAGAAATTTAGCATAATTAGGCATTTGCTCAATAGCTTCAACTAAAGGGATATTTATATGCAATTGCTTAAGAATCTCTAAAAACTTCTTAAATTGACCATCCTGATTCCTAGGCCTTTGCATTTGTGGAAAAGGTAGAGGTGGTACATAGGGTGGGGGTGGCACATAAGGTTGTTCCACATCTGGAACAGAACCAGATGCTCCAGCATCATTATTGCTGCCTTCAGCACCCTGACCAGACTCCAACTCTTTTTCAACAACAACATTTTTATCCCAATTTTTCTCTACAACCTAGGGTTTACTAGGCTTTTTTCTCTCTTCTAGTGGCTTACCACTCCTTAGAGTCACTGCCTGTACCTGCTCCTTACCTTCCCTTCTAGGGTGTTTAGTATCTAAAGGAAGTTTCCCTTGAGGCCTTGCCTTCAGCTCATTAGCTAGCTGGCCCACTTGCAATTCCAGGGCTCTCATTGAAGCTTGATTACTTTGAATTGCGGCATCTGTACGAGCAATATATTCTTTCATCATCGCCTCAAGAGAACTCTCTGAATTTTGCTGGGGCAAAGCCTGCTTACTTTGCTGGGGCAATACCTGTGCTTTAGCAAATCCTGATTGGTTCACCTTTTGCTGTGCTTGCACATTACTTCCTTGTCCTCCCCATGCGAAGTTGGGGTGGTTGCGCCAACCTGGATTATAAAAGTTAGAATAAGGGTTATTCCTCCGATTACCTACAAAAAACACAAAAGCTGGATTGCTGGGGCAAAACTCGTAGTTGTGCTCTTCACCACAATAGACACATGCTTCCTCTGCAACTTGGTTCACCACTGCAACAGGCTCCACAACTGGCGGCTGCTGATGACTAACCACTGTCACATTTTTAAGAGCGTTAGCTAACATTGCAATATCAGCTCTGATGGTAGACACACCATCAACCTCTAATACACTCTTAACTTTTTTATTTGAGCCTCTAACATCTGACCACTGGCAACTATTAGTTGATATTCTTTCTAAAATTTCATGGACTTCATTAAAAGTTTTTGCCAAAAGGGCCCCTCCAGCCGAAGCATCAACCATACCTTGGGTTACTCCATTTAACCCATTTAAAATGTTTCCATTTGAATACAATGAGGTAAACCATGGTGGGGACACTTCCGCAGAAGCTCCTTAAACCTCTCCCAAGCCTCACTAAAAGTTTCATCCTCAAGTTGCTTAAACCCTACTATTTCACTCCTCAATTTAGCATTCCTAGTTGGTGGAAAATATTTACTAAGAAATTTTTCCGCTAACTCATTCCATGTCCTAATTGATCCTGGAGCAAAAGAATTTAACCACGCATTTGCTCCGTCTCTAAGAGAATACGGGAGCAAAGTTAATCTAAGGGCATCTCTAGACACTCCTTGAATTACAAATGAATCACTAACTCCTAGAAAAGACTTAAGATGTAAATGAGGGTCTTCAGATGACAATCCATGGAACTGACCCACGGTTCGCAACATCTGAAACATTACTGGTTTCATTTCAAAATTTGCTGCCTCAATTTGAGGACGTGCAATCCCTGGATTTAACTCATCAAACATTGGAAAAACATACGCTCGAATGGATCATGCCCTATCATTTGCTACCAAGATAGGATTCTCAACCTGGTTATTTTGTTGTTCATTTTGCTCCAGCGGCTGGTTTTGCTGCAACAAACGATTCTGCTGGGGGTTCACTGGATCTTCTGGACCCTGCAGGAGACGCGGCACATCAGCCATTGGATTTTGGTGTCTACGTTGCTCTCTCCTTCTTCTCCTGAATGTCCTTTCGATTTTTGGATCAAGCTCAAACCTTACCCCAGGTGGATCGCTCATGCACCAAACTCACACCTGCAAAAACAAAAGAAACAATCAAAAAGTTCTAGCACCAAACCACTAAAACACATACACAAAACAAATCAGATAAAAACTTATTTAAGTCCCCGGCAACGGCGCCAAAAAACTTGTTGGCCTTCCAGAGTGAGTAAAAATAAGATGAAAATAACTCTAGAACTCTGTGCAAGTATACAGAATCCGCAGCAAGTAATAAGTATTTATCGAATCCGCAGGCCTGAATAATTCTCACTTTATCTATTTTATGCAATTCTTTAATGGTTTCAAAAGGTGGTTAAAATGATTGGTTTTTATAAAATGTTGGAACAAAAGAAATGACAGAACAGAAAGTAAACAAATAAGCAGACGGATTAGAAACAGGCGTTGGTCAGGATTTAGTAATTGTTTTAAAAGATGCTCTAGCAATATTATTGATTATACAAAACTCTCGCAGTCTTATTAGCGGATTCCTCCCGGAACTCTGGATTTTTTAGAATGTGTTTCAACTCCAATGACGCACTACCGATCAAGCACTAGGCAACTGGCTATCCCTAGCTCAGTCACTGGCGTTCACCAATACACAATGATCTAGTGTGATTAAATGCCACACACCCCCTAAATCATCCCTGAAACTAGAGAGTGGTATTCATACCGGCTGGCCAGGCGGGCACAAAATGTAAATAAGCACAACAAATAATCAAGATGCATCAAATCAACATATATTGCATAGAGATTAAGCATGACAATTACATAACTCCTAACCAACACCTAGAGTTACTTAGTTCATAAAGTGCACGGTCATACACGTTATCATCTGAGTAAGTGCATCCATAATTACAAAATAATACAAGAAAATACTAATTCCCTTGATCAACTTCGTAATTGATGGTCTTCTTGTGGTCCCTAATCTTTCTCCTCTATTCGGCTCCCAATGATGAAAATGAGAAATGATCTCTTCCCCAAGAGTGGAATGAATTTGACTTGGGCGGCCTTTCCCTTTTATAGAGTGAAGACAAGCTTGAATTAGGTTGACCTAGACACGTGGATGGCTCTCCTTGCTCCTTAAATCTGAGAATAGCTTAACTGAATTTAGTTCATTAAATTGGCTAACGAGCTGTGACGTGGCAGTTTTGCTCCTCGGTTTGCTGCAGCACAGAATTTGCTCCCTCAAGTCGCTCAGCAATATATTCTGCACAAAATAACTTCCAAAGCATCCATTCTTCCAAATGGGTTAAAACATATAATATATATCTAAAAGCACCTCTATTTAACACAAAAGACACACAAATCTCTATAGAAATAAGGCCTAAATAACTCCCTTTTGGAGAGTTATCAGTCATCATAATTGGAGTAAAGATTTGAAGCATTCTTATTTCCTCCTTTCCCTGTATGGTAAACATAAGCTGGATTAAATGGAAAAATTTCAAATGAAGAATGATACTCACCACAATGAACACAAAATTTGTAAGAATTTTGATGAACATAGGCAAAGGGATTTGCAAATGTATCTATTTCCATCCTGTGGAAGGTTGTAAGCAATCAAACGGTATAGTTCTGCCTCAAAGTTAAGAATGAAAGAAGTAATTCCTCTGCACATGAACCAATCCTTCCTGTAAAGAAATCCCTGCAAAAAGAGTCGGGTACCTGTGACAAAGGAATTTACGGTCGCAAACCGATCGCAATTCCTACTTTATAGAAACTGAAAATTGTGTAATTCAACCATTTTTCCAATTCTCCTCAGCAACAGCGCCAAAAACTTGATACCATGCTTACGGTGTGCTGCACAACACCTGCTCAAGTGCAAGTATACACTATCAAGTAATAAAATGGAGAGTACTCCGGATATCGTACCCAAGGGAGATGGTGACTAGTCAAAGAACACAAGATTCTTCAAAACAATAACCTCCTCTAAATTTACAACCGAGGATGGTAACCAAAGAAATATTTTGAATGGGATTTTGGTTTTAGGGTAGAAATAGAAATAAGCAATTAAATGAAAACGGCAAAAACTTATGAGATAAGTGGGGAAAGTCAAATAGTATCAACCAAAAGCATTAGATTGTGCCCACCTTTTACGTCAGCAACTCACTCAGGCATTGCAATCAGCTGAAGAACACTATCTATGTTGCCCACATAGACATGGTGCAGATAGAATCCTCCAGTTGAGCCCGCAAATACCCTGACAACTAGGTCGTGAGTTAAGTCCTACTTCTATTCAGCTCCGCAGTAGGTGCTTTTAGAAGACTAAGGCAACTAGACATCTATTTCTAGGGCTAGCTGAAACTTATCTTAAAACTCTAGTGGTTCCAGTCCTACTTTTAGGATGCAAGAAGACAAAGTCCTATTTCTAGGATCTTTTCCACCATTGTTTTGCAAACCCGCATATTTAACTCCAACTTTTCGACCATCAACCAAACACAAACTATCCTAACTTAAGTGATTAGTTTAACCTAACAATGAAACATAAGCTTCAGCAAAAACAAACAATACTAAGAGAAAGCAAGGTTACCTTTTCATAGGTGGGGCTTTCTTCTACTCAAGGTATCCACATATTTGAATCCCCAAGAAAAAGCTTAGCTCATAGATGAAAGTAAACTGCAAGACATAAAGTAAAGATTGCTCAAAATAGAAGAATAAACTGAATTCATATTAAATCAATGGAATGAGTACAAAAATGATAAACTTACAACTGAAAATTATAGGAAAACAGAAAAGATACAGCTGCTGAAAATAAAGACTGAACAGAAAAGTAAAGACTAGACTCGATTAAGGATCTTCCCCTCTCTATCTAGCTTGCTCTTATCCTCTTTCAAGGGGAGACAAGCCTTTCTCGTCTTCTTCTTTTGAATGGAAGAGCTGACAGAGGTTGAAAGACCCGGAACTCGGAATAGTTACAAGATGAGAAGAGAGAAAAACATAAAAATCTATCCTAAGGACGAAATTTCAAGCTCCATTTGCTTCTTGCATCTTGATCGCCTTTTATAGACCTTGGAAGGTAGGGTTGGCTACCGAGATCAGTGTGAGAGAGCCTTAAAAGGTAGAAATCCACAATCCTTGGAGATTTGGTATGAGATTTGGGATTTTCGGATGATTCTGTGAAGATCCCGCGAATATCGGAATTCTATCGAAAAGCCCAGTTGCGGCCGTAAAGTCGGGCGCAAATCTTCAATGCACGGCCTTGAAATTTTTGTCTTCAGCTAGGGCTACTTTCTTTATCAATTTGTGGGTGCAATTCAAACGCAAATTCCACATTCTCAGGACCAAATGTGGGCACAAATCTGCAACTTCTACTATTTGCTCCGCTAACCTTTATCTCCAATTGTGGGCGCTTTTCCACCGCAAATTGTCCTCTACACAAAAACATTAACTTGGATAAATTCTTACAAAAGTAATCTCTTTTTGGGCATTTTAAGCATAAATTCTATATTTCTAAGATTTTTCACATGATCTAAGACTTTTGCTAATTTGACTAAAAAAGATATGATTTTAAGCATAATGTCCTTGCTTTCCTAGCAATAACCTAAGTTTTTAAGGCTAAATAACGCACATAAATGAGCGTTATCACTGCCTCCATCATCTTTACCAGACTCCAACTCTTTCTCTACAACATTACCTTTATCACTACTCTTCTCTACTTCCTGGGGTTTACTCGGCTCTTTCCTCTCTTCTAGTGGCTTACCACTCCTTAAAGTTACCACCTGCACTTGCTTCTTACCTTCCCTTCTTGGGTGTTCAGTATCCGAAGGAAGTTTCCCTTGGGGTCGTGCCTTCAGCTCATTAGCTAACTGACCCACTTGCAACTCTAGGGCTCTCAATGAAGCCGGATGACTTTGGATTGCGGCGTCATTATGAGCCATATACTCTTTCATCATCATCTCCAAAGAATTACTCGAATTCTGCTGGGTAACCTACTTATTTTGGTTGGGCAATCCCTACTGATTCTACATAACAAATCCTGACTGATTTGTCACTTTTTGCTGTGCTTGGGGGACTTGCGAATTACTTCCTTGCCCTCCCCACGCAAAGTTAGGGTGGTTACGCCAACCTGGGTTATAAAAATTTGAGTATGGATTGTTCCTCTGATTACCTATGAAAGACACGGAAGCTGGGTTGCTGGGGCAAAATTCAAAATTATGCTCTTCATCACAATAGACACAAGATTTGGCTGCCACTTGATTCACAACTGCAACAAGCTCCACCACTAGCGACTGTTGATTAGTGTTCACAATTGTCATACCTTTAAGAGCATTAGCCAATGATGCAATGTCAGCCCTAATGGTTGACACACTATCAACTTCTATCACACTCTTCACTTTTTTACTAGAGCCTCTAACGTTCGACCACTGACAACTATTGGTTGATATTCTCTCTAAAATCTCATGGGCTTTATTAAAAGTTTTTGCCAAAAGGGCCCCTCCCACAGAAGAATCAATCATACCCCTTGTTGCTAAGTTTAACCAATTGTAAAATGTTTCCATTTGAATACAATGTGGTAAACTGTGGTGGGGACAGTTTCACAAAAGCTTCTTCAACCTTTCCCAAGCCTCACTAAAAGTTTCATCTTCATTCTGCCTAAATCCCACTATTTCACTCCTCAACTTGGCGTTCCTAGTTGGTGGAAAATACTTACTGAGAAATTTCTTTGCTAACTCATTCCAAGTACTTATTGACCCTGGAGCAAAAGAATTCAACCATGCCTTTGCTCCATCTCTAAGGGAATAAGGGAACAAAGTTAATCTAAGGGCATCTCTCGATACTCCCTGGATAACAAACTAATCACTAATTCCTAGAAAAGACTTAAGATGAAGATGGGGGTCCTCAAATGGTAACCCATGGAATTACTGATAACATGAAATAATGCTATCTTTTTAGCCCTAAATTTGAGCTTATTCCATGCTTAATTTGGTACTTAATTGCATTAATTTATTGATTTCAGAATTCTTAGTCCCAAAAGGAGCAATTTATGCAATTTTGAGAAATTGATGCAAATCGAGCCCAATTTGGAGATTATTTGATGAGTTAGAAGCTTAACGCATAGAAAGTTTGATGTTGTAGCAGTCTGGCGCATGGAAAGCTTGTTGCTGTAGCAGTATGGCACATGGGGTGCATGATCAGCTAGAGCATGAGAAGCTTGATGAGTTGGTGAATAGTATTGAGTGGGGAGCAAGTTTGTATTGAGTGGGGAACAAGTTTGAGTAGGGAGCAAGTTTCTATCCATATGATGATCCTTTGGCTCCAAGATCAATCCTTTCCAAGATCAACCATTTGGCTCCAAGAAAGAAGAGATTATAAATAGGGGAGATGAAGAATCCAAATATCGAAGAATAATCCAAGGCATTACTACATTTTTATGTTTTATTGCAATGTGTGTTTTATATTGTAGCTTGAAGTAATTTCTTTTCATCAAGACTTAGCCTAGGCGCCCATGTGGCTTTAGGATTATTTTTGTATGCGCTACAATGAATCAATGATATTGATGCTTTCTACTTAGATGCATTAATTTTTCCATTACTAATTCCCGCCTGGCCAGCCGGTTGCAGTAGCAGCATGATAAATCCCTGACAGGTAATGCATGTGGAAATATCTAAGTAGAGTAAGTTAGCGCATTACATGTAGTCTTGGTCGTGTTAGAACTAATACTGCCGCAATAAGATAGTGCATGAATGAGCTTAGACTGTTTTAGGACTAACGCAGTCACTTGCAAGTAAATAGAGAACTGCACTAACGCATGAATTAAGTGAACAGAAACGTTCTTAATTCTACGCCAAACGCATGTGTAGTATCGAAAGGGAATCGCATGTTTATTTCTCGCTTAGGCATCAGTATTCTGTCGATTCATTGTTATGCGTTGCACTAATATCTTACTTGTCATATGTGGTTGCTGCGGTGAAAGCCTTGATATCTCATCTCTCACTGTTTTTCCTTTATCGCATAGCTTTTATTTTTATATCGCATGTTTACTTCACCGCATCTCAATCTCTTTTGTTCCTAACGCCCATGCATTAAAATAGGATTTAAGGAAAGACACTTTTACTACTCGCCCCTTCCCTGTGGATTCGACCCTGGAATACTCTAGGTATTACTTGGTAGTGCATAATTTATACTTGGATTAATGCACAACAGCGACATATTCCTCAGTTAATTCAATATAAATTAGAAGTGAATACAAATCCCATCAATTACCCATAGTCTGCAACATCTGGAACATAACCGGTTTCATTCCAAAGTTTGTTGCCTCAATTGCAGGACGCACAATCCCTTGATTCAATTCATCAAACATCGGGAAAGCATACGCTCAAATGGCTCTGGCCCTATCATTCGCCACAAGAATAGGGTTCTCAACCTGATCATTTTGCTGCCCTGATGTGGAATTTTCCTACCGCAAGCGCACGGGTCAAGTAATAATATAGTGAATGTGATATTCAAATGTCGTCCTCTGGATTGGATTTCTAATCAATTTTAATTACCGAAAATAATCTTGCCCAATTTTATTTAGGAAACAAATCAAAGTGAGAATGAATGCAATCAAACACAAATCAATGAAAAAGTATGACAATCTAATGGAGACAAAGGTCTTAGGGACTTGATTTCACCAATTGGGATTATGGATTAATTCATGGTTTAATGACATGCTAAGATTCATAAATCTTGGGAAACTAAAATCACACATATCTCTCCCGAGCATACATGATTCTCCCACATGCAATGAACCCGATATCCCTATCTAAATTCATTAAACATGCAAGGCATTAAGGTTAACCTTTTTAACGATTTCCAGAATTAACTATTATCTCCCGATTTCTAGCTAAATCCTAGTTATGCATAATGATTTCTAAGCTAAATCCTCTCTCCCGAGTTAGATTTAAGCACAAACAACAATCAATTTATGGCCGGTAAATTGAAAGCATTAAGAGCACAATTATGCATAAATGACATCAATAGCAATAAAACCATAAAATCAATCCATAAAGTGCCCAACGGCTACATCAATCCCTAAGAATTAAACTTAGCTACACATAATCCAAATTACAATATAAACTAAGTCTAAACAACCCATAGGAACTACAAAAGTAAAGGGTAAAGAGAATTGAACGCTAGGTAGGCCGAGACCGCACGTCCCCGTGACGATCCCCACGAACAATCGTTTGATTCCCGCTTTCCTCCACTTGTTTCAGCTTCAAAAGTCCATTTTTTTCTCTGTTTTACGGCTCCAAATCGTCCAAGAGAAGTCCCCCAATCAACCCTAATCGCAATCTTTAAATAAGGCAAAAATTGGTCGTAGCGTCGCGACGCTACCGCGAAATCACAGATTCTGGAAAATTGCCTAGCGTCGCGACGCTAGTCACATACCGTCGAGACGCTATGATTTTTTTTTTCTTTTTTTCTTTTTTTTTTTTTGCGCGTGTGTGACTCCAATTTCTCAATTAAGCTTCAAACATATATATCCTACAAATAAAACATATAAATGCATAAATTTGGCCAAATAATTGTAAAAGACTAGCTTAATTAATCAGAGAAAAATAGCTAGCTATGTTCGCTATCAAACACCCCCAAACTTAAGCTTTTGCTAGTCCTCGAGCAAACTAAAAATCAAGCATACAATGGAAGAATGGATGCAACAAACATGACTCAATCCTCAAGACTCAAAAGTCAATAATCAAGCAATCAAGAGACATGCACATAAGAACCAATGAGGGAGACAAATCAAAAGTTTTCCAAAATCAACTTGCACAAGCGAGATCTAACTTAACGAGATCAGACTCTACCAGCCCGGAATTGGATTACTAAACTCTCAACTCATCTTCCCTCTACACTTGCACTAAGGATTCACTAACGAGTCAATGGAACAAATTAGTTTGTTTTCCTCCACACTTAGGTGCTTTTAATTTAAAATTACAACATGCATTTTTATGTGGCACTAGCTTTCACACACCTATTGCAGGGACCCTTAACCCGAGTTTTACCCTTTGGTTGGCCTAACTGATCACAACAGGGGTAGCTCTTTTTGCCAAAACTTTATTAAGCATTGCATTGAGCGCCTAAGTCATGACTTTCTCTCTCTTTTTTTTTTCTTTCAAATTGTAACAACAAGAATGATTTTTCTTTATGAGCATGATAAGCATATATTCTTTTCTTTCCTCCTAAGCAAGATCAAACATGCTAATTTGCAAAAAATTAACTCTTTAGCTCTTCCCTACACCTATCGAGGTGACAACAAGCATATGAACCTAATAATTCGCTCCTAAGCATTCAAATCCAAATCTAGCCAAGACAAATACTCTACTCATGCAAGACATCTCCTATAAAAAGTTTAAAAAGTCTCCCTTTTTGGGCACTCATGCTTACAACTCATCGAAAGCTTGAAAATTGACAAGCAAGCCTATCCTAGGAAATCATAGTCATGCAAAAATAGCATCCAGAAAACAACCATATGCTCAATTCAAAGAAAGCTCAAAACTATAGCCTGAACTCAGATGCTCAAGGGCTCCACAAACATGCTATTCCACCCCCAAACTTAAAACATGCATTGTCCTCAATGTATAAAGAAAATAAGGCATCATCAATCATGAGAACAATAAAAGAGTAGGAGGAGTGAACAATACTGGCCTGGAAGGACGATGACTTCTTTTAATGGAAGCTTGCAAGCAAGGGAGAAACTGGAACCAAGACCTACAAAACAAAAGCAAACAATAAATAAAAAAACGGAAAGAAAAACACAACTGAACTTACTTGGGTTCCCTCCCATAAGCGCTTGTTTAACGTCATTAGCTCGACGTGTTGACCGAATAGGCATCAAGGTGGTCTAATGTCAGGTGTCCCATCAACAGTGCTCTTCCTAGCACCTTTCCTGTACCCCACCAACATGGTCTTTGATGTGTTCTTAGGGTCCTCAAAAGCTTTTAGGATCTCCTTCTCCTGTTGAACTCTAATGGTTAGCTTCCTGCGCTCAATATCAATTATGACCCTCCCTGTAGCAAGGAATGGTCTCCCTAATATAATAGGCATGGCAGGATTCTCTTTAATGTCCAAAACAAAGAAATCAACAGGAAGGAAAAATCTACCTACTTTAATCAAAACATTCTCCACAATTCCATAAGGACTAACCACAGACCGGTCAGCCAACTGGAGCCTAACAGTAGTAGATTTTATCTCTCCTATATTCAGCTTTTTGCACAATGATAATGGAATGATATTTATGCTAGCCCCTAGATCACATAATGCTCTACATTAATAAGTACCAAAATTACAAGGAATAGTAAAACTCCCTGGATCAGTCAATTTCTCTGGTACTTTCTGTTGGACACGAGCACTGCATGTCGATGCGAGGTATACTGTTTCCATCTGCTTTTCCTTTTTGTTCTTGATGAGCCATTCCTTCATGAACTTCTTATAATGAGGCATCTGCTCCAATGCATCTGCAAAAGGAATATTAACAGTCAACCCTGTAAAAGCATCAAGAAACTTATTAAACTGAGCCTTAGAATTTTTCTTTTTCCTATTCTTTGACTTAGGAACTAAAACAGTAGGAGAAGGGATAGAGGGCTCAGGTATAAGCTTTTCAGCTTCATTTGAGGTGGTGCCCTCCTCAACTTCTCCAGTGAGTTCCTCAGTTTCAGTAGTCTCATCCTCCTCAGCTACTTGAGTCTCCTCCTCGTGATGAACAGTGACGGCCTTGCAGTACTCCAATGAAGATTTCTCTTGCTCAGCTGGGGCTTTACCTTTATTCATGGTGTTGACAACATTTACCAGTTGTCCTAGCTGAGTCTCTATGTTCTTGATGGCTGCAGAATGACCATTGACAGTGGTGTTTATGGCAATCACGGCCTCCTCAAGCTTATTTGATATGTTACTTGATCCTGCAATAAAAGCTCCAACGAGATCCTCTAGAGATTTTTTACTTTCTTGACTTTGAGGAGTAAAGCCAAGAGGATTCAGAACATTCTTATTATTTGCATACGAAAAATTCTCATGATTTCTGTTACTAGAGTGATAATGTGTAGGTGTAGAACTGTTATTGTACCCCCTAGAATTAAAATTAGAGACATACTGAACTTGCTCGAGATTTTCCTCCTGAGTCTGGGATGCAAGGGCAGCTGCAGACTCAATCGATTGAGCACTCCCTGTACTTGAAAACTTTAAAAATGCATTAGCAAGGGAAGACATCTGGGCCTGAAGTGCACTTACGTTGTCAATCTCGAACACTCCAGCAACAATCTTTTTCGGTCCCGACCGCTCAGATGGCCACTGAAAGCTATTGGTGGCCATTTCCTCTAGCAAAGTCCTAGCATTCTCAACAGTTTTGGACAACAGAGTCCCACCTGCAGCTGCATCAACGATAGTTTTCGTACTAGGAGTTAAGCCATTATAAAATAATTGAACCTGAAGCCAGTCGGGATAGCCATGCTGAGGGCACTTCCTCAGCAGCTCTTTAAATCGCTCCCAAGCCTCGAACAGCTGCTCATCAAACTGCTGCTGGAACGTCCCAATCTCGGTCCTCAGCTTGACCGTCTTAGCAGGAGGGAAGAATTTCTTTAAGAACGCCTGGACCAAAGCATCCCAAGTAGTAATGCTCCCAGGTGGAATCGATTGCAACCAATCCCTCGCTTTGTCCTACAACGAAAAAGGAAACAAACGTAAGCGAATGACATCTTCAGAAACGCCATTTAATTTTACCGTCCCACATATGTCTAGGAAGGATTTCAAGTGGGAGTTTGGATCCTCGATGGGTGATCCTCTGTATGCACAATCTCGAACCATTTGAATGAGACCCGTTTTCAGCTCAAAATTGTTAGCATTGATCGGGGCATAGACAATCCCCGACTGTTGCTCCTGAAAGACCGGCTGAAAGTAGTCTTTAATAGGCTTAGGCTCCTCAGGGTTAGGATTGGCCATTTGGATATGATTTTCTTGGTTTTCCCTTCGAATTCTACTTAAAGTTCTCTCTATCTCCGGGTCAAAGGGAACTAAGGCCAACTCCCTAACCTTTCGCATACACCAACAAAACTAACCTAAAAAGGAAAATAAAAGAAAAGGAAATAAAATAACTTAGGAAGGAAATTAGAAAAGGAAATAACTAAATCTAAATAAGGAAAATATAATCTACAAAAGGAAAAGATAAACTAATATGGAATGCAAAAACAATTATGGCAAAAACAAATAAGGAAACTAACAAATAAGGAAAAACTAATCTAAAAAGGAAAAAACTAAAAAGAAAAATTCTATCTATGGAAAATTCAAACAAATATGGAAAAAATCTAAATATGGAAAACAAAACAACAAAGGAAAAAAAATGCAATCTACCTAAAAACAAAAATAAAAAAAATAAAAAAATAAATAAAATACACCCTAAACTAAGACCGGACAATTTTTCTACGATATTAAAATTAACTAAATATGCAAATCCCCGGCAACGGCGCCAAAAACTTGATGTGGAATTTTCCTACCGCAAGCGCACGGGTCAAGTAATAATATAGTGAATGTGATATTCAAATGTCGTCCTCTGGATTGGATTTCTAATCAATTTTAATTACCGAAAATAATCTTGCTCAATTTTATTTAGGAAACAAATCAAAGTGAGAATGAATGCAATCAAACACAAATCAATGAAAAAGTATGACAATCTAATGGAGACAACGGTCTTAGGGACTTGATTTCACCAATTGGGATTATGGATTAATTCATGGTTTAATGACATGCTAAGATTCATAAATCTTGGGAAACTAAAATCACACATATCTCTCCCGAGCATACATGATTCTCCCACATGCAATGAACCCGATATCCCTATCTAAATTCATTGAACATGCAAGGCATTAATGTTAACCTTTTTAACGATTTCCAGAATTAACTATTATCTCCCGATTTCTAGCTAAATCCTAGTTATGCATAATGATTTCTAAGCTAAATCCTCTCTCCCGAGTTAGATTTAAGCACAAACAACAATCAATTTATGGCCGGTAAATTGAAAGCATTAAGAGCACAATTATGCATAAATGACATCAATAGCAATAAAACCATAAAATCAATCCATAAAGTGTCCAACGGCTACATCAATCCCTAAGAATTAAACTTAGCTACACATAATCCAAATTACAATATAAACTAAGTCTAAACAAGCCATAGGAACTACAAAAGTAAAGGGTAAAGAGAATTGAACGCTAGGTAGGCCGAGACCGCACGTCCCCGTGATGATCCCCACGAACAATCGTTTGATTCCTGCTTTCCTCCACTTGTTTCAGCTTCAAAAGTCCCTTTTTTTCTCGGTTTTACGGCTCCAAATCGTTCAAGAGAAGTCCCCCAATCAACCCTAATCGCAATCTTTAAATAAGGACAAAATTGGTCGTAGCGTCGCGATGCTGTGGGGGTAGCGTCGCGACGCTACCGCGAAATCACGGATTCTGGAAAATTGCCTAGCATCGCAACGCTAGTCACATAGAGTCTCAACGCTATGATTTTTTTTTTTTTTTTTTTTTTTGCGCGTGTGACTCCAATTTCTCAATTAAGCTTCAAACACATACTTCCTACAAATAAAACATATAAATGCATAAATTTGGCCAAATAATTGTAAAAGACTAGCTTAATTAATCAAAGAAAAATAGCTAGCTATGCTTGCTATCATGCCCATTTTGCTCTCTCGGTGGATTTTGCTGCATCTCACGGTTCCTCTAGGGATCAACTTGATCTTCTGGAATATTTGGAAGGCGAGAAAGATCAACCATCGGATTGGAATTCCTTTGCTGCTCTTACCTTCTCCTTCTAAAGGTTTGTTCAATCTCTAGATCAAGCTCGAATCGTATCCCGGGGGATCGCTCATACATCAATCTCACATCTACAAAACAAAAATAAACAATAAAAAAGTTCATGCACCAAATCACTAAAAACACACACAAAATCAATCATATAAAACAAATTCAAGTCCCTAGCAACGGCGCCAAAAACTTGTTTCCTTTTGGAGTGGTTAAAAATAAAGATCAAATTTACTCCAAAATACTATGCAATCATACACAATCTGCAGCAAGTGATAAGTAATTATCGTATCCACAGGGTCTTGAATAGCCTCACTCTATTGATTTTAATAGCCTTTAGTGATTTCAAAAGTTGGTTAAATTGATTGGGTTTTAAAATGCTGAAAAATAAGTGACAAAACAGAAAATGTAAAACGAATAGAGAAAACAGAATGGAAACAGGCACAAGTTAAGACTTCTATAATTGTTGTAGAAATGATCCAGCAATTCTTTTGATCAGGCAATCTCACGCAGTCTTATCAGCAAGATCCTCCTGGAACTCTAGATTTTTTGGAATGTGTTTCAACTCTTATGAAGTTCTACCGATCATGCACTAGGCAAGTGGCTATCCTTAACTCAACTGCTAGCGTCCACCAACTATCAACAGTCTAGTGTGATTAAATGCCACATAACTCCTAAATCATCCCTGAAACTAAGAGAAGTGATAGCGAGCATAGCTAGCTATTTTTCTCTAATTAATTAAGCTAGTCTTTTACAATTATTTGGCCAAATTTATGCATTTATATGTTTTATTTGAAGGAAGTATGTGTTTGAAGCTTAATGGAGAAATTGGAGTCAAATGGAGTTTGCGTGCTAAAAAAAAAAAAGCGTCGCGACGCTCTCGGTTGCAACTTCCAGAATCCGTGATTTCGCGGTAGCGTCGCGACACTACGACCAATTTTTGCCTTATTTAAAGATTGCGATTAGGGCTGATTGGAGGACTTCTGGAGGGAGATTTTTAGCCGTAAAACAGAGAGAAAAACCATATGTGGAAGCTGAAGAAAGCGGGGAAGCGTGGAATTGAAGACTTTGTTCGTGGAGATCGTAATGGGGACGTGCGGTCTCGGCCTCCATAGTGTTTAATCTTCTTTCCCTCTTACTTTAGTTAGATTTAATGGCTTTTTCATGCTTAGTCTATCTTGTAACGCCATGTATGAGTAGCTAAGCTTGTTACTTAGGGATTGATGTAGTCTTTTTAGTTTATGGATTGATTTATGGGTTGAATTGTGCAATTGTTTTATGTTTGCATTCTTAATTTAATGCTTTCAATTAATTGGCCACTAGTTGAATGATCTAAGTGTTGAGTCTTGCTCGGGAGAGGGGATTTAGCGTAGACTTAATTAAGATTGCATGACTAAAGTAGATTTTCTAAACTCGTGACGGAATTTAGAGTAACTTTAGAATCGGTCAAAAAGAACTAATTGCCTTGCATGTTAAAGAACTTAGATAGGGATATCAAGTTTGTTAATTTGCAAGAGAATCAATTATACTCGGGAGAGGTAGTTGTGATTAAAGGTTCTTAGACTCATAAAACCATTGTGCGTTATAATTCATTCCCTAAAATCAATCCTAGATTAAATTGACGAAATCAATTCCCTAAGTATTCTCTCAATTGAATTTCACATCTTTGATTTGCATTACCTTAGTTTCCTAAATTCACTACTTTTTGATCCCTAAATAAAATTGAACAAGAATATTCATGGTAGTTAATTTAACTTAAAAATCCAATCCAGAGGACGACACTCGATTTTTCGATCACTTTATTATTGCTTGACCCGTGCGCTTGCGGTAGGAAAATTCCACATCAAGAAGCTATACATACCGGCTGGCCAAGCGGGCACATAATAAAAATATGCTCAACAAATAATCAAGATGCTCAAAACCAAATAGAATTTCCAGATTAATGAAAGTGACAATTACATTGTTCTTAACTCGTGCCTAAAGTAAACATAAAAGCATGTTACAATCAGATAAAGCACATTCATAATATAAATTCTACAAGAAAATAATAATCCTTCTAGAAATGGTGGCTGAAATGGCTGCTCCAAACCATCAAGAGCATGGAAAGACTTTGTCCTCCTTGAGAGAACTCACAAAATGGTCTTCTTGAGTCTCCAATCGGCTTTGATCTCTAATCGGCATCCAAAAGATGGAATGAATTGACTTCATACGGCTACTCTTATTTATAAGATGAGGCTTAACCTAATTAGGTCAAATATGACACGTTGAGCACTTCCCAAGTCTGATAAATTCGAGATATAAGTTGAAAACGCCACCTCATTTAATGAATCACGTGTAGCTCATGTGGCCAGTTTTGCTGATATTTTGCTGGATCAACAAACTTTGCTCTCTTGAACTGGTCAACATTTACATTTTTCTGAAAAAGAAACTCCAAAGCATCAATTCTTATAATTATTCTAAAACACAATAAATCCATATAATAAACACATCCAAATGGCACAATTAACATATAAATCATTAGATAATAGGCTACCAATAACTCCCTTTTGGAGAGTTATCAGCAACAGAATATGGAAGCAGTAAATGAAGTTTCTAATTTTAAGAGGGCTTTTGAATCATTGGTGTTGTCTGATAGGAAGACAAAACCTATGCAGCCATCCATTTTAGAGCCTTCTAAATTAGAACTTACGCCTTTGCCCACCCATTTGAAGTATGCCTATTTAGGAGAGCAAGAAACATTGCCCATCATAATTTCAGCAAGTTTTCCCCTGGAGATGAGCAAGCACTGTTAGAGTTGTTGAAAAAGTTCAAAAATGCCATTGGTTGGACTCTAGCTGACATTCAAGGTATAAGTCCATCCTTTGGTATGCACAAAATTAATTTGGAGGAAGGGAACTTCAAATCAATTGAGCAACAAAGGAGGCTTAATCTGACCATGAAAGAAGCAGTAAAAAAAGAAACAATCAAGTGGCTAGATGCTGAAATTATATACCCTATAGCTGATAGCAATTGGATTAGTCCAGTGCAATGTGTGCCTAAAAAGGGATGAATGATCGTGGTGATTAATGAGGCAAATGAGCTAGTTCCCACAAGAACAGTGACAAGATGGAGGGTATGTATGGATTACAGGCGTTTGAACAAGGCTACAAGAAAAGACCATTTCCCTCTACCCTTCATTGACCAAATGTTGGGCAAACTAGCTGGACAAGAATATTATTGCTTTTTGGATGGTTATTCAGGATGTAACCAAATCACCATAGCCCCTCAAGATCAAGAGAAAACCACTTTTACTTGCCCTTATGGTACTTTTGCATTTAGGAGAATGCCTTTTGGTCATTGCAAAGCCCCTACCACATTCCAAAGGTGTATGATGGCAATTTTTTCTGATTTAGTGGAGACTATAATGGAAGTGTTCATGGATGACTTTTTGGTTTTTGGAGAATCATTTTAAGCATGTCTTGCTAATTTGAATAAGATGTTGCAAAGGTGTGAAGAAACCAATTTGGTGCTTAACTGGGAAAAATGCAATTTTATGGTTAAGGAACGCATAGTTCTTGAACACAAAATCTCAAGAAAAGGCATCGAAGTGGATAAAGCCAAAGTGGAGATCATTGAGAAGCTAAAGCCTCCAACCACAATGAAAGGAGTTAGAAGCTTTCTTGGGCATGCTAGTTTTTACAGAAGGTTCATCAAGGATTTTTCAAAAATTTCCAAACCTCTTTGCTTGTTGTTGGAAGTGAACCGTCCCTTTGAGTTTGATGCTGAGTGTTTAAAGGCTTTAATACCCTAAAAATAACCTTAGTCATTGCACCTATCATTTCTTCACCTAATTGGCAATTGCCATTTGAATTGATGTGTGATGCAAGTGATTTCGATGTTGCGGCTATGTTGGGGCAAAGAATAGGGAAGTTGATTCACCCTATTTATTATGCTAGAAAAACTCTATATAAGGCTCAAAAGAACTACACAACCACAGAAAAATAACTTTTAGCAGTGGTGTTTGCTTTTGAAAAGTTTAGGCCTTATTTAGTGGGAACCAAGGTGACGGTGTTTACTGACCATGCTACCATTAAGTACCTTTTAGCCAAGAAAGATGCCAAGCCAAGGCTTATTAGGTGGGTACTTTTGCTCCAAGAATTTGATTTGGAAATCAAAGATAAAAAGGGGTCTAAAAATCTGGTTGCTGACCATTTGTCAATGTTGGAAGGTAATGAAAACCTGCAGCAGAGTGAAATTAAGGATTCATTTTCTGATGAGCAACTACTTACAATAGCTCAAGTGAAGGAAATTAACACCCCTTGGTTTGCTGACTTTGCAAACTACCTAGCCTGTAAAATTATGCCCCTGACATGACAAAACAACAGCTGAAAAAGTTCTATTCCGAGGTGAAATTTTTTTTTTGGGATGAACCATTCTTATATAGATAGTGTGCTGATGGGATTTTTAGAAGATGTGTTGCTAAGAAGGAAATTCAACCCATACTGACCCATAGCCACTCATCCCCATATGGTGTCCATTTTGGTGGACAACGAACTGCTGCAAAAGTGTTTCAGTCAGGATATCATTGGCCCACTGTGTTCAAGGATACCCATTTGTTAAGAAAAATTTGTGATAAATGCCAGAGGAAGGGGAATATAAGCCAAAGAGATGAAATGCCCCTGACTTATATTTTAGAAGTGGAGCTTTTTTATGTATGGGGATTGGACTTCATGGGCCCTTTCCCACCCTCATTTGGAAACCTATACATATTGCATGCAGTGGATTATGTTTCCAAATGGGTTGAGGCCATTGCTTGCCCACTAAATGTTGCCAAGACAGTACTAAAGTTTCTTCACAAACACATTTTAATTAGGTTTGGAACCCTGATAACTCTCCAAAAGGGAGTTATTTAGGCCTTAGTTCTATAGTGTTTTGTGTGTCTTTTGTGCTAAATAGGGTTGCTTTTAGATGAATATTGTATGTTTTAACACATTTGAAAGAATTGATGCTTTGGAAGTTATTTTGTGCAGAATATATTGCTGAGCGACTTGAGGGAGCCAAATCTGTGATCCAGCAAAGCAGGGAGCAAAACTGCCACGTAAAAGTTCGTAATCCATTTTAATGAGCCGAAGTTAGTTGAGTTATTTTCAGATCTAAGATGCTTGGAGAGCCTTCCACGTGTACAATTTGACCTAATTAGAGCTTGCTATCACTCGATAAAAGGGAAGAGTCGTCTCAAGTCAAAAACATTCCATCCTTAGAGAAGGAAGTCCTATTCCATTCGTGGAGGCTTACTTCCCATCTTTCGAAGCCGAGTAGAGGAGGAAAGATTGGAGACTTCAAGAAGACCATCAACTACGGATCTAATCAGGGGAATTAATCTTTTCTTGTAATTTCTTGTAGTTATGGATGCACATACTCAGATTGTAACGTGTGTTACTTTGAACCATATGAACTAAATTTACTTAGGTGTTGGTTAGGAAGTATGTAATTGTTGTGCTTTATTCTCTATGCAATATATGTTGATTTGAGCATCTTGATTAATTGTTGTGCATATTTATATTTTGTGCCCGCCTGGCCAGCCGGTATGAATACCACTTCTTAGTTTCAGGGATGATTTGAGAAGTGTGTGGCATTTAATCACACTAGATCATTGTGTATTGGTGAACACCAATGACTGAGTTAGGGATAACCAGTTGCCTAGTACTTGATCAGTAGTGCATCATTGGAGTTGAAACACATTCCAAAAAACCCAGAGTTCCGAGAGGATCCTGCTAATAAGACTGCGAGAGAATCGCCGGATCAATAATATTGCTAGAGCATCTTTTAAAAAATTACTAAAATCCTGACCAACGCCTGTTTCTAATCTGTCTGCTTTATTTGTTTACTTTTTGTTCTGTCATTTCCTTTGCTTCAGCATTTTATCAAAAATCAATCATTTTAATAAACCTTGAAACCATTAAAAAGTTATACAAAATAGATAAAGTGAGTCTATTCAGCCCCGTGGATACGATAAATTACTTATCACTTGTTGCGGATTGTGTATGCTTGCACAGTGTTCTAGAGTCTATTTTTACCTTATTTTTACCCACTCTGGAAACCCAACAAACCCCAAGAGCCTTAATCAGTGATGAAGGGACTCACTTCATGAACAAGTTGTTGGGCAACTTACTGGCCAAGTATAGTGTGAAACATCGAGTATCTACTCCATATCACCCTCAAGCTAACGGGCAAGCTGAAATTTCCAATAGGGAAATTAAGTGCATTCTAGAGAAGATGGTAAGATCAAGTAGAAAAGATTGGTCCATAAGGCTAGATGATGCATTGTGGGCATACATAACAGCTTATAAAACCCCTTTGGGAATGTCTCCCTATCGATTGGCGATAACTTGCAAAAAGCAAGTTATTTCTCACCTAAAATTAAATTAAAATGAGGTCAGAATAGAGTTATGATGTGCTAATTAGGCGCATAAAAGCTTAGAATTGCGGTAATTCAATCTTCAAGTACATTTCTTCGATGCGGCAGGAAATCGCATATTTTTATCATCTAACGCATAACTTTTGTAGCTTTTTCCCTTGCCCAAATAATCTTTTAGCACAGGCGCCAAGCCAAGCACGTGGGAAGTACATCGACACTCATTCTGACATGTGGCTGAATTGTGTAAGCCGGCAAAAGCAAATTGGAGCACGCAAGCCTATTTCTTGGAGAAGTCGGCATCCTCATCCTATTTAATCCCCCATTTGATCGAAGAGAAAGAGAGACGAGGTAGGAGAGAAAAGATCAGAGTGAAGGAAAGAAGAGTCTTAGCCCAGCGTTGTGAATTCTTGTTATAACATGCTATGTATTCTTTTTGTAGCATGAGCTAAATTTCTTTATCAAGGCTTAACTTAGGCGCCCATGCGGCGATAAACTATTTGTATGCGTTTTGTTTGAATGAATGAAAGATGTTTTCTGCTTAGATGCTTTAATATTTTCATTACTAATTCCCGCCTGGCCAGCCGGTTGTGGTAGTAGCATGATAAATCCCGAAAGGGAATGCATGTGGAAATATCTAAGTAGAGCGAGTTAAAGCATTGCATGTAGTCTAGGTTGTGTTAGAATTAGCACTGCCGCTAGAGATAATTCTTGAATGTGTTAGAATTAGCACTGCCACTAGAGATAATTCATGTGGAAATATCCAAGTAAATCAGAGAACTACACCAACGCATGAACTAAGTGAACAAAAATGTTCTTAGTTCTACGCCAAACGCATGTGTAATACCGGAAGGGAATTGCTTGTTTATTTCTCACTTAAGCATCATTAGCATTTCATTCATACTATGTGCTACAAAGTAGGGTGTTCATCGGTCGGTCGAAGTCGGATTTGGGCTAAAACCGACGTCGACCATCGACTTATCGATCGGTCAGTTTTAGTTTTCGTCGGTTTTCTATAGGTTGGAGACGCCAGCCGACCGAATTCACGATCGGTCGGTCGATTTTTGGTTAGACTTGTCGAGGGTCGTATCAAATAAATTTATAATTCCACGGCACTACAACTATTTTTGTAGAAATAGTGGTCAGGGTCGAACGCAGGGAGCAATGGAATTAATTAAATTAACTTAAGATTTTTCAATTAATAACCAGAGGGGGGTTTGGCATGGAAGAAGATTTAAGGATGAAAAATTAAAATGCAAAAAATTAAATTACCAAAATTAAAATAACAGGAAAATAAAAGGATGGATCGACTAATCTTACCTCGAGGTCGCACAGTTGGTTGTCCGAATTCAGTTTGGCAATTCCAAATCATAGACTCCCTTATTTAACAAATTATTGGTTAATTGTCTAACTACCCACTGGAAAAGCTAGCGGGTTTAATGATCCCAGTTATTTCTAACTCGACCAATGCATCGAGGCCAGAACCTAATTAAGAATCTAACTAATGACGTCTCACTAATTAGATTTTAATCGCAATAAGGACAATGGATTGTTAGATAGAATGCATAAACTAGGAAAAGCCTAAATTCATACGATTCTAAGCCTTAACTCCTAAATATATCATGCAATTTTGACCAAAAGGGATAAAACACCTTTTAATCAAGATTAACAATAGATCTATTCGCTACCAATTCTAGCAAAGCAATTGATAAAAACACAATAGGTTGTCAATCCAAAGATTCAAATCAATTGTAATATAAATTGGAATTAAGAACACAATTAAACAATAATACATTGAAATCTTAGATACAAGGTCTCAAAGGAATGCCAAACTTACATTCGGGGTCCCCAACTACGACGATCTACACTTAGCCGGACATTGCAATGCTCCAACTAAGCGCCGAGGCTCGATTAGTCATCCTAACTCAGCCTAAACTAATAGAAATCTGGAAAGTACAGCGAAATTGAGAGAGAATGGGAGAAAATGGCGAAAATCGGACTTCAGAATGACCTAAAATGCGAAAATCTCCATTTATAATACGAAGCAGAGTCGAGACGCTGACGCTATTTTGGCCCGCCTTCAACTTCCGTAGCATCGAGACGCCATGAGGTAGCGTCAAGACGCTACCTCTCAGGAATATGGCAGAATTTTTGCTCCTTGTTTACTTTTTGGTTGACTTTTAATTACCAAAATGCCCTTCTTGATCCCGAGAACACCAAATTGACCTATACATCAATAAGACTCAGAATTAGTCAATTTTCACAAATAATAGCATTAAGATAAGCAAAATTTACGGAAATAATTAGCACCAATTTGGTGTTATCAGACAGTTTGCGTCAGAACTGAAGAACAGATCTGCGGGGACTTTGCCAAGTGACACAGAAGCCCCCAGAGGAAAAGAGCAATGCCATGCATTGACGCTTCGCAGTAGGAAGCAGCTTTTGAACGAAAACACTACGCCAGTGCAGGAAGAATCAATCATCACGCAGACCGAACCTGAAAAAGAAGCCAGCGTAGAGAAAGTTGTTCAAGAAGAACAAGAAAAAGAGAAAGAAAAGACAAATGAACCAGACGCATAAAAGCCACCAATACCTTTCCCACAGAGGCTGCGAAAGAAAAATGATGATGCGCAATTTAAGAAATTCCTTAGTGTCTTGCGCGAGCTTCACATTAATATTCCTTTAGTCGAGGCGCTAGAGAAAATGCACATGAAATTCTTAAAAGATATTTTTTCTAACAAGAGGCCCTGGAAAGAGTTTGAAACGGTTGCGCTAACAAATGAGTGCAGCGCAATATTGAACAGCAAAATCCCTCCAAAATTGAAGGACCCAAGAAGCTTCACCATCCCATGTTCAATTGGAGGTATTGATGTAGGAAGAGCCCTGTGTGACCTTACTACAAGCATCAATCTGATGCCTTTGTCAGTATTCAAGTGTCTGGGAATTGGAGAAGCGCATCCAACAACCGTTACTCTCCAACTTGCAAATAGGTCGGTGGCACACCCAGAAGGAAAAATTGAAGATGTCCTGGTAAAAGTGGATAAGTTTATTTTTCCGGTTGACTTCATTATTCTTGATTATGAGGCAGACAGGGATGTTTCAATCATCTTGGGACGACCATTTTTGGCAACTGGACAAACTCTGATTGACGTACAAAAAGGAGAACTAACCATGTGAGTTAACGATTAAAAAGTGGTATTCAATGTGTTCAACGGATTAAAGTACCCTGTTGAACCCAAGGACATCAAAACTATAGCACGTATAGAAATCTGCTCGCCAATGGAGATATTCCGAATGAATGCGTTAGAAGCAGCGCGCAAGGCTGAAGAAGAAAATCAAGTCACATGTAAAGCAGAGGAATGTCGCATACTTGCTGAAACCACCGCAGAGATTCACGCGCTGGATTTGTCTAATAAGGAGTTCACTTTACCTTCCATTATATCTCCACCTGAGTTAGAATTAAAACCTCTCCCAGCGCATCTTAACTACAAATTCTTAGGCGATGGAGAGTCCTTACCGGTTATTATATCATCCAAGCTAGACCTAACGCAGGAAACATTGTTGATGCAGGTTCTCAAGAGGCATAAATGCGCCATAGGATGGAGTTTTGCTAATATAAAGGGAATAAGCCCCTCTTATTGCATGCATAAAATCAGACTGATAGATGAAGTTGATGAGTTTGTAGAGCGTCAGAGGCAATTAAACCCTGCGATGATGGAGGTTGTGCGCAAAGAAATCATCAAATGGATCGACGCAGGAGTCATTTACCCTATCGTAGACAGTAGATGGGGCAGCCTAGTTCTATGTGTTCCCAAGAAAGGAGGAATGACAGTGGTTACCAACGCAAAGAATGAGCTGATTCCATCGCGAACCATCACCGGTTGGCGAGTATGTATGGACTAACGCAAGCTCAACGCAATAACAAAGAAAGACCATTTACCTCTTCCATTCATCGATCAAATGCTTGATCGCTTGGTTGGGCGTGCCTAATATTGCTTTTTAGACAAATACTCAGGGTACAATCAGATCTCCATTGCGTTACAAGACCAAGAGAAGACAACTTTCACATGCCTATATGGCACCTTTGCGTTTAGAAGGATGCCTTTTGGGTTATGCAATGCGTCAGGGACCTTCCAACGATGCATGATGGCTATCTTCTCTGACCTGCTGGAAAAATCGAGTGAATTTTTTATAGATGATTTTTCTATCAATAGGAATTTGTATGCAAATTGTCTAACGCAGCTAGAGCAAGTTTTGCTGCGATGCGAAGAGACCAACCTAGTGCTGAATTGGGAGAAGTGTCATTTCATGGTAGAAGAAGGAATAGTGATAGGTCACCGCATATCAAAAGAGGAAATAGAAGTTGATAAGGCAAAAATTGATGTGATTGAGAAGCTACCGCCACCTACATCTGTTAAAGGAACTTGGAGTTTCCTAGGGCATGCGGGATTCTACTAATAAGGGTAAAACATATACCTATTTCACCCTTATATTTAGCTCATTTCTTTGTCAAATATTGCATGTTTAGATCAATGTTACCATTCCCGAGCTCAAAATATGTTAAAGTTGATAAGTTAGGGTGTTGAGATTCACTTTTGTCAAATTGTGCTCATTTGTGCCTAAAAAGACTCAATTTTAAGGGAATTTGACTAAGTTTGTTGCTGTGCAGGAAAACAGAGGAAGAGTTGGGATTTACCCAAAAATACGACCACATTTCTGGGAAAGCTATTTTGAAATGCGACCGCATTTCTAGAAAAAAAGAGGCAGTTCCGAGTCGTCCGTGGGTCGTTTTGAACGAGACTTCTTCGCACCTAACTGGCTGTTTTGACCTCGAAATCGACTGGGCTACCTACCAGCACTTATTTCGCAGCTCCTCAACCATTTCCAACACTATATAAGCTCGTGATTCGAAGTCAAATTCAAGCAGAACTCATTTGGAAGAAGAGGGTGGTGACAGAACCCTAGTTGACGCCTATGAGTAGGGATGCCCGAGGTCCTTCTTAGATGACTAAATTCTAACCTGAGTTAGACATCAAACCTTATGGTTTGTAGGGATTTTCACCCATTCCCACTTGTAAAAGCGAGAGAGTGGAGTGTCTAAGCGAACTCTAGAAGGATTGGATAAATAGAAAAACCCATAGTATTTAGCTACTTCCATTATTTCCAGCTATTGATACTTTTCATTTATCTGTATTCTTTACTTCTTATTTTCAATGAAAATGTATTCATTTGCACTTTATCTCACCATGAGTAGATTCCGTTGAGGGGTTCAATATGGTGAATTCCCTTATGGTTCAATAGCTTGAAAGTGTTTTATTTGCTTAAGTTTTGTTCAATGCATGTCATTCTTTATTGATTATCATTCTGATCTTGCTGAGTTTAACTTGATCACTTAGACTTTGCAAGCTATGTGAGTTTGATCTCGAAAGGGACAAACGATATCGGTTCTCATAAAGGTGAGTTTAACTTGATATCGGTGTATACTTGCACTACGGTTGGCTGAAATTATCTTTATTATTATTTATTATCTTATCTCACATCCATCCATTCAGCCGACGACGCACCATCTACCGTCGTTTCATTAAAAACTTCTCACACATAACGAAGCCTTTGTGCATGTTGTTGGAGGCAAACAAGAAATTTGAATTTTCAAAAGACTGTATGAAGGCATTCTGTGATCTAAAGCATGCGCTGGTCTCAGCGCCAATCCTCGCAACACCTAATTGCGAAGAGCCATTCATTCTCATGTGTGACGTAAGCGATGTAGCCACCGGCACAGTGTTAGCGCAGAAGAAAGAGAAGACCATTCACCCCATTTATTATGCCAACAAAACATTGAACGAAGCGCAAACAAACTACACAACCACCGAGAAAGAATTATTGGTTGTCGTTTATGCGTTCAATAAATTTCGCGCATACCTGATTGGTTCAAAATTCACTGTCTACACTGATCATGCAGCGATTAAGTACCTGATTTCAAAAAATGATGCCAAGTCACGATTGATCCGATGGATTTTGTTGCTCCAAGAATTTGATCTGGAGATCAAGGACAAAAAAAAGGAGTGAAAACCAGGTAGCTTCACCAATCGTCGTTAGACAATCCTGAAAAAGTGGATGCGCCTGACGTGCTCATCGTAGACGAATTTCCAGACGAAAAGCTGTTAGGAATTGAAAGCAATGCACTGTGGTATGCTAACGTAGAAAATTACCTTGTCGCAGGAGTAATACCTGAAGAGTACTCAGCACAACAACGTAAGAAATTCTTTCATGAATTAAAATTCTATTTTTGGGATGACCCTTTTTTGTATCGCAGAGGATCAGACAAGGTAATTCGGCGATGCGTTGGAGAAGGGGATGCGATGAAAATCCTGAAGGAATGTCACGAATCGCCCTATGGTGGTCACCTTGGAGGACAGCGCACAGCTGCAAAAGTGCTGCAAAGTGGATACTGATGGCCAACCCTATTTCATGACGCAAGGACACATGTAATGCAGTATGAAAAATGTCAACGCACAGGGAACATCAGCGCACGAAATGAGATGCCGCAGAATTATGTGTTGGAGTTTTAGCCATTCGACGTCTGGGGGATTGATTTCATGGGACCCTTCCCATCATCGTAGGGATACCAGTATATTCTTCTTGCAGTCGATTACGTGACTAAATGGGTAGAAACTATAGCCTGCGTTAGAAATGATGCGGCCACTGTAGCAAAGTTCATCAAGAAGAATATATTCTCGCGTTATGGAGTCCCTAGAAGACTCATCAGTGATGAAGGAACGCAATTTGTGAATCAGATCATGAACAAGCTCCTGTTTTAGTACAATGTTAAGCACAATATAGCTACTACATATCACCCTCAGAGCAATGGGCAAGCTGAAGTGTCCAATAGAGAAATCAAAGGGATCCTTGAGAAAGTAGTCAGCGCAGGAAGAAAGGAATGGGCTCAGCATTTGGACGACTCATTATGGGTATATCGCACCGCATTCAAAACTCCCATAGGAATGTCACCTTATGCGCTGGTGTTTGGAAAAGCGTGTCATTTGCCGCTTGAGTTGGACGAAAATCTACGTAAATTAATCTTTTAATCACATTCATTGACATTTTTTAACTGTCAACATAAACGATATCATTTGTTGACACAATATAACCATCAATATACCTATTTATTTATCAATAATTTATTTTAAAGTAAAAATGATACCTTTATTGACGTTTTCTTGATACAAGCATCAACAAACCTAAAAAGTCAAGCGTCAATAAAGGACAAAGTTGTAGTAGTGTCTCAGTGGGCGCTAAAGCGCCTAAACCTCGATTTAACTATGGTAAGAGAAGCCAGATCTCAGAATTAGAAGAATTTAGGCTCAGTGCATATGAAAATGCAAAAATTAATAAAGAAAGCAGAAGCAGTGGCATGACAGGTGGATCACGAAAAAGGTATTAAAAGAGGGAATGAAAGCAAAAGCCATATGTCGATGGGACCTTAGACGAGGTGGTTGAACTCATCACCGTGATAGATCCACCTTGAGCACGTGAGAAAATTAGGTCTAGCAAGGAGGAGCCCTCATTTGCGGCAGGACCTAACGCATCAGTGAGAGCACTCGTAAGTTAGTCTTTTTTTTTCGTACCACATTTATTCTCTGTTGTACTTTGCGTTAGCTTGTTTTAGTAGGTTTAGATCAGTGCCTTGATAATAGTCTTAACACAAGCTTAGCACAAATGAGGAAATAACACTGTGCGCCAGCCAGTGTGACTCACAGTCTCCGTGTCATCGCATCAGTTTTTGAAGCACTTAAGTAAATCACATCACGTGCACGACACTCGAGATAAGGTCATGTTCCCCACGATCATCAAGTGCCATCTTTATGTGTGGGATTTGAAAAGGCATGATTGCATGGAAAACCGTTTGGATTCCCATTTAATGTAACTTGCGCCAGTATAAATCGCCCAAAATGCCCAAAACCACGAAGAGGAGCCGAAGGTAGTCGACGGCGAGCAGCCTCCTGCACCAAACAACGCAATCATCCCCTCTAGCGCTGGTGCCTCCGACGAAGTCCTCGACCTTCCACCCCTCAGCACATCAACCTTTAGAGTTGAACCAGTCGCCCTCATCCCCATTATTCCCACCCGTTTCCCTCATAACCCCACTTCACCTTCCCTGCCATCTCCCCAACCTCCTAACTCTTCACATTCTAACCCACCGTCCACCTCTCAAATACCGCCTAACCCTTCCCCTCCCTCCACCATCGCGACTGACGCTCTCCCCTCCGTAGACCTCCTTGTGCTTCGCCTAATGGAACAGGAGGGAGTTGTATGGAACTCCCTGATGGGAGAAATGGGTGCAGAAGGCGAAGCCCTATGCTAGCGCGAAGAAGCGAACAAGGCTGCGGCAGACGAAGCCGCGAGAAAAGCCGCCGCAGAGAAGGAAGTTGCGGCAGACATTGAAAGAGAGCACGCTGAGAATGAAGCGCAAGAAAAAACAGCATAAGAGATCGCTGCCGCAGGTCTGGCTGCAATAGTACCACAGTAGTTGAAAAACGAGAGTCCGAGCCTATGGACTCTGAAGATGAAGTACCTCTGCGACAACATCGCGCATTGCAGGCAACTATGCTTGTGATTCGAGAGTTGCCGCAGCGCAACGAAGCAGGGCCAAATGGCCAAAAAAAGAGAAAAAGAGCCCCCACCACCGCAGCAAAGGGCAAAGAGAAAGTAGGTGAAAAGCGCTAGAACTTCACCGAGGAGCGCGGATTCAGCTGTGCGCTCTTGCAGGCGATGCAAGACCAAATCTCCCAGCACAAATGGGAATTTTACCGTGCGCAATGGAGGGACGAAATTGATGAAGTCATGGTGCGGAGCAACGTAGTTGCATTTTATCCAAGCATCGCCAACATCCTTCTAGAGCTGCCTGACCCACCAGAAGCCGAGTGGAATGCGCTGCTGAACTCTTAAAAGAAAAGCTTCCTCAGCGAAGTCTTAGCAGCTGTCTCAAGACCAGGCGTCGGATGGGAAGGTCGCGACACAACACGGATTTTGAGACCGCAATGGCTAACCTTAGAAGCCACTGCCTGGATGCACTGGATAAAGAACTGCATCATGCCCACAACGCATGATGCCACCCTATAGCTCCGCGCGTGGTTCTGTGTTTTTGCATCATCAAAGGCCTTGGGGTTGACTTGGGCTCAATCATCACTGAAGCCTTCCACCAGACCGCAACAAAGCCGAAGGGAGTGATGTTTTGCCCGAGCATGGTGACTAAGCTATGCCTACAGTCAGGAGTTCTCCCTGAGCCAACTGAAGAAAGAAGAAAAATTTGTCAATCTTTTCACAATCAGTGTCTGGCGCGAATCACGATCGCCCACAAAAGCCAAATCCTTGCTGCGCCAGCACAGCAACCAGAAATCGCTTCTATGGTAGAGGAGCAGCTGCCGGCGCCAGAGCCTCAAAAGAAGAGATGAAGAAGTTGACCGCAGGCCGGAATCCAAGACCTGCGACAAGACCAGCGCCAGCAATCATCCCCAATGCCACCTCAAAGCAGGAAAACATTGTCTGCACTAAAAATCAGCAGTCCTTTCCGCCGCATCCTGACTCGCCATTGAGCCAGGGTTTCGAGCAAGAGGAACGCCTGGAGCATGTTAATCAAGTGGAAGTCTGCGATTAGCAGACTAGTGTAGAAGATGCCCAGCGCCCTCAGGAGCGAGTTCCTGCACCTTCTCATCAGCCGCCACATGTTGATGTCGTCGCTAGTTCATCTGTGCCCCCTCGCAAGTCATTGATGTGGATGTTGGACAAGTCTACGCGGAGATGCGGCGACACTTAGAGGAAATAGTGGAGCCGTTGAAAAGAGAACAAGAAGAAATGAAGAAGCATCTTCATGTTTTGATGCTCTATCTAATGCGCTGGACTAATGCATTTGGTCGAATTCCCCCTACGCCAGCTATTTGTCCGCCCACGCCCGCAACCAAGGCCAGATGGCGTAGGACCTTCTCAGACGCGCCCAAGATGTTGCCCCCACTGCCTAGATTGTCGCGTCCTCCACCGCCACCAAGGGAGTGATTTAATAAATTCAGTCTTATATGTATTTTCATTTTTTTTTTGTGATGCGTTATCATATTGTATATTTTTATCGCATCAATGAAATCTATCTTCTAAGCATTTATTGCAATTTTGAGTAAAAGCCTAAATGAATTCCTTATTCCTTAAAAATTTTCTACGTTAGCCCTTAGGATGAGTACTTAGTATCTACGCTTTCCGATGTTTTTCCACCGCAGCTCGGTTAGAGGATTTCTCTTCTTTAGCTTTCCCTTTTGCCTTAGGAATTTTTCTAGTGCTTGATGCTCTGATGTTGTCACAGCGCAGTAAGTTGCTTCGTAGTTCATCGCATAAGCATTCCTATGTTTAAGTTTGGGGGACAATGGGGACATTGCCCAGTTTAAGTTGGGGGTGCAATAGATGTTAGCGCAATGTTAGCAGATGCATTCTGCTTGTTAAGTTTGGGGGTTTGATAACTTGAGAAAAGCAAGTTATTTCTCCCCTAAAATTAAATTAAAATGAGGTCAGAATAGAGTTATGATGCGCTAATTAGGCGCATAAAAGCTTAGAATTGCGGTAATTCAATCTTTAAGTACATTTATTCGATGCGGCGGGAAATCGCATATTTTTATCATCTAATGCATAACTTCTGTAGCTTTTTCCCTTGCCCAAGTAATCTTTTAGCGCAGGCGTCAGGCCAAGCACGTGGGAAGTACATCGACACCCTGTTCGGCACTCATTCTGACATGTGGCTGAATTGCAAGTTGGCAAAAGCAGATTGGAGCACGCAAGCCTATTTCTTGGAGAATTCAGCATCCCCATCCTATTTAATCCCCCATTTGATCGAAGAGAAAGAGAGACAAGGCAAGAGAGAAGAGATCAGAGTGAAGGAAATAAGAGTCTTAGCCCAATGCAGCGAATTCTTGTTCATGTATTGTGCTATGTATTCTTTTTGTAGCATGAGCTAATTTTCTTTATCAAGGCTTAACTTAGGTGCCCATGCGGCGATAAACTGTTTATATGCATTATGTTTGAATGAATGAAATTGATGCTTTCTGCTTAGATGCTTTAATATTTTCATTACTAATTCTCACCTGGCCAGCCGGTTGCAGTAGCAGCATGATAAATCCCGGAAGGGTAACGCATGTGAAAATATCTAAGTAGAGCGAGTTAACGCATTGCATGTAGTCTAGGTTGTGTTAGAATTAGCACTTTCGCAAGAGATAGTAGAATTAGCACTTTCGCAAGAGATAATTCATGAATGTGTTTGGATTGTTTTAGGAATAACTCAATCACTTGCAAGTAAATCAGAGAATTGCGCCAACGCATGAACGAAGTGAACAAAAAAGTTCTTAGTCCTACGCCAAACGCATGTGTAATACCGGAAGGGAATCGCATGTTTATTTCTCACTTAAGCATCATTAGCATTTCATTCATACTATGCGCTACAGAGTAGTTTATCAACGCATGTGGCTGCTGCGGTGAAAGCTTTGATAGTCTCTCTCATCTATTTTCTTTTACCTCCGCCGCATGCTCTTTATCTTGCTTCCTTTATCGCAATAATCATCACCGCTCTGATCTTTTATTTACCCTATTTAGTACCATGCGTCTAAGTATTTGTTAGTTAGCCGTGTTAAGATTTTTTCCCTTCCCTGTGTTTTGACCCTGGAATACTCCAGGTATTACTTGGTTATGCTTGATTTATACTTGGATTAGTGCATAGCAGTGATATTCGTCTTTGATATTTTGCACAATATTGAGGAGTTATATTTTTTAACTAGTTGGTCTTTCGAAACGCTTGCCATTTGCCCTTGTAATTGGAACATAAAGCTTTTTGGGCCATAAAAAAACTCAATTTTGATCATGGGCCAGCAGGTGAGCTAAGGAAATTTCAGCTTATGGAGATGGATGAATTTAGGCAATTGTTCAATGAATATGCAAAAATGTATAAGGAAAAGACCAAAACTTGGCATGATAGAAAGTTGGTGCCTAAACAGTTTGAAAGGGGCCAAAAAGTATTGTTATTTAACTCTAGACTTAAGCTTTTCCCTGGAAAGCTTAAATCTAGATCGTTTGGCCCTTTTACTGTCATGGATGTTTTAAGCCACGGGGCTGTTTTGTTGAGAGATGAACATGAAGGCAGAGAGTTCAAAGTTAATGGCCAAAGGTTTAAACATTACTGGGGTGAAGAATTCAAAAGAGGCTATGCCTCTTGCAAATTGTTAGAAAGTTGAGAAATGAAAAAAAGGGGGGCAGTGTGCTTTCAAGTCCCAAATTCTATGTTGATGCCCTGAAGACGGCTTGGAGAGTAAAAGTTTGAATTTCTGTTGTGATGCTTTTAAATTCTAGTCGTTATTTTTTAAAAAAAAAATTGTTAGTTTTTTATTCTAGCTGCTAGAGGTTTTATGCTTTAAATTAAGTTTGTCTTTATGAGTTTAAATTTCTGTCAAAGCTTTAATTTTGATAGGTAATATCGTGTAAGGTGGAACAAAATCTTGGTGCAGCAGATTTTGGGGTATTGGAATTTGATAACCATGGAAAGATTTGATTTGATGGAAGAAAGAATTAGAATATTGTTCTATTTAAGATGGAAATCTGCGGATTGCTCTATTCAAGAAGGGAGATTTTGATGAGCTGCAACAGTTTGGCAGCAGATTCATATCAGTAAGGTAGCGCGTGACAGATTGTGCAGTGGGCATTCTTTAAGACCCGTGACCTTCCCCTACCAGCCTGATTTTTTTCATTCAATGTTGCATGCTAAAGTCTTTAAAAAGGGGATTTGTCCACAATGGTTTTTACTCTAAAATCTTTCCATCTCTCACGAATCATTTGCTACAAGTGTTGCCTTAGAATTTTTTTTTTAAGCAAGTATGGCCCCCAAAGTTCTAAACAAACTGTTTAGGCCAAAAGTTATTAAATCTTCAACACCAGTGAGCAAGGTTCAAGACAAAGAGGTTATTATTCAAGATGAGGAGGCTCATTCAAGAGCTACTCGAAGAAGTCCTAGAGCCAAAGGGAAGGGAAAGAAAGCTGTTGAGAGGGAAGAATTTCAAGAGGAAGAGTTTGTGGCAGAAGTTCAAGAAGAAGAGGCATTCATACCAACTCCCCAAAGTCCTCCTTCAAGAAAGAAGAATCAAAAGAAGAAAGGGAAGGAGCCTATGCTAGCAGTTAGTGAGAGTCCAAAGTAAAAGTTTATCAATGTCACAGCTAAAAAGAAGTATGAAGAGCTGCTAAAGAGAGAACCACTACCCAAAAGGGGATTTGAATCTGATCTGCAGAAGCTGCCCTTATTTGTTTCAGCGGTTATAACCAACCATAGTTGGGAAACCTTTTGCCAAAAGCCAGAGCCAGCCATTATTCCCTTGGTAAGGGAATTTTATGCCAACATACAGGACAATGATCTCTTCCAAACTAAGGTGAGAGGAAAATGGATAGATTGGTCTCCCTCCACAATTAATGAGTTTTATAATATCCCAGATTACCCTCATGCAATTTTTAACTCCATGGAGATTGCTCCATCCAATGAGCAACTTCATTCAGCTTTGGAAACTTGTGGGGTTGAGCGAGTCAGTTGGAAGATGTCCAAGAACTCTAATAGGACACTCTTGGCAGCCTACTTGAAGCCGAAGGCAAATGTTTGGCTAACTTTTGCAAGAAACAAGTTGTTCCCTACTACTCATGACACAACCGTGTCTAAAGAGAGGGTCATGTTGGCCTTTTCTATTTTGAAGATTCTGAGTATTGATGTTGGAAGATTGTTGGCTAAGGAGATCCTGTTATGTGCAAAGAGGAAGCAAGAGAGGTTGTTTTTACCTAATCTGATCACAGCCTTATGTTTGAAGGCTCGGGTTCAAGTTGATGAAGATGAAGAGATTCTGATGGATAAGGAAATCATTGATTCAGCATCTTTGGCAAGGCTGCAAGGGGAAGGCACAGGTAGAAAAAGTACAAACATTGTATGTGGAGTTGAGGAGATTTTGAAACAGCAAAGGAGCATGATATGACAAATGGAATACAATGCAAAGCAGCAAAGATCGTACTGCGAGTATGCTCATCAAAGGGACTTTGCTATAGGAAAGACATTTGAATTTGGTTTTAAGGAGCTTCATCAACTATTCCTTCATTTCCCCTCAAGATTGTTTAATCCATGGTGCCCTTCCCCATCTCGAAGTGCAAATGATGATGATGTTGATGCTGGTGAAGAGGATTGAAGATTTAAATTTAAAATAAAAAAAAATAAAAAAAAAAAGTTCTAGAGATTGTGTCTTAATGTTGTTTCTTTCTATCTGTTTTTAGCTTTTAAATGCCTAGTTGTTTAGATTTTAAGTTTGAACGTTTGCTGCTTTATGATCTCTATTAAGTTGTTGTCTTTGAAGATGAAAGAAAAGAAAATGAAATATGTATGAATGTGTTACCGCCTGTAATTTTGATCCTCCTATAATCTAATGAATGTCTGTTTGTGGGAATGTTGTGTTATGTGTGTTGAATCATGGCCATCCATTATTCTGTTGTACATACGCATATAAGAATGCTTGTTGATGATGTTTAGCTTATTGAAGCATGCTTAAAAGTCCGAAAAACTTGCTGAGAATTGTGAGTTAGCTTATTTGTGTCATTACATCTTTTTAAAAAAAAAATGAATGAAAGAACTGTTTGTTGTAAATATCAGTTTGTGAGTTGAATGGGTTGTGAACTCTGTTAGGAGCTATTCTTTTCGCTTAGAAAAGTCTCATTTCAGCTTGCAAGTTGTAATTAGAGCCTTATTATAGGGCATAACTGTCCTTTTGAATGTTGCAACAGTACCAACTAAGATCCAAGGTTGTTTGTATGTAACTTGAACTAGTATGTGGGGACATATGAGGATCGATGTTCAAGTAACAACCTAAAAGGTCTATAGTACTAGGATAAGGTTGGGTACCTTATCCTGGTAACACTATGTGATACGGCCCGCTTTGTATTTGATACAGACTTATTGATCCAAAGCGTCCATGTAGTAGACATGCAAGCGGGGGTATCGTATTCAATGAGTTTGCATAAGACCGGACCATGAAATAGTAAACCACTAGATATAGCACCGTTAACTAGTTAGGTTACTGTTTCAATAGGATGACCTAGGTAACTCAGTCTTAACCCTGAGTGTGTCATGAAATCCTTCTCATGAGGAATTGTCCTTTGATTAGCATGGGTGAGAGTGGCCAATACGCCGACTCAATATGCCTTAGCTTCCTTTTTGGGGACAAGACCGAGTGGGAGGCTGGGGACATGACAACACAAGAAGGAATTCACTCTTTCCCACGAGTGTTCCTTTAAGTGGTGACTCCGGGACTTGAACAAAGGGATCCCGCCTTCTCACTGGCCCGAGAGGGACTTTTTGTTTATTGGTTGGACCATAAACAGGTTATTCATTAGAGGAGCACTGGTACTTAAGGAGACAAATGTAACATAGGGGTAAAACGGTAATTTGACCCAGCTATGATTACGGACACTCGTGAAGGATTGACTTACCGGTATAGGTCTATACCCGTGGACACAGAAATGTTCTACAGTGAGAAGATTTCAGGTGTGGGTCTTTAGTGGAATGACCCACAATTAATGAATATTGGTTAACGTGATTAATGAGTTTAATCATTGGAGCTTCTGATCTGTAGGTTCATTAGGTCCCCCTGCTAGCTCGTAAAGAGTAATTAGGAACAATTATATCTTGAGAGAATTTGAATAGTTCAAATTCATATTGGTAATTAAGTTAACTATATGAGATACAAATTAATACAATGTATAGTGATACATTAAAATATAAAAGTCTAATTTGAAATTAAACTTTATTATTATGAGAGAAATAAATATTTGAAGAAGTTCAAATATTAATATGAATTTGATTCATATTAGATTTATAGGATATAAGAGAATTTGAAGGAGTTCAAATTTTAATATGAATTTGATTCATATTATAGAATTAATTAATTGAAGGCCTGAAATTAAATATATGATATTTAATTGGGTAATTAACTAATAGAAGGTCTGAAATTAAATATATGATATTTAATTGATGATTAATTAATTAAAGAATTAATTAATTGGAAATTAACCAATTATGGAAATGATTAATCACTTACGGAAGTAATTAATCATTTATGGAAATGATTTAATCACTTATGGAAGTGATCAATCATTTATGGAAAAGATTAAACTATTATAGAATTGATCGGTTATGGAATTGATTAATTATGGAAAAGATTAAATTAGTTATTGAAATAATTGATTTTGAATGAATATTTTATTCATGGTCTTTCATCTATAAATAGAACACTAAACCTAGGGTTTAGGAACTACAACACAAGGCCACAAGAATGCACTCTTGCATTCTCTCTAGCCTCCCTCTCATATTCTCTCAGCCCAAGAACTCTAGAGAGAATTTTCTCTCTAGAGTTTTCTCATTCAAGATAGGTAGTCCAACAACTACGTTCCTAATCTCAGAGTCATAGCGGGGAAGATCAATTGGTGGTGTCCCAATTGTTGACGCTTGGTCCCTATGAAATCAAGAAAGGCGTTCTTGATATTTCAGAGACGACAACGACGGTATGTTTGTTTCTCCCCTTTAGAATTAGTTCTAAGGTTGTATGTTTAGCCTTAATAGTTGATTTAGAATAGTTTTCTAAATTTTTTCAATGTATTGGTATTTTGGTGGAAACAAAATTAACTATGAACTGTCCCAATTACGCTTCCGCTTTATGGAATTGGCCGGGGAATTCCAATCCTTTCATGTACTTGGTCACAAAGTCTATTTTAAGTGAAAATGCAGTGTTCTGTCTTTTGACTCTTAGAAGCTTAGCCTATTTACTTAGTTAAGATTATCATGTTGTGCTTTAAGTCCTTAGGTAGATGGGAAGCTTCCTAATTTTCTTTCTTAGCCTAGCTCAAATCTTAGGAAAGCTTGTTCCTAGTCCTTTTGCCCAAACCTTATAATCTCCTAAGCAATAAGCCTTAGCTTCTCTAAAAAATAAAAAGTTTGGGGGTCGTCCTTGCCTTGCTTTCTTATTCATTGGGGACAATGAATAAATTAAGTTTGGGGGTGAGGTAAACCCTTGCTAAAAAAATGAAAGAGAAAAAGGCAGCTTAGAATGCATTCCTCTTTGTTTTAGTTTTGCCTAAGATGCACTCAGAAAACATTCTAAAAAAAATGAGCAAAAAAGAAAGGTCAAAATGAGATGGAAAAAGGGATGAGTGTTGGCTTCAAGGTTGCAATCTTCCCCAGGGCTTAGGTGAGCTTTGTTGGGTTTTATGCCCTAAAACTCGTAGATAGTGAATGGTGACAAATTGTTCACTTGTCTCAATACGTTGTTATTGAGGTTTGTACAATAAAGAGTTATTGTTACTAAAATTGTACGATTTGACCCAAATCCAATAAACTAAGATCCTAGGTTGTTTAGATGAAACTTGAACTAGTATGTGAGGACATACGGGGATCAGTGTTCAAGTAACAACCTAAATGGTCTATAGTATAGGGATAATGTTGGGTACCTTATCCTGGTGACACTATGAGATACTATCCACTTTGTATTCGATACAGATGCAATGATCCAAAACATCCATGTAGGAGACATGCGAGTGGGGGTATCCTGTGCAATGAGTTTGCATAAGACCGGATCGCGAAATAGTAACCACTTGATGTAACACCGTTAACTAGTTTAGGTTTCTATTTCAATAGGATGACCTAGGTAACTTAATCTCAATCCTGAGTATGTTATGAACCCCTTTTCAGGAGGGATTGTCCTTAGATTTGTATGGGTGAGAGTGGCCAGTTCGCTGACTCAATAAGTCTACCATTTCAGGGGCAAGACCGAGTGGGGGCTGGGAACATAACATTACAAGATGGAATTCACTCCTTCCCCTATTGGGGTAAGCAGATGTATGTTCCCTTAAGGGCTGATTCCGAGTCTTGAACAAG
This sequence comes from Luffa aegyptiaca, assembly GCA_017139565.1. NCBI lineage: Eukaryota > Viridiplantae > Streptophyta > Magnoliopsida > Cucurbitales > Cucurbitaceae > Luffa > Luffa aegyptiaca. The sequence goes on along the minus strand of CM029405.1, from coordinate 39,322,590 downwards.
GGCGCCCATCCTCTCCTGGCCCGAGAGGAACTGTTGTTTATTGATTGGATCATAAACAGATTGTTCATTAGAGGAATCAATGGTACTTAAGGATCAAGAGGTAACCCAGGGGTAAAACGGTAATTTGACCCAGCTGGCGTTACGAACACTCGTGAAGGATTGACTTACTATTATTGGTCAATATCTGTGGATACATAAATATTCTACAGTGAGAGGAGTGCAGCTGTGAGTCTTTAGTGGAGTGACCCATAGTTAACGAATGTTGACTAACTTGGTTAATGAGTTTAGCCAATTAGTCTCGTATCGTTGGAGCTTCTGATCTATAGGTCCATTAGGTCCACCTGCTAGCTCGTAACGGATACTGAGATTATTTAGTCTTGATTATTAAGGGAATTAATATAATGTATGGAGATACATTATAGTATAAGTTTAATTAATGAATTAAACTTTATAATAAAATTAATTTTGGATATGATTCAAAATTAATTAATGAGAGATTTATGAATTTAATCAAATATGTGATATTTGATTAATTCACGAATTAATTAATTGGAGAATTAATTAATTTAATTTAATTTGGTTAAATGTGATTTAATCCAATTAAAACTATAGTTAATAATTAATGTACATTCGATGGGCATTAATACTATAGGTTAAATGAGAGATAAAATTGAATTTGATTCAATTATAAAATTTAATTAAATATTTGATATTTAATTAGTGTGGGATTCAATTAATTGAGAATTGATTGAATGGTCAATTTAATTCGATTAAATATGATTTAAATTGAATTAAAAAATTTATATTATAATTGCTTTAATTAATGTTGATTTAATTAAATTAATTATAATTAATTAAATAATTGTTATTTAATTAATTAACGGTCCAGATCTAATTGATTTAGATCAAAGGCCAGGATTGGTTAGGGAAGTTAATTGTAACTTCCTAACCTAATCATACGTGGTGGCTGATGGGGTTTGGAGAATGTCTCTCAGTCTGTCACGAAAAATAGAAACAGAGAGAAAATTTTCTCTCAACTCTCTCACTCTCTCAACCAAAAACACAACAATCTTCCTTGTTGTGATTCCCTTCCAAGATGTTTTTGGTTCCCACAAACCAAATCTCAGCGATCCTAGAGGATAGCGGGTGATTCGTGGTGGTGGTGTCTTGATCGGAGATCAAAGAATAATTTTGGAGCATAGTGCAGTTTTTGTCTCCAATCACGTAAGTTTCATTTATCTAAAATTGTTTTAGATCTGTAATTGCATGCTTAATCTAGTTTAGAAAATAAGTTTCTAATTTTGCCCAACGTATCGGTATTCGAAATAATTGAAATTCAATCATACTCGATTCAATTCGCTTCCGCTTAAGGATTCAATTCCTTCAAGCTTCACCAAAAAATGTTGCCATTTTAATAAGTAAGGAAGTAGTCGCTAGAGAGCAAATCATAGTCAATCTTAAGGGAAATAAGTGTAGTTCTCGTTAGGTGATGAGCTTGGAGGCTAGGATGAGCTTCACCAAAAACTGTTTCCATTCCTAGACCAAAAAGCTATGACCTGTGAGACTTTCTAAGCTGGTAAGAAAAGAGAAAGAGAAGCTAGAGGGAAGTTTAAGGTTGAGCTTAGAGAAATTAGAAGTTGGGCTTAAGGATTGTAGGATTACTTAGCAAGCATTAGGATTGAGGTTTGGGCCAAGTTAAGTATAGAAAGTTAGTGGCTTCCTTGATGTCAGTAGGCTAGTGAAATTTGATGTAATGACTTTTGGAGATAGGCCAAGCAAAAGGATCAATAGCAAAGCACTAAGGTTTTGAAAATGCCAAGTTGAAGGGTGATTATAAAAGTAGTGCAGATTTTGAGTGGTTGTATGCATTCAGAGAGGCAGGCTTGTCAAGAAGTAGCTAGGTGCTATTAGTTAGGTCATTTTGATTGCAAGCTAGATAGGTGGTGCTTGAGTGAGAGTTTTGTAGCCTAGTATTGCTTAAGGACGAGCAATGATTCAAGTTTGGGGGTTTGATAGCTCTTAGAAATAAGAGCTTTTGATTGATTCTTAGGCTTAAAAACTCCAAGTCTTTCTATGTTTGAGGTTAATTTGTGCATAAATGGATGATTCTTTGATGCATTTCTTTTAATATCAGTAGGTAGTGCTTTGTATGGATTTGGTGCAGACTTCATGCATTTCAAGTTACATTTCTAGTTTATGTACACTCAGGTTGTGCTACAGTACCTGAGGTTATAGTAGAAGGCCAAAAGTCTGAATTTTAATTGTCTGCACATGCTATCTCACGTGGGAAATTCATTAATTGAGCTGGCGGCAAAATGGAGCTGATCTGTACCATTTTAGCCAACTAGGGAAGGTCCATGTGGGGGATGATGTCTAATCAGCCCTAAATTCAATGCAAGAGGTTGGGATAAATAGATTTTGTTGCCAAAAGAGGAAGATATTCGACTGGAGAAGAAATGGAGGAGAGTAGCTGCTGATTGAAGATCGACTGTGAGAAGAAAAGACAAGGGAGCTGCTAATTGAAGATTTCCCAGCTTGGAAAAGCTTGAATCTCTCCTAGAAGCCTCTTTCTTAGTTTGCTCTTCGCTTTATTTCTCTCTTCTTGGTGTTAGTTTGTGCCCAAGGCTGTAAGGATGATTTTTATAGTTGTTATCTGCTGTATTTTCATTGTTTTCTCCTTGAACATGAGCTAAATCCTATTGAATTTAACAGCAAGCCTTGAATCAAGCAATTTTAAATTTACAAAGATAAAAACTAAAACAATGAATACAAATGATCTTAACAACATAGTTTAATAACGAAAATTTAAATTTAGAAATATAATACTAAAACAATCTCATGTTTGGAGAAGGAAAAATAGGAAAGGATTAAACAAGAAGAGAACTCCAATTTTTTGAAGGTAAAATTTGACCTCGTGAGGCAGCAATTCCATTGTTTTTAAGAACAAAAAATTGATATCATATAGAAACGGGAAGACCAGACATATAGTTTTGAAAATAAAGAAGAAAAAATTACTTTGTATGAATGAGAGAATGAATAGAATTGAAAATAAATGTAAATTAAGTAGCGCAACATAACTATGTTTAGAAATCAATAACCTTCCAATGATGGAAAGAAGTGTAGAACAAAAAAAAAATAATGGATGTTGAGAATGGTTCGGAAGAACGACAAAGATGTTATTAGATAATTAAAAACTAAAAATATAACAAAAATTGAAAATGAAAACCTTAAATCCAGTGTAATGTTTTTGTTTTAAAAAGTAGATAAACTCTGAATTTGAATTTTAATAGATTGGAGAGAAAATATAGATAATGTAACTAACCCGTTTCCTATTATCAGAGAAGAAACTGTGTGTATATATGTATATATATATATATATATATATATATATAATTCAGATAACAACTGCCTATGTGAACGAGAAACTTAAACGACGATTTAATTGGAAAACAATCATCTAACGATTTAACCATTTCATTGAAAAAAAAAAAAATTGTTTGTCCCTTTTCAAAAACACTATTTGGCCATTTATAGGGATTTCCAAAGGGCAACTAGATAAATGACTATTTTTAATTGGACGCTTTGAAAAATGTCCATCTTATTTTTTGATTTGAAAAATTGCCAATTGTTATTGGGATATTGCAATGGGTAGCAAAAAACATTAAGATATTTGCAAATCTAGCCATGGTTTTTTAGATTTGCGAATATAGCAAAATTTTTTAAATCTAATTTCCATTTTTTTTATTATTCCAATTTTACCTTTTGTTTGTGCATCAACTGATATATTAGATAGTATATCAGAGTATCTGATATACTTTATATTTGTTAAGTGATATACTTAAAATTTTGATATACTTGAAATTTGTCCAACCCATAAAGAAAAGTCCAAAAAGTACTGATTCATGTATTTTGATATATTCAAAACACTACTAAAATGATACACTCGTATTTTACCTCAAATGAATATTGATTGATGTATGATATATTCCTAATTTATTCAAAATACTACTAAAATGATACATTCATGTTTTACCTTAAAATGAATATAATGGTCTATCTAATATATTAATGATATAACTGATATATATACTTGATTGGATGAACATTTGATATACTTGATTATGAGTATTGATATATGAACGATACACTTAATATAAATGTTGATATACCGAAATGATATACCTCATATGTTACTTCTCGTTACTTCTCTTTACTTCTTTCATCGTGTTTTTTAAAAAAAAATAAATAAATAAATTATGTTGTGTTATTTACATATATATTTTAAATTAAATGTGTGTCTTTTATAACATAAATATTTATCTTCTATACATATTGTGAATGTTGATATATACTTCATTTATTATATTAAATATTGATATACTTGATTATGAGTAGTTAGGTACATCAATGATAGACTTGATGTTTTTTTTTATAAAAAAAAAAATCATTTATATATTTTTAATTGTTGGTGTATTATCAAGGTTGTGAAATACAAATTTTATTACAATCAAGTATATCATTGGTGTATATGTCAATATTATATCGATGCTTTCATTCAAAATTCATTTCAAGTATAACATGTTGATACACTAACAAGGTATATCATTAGTATATTAGTAGTATAACAATGTTATAATTGTTGGTGTATCATGAAGGTCATGGAATGCAAAATTATTTATAAGTATGTCAATAAGATGCATTTTCAAGTATATCATTAGTATATCAGTAGTATATGATCAGTACTCACTAAAAATGCAATTTCAAGTATATCATTAACATCTCAATAGTATATCATTAAGATGATATATAATATATCAATGATATATTTGCTAACATGAGCATAACTCAACTAACATAAGACATGTACATTTGATCAAGAGGTTAGATGTTTGAATCTCCCACCATACATATTGTCAAAAAAAAACAATTAATATACCTAATTATTCGTTAATGAATTATATAAAAAAAAATATTCAAACTAACAAAAACTCAGTGTGTATACTTTATGAACAAAGTATATTATATTCACAAAATATATATATCTAATATACTATATATTTAGTAGATTAATAGATTGATATATCAAAATTAAAGTAGATCGGTTGACTGATTTACCAAATTTAGAGTGGATTGGTTGACTGATATACCAAATTTAAATTGGATTGATTGACTGATATACCAAATATATCTGTAGCAACCCTCTCTTTGAATAAATAACAATAATAATATTTATTATTAAAAAAAAAAAAAAAAGAAACAGTAAGAAGGTGGGAGTGAGGGGGGGCGAAATCCACACTACCCCCAAATTCAGATTAGTTGGTTTTTTTTTAAATAAAAAAAAAAGAAAGATTTTTTTTTAAAAGAAACTAATCTTCCCCTTCACGTCTCTCTCTCTTTCTCAACCCCTTTCTTTCTCTGTATCTCTCGGCAAGAAGGAAAAGAAGGAAAAAAAAGGGGAACTAGCCCACACTGCTGGTCGATAGATTTGTTGCGCCACCACTCGCATCACCGCCATCGTCGAGCCAGGCCTTGCCTTCGTGAGTCCCTACTGGTGAATCGCTCTTACTCTCCCTCTTTAACATTTCTCTCTCTCTCTAATGTTTCTCTCTCTCTCTCTAACATTTCTCTCTCTCTAACGTCTCTCTCTCCAACGTCGTCACGCCAGAATCCTCGCCGATCTAATCAGCGTTGCCGCCATTGGGGATCCATAACGGCACCTTGTCTTCATGTTTTGGAGTTTGATTAGTTTGAGTTTCGTTGACCCTCCTTGGCGTTTAAATTCGAGAGTTAGCATTGTGTAAGCCGCTGTCTAGCAAAGGATTAGAAATTTAGGTAAATCTCTTTCCCCGTATCAGTTCCGTTAGTAATCTAATTGGTAATAGAAATTTACCCATGATCATTTGGGTTTGCTGCAGCCTACCTATTCAAATTCAACGGTGAATTGGTGCGTTTCTGTCCAAAATTAAGAATTTGTCCAGCAAGTTGGGAGACTCCATTTTGGGTTTGCCTAAGGACTTGGAATCTAAGAAGTTGGTCATAACTTTTTTTTAAGTTTGCTAACCAAACCTTTAAGTCAGGGCAAGGTCGAGGTTCTGATCGATTTAATTGGAGTTATATAAATCAATAGTTAATAAGCCAAGGTAAGTGGCTCCGCTATCAGCACGTTGGAACTTTATTTACTTAATTGTAAAATTGTTAGATGCCATGATAATTGTGTAATTGTTGGGTGCTGATCTGTTTTAGTTGTGGCGCTTGTGTTGAAATTGATTATGTGAAATTTGCTAGGATTTATATGTTTTGTATCTGGAATGTTGGGCATGTAAATTAGAAATTTGTTATTTGTTGTGGAATGTTATACGAATGAAATATGAATTTCCATGTGTTGTATTATCATAAAGCTAGTTGGGGACCTGACATTGCATATGTGTGACTCATGGTACGAACGTTCTTGAAAATTTTAACACTGAAAAACTTGGCGATATGGTCAATACATTATTTAAAATAATTTTTCTTGAAACTTGGCGATATGGTCAAGACATATTTTATTAATTTTCTTGAAACTTGGTGATACGGTCAAGAGAATAATTTTAGTACCTATTTTCAAAACTTGGCGATATGGTCATGGTGACAAGTGGCGATATAGTCACGATAGTGGCGATAAGGTCACAATATAGTTCGTGGCGATAGGGTCACGTTTGGCGTTATGGCCAAGAAGTAAAGTTGTTATAAAACAAAGTTTAGGTCCCCTCATAAATGTTTGTGCTTGCATAACCAACCCTAGTAGAGGGGTTACTTACTGAATATTTTTAATACTCATTCTTTGTTTATTTTAAATATTTTTTAGGCAAGGGCGAGAATGTGTTAGGCGACTGATCAAGAGCACTTGCTGGTGGTGCCATGGTGGACGGTGTCAGCATACTTAATTTACTTTCGTATATTAGTTTCCGTTATTTGAAATTTCTATGTAAATATTCAAAGACTTATTAATTTTGTTGCATTTTGAGGTGTTCAAATATTTTTATGTTTTACAAGTTTTCTTGGGATCCCAAATAAATATTTTACTAAAATTATTTACCCATTTTATGCATTCTAGACTTCTAGGAAAAAAAAAGGGAAAATTACCTTTTTGGTCCCTGAGTTTTGAGGAATATGTGCGTTTGGTCCCTGAGTTTTCAAAATAGACCTTTTTAGTCCCTGAGTTTTGAGAAATAGGTTTAAAAGGTCCCTAAGTTTTCAAAATGGATCTTTTTAGTCCCTGAGTTTTGAGATATAGGTTTAAAAGGTCCCTAATATTATTTTTTTTTATCTTTTTTAAAATAGTAGTTTTGTATTATTTTTTAATATTGAATGGTTTTTTAAATTAAAAAATTTTAAATTATTAATTTTAAAAATTGAAAAAATAACATTAGGGACCTTTTGAATATATTTCTCAAAACTTAGGGACTAAAAAGGTCTATTTTGAAAACTTAGGGACCTTTTAAACATATTTCTCAAAACTCAAGGACTAAAAAGGTCTATTTTGAAAACTTAGGGACCTTTTAAACATATTTCTCAAAACTCACGGACTAAAAAGGTCTATTTTGAAAACTTAGGGACCAAACACACATATTCCTCAAAACTCAAGGACCAAAAAGGTATTTTTCTCAAAAAAAAAAAATTAACTTCATAGTTCTTTAAATCATTCATGCATGTAGCAACGTCCCTAATCAGTCTTTAGGTTTTTAAAAAAAAAGTCGGGGCGTTACAATATCAGTCACACTAAATAAATGAATGATGTACCTAAAATACGGTATATCAATAACACCATTGATATACTTCTGTAACCTCTGTGTTTTTAAGGGTTTTTTCGATTTTTCAACTTTAATCTTTGGATTGGGTCTTTTTTTTTTTTTTTTTTTTTTTTTTGCTATATTTGCAACATACAAAAACCGAAGGCATGGTTGCAAATTCCCTTTTATCTTTTGCAAGTGTTGCAATTGGCCCATTGCTATTTTTAATAGATTTTTTTTTACCACGAATCGGACGAAAATGCCCTTGAACAAAATCAAAATCTAGTGAATCGATAAATTCAAATACAGCGTAAATCCATTGAACTGATAAATTCAAATACAGCGTAAATGTAGGAGATAATCTAGGGGTTTACACATTAATTTAACATCACATTGAAAACCAATCAAATTCAAATTAACAAAGATAAATTGGAACAAACAAATAGAAGTTATCTTAATGGTATAAATTAAAAAATATAATACTAAGTAATTTCACGTTTTAGGGAGGAAAAATAGGAGTGGATTAAGGAAAAACACTATGTTAAGAGGAAAAAAGTCACTTGGGAAAGCTGCAATTTCAACATTAGTGAGGACTTGAACACATGCAATTCAATTGAAGCACATTAAATCAATTTAATGTTTCATCTAAAATAATTGGAAGCATTAGTTATGTGTTTTGGTATTTAAAAAAGCTTACCAACTTTTTTCTGAACAGACTTTTTGGTTGCTCCCCTCCTCACGCAAATACAGGTTTTCAATTCATCTTTTCCTTCCTTAAAATATATTTTAATTGGTTTCTTCTTCGATATCTTGCCATTTTTTCTTATTCTAAATCTATCTCCATATTGTATTTAGTTTTGAATCTAAATCTAGTGAACTGATAAATTCAAATAGAGCGTAAATGTAGGAGAGAATCTAAGGTTTGCACTTTAAATCAACGCTACATTGAAAATCAATCAAAGTCAAGTTAACAAAGATAAATTGAACAAATAGATAGAAGTTATCTTAGTCGTATAAATTAATAACAAATTTTTTAATTGAGAAATATAATAATAATCGTATCTAATTTTGAAAAGAAAGAGGAAAATTACATTAATAAACAAAAGAATGAATATGATTAAAAAAAACGAATACAAATATGCTGAAACATACCTATCATCAGCCTATAGTGTTGGAAGAAATGGTGAACCAACAAATCAATCAAACTTCTTGGAAAAGACGATGAAACAATCTGTAAAAATCTATTAGAAAATTGAATAAAAAAAACGTATATTTTGGGTAGTCTATCAAATTGCAAAGAAAAAAATATATGGATTTGAATTTCAAATGGGAACGGGGAGAGATGATATATGTTGTAACTGTCCATTCTTTATTCATGGAATTAGTGGTTTTCTATTTTTTTTTTTAAAAAAAATTTAGATCAGAGACGGGTTGCACAAATATATGGTGGGATGTGGGAAACGACTTAAGGGTATAATTGGAAGAATAAAACGCACGAAATCTATAATTCTTCTATATAAATGGCACTTAAGGGGAGAAACTTTTAATTTCCTTTTTAGCCCCTTTTTAATGTTTAAATTCCTCATTTGTCCTTGCTATTTAATTATTTAAAATAAATGTTATAAAATCTCTACGCATAGATTCTGATTTTAAAAAATCTCCCTTTTTAACTTTTAAAAATTGGTTTGATATTAAATCAAAATTTATATTTAATTATTTAATATTTAAGTATTTATTTATTTATTATTTTGAATAAAATTTAAATAAATGTTATAAAATCTCTACGCACACATTCTGATTGGAAAAAATAATAAAATCAAAAAATCTATAAAATCTCACGCTTTATTAAAAATAGAAAAAAAAATCAACTAAAAAACGATTTTTTTTTTTTTTTACATTTTCAGAGATTTTATATTACTTATCATTAAAATCAATTTCAACATAAAATAATAGATTCTGATCTATTGTCATTAAATCAATTGTTTTGATTTTTCAAAAATAAAAAGATAATTGAGTTTAATTTTCGATTAAATCAAATTGAGTTTTAAAATTAAATTTGAAAAACTAAAATTCAAATTAATTGTTTTAATTTTCAAAATTTCTAATTTGAAAAGATTTATCATAACCACCAGATTCACTTAAACCCTATAAATAGTAGTCTAAACCACCACGATAAGACAAATCGAAAATGTGAAATTTTGAGTTTAGAGGATATACAGTTTTTTTTTTTTTAATTCTTGGTCAAAACTTTTTTTTTTATGGTCATAGTTTGCAAAGATCCAAAGACAAATTGAAGTGGGAGTTGACCCATTCCTACTCAACGTAAGTATATATAATTTTTTCTTATTTTTTTCTTCAAGTAGACTAATGTATCTTTAGGAGATTTTGTTAGTTTTCTTGAGTATCGACATTTTATTAGTTTATATTATATTTTCGTCACCCCTACGAGTTTCATAAGAATAAGAAATATTTTCTGTTTATTTATTTAATAGAAGCTAGTACACTTTGTGTGAGTTCATTAGTATTGCCTTTCTTTTTTTTTTTTTTTTTTTTTTTTTTTGAAAAAGTTTGTCTTTCTTTCTGAAATGGGAAAGGAGATCGATCACTATTATCTTTTTTTTTTTTTTTTTTTTTTTTTAAAAATCGATCTCTCTTCATTATGCTTTTCTCCGACCTTTAAAATTTTTCATATATTTTTGGGATTTTTTTAGACAAGATGATAGGAAGAAAATGATCTTTTTATTTAATTAGTGCTCATTTAACGATTGGATTAACCATAACTTATTTATTAATTATTAATTGATTACAAAATTAAGATTTTGGAAAATATAAATGCTTACTTAGGTAGTTGAAAGACTTTTCGTTATCTTGAATCTTAAAAAATTTTATGAAAAATAAAATAAATATGATAATTTATACATCCAAATAATATTGAGAATTTAAATGTACAGTAAAGAAAAAACTTTTAAAATTTGATATTGTATAAGGTATGATTTATATCCATGATATTGGTTATAAACAATTTTTATTAGAATGTGAGCTTCATACTCTTGATTTTGGTTCAATTTGGTCACATACATCTAAATATGATTAATTTTTGTAATAATTATAAATTCATGTGTAAGTATTTATTCATTTTTATATTTTTTTTCGGTACATTATCAAGTAATATTTCAAATTTTCTAATTAACTTATACTTTAAAAGATATTATAACACGTGCACATAGTTCAAACTAGTAAGTTAAAAACACTGTTTGACCATTTTTCAAATCTACCCGGTATTTCTATCAATTTGGAAGATTTCCCGATTTCCAACTTAGGAGTTCATCCCAAATAATCCAAGCCCTTCCCATCCATCCAGCCCAACGGCCCAATCCCATTAATTATTATTTTTTTTAAAAAAAAACACAAAACTGAGTGAGAGAAAGAAATCGTAAAACCCTAAAATCCGCCCATTCCTTACGTCGCTCTATCTTTCACGCCTTCTCCTCTTCCTCTTAGCAGTTCAGATTCAGTTATCGACATCCCGCCGCCTCCTCCGTCGCTCTCGGTGCCGCCATCGCCGCCACACTCTTTCTTCACGGATTTTTCTACCCTTATTGGTCTCAGGTATTCTCTATATTTCCCTATCTTTGTATTTCAAGTTTCATTGCTTTTAATGGGTGAACAAGCTTTGACCCCATGGGAACTGATTTCAAATCTGGTTTTCCTGAGTTTCATTGGTTTGGTTGCTCATTCATACAATTCGTGGCCTTCATGTTCGGTTGTGGTAGTCAAAACTGAAATTGGATCATAGTATTCTAGAACCCAGTACTGTATTTCGTTCGTTTGTTATTGGTTATTGGTTAATAGTTATAATGGATTATAGTATCTTAGAATCAATCCGTCTTTTACACGAGGATTTTTGTTTCCCCAAATTCTTTTCCCGGGAGTGTGGGCGTGAAGTTTATTCTGATTTATGCTTTCAATTTTGTTGCTTTATCATGTTGTTATGGGCTTTTGTATATATTTGATCTTATACTTGGTTGTTTAATTGTAGTTCTTTTGGTGTTTACAGTGTGAAAACTCCGGACAATTCTATTATGAATTCGACCGAAGCCTCCACTTCCATGGAAGTGGAAACAGTTTCAACTCAAACGAAAGATGTAGTTAGCACATTGCCACCAAAACCACAGTTTGATCCTCTAAAGCCTCATGAGATGAATGATGGTCGGGTTCAGTTCCGAAAGGTCTCTGTTCCTCCGCATCGCTACTCACCTCTCAAGAAAGCATGGATGGAGATTTACACCCCAATATATGAGCAGATGAAAATCGACATTCGAATGAACCTCAAGGCACGCAAAGTCGAATTGAAAACCAGAGCAGACACGCCTGACATCAGTAACTTGCAGAAGTGTGCGGATTTTGTCCATGCCTTCATGCTTGGTTTCGATGTGATTGATGCCATTGCACTCTTACGGGTGGACGAACTCTATGTGGAGTCTTTTGAGATTAAAGATGTTAAAACGCTGCGAGGCGAGCACTTGTCCCGTGCCATAGGCAGATTGTCTGGTAAAGCTGGTAAGACAAAGTTCGCAATTGAAAACGCCACGAAGACGAGGATAGTTATTGCAGATACCAAGATTCACATATTAGGATCCTTTGCTAATATCAAGATTGCAAGGGATTCCCTTTGCAGCCTCATTTTAGGGTCCCCTGCAGGAAAAGTTTATTCAAAGCTAAGAGCAGTTACAGCCAGATTGGCGGAAAGGTTTTGATCTTCCATGATTATAAAGGACTCTTTGTGAGTTTCTTTTGATTAATTATTTTTGCTTACAAGGTATTTGAGGAAGAATGTATAACCTTGTCGAAAAGCTTGTGCATTGAAGTTTTGTCCAAGATACTGACTATTCTTCACAAAATGGGTATTAGGGATTGGCATTTGCTGGTGTCGTGTTTGCTTGTTGATTGAGGTTCGTGTTTGCTTCATTTTTTTTTTTTTGTCTGACTGGGTTTTAAGTTAGATTTTGTATCACTCATTTGTGTGATTGCTTGAAACTTTCGATGCTTCCAAGTGGTTATCATTCGTATTTATTTAGCCCCAACACAAAATTAAAAAATAATAAATTTTATCATGGGTTAGCTTTCACTCTAACCAATTTATCGTTGGAAAAAACTTTGGTTGCATTACCACCATTAAAATGTTAATAACGAGGACATAATTTTTTTTTTCTCATTTTCTCTCTTCCTCTTTTTTAGTTTCAAGATTTTAATGCGGTGAGGAAACCAATTAATTTGTATTTATTTAGTCCCGAGTGAGCGAGGAAACCAATTAATCAATCAATCCAACGAACTCCTAGAATCCAATGATATTTTTCGCTTTTGCTGTTTTTGTCTTTTTAGTGTTCCAATTTATTTTGTCTGCAATTTATTTAAGTTTCTTAATCTATTTTGTTCCTGTCTTTCGTTTCTATTTATACAAAAAATCTTCCCTATTCTTTCACACAAAAGCCTATAATCTATTAGATCTCCCCTCCCCAGTGTCCCGACCACTACTACTGCAAGTAGTTTAGTGCTGTGGAATTATAAATCTCATTTGGTTCGGACCTTCGACAAGTCTCGTCAAATATCAATCCTAATGGCTGACACACCATCAACTTCCATCACTCCTTCAACTTTCGTACTATAACCTCTCACATGTGACCACTGACAACTGTTGTTGGTTGATACTCTCTCTAAAATCTCATAAGTTTCATTAAAAGTTTTTGTCAAAAGGACCTCTCCCGAGAAAGCATCAACCATGACCTAGGTTGCTAAGTCTAACCAATTGTAAAATGTTTCCATTTGGATACAATGCGGTAAACTGTGGTGTGGACACTTTCGCAAAAGCTCTTTAAACCTTTTCCAAGTCTCACTAATAGTTTCTTTCCTCATTTTGCCTAAATTCCACTATCTCACTTCTCAACTTGGTGTTCCTAGTTGGTGAAAATACTTATTAAGAAATTTCTCTGCAAGCTCATTCCAAGTACTTATCGACCCTGAAGCAAAAGAATTCAACCACGTCTTTGCTCAATCTCTAAGGGAATAAGGGAATGAGGTTAATCTAAGGGCATCTCTCGACACTCCCGGGATCATAAATGAATCACTAACTCCTAGAAAGGATTTAAGATGAAGATGGGGTCCTCAGACGGTAAACCATGGAATTGGCCAACCATCTACAACATCTGAAACATGACCGGTTTCATTTCGAAGTTTGTTGCCTCAATAGTTGGACGTACTATCCCTAGATTAAACTCGTCAAACATTGGGAAAGCATACGCTTTGATGTCTCTGCCCCTATCATTCGCTACAAGAATAGGGTTCTCAGCCTGATTATTAGATCTTACTGCACCTCCCACCTCCAAGACAAAAAGAAACAATAAAAAATTTCACGCACCAAATCACTAAAAAAACAGAAAATCAATCAAATAAAACAATTTCAAATCCCCGGCAACGGTGCGAAAAAACTTGTTGCCTTTCGAAGTTGTTACATATATAGATAGATTTCACCTCAAAATATTGTGCAAGTATACACAATCCAGTAGTAAGTGATAAGTATTTATCGTATCCACAAACTTTTGAATTTCCTACCTCTACTGAATTTATTTTCTTTTTAGTGATTTCAAAGATTGGTTTAAATTGATTGGGTTTTAAGATGATGAAACAAAAGAAAAACGAAAACAGTAAATGATCGCGAATAGGGAAAAAAGAATCAAAACAAGCACAGGTTATGACTTATGTAATTGTTTATAATGATGATCTAACAATTCTTTTGATTAGTCAATCTCATGCAGTCTTATTAGCGGGACCCTCCCAGAACTCCGGATTTTTTGGAATAGGTTTCAACTCCAATGAAGCTCTACTGATCATGCACTAGGTAATTGGTTATCCCTAACTCAACTACTGGCGTCCACCAACTATCTACAATCTAGTGTGAATTATCGTCACACAACTCCTAAATCATCCCTGAAACTAGGAGAAGTTATACATACCGGATGGCTAGGCGGACACATAATAAAATGAAGAACAACAATTAATTCAAGATGATCATAGTGAAATAAAATTTCCAAATTTTATAAACATAACAATCACATAGTTTTTAACTCGTGCCTACAAGCAATTAGTTCATGGTTTAAGTAGAAAATACTAACACAAATCACGTTACAATCTCAATAAGCATATCCATAATGCAAAATAAACAAGAAACACTAATACTTCACAGCAAATGGGGATGAAACGACTGCTTCAAACAACCAAGAACATGGAAGAACTTCATCTTCTTGAGTGGAATCGCAAATGGTCTTCTAATTCTCCATTATGTTGTCAATTCGGTCTCCAAATCGGTGATACCTTCATCTTCTACAACTCCTCCTTTTATAATGTGAGGTTTAACCCAATAAGGTTAACTCATACACGTGGATTGTTTTTCCTAGCCTGATTTCTCCTAGATCTCCGCTTAGAACGTCACCTCCTTTAATGAATCACGTGCGACTCATGTGGCCCGATTTGCTGGATCATCAGTCTTTGCTCCCTCAAATTGTCAGCATTTATATTTTTCTTCAAAGAAACTCCAAAGCATCAATTTTCATAATTAGGCTAAAACACAATCAATTCATCTAACAAATAAATCCAATTGGCACAAATGACATACAAACCAATCAATAAAGGACTATTAATAACTCCCTTTTGGAGAGTTATCAATACTTCATACATCCGTCAACGCAACACTATTTAAATTTGGCAAAGCCTGTACCAATGCTGCTACCCCAACATGTTTTCCGATGCGTTTTTTATGTCAAGAAAACTTCTATCTGTTGGGTTTTTATGCCCAAAAACTCATAGATAGTGAATGTAACAAATTATATACTTGTTTAATAAAGTTGTTACTAAGGTTTATTAACTTAAAGTTGTTATTGAATAAGTGAATTGCGCATTAGATAACCCAAATCCAATAAACTAAGAACTTCTGGCTATAGAATGAAGACTTGAACTGTATGTGGAGGCATAAGAGTGGATCAAGTTCAAGTAATAGCCAAAACGGTCTATAGTATAGAGATAGGGTTGGGTACCTTATCCTGGGGACACTATGGATGTAGCTAACTTTGTATATGATACAGACGATGTGATCCTGAATCGTTCATGTGGAGACATGCGAGTGGGGGTGTCCTTCACAATTGGAGTTACAAACACTTGTGAAGGACTAACTTGCTGTTACTGATCTATATTTGTGGACACAAAATTTTGTCTACAGTGAAAAGAGTGCAACTGTGGGTCTTTAGTGGAGTGAACCCACAATTACCGAAAATTGATTAATTAGTTAATGAGTTTAGCCAATTAATCTCACATCGTTGGAGCTTCTGATCTACCGGTCCATTAGGTCCCACTGGTAGCTCGTAAAGAGACTTGAGACAATTAAGTATTAATTGTAAATTGAAAGTGTTCAATTTATTTAGGAGAATCATATGATGTATGTTGATGCATTATAATATAAAGTTTATGAAACTTTATAATATAATTTTGAATTAATTTCAAAATTAATTTTTTGAGAAAATATTTGAAAATGTTCAAATAATTAATATGAATTGGATTCGTATTAATAAAATAAATAATTTAATAAAATCCCTAAAATTAAATATATGATATTTAATTGGGTATTAATTAATTATGGAATTAATGATTTATTTATTAAAATTAGATATGAATAAGATAATAAATTTGATTAGATTTTATTCATGACCTTTTCCTATAAGGATTAGATCTTGACATTTTCCTATAAATAGGACCCTTGGGGTGTGGTGAAAGGCATCACATTCATTCTCATGCTCTCAAAGAATTCCTCTGAAGGCTCCCTAGACTCCCACCAGTCTCCTGCCTCTAGAAGTGTCAGAGTCATACCGGTGTAGCCATAGTGGTGGTGTTCCAATTGTTGATGCTTGGTCCCTATGAAATGAAGAAAGACGTTCTTGATATTTCAGAGACGACAATGACAGTATGTATGCTTCTCGCTTTTAGATTAGATCTAAGGTTGTATGCTTAGCCTTAATAAATATAAATCTAGAATAGTTCTAAGTTTATTGCCAATGTATTGGTATTTTAGATTAAACAAAATTAACTATGAATTGGTCCCAATTCGTTTCCGCTTAACAGAATTAGGAAATTCCAATCCTACATTTTGTTCTTACGATCCCTAATGATTTGGATCCCAAGAACATAATGAGCCTCTCCCAAATCTTTCATTTTGAATTGGGCTGCTAGACAGTTTTTGACATCAGTCAGGTACCCTACATCATTCCCAATGAGTAGGATGTCGTCCACATATAGTACCAGAAAAATTACTTTGTTTCTGTTGATTTTCTTGTATACACGAGGCTCATCAACATTTTGGTCAAAACCAAAATATTTGATTGCAGTATCAAATCTAATGTTCCAAGATCTGAACGTCTGTTTCAACCCATAAATGGATCGATTCAGCTTGCCAAACCTTTTGCTCCTGACCTTGGGCTATGAACCCTTCGGGCTGAGACATGAAGATATTCTCTTCAAGATTACCATTCAAGAAGACAGTCTTGACGTCCATTTGCCATATTTCATAGTCATCATATTTGGCTATGGACAAAAGAATTCTAATAGACTTTAGCATAACAACAGGAGAAAAAGTTTCCTCATAGTCAACCCCTTCTCTCTGGATGTAACCCTTTGCTACTAGTCTAGCTTTGAAAGTCTGTACTTTCCCAGCTGCATCTCTCTTTCTCTTATAGATCCATTTACACCCTATGGGTTTTACCCCTTTAGGTAGATCTATGAGTTCCCATACTGAATTGAAGTACATAGACTCCATTTCAAGGTCCATGACTTTGACCCATTGGTCCTTATCTACGTCATTTATTGCCTGGCGATAAGACAATGGATCCTCAACGCTATCATTAGGTATGACGACTTGAGTTTCAGTTAAACTCAAGTAGCGGTCGGGTTTAAATACAACCCTCCCACTACATTGAGGCTCTCTCAACGAATGAGGTGGACGAGATGGACCTGAAGAACTACCTCCTTTGTCAACTATTGTTGAAGGACCAACTTCATCAACAACTCTTGTTGATCTTCAGTAGCTTCCCCTAATACTAATTTACTATGTTGTTTATGATCTCTCATATGGTCTTCCTCAAAGAAAGTGGCATTTGTTGACACAAACACCTTGTTTTCTTGTGGGTCGTAGAAAAGATCACCTCTCGCTTCCTTTGGGTAACCAACAAATTGACACAACCTTGAACGAGGTTCCAATTTCTTAGGATTTGTCACAAGCACGTATGCTGGATAACCCCAGATACGGAAGTAACGCAAACTAGGTTTACGCCCCCTCCATAGCTCGAAAGGTGTTTCAGAAACACTCTTCGAGGGAACTTTGTTTAGGATGTGTACTGCAGTCTTTATTGCATACCCCCAAAACGAGCTAGGCAACTAAGCATAGCTCATCATCGATCGAACCATGTCCAACAAGGTTCTATTTCTCCTTTCTGATACATAATTTTTTTTGAGGTGTACCAGGGACTGAGAGTTGGGACTAGATTCCATGTTCTATCATATAGTCCTGGAATCTTTGATCCATATACTCTCCACCTCGGTCAGATTGAAGTGTTTTAATGGTTTTACCTAATAGGTTCTCAACTTCAACCTCAAACTCCTTGAACTTTTCAAGGGCCTCAGACTTATTCCCCATCAGATATAAGTAACCATATCTCAAATATTCATCTATAAATGAGATGAAGTATTCGTACCCTCCTCGAGCTTTTACATTCATTGGACCACAGATATCCGAATGTATTAACTCTGAAGGTTCTTTCGCTCAATAACCTTTTCCACTAAAAGGCTTTTTGGTCATTGTTCCCTCAAGACATGATTCACACGGAGGTAGTGAATCATCTTCTAACTCACTTAGAAGTCCATTCTTTACCAAACGACCGATCCTATCGATGTTTATGTGACCAAGTCTTAAGTGCCAAAGATAGATATTATTACTTTAAGGAGAAATACGTTGCCTTTTACTATGAGTTTCAGCAATTTTAAACATTTCGTGATTTAAAAGTGCTTTTGTATCGGTTGGTCTTAAAACATTCAAGTTATTTTCTATTTTACCAGAACAAATAAGTACACCATTTCTGTAAATGAATGCTTCATTGCTTTCGAAAGAAACAGAATACAATTGTTCCAATAAACAGGAAATAAAAATAAGGTTCCTTTTCAGTCTAGGAACTATATACAAGCTTTCTAAAAGCAGAAATCTATTTCCAAAAAATAACTTTGCAGCTCCTGCTGCACTGTCTGAAATGACGTCTCCCGTTCCGACCCTGAGTGTCATCTCACCATCCTCCAGATGCTGAAAGGAATTATTTCCCTAAAAAGAAGAACAGACATGATTAGTTTCTTCCGAATCTAGTATTCAGGCAAACTTATCATGCTCAACACCGCATGTTTCTAAAACAAGTAAATTGAATTTACCTTCATTTTCCTTCTTCTTCTCAGCGAGGTACCTTGGGCAGTTTCTCTTCTAGTGTCCATCCACATTATAGTGGAAGCACTTGTCCTTGTCAACAACAACCTTGTTTCCCTTGCCATGAACAACAGCGGTGGGAGCCTTCCCCTTATCACCCTTATTCTTCTGTATCTTCTTTGAAGAAGAAGCTGGAGGTACAAATTTAGTTCCAGAGGATGAACCCTTTTGGAACTTTCTCTTGGAATGGGCCACATTGGCCTCTCCTTCTACCGGTCCCTTGCTTTTAAGCAGAGACTGATAAATTTGTAGCTCATTTAAGAATGGTGGTCAGGTTATATTGAATCTTATTCATTACGACGTTCGTTCGAAATTGCATAAAACTCTTCGGAAGAGATTCCATTATGAACACCACTTGACTTCTCTCGCAAATGACCCCACCATTCGCCTCTGAAATATTAAATTGGACCATCATATCGAGAATATGTTCTCGAACTGATTGGCCCTCTTTCGTGCAGGCGTTATAGATGTATTTGAGGGCTTCGTGGTGGAGTTGATAGGATGGTAATCCAAACATCTCTTGGAGAGAGTTCATAATCTCCCTCGCTGTTTCCACAGCCTCAAATCTCTTGGCCAAGACTTCAAATAAGTTGTCCAAGATGTAGACGCGTGCCTTATTTTTGGCCTTTGTCCATCGGTCGTGTGAATCCCTCGTAGCTTGGGATGCATTGCGAGCAGGGGTCGGATGACATTCCTCCGTTAAGACGAACTGTAGATCATTGACTACAAGAATCGTATTCATGTTTGATTTCCACATAGAAAAATTTTCGCAGGTAAGTTTATCATTTTTTAAGAGTGCTATGATCGAGGAATACATTTATGAAATAAACAAACAATAATTGTATTAGTTATCTTTGCCTTAACACATCACACAAGCAATAAAAACAATTGCAAACAATCCAATCAATTTAGCAAAACAAACAATCATAGAACCCTAATAAACTATTGATTTAGTTTTGCAACGATGCTTTAGAGGTTTAGAGGAAAAGGCACCGAAGGGTGATCAGCTACTACTCCTCTAAAATGAAAAACTGCTCTCAGCTAACTCTAATTCTAGAATAACTCATATTCCTATAGACATTATCCACCGTTGTTCGGTCAAGGATTTGTAACACATTTAACTCATCCCCGTAAGTGTAACCCTACCACTTTCAGATCCTAGAGGTACTGATCGGTTGTCAGTATGCTTAACAAATTAATGCAAATTTGTCGTAGATATATATCAATCCAAGTATAAATTGACAAAATCAAGTAATACCTAGTGAGTCTAGGGTCGAATCCACAGGGAAAGGTTATTTGCAAAGCTTTAATAATTTTTACTGATCTAAACTCGAAAACGTGTGATATTATATAAAAGACTAAATAAGAGAGTTGGTGAGTTTGAAAAATAAATTTTGCAAAAAGTAAAACATGCAGTGAGAGTAAAAAGAGAAGTATTAAGGAGAATAGTATCAAGGCTGTTGTTGTCGCAACCTCATGCGTTTATAAGAACCTTGTAGCGCATACCATGACTAATTGATCCATTAATGCCTAAGTGAGAAAAAATCACAAGTTTCCCTTCCAGTACTTCTTCTGCGTTTGGCATAAAACTATCAATTGGTTATTTGGCTAGTTCATGCGTGAGGCTTAGTTCTCTAAAAACTTACAAGGGATTGCGTTGGTCTTAACGCAATCAAAGCTCATTCATGCAATATCTAATAGTGGTAGTATTTGTTTAATGCTACCAAGACTACATGTCATGCGCTAACTTGTTCTACTTAGAGATGTCCGCATGCATTACCTGTCAGAGATTTAGCATACTGCTACCGCATCCGGCTGGTCAGGCGGGAGTTAGTAATGAAAATAGTATTGCAACTAAGTAGAAGGCAATAATGTTTCATTAAATCAAAGTATGCGCTTACAAAATAAACTTATCACTGCATGAGTGCTTACGCTAAGCCTTGAAGAAGAAAATTAGCTGATGCGAGCAAAACAATACATTATGCAATACATTGCAAACGCAAGTCTACTCTTAATCACAGCTTCCTGTGATTTCTCTTTCTCCTTGATCTTCGTCTCTTCCCTCTCGTCCCTGGTATCTTGTATATTCTGTGTCTTTTTTCTTTGAGCAGGTGGCTTCTATTTATAGGTGAAGGAAACCAACTTCTCCAAGGAATTAGAAGCTTGCTTCAGTCATCTTCCGTCCACTTGCAACTTTTCAACCCACTTGTGCGTTAGAGTGTCAGCATGGTCCTTTCATCGATCTTGTCTGTCTCATGATCGTCTTGGGATGTGTGCCTGTGCTGAGAGAAACTTGGGCAACAAACAATTGAATTAGTTGCGTTAGCACCCTATATTTTTATTATTTCTCACCGCATACATGAATATAGCCTACCACATAAAATCATCGCATTTTCCTTCCTTATTGCGTTGAGGTAATGCAACAATGTATCTTTTGGCCTTGTTTTAGCTTAAATTTAAAGGATAAATAACTTGCTTTTTGCAAGTTATCAGCTACGCACCAACAGGCTACCATTAGGAAAGACAACTGTTGGTAATTAACCTAAGAGACCCTATCCTTTTCAGGGGTTCATGGTGTTCCGAATCCTATGATCAGGCCCTCCGAAGAGGTGGTTGCTCCAGGGCAATACACACGTGGATCATAAGACTCTCACGGTGTGACTTAGGGGTGGAGACCGAGGGATACGTTGACACGTGTCTCGCTCCCACTTACTATATACACTTTCCCTATTCACCTTATTATTGACCCATGCAAACACTTTCCGGAGGGAGGTCGCGTCCAAGACGACACGAAGCCGAGCATGGATCTCACGTTGTGAATATAGGGACGTAGGAGCAAACCTTGATTTAAATCTAGTTTTGTAATTTTCCTCCCACTAAAGTGTCCTACGATGTATTTTAGGGTTATTTAGCTTAGATAAATTTGACTAAGTCAATCTAAGTCTAATCCTATTATAACTCTTATAATAAGAACTTTACTCTATCATCTAGGTGAATTAAACTAGTGATATTGCATGCTAACATTAAACTATGATTAATTCAATTCAGGTATTCCGAGTCAGTTCCCAAGTAGGAGGTGTTTCGTAAACCGTCAACTTAAATACCCCCAGCCTTAGACAGAACTTAACTGTTAGAGTTTCCTTATAATCATATAGTTTTCCTACTTAGTTAATTAAAACTATTTTAATACTAAGTAAGATAAATTCTAATGCTATTAGAATATGACCATATGTCTAATTAATTTTAATTGATTAAAATTAATTAATTAAACCTATGATCCGATGTTTGTATCCAGCTCTTGATTATAGATTGACGGTTTCTAATCAATAATTTTAAAACTAGTTTTCAAATTTTAATGATTAGTCCTATAATCATGCTTTCTAAAGTTTAATTCAATTAACAATCATATTCAAGTTAATTAATTAAACTATATTATTTGCATTGCATGAATATAATATAACAATTATATTAATACTATGGAAGGTACATGCTCTATGCAACTTTGACTTTCTTATTAATATGACATTTATATGATTGTCAATCAAGAAAATCAAACAAGCATGCTGCATAGAACATATTAAATATAACACTTATATTTAATCTATGTCATTACATACATCATGCTTTTACATTTTCATGTATTTAATATAGCTCACATATATCAAACAACTCATGAAAATATCCATGCATTTCATTCATACATTATAGCAATTTATAATAAATAAAAATGCATGAGCATGCTTATAACCTAAGGTGGGATTACAATTTATATGACATCCACAAAGCATATAAAATAGCAATTGAACTGCTTAATTTTGGCCCCTATCATAAAATAAAGCATAAATTAGAATAATTTTAGCTAAATTCTTTCATAAAAAATTCCCTGCAGCTCCAGAACTGGATCAGACCGCCCGAATCGACCCGAACCACTTCGAACCATCCTCCATTAACTCGAACCGAGCCAAAATTTGGTTGAACCGGACCAAATCAGCCCCAGCCCAACCAAACCAAATGATCCGGTCCTGCGAACCACCTGAACCATGCTTGGACTGCAGTTACGTACGCGAGCGCGCCCCTAGGGTTTTTGCGTCAGCGTCGAGACATTGGCTCCTCGGCATCTCGACGCTGATTCGTCTAGAGACGAATATGGGCACTTTTCCAACACTGTTTCATCTGCAAATGGCCTCGATTTGATGCGATTTTCACCACAAAAAAAAAAAAAACCTATGCTATACCCGAAATTACAGAGACACAATTTTACAATTAATGCCCAAAAACGCAAGGGCCTTTACAATTGATCGGATCAAAATAATTGTAAAACTATGGTCTAAATTAAACCTAAACAGTTCAACGCAAAACCATACATTCAAAATGCAAACTAATCCCACCTATATAGAACAAACGCAAATTTAATCGTAAATTAAAATACTAAGATGGTTCTGAAACCAATTACAGAGATTAAAGCCCCACGCAGCGGAAGACGATCAGACAATCAACTCAGTTTAATTAACGATCAAAATACCGTACGTTTGGCAAAAAAATTTACGACAACATTTAACAATTAAAATACTGTAAATCTAGGCTACAACATGCTGAATTTACAGAACTAAATCCTATTTAATTCATGCAAGACTAGGATAAAAAGTGTTTTGTTGACTTTCCGTCGTTTGCGACTTGACGGATTCTCCGACGCCTTGGAAATTCTTTATGAAAGACAACAACCCAAAGATCACGACCTCGCTGGAACTTCTTTTGGAATTCTCCAAGAACATCACCGTTAGCGATCCACTGGTATGACTTCTTAGGTGATTGAAAGATGGAGGATCGTGGGATCGTTTTGGTTTTTCTAAAAAGGGAAAATTATTGGGAGAATACTACTGAGAGAGAGAGATCTTCAAAGAGCAATAATGAATAAAAAATGAATGAATGCGTCAAAACTCACGTTTCTCTCCCTTTAGTTAGGCGTATACAGTTGAGGGAAAATCATTGTGGAGTTGAACCCACGACCAAGTAAATTAGCTGATCTTATCAGTTAATTGATTTAATTTTAAAAAATAAAAAATAAATAAAATATTAATTAATTTAATTAATAAAAAAATTAATAATGATTAAATCATATATAACCAACCAATTCATTTAAATTATATTTAAACGAATAACCCTCATATAACCTATAGTTTTAATTCAATTCATTTAATTAAATCAAATTTTAATTAAATGAAATTAAATCAAATAATTAATTAATTCATTAACTAATTAATCACCAAATTAAATATCACATATTTAATTTAACCAATAATTGAATCATATTCAATTATATTTATCTCATATAACCTAAAGTTTTAATGTGCATCCAATGCGCATTAATTTTAACCTATAGTTTTAATATGAATCCAATTCATATTAAATTTAATATTTAAAATCCTTCAAATATTCAATTCTCCCATAAATTAATTTTCAATCAATATTCAAAATAAATTTATGTTATAAAGTTTAATGAAAATATAAACTTTATATTATAATGTATCTCCATACATTATATTATTTTTCTTAGAAAATTTACCTCAATACCCTTAATCAGCTACCTGTGGGACCCAATGGACCTACAGATCAGAAGCTCCAATGGTATGAGATTAACCGGCTAAACTCATTAACCAAGTTAATAAATGTTCGTTAACTGTGGGTTCACTCCACTATAGAACCACAACTGCACTATTCTCAATACAGATATATTTTAGTGTCCATGGATATTGACCAATAACAAGTTAGTCCTTCACGAGTGTTCATAACACCAGATGGGTCAAATTATCGTTTTACCCCTAGGTTACCTCTACATCCTTAAGTATCAGTGCTCCTCGAATGAACAACCTATTTGAGGTCCAACCATCAAACAGAAATTCCTCTCATGCCATTGACAGGGCAGGACCCTTTGTTCAAGACCCGGAGACACCACATAAGGGAACACTCATTTACTTACCCTAAAGTCTGGAAAGAGTTAATTCCATCTTGTGTGATTATGTTCCCAACTCTCCATTCGATCTTGTCCCCAAAATGGTAGGCTTATTAAGTCGGCGTGTAGGCCACTCTCACCCATACAAATCAAAGGACAATCCCTCGGGAACAAGAGCCCATAGCCCACTCCAGATTGAGACTAAGTTGCCTATGTCATCTTAGTGAAATAGAAACCTAACTAGTCAACGGTGTTACAGCTAGTGGCCACTATTTCGCGCTCCAGTCTCATGCAAACACATTTCATAGGGTACCCCCACTCGCATGTCCCCTACATGAACGTGTTGGATCATTGCGATTGTATCAAATACAAAACGGGTCGTATCCATAATGTCACCAGGATAAGGTACCCAGCGTTATCCATATACTACAGACCCTTTAGGCTGTATCTTGAACAGTGATCCCCGTATGTCCCCACATACAGTTCAAGACTCATACAACAACCCAGAATGTTAGTTTATTGTATTAGGGTTATTTAGGCTAGACAAACATAATACAAACAATAATACTTTATTGAATAATATATCAATAACATTTTATTAACGTTCGGTCAAATGTTACATTTACTATCTACGAGTTTTAGGGTATAAAACCCAACAATCTCATATATCTTTTCTCGCTTTATTTTCTCGCTTTCTTTACATTGATTTTGTCCAACACAAGCCAATTATCAAATTACTTTTTTATTTACCAACCTCAGTTGCAAATTTAGATGAGGTTCTTGTTTTCTTAAATTGTAAAAGTGTTTTCAACAAGTCACCACTCTCCTTTGGGTTCGATATCCGTAGTACTCTCCACTTTATTACTTGATAGTGTATACTTGCACTCAGCAGCAGTGGGTGCCCCATGGCCCCACGCACGTCAAGTTTTTTACACCGTTGCCAGGGAGAAAGGAAAAACGATTCAAGTCATTTTTCAATTTTTGTATGCAGGAATTGCAATTGGTTTGCAACCACAAATTACTCTGTCACAGGGAACTGATTCTTTTTGTAGGGATTTCTTTGCTGGTTTGATTGGTGTATGCTCAAAAGACCGGATTATAATTTTGATCTTGAGATAGAGAAGAGGGGTTAGTACAACCACAATATTGGTAAGCATCCTCTACCTAACAAGCCATCAAACAACAACCGAACAAAAAACATGTTTTTCATGTGCAAACAACATGCTTCTTAAAGTAGTAAACACAACATCATGATCAAAAGCAAGTACAATAAATGACTCACCTAAGCCATAACTCAAGCATCCCACCATGCAACTCACTAAACATTCATGCTCCACCAACTCATTCAACACTCATGTTTAGGCCTCACAAAGCTCTCCAAGATTGACCCTTCGAGCTGCACTAACCCTTGGCCATTTGTACCTAGGGCCTCAATGCTCTCTACGGAGCTCGACATTTGACCCTTGACCAATTGTATCCAAGGCCTCGAACTGTGATCGCCCCTTGACCATTTGTACCCAAGGTGCATCAACATGTAGTGACATGTGAGTGGGGGCGTCCTGTGCAATGAGTTTTCATAAGACCGGACCAGGAGATAAGTCACTTTCACTTTATAACGTCGTTTACTGATGAAACTGACTACGTCATGTGACGACCTAGGTAACTCGATCTTAATCTTGAGCTAACTATGAACTCATGTTTATTCAGGATTGTCCTTTGATTTTTATGGGTGAGAGTGGCCTGAGCTCGCCGACTCAATAAGCCTACCAATTTGGGGATAAGACTGGGTAGATAGCTAGGGACATAGTCCTGCAAGACGGAATTCTCTCCTACCCGCTTTAGGGATAGTAGAGAGGTTGCTCCCTTAAATACTGACTCCAGGTCTTGAGCAAGGAGCCTCACCCTCTAATTGGTTCAAGAGGGACTCGGTTTAGTGGTAGAACCACAAACCAATTGTTCATTAGAGGATTAGTGGGACTTAAGGAACAATATGTAACTTTAGGGGTAAAACGGACATTTGACCTAACTCTAGTTACAAACAACTTGTGAAGGATCGACTTACTAATCATGGTTATATCGAGTGGACCGAAATATATCTACAGTGAGAGGAGTGCAACTACAGGCTATAGTGGAGTTTCCCGATAGCTAACGAATGTTGAATAACTAGGTTAATGAGCTTAGCCGGTTATTCTCGAATCCTTGGAGCCCATGATCTGTAGGTTCATTAGGTCTCTTTGCTAATTTGTATAAGAATAAACCGTAGAACAGTATGATGGGAGAGTTTGAATAGTTTAAATTTCGGTTTAGGGAATTAATGTCTGCAATATACGATATAGTTGATATTATGGTTTAATTTTGAATTTAACCATAATTTACGAGAGTTGGAAATATTTAAATGTGATTTAAATATTGTACACATGAATAGAGATTCATGTTCGAGAAATCAGATTTAAGAGAGTTGGGATTGAGGTATAAAATATTAATTTAATACTTGATATTAAATTAATTTAATTAATTAAGTTGTTTAATTAATTATTTAAAATTAAGAATGAAATTGATTTTTAAATGAAAAATTGAATTTTAGATTTAATTTTGATTTTTAAAAATCATGCAATTTTAGGAGGTGGTGGATTACACCACCTCCATGCAAGGTGGCTTCTTAAGACACCTCTTAAACTTTCTTAATCACCTCTAATTGGTGTCAATTTTCTGTGCAATTTTGTTGCATGATTTTCCTATATAAGTAGAGGATTCAAAGGTGAGAAATCTATGAAATTTTCGTACGTTTATGCTGTCAATATCTCACCTCAAACACCAAACCTCCAAACTCTGATAAACTAGAGTTTCAAGCTCTTTCCCTACCAATTCCCTTCATAAAAGGATCCCACAATCCAATCTAAGCCCTGAGAATAGCAAGAAAGATCTTGGTGGTGGTCTTTGATCCATTGGTGAGAAGAAACAATGGAAGAATCGCTTGAATTGGAGATACAAGAGGTTCGTAACTTAACTTATATGTTTTCAGGTAGTTTGAACAACATGCTTTATTTCATTAAATTGATGAAATTATGTGTTTAAGATCCAAAATTGCTTCCGTATTTTTCATATTAACACTTTCAGATGTATAGGTAGGAGAACAACCTAGACATAGACTTCGGTGTTACGAGGAGTAACAACTACAGGATTATAGGTTGCATGCATGATTTATCTATGGATTATAGGGATTCATGATTGATAATAACATTTAGGAAATGTTACGGATTGGTGGAAAAATATTAATTTAATATTTAATATTAAATTAATAATTATTTATTTATTTAATAATTATTTTAAATTAATTTTGAATTAATTTAAAATTGAAAATTTGAAATTTGATTTTAATTTTTCAGATTATTAAAGTTCAAATAATTATCCAACTTATCATGGATAATTATGGATTTAATAAAAATAAAAAATGATTGATTTTTTGGAGGTGGAGTGCATGGTGACTTAACCCATGCACTCACCCCAAATTGGACACCAAAATTCCCACTAATCTTTTGTTAATTGAGTGTCGAAGCTTTCTTGCATCTCTAATCCCTCTATAAAAGACAAGGAGATGGCTGAAGAAATCATGCTTGAAAGATAGAGAAATGCTGCCAAATTGAAAACTCACCATAACTTACCTTGCAAGCTTGTTCTTCATACTTTCTCTCTCAAATTCCATCACTTGAGGATCCCACAATCCGTTCTAAAGGCTTGAGGATATCAAGGAAGATCCGTTGGTGGTTCGTGACTCGTTGGTGAAGAAAAACAACAAAGAAATCCAATCTATTTTCCATTGATTCAAGGTTGGTAAACTATGCTCTGTTTTTCTTCTTCTTGGACAACATGCAAAGAATGATCAAATTGAACAAATTGTGTGTCTACAGATCCAAAATTGCTTCCGCTTTTTGATTCAAATTATAATGGATTCAAATGATTTTCGTTGTTTGTTATCGTATGTAATAGAATGGTTTGAAATTTGAAGGGATTCAAATCATGTTTTTACTTCAAAGATTTTTCTAACGAAAATGATTAGAATTTTAAGGATTTTATTGGATTTGAAGGTAAATTATTCCATTTATTCAACTTTGTCATATTTTAATTTTTAATTACAAAAAATTATTTTCGTCGGAACAAGGTTTTTTGGGGGAAAGTTTTTGGTAATTTGGGGGACTTCTACCAAAGCATGTTGTGTCCATAGAAATAGTATCTTCTGACGTAAGATAGCTACGTTGGGAGATTATTTCCTTTCGATGTAGTTCGCTGCGTCGGTATAGGTGATAAGTGCCAACTATGTGTATATTTGCCCGATATATTTAGCCTATTCCTTGTGAAAATGATTATGTTTTGAGTAAAATTGCCATGTTTTGAGCCCAAAAAGAGCAAATGTTGGTGAGATGAGTCTTAGGGAGTCTAACTTATCAAATCGTGCTTATTTGTGGTTAAAATGACTGTTTTTATAAGAATTTGATTAAGTTTTTATGTGAGGGGTAGAAATGCGACTACATTTCTGCTGAGACAAAAAGATATGCGACCGCATTTCTAGATAGAAACAATTTTCTTCAACTTCCGCAAGTCATTTCCATTCCTTTACTTTTTCAAGTAAGATAAAAAAAAAAAAAAATAGAATCATTTCTTGAATTTTAGAACATAGAATTTAAAGTCATTTCCCAAGCTTGAGGAACTATTTCCCCATATTAACAACAATGGAACTTCTAACTTTGTGTTTGCCATCTGACCATGTCAATGTCCCAAACACATAACCCTGCGGATTTCCCTTTCCAGTGCTCTGCAACATAACTTTGAAGCTCTTCTCTTCATCCATGGTAGTAAATTGCAATGTACTTGGCTCAATGGCGATTGAAACTTCCAAAGGCGCCTTCACTCGAGCAACATATGTCCCTGGACTTCCCACGTTCTTCACCTTTCGATTGATCGTCACAGGGCCCGTTTTAATATCTGTGACTGAGATCGAAGGGTAATTTAGATCTGTCACTTTGAATGACTGATCGCAAACGAATGTCTTATTGGAGAATTTGTTGATTTGGGTTGCATTGTAGCCTCGAGCACACAAGAAATTGAGGTAATCGTCGATTGTAATGTCGTAAACAAGGCCAGGGTCCATCGCACTGTTTGGTTGAACATGTCCTGCGCCGTAAGCCAATGGAGTTGCTTTGAGCCCGGTGGTATCTAGAATTGGATGCAAGTTGTTGTCTCTTGTTTTAGCTGTAGAGATGAAATAGATTACAAATCGTTTAAATTACATGAAGAAACATCTAGGAAATAAACTTGTTTTGATGTTTCTGATTTGATTGTATGATTGAACCTGTGGTCATGATTGCAGATTGAATGGCTGCTGGACTCCATTTGGGATTTAGGGTTTTGAGGAGACCTACAATCCCAGCAACATGGGGACAGGCCATAGAAGTGCCAGAATCTAGCTTAAAAGGAACTAGACGATCATCAGCTGGTACATTTGTCAATGGTATTCCATCGGGGTGAGCCGCAATTATATTCACACCTGGTGCTATTATATCAGGCTGATAAAACAAAACTTGTTAGGATAAATGATCTTTCTTTTCTCTACACTAACATGATATTCTTGATTATTAAAGCTTAAGTTTACATGGATTATGAACTCAAGCATTCGAATTGGAACGTTTTATTATAATTTTTTCTTGAGAAAAATATACCTTTAGGATTGACTCCTCGATTGTATTAGGACCTCTTGCTGAGAAACCAGCCATTACTGGGGCTGGCTTGACTCCAAGTGTTGTCCTCACAGAACTGATGTAAGCCATTGGTGTCCTGATCAAAGTACATGTTATATGAATTAGAACTTGTAGAGGAAACAATATATTTGCAAATGATCTTTGGAAAAAACAAGGAGACAGGGAATTACGTTGTAGAGTCGATGTATTGGGAGATATATAAGCTATCTTTATAGTTTACATTAGAAGCTGGAAGGATGTGTGGATCAGCTAAAATCTCATTTCCACTCTGCTCATCGTTAACTAGAATTATCCCAACAGCCCCTGCCTGAGCGGCCACAAAACTTTTGGCCACTCTTGAATTAACCCCTCGAAGGCATACCACAATCTTCCCATTCAACTTCGTGGAATCAAGCGTTCCATCATCACAAATTTCCCTGTAAGATCTCATTATAAGTTTGTTTGGAAATTGTGTCGAATCCATTGTTTAGTTATTCATTCATATTTCTTCTCAAATTTTGAAAAAAAAAAAAAACAATGGAATAAATAAACTCACGCATCACGATTGGAGACATTGTCGGCTTTCGCATCCACACCACTGATTAAGGGGTAGAACTTGTTTAATGGCAATGCCTTAGAAGAAAGGCTTGCACCCTGATTTTGATAGTTGGGAGATAGTTAGGATAGAAAACAATAACCATCTAAGTTTTCTAACTATAGGTTGTGTTAGATATAAGTACCTTGAGTTTCTTTTTGTTCCCAAGGACCACAAAATTGGTAAAATCTCTATCCATGGTACTAGCTCCAACAGTTAACATCCATGGTGACACATTTGATACAGTTCTAAGAGCTGGTCCAGAGTTCCCAGACGAGCAAACGACAACGATGCCTTGTTGAACTGCATGGAAAGCTCCTATGGATAACGCATCATTCAGAAAGTCGGAGGCAAATCCACCTAGAGAAACTGAGATAACATCAACGCCGTCGCCAATGGCATCTTCAAAGGCGGCTAAGATATCTGGGTCAAAACACCCTCCACCTTCTGCTGGCCAACAGACCTTGTAGGACGCAACACGGGCTCGAGGTGAGCCACCTTTGGCAGTTCCATTTCCATTGCCAAAAACATTAGCTCCAGAGACAAAATTGCCACCAGCTGTGGATAAAGTATGGGTTCCATGGCCATCATGGTCTCTTGAAGAATTAAAGCTGACGTTGAGCATACCATAGGCATTGTTATAGAACCTTGCTCCAATTAGCTTCCTGCATTCAAGGTAACCATTTCAAATTTGCTACCATGATGATGGAAGGAAAAAAAAGAGATAGTGAATGAATTGAAGCTCTAGACCTATTGCAATGGAAGTTAGGGTCAGCATCTCTTTGACAAGTGCCCAACCACCTTGAAGGGACAGGCCCATATCCTTCGTCACTGAAGCTCTTAGATTCTGGCCAAACACCTATATTACAATTATAAGAAGAGTGTTAAAGAAAAATACAACACCAAATCACTCCAAAAAAAGAAAAAAAAAAGTTGAATGATAGAGTAAAAAGAACCTGTGTCAAAGTTAGCTATAATTGTATCCTCACCAAACCTCGTAACATTCCAAATGGATTTTGAAGGA
Organism: Luffa aegyptiaca; assembly: GCA_017139565.1. Lineage (NCBI taxonomy): Eukaryota > Viridiplantae > Streptophyta > Magnoliopsida > Cucurbitales > Cucurbitaceae > Luffa > Luffa aegyptiaca. Next base: position 39,289,957 of record CM029405.1, on the reverse strand, counting down.
ATTGCTTCTTTTCTTTCTATTCCGAGAAAATTCCATGATCTTGTTGTGTGCAATTGTCTTTCCTGGCTTTCAAATACCGAAATCACATCTGGATTTCCTGCCATGTATTTGTAGTACAATATCAGTTTCAAGCTTATTTGAACAAGAGGATAGCCTATTCACTTATTTAGAAACAATTTACTTGTAACTTCTGTTGCTTGTTTCTCATCGAGCATGGCAGCAAAGCCATTAATATATCTGTTGTATGAGTAGAGAATGGATTCTTTGGCTATCTCTTTGCTGCACAATGAATTGAGAATAATAAAAAAGACTGAGAATTAACATTTCTCAATGAAAGCTCGGTTTCTTTAAAAGAAAAAAAATGTTTCACCTTCCCAACATGGATCCCAATAAGTCATAATGAGATTCTGTAGCACGTTCAAGATCCAATGAGGTAGGACTCAAACCATGCGAATGTGAACCGAGGTATACAATGTATGACTGCACGAGAAAAAGAAAATTCAATGTAACAAAAAGTGAGTTTTTGAAACGGGAAATAAAACAAAAGAATTGTAGGAAGGAAGAGATTTTTTTTACCTTTTTGGTGGCAATGGTAGATGTTTGCAGAACAAAGAAAAGAAAGAATATCAAATGAAATAGAGAAAAGTTGGAGGCATCCATGGCTTTAATTTGCTTGATTCATATGAAACATTTCACGTTTTATAATAACATATTGTTGTCTAATTTTAGATGTAAATGCTCAAATGTTTCTTTTGACAGTGGAGAATCCAAAGGCTTTTAACCATTTTAAGAGATGACCCAAATTATTGTTTAGGTAATAATAGTTTTTTTTTTTTTTTTTTTTTTTGAAAATAAGTAATAATAGTTTTTTAGTTCTTGCCAAACAGGTAAAAACAATAATTAGTGAAAGACTATGAATAACTTCCAACCGAAATTACTTGCATCGACTCATTAAAAAATATTAAAATTCTTTTTTATCTTTTTCAAGAGAGAAAAAAAGAAAGAAAGAAAAAGAAGAAAGTTGTTATGAAAACTCAAATAGTTGTAAAACATGCTTTTAATGATTTTGATTAATGGGTCACAATATGGTTAGTAAGACCAACCTATTTAGTTAACCACTCTCAAAAAAAGGAATAATGTTTAAATTTATTTATTACTATTATAGTCCAAACATAAGGTCGAAGGTTCAAATCGCCACCCCACATTTTGGACTAAAATAGTAATAAATAAATAAAACATGCTTTTAATATGGGAAAATAGTTCCTCTAGTTTGGGAAATAACTTTAACCTCTATGATTTCAAATTTAAGAAGTGATTCTAAAAATTCTTTTACCTTGCTTGAAAAGTAAAGAATTGGAAATGAATATAATTAGAAGTTTGTGTTTGGATAATCAGGATTTGAAAATCAGTGAGGATAGTATGAGATAATACTCTATTTCTTATTCAACAAAGAATATCAGAGGATACATTTATACACTTAGGGAAATTAGGGATTCCCAATCAATAAAGAATAATAGCAGAATGAAAATAACAACCAGGGATAGCTGTACAAATCTAATACGAAGGGGAATAACAGAATGAAAAGAAAAGCAGCACAAACACCAGCCTCAGTGATCATAGAGGCTTCTGGACTGGGGCATCTTCCCTTCTGCTTATGGGCTTAACCGAATGGCCCATACTTTTTGTATCCTCCTCTACTTGGCTCTTGGACCTGATATCCTCAATATCTCCCCTCAAACTGGAGGATAGTTCTGCTACACCAAGTTTGGACCTCAGAAACGCAAACTGAGAATGAAACAAGGCTTTGGTTAAACAATCAGCTGGTTGCTCGCTTGAAGGAATATACCGAACCTCTAGCTTCCGCTGAAGAACAAGATCACGTATAAAATGTACATCAATCTCTATGTGCTTCGTTCGTGCATGAAACACTGGATTTGCAACCAAGGCGCCGACACTAATGTTATCACACCACAAAATAGGTCTTGACAAGTAAGAAATACCAATCTCACTAAGCAGTTGTTGTAACCAAATAATTTCAGTGGAAGCTAAAGCAAGAGCCCTATATTCAGACTTCGTACTTGATCGAGCCACTGTCGTTTGCTTTTTGGTTGCCCATGAAACTATATTATTCCCAACAAAAACACAATAGGCAGCTATAGATCGACGATCGTCTAAATTTGATGCCCAATCAACATCTGAATAAGCATTTATGGCTAAGTCATCTCCCTTTTGTATATATAACCCAAAATATCTAGTGCCACTGATGTACCTCAAAACACGTTTGACTGCCTTCCAATGATCATCCGTAGGAGCCTTGAGAAACTGGCTTAGTTGATTAACTATGAACGCTATATCCGGGCGTGTATGAGTTAAGTATTGAAGTGCTCCAATGACACTTCGATACCTCACAGGATCATCTAATAATTTCCCTGTATAAAGAGAGAGTTTGTGGCCTACAACACTTGGAGAGGGTGCTGGTTTCAAATATGGAAGATCTAATTTTAGAAGCAAATTGTCCACATATTTTCTTTGGTTAAGTAGAATACCATTTGGCAAATAATGGACCTATATACCGAGGAAATAACTAAGTAGGCCTAAATCTTTCAAGGCAAATTGCTTATCCAAGGTGGCTATAAGATTATCAATTAGGTGAGGACTACTGCCAGTGATTATTACATCGTCCACATATACCAAAAGTAGTATCACATCAGAACCAGATCTATAAACAAATAAGGAAGAGCCTGACCTGGCATTTACAAATCCCCACGACAGCAAGGCATTCTTCAACGTTGTATTCCATGCTCTGGGCACCTGCTTCAGACCATAAATAGCACGGTTCAGCTTGCATACATGAGTAGGATATTGTTTATCAACATAACCGGGAGGCTGAACCATATATACATTTTCATCAAGGCTGCCATTAAGAAAGGCATTATTAAAATCAAGTTGTCTGAGTTTCCATCCTCGGTGTACAACTATGCTGAGTATTATACGAACAGTAGATGCCTTGACTACCGGACTAAATGTCTCGAAGTAATCGATACCCGGATTTTGATGAAATCCTTTTGCAACTAGCCTGACCTTATACCTCTGAACGGAGCCATCTGGATTTTTCTTTATCTTGAATATCCATTTATTCCCAATCACATTCAAGGACTGAGAAAAGGGAACAAGTGTCCATGTTCTGTTTCGAATTAAGGCAGTGTATTCACTGTTCATCGCCGCACGCCACTGTGGAGTAGCTAAAGCATCACGTACTTTGGTAGGTCCAGTCTTAGTCCAATCTGTTTTTGTGTTTATTAGCCAGGCTTTTGGCTTGAAAATCCCAGCCTTGCCCCTCGTGACCATTGGATGGGATGGTTGAATAGGAGTTGTTTCAATAACAGGTGAGGGAACAGCTCCCTGAACACCAACTGTGCTATCTGTACCGGGTGAGATAGGCTGTTGGGACTGTGGTGATGACTGCACGGGAGAGTTGAGATAAGAGTTGGCATTGGATAACAATGGAGAACCATGTGGACTTGGACAAGAAGTAGCTCGAACAGCCAGAGACTAGACTGTAGTCGGCAAGGCTGAATCAACCGGCTGTGACAACATAGGCTGAGATGTGCTGTCACGATCAACTGTTGGTTGTGGAGATAACTGAGCAGATGGAGCCTGTAAATGAGAAAACCACTGACTGATTGAAGGCGAATTTTCAGTACAAGTAGAAGCAGCTGTAGACATAGAAAAGCCAGTGCGATAAGGAAATTCATCCTCATTAAACCGTACATGCTAAGATATGAAAAGTTTACCCTTGGAATTCATACACTTGTGACCCTTATGCAACGGACTAGGCCCTAGATAAATGCATTTTTCAGTATGGAACTGAAACTTATGTTGTTGATACTTCCGTAGGCAGGGATAGCAAGCACAACCAAACGTTCGTAATTCACCAAGTTCAATCATCTTGTCATACATGAGCTCCATTGGAGATTTATCATCTAACACCTGCGAAGGAAGACCATTAATGAGAACAACAACCAACATAAAGGAATCCCACCAAAACCTGAGTGGCATGGACGCCTGAGCAAGCAAAGTGAGGCCAGTTTCCACCAAATGACGGTGTTTTTGTTCTGTTCGACCGTTCTGCTGAGAGGTGTGTGGACATGACAAGTGAATCTGAATTCCCAAAGTATCACACAACCGATGTATTGGTGCATATTCTCCTCCATTATCTGATTGCAACGCTTTGATGGACTTATGAAACTGATTCTTTACTAATGCAACAAAATGAGTAAACACAGTCGTAGCATCACTTTTATGTTTTAAGGGATATATCCAAGAGAACCGACAATAATCATCAAGAAACAATATATAGAATTTGAACCCTTGAACTGACTCAACTGGAGCAGGCCTTTAGAGATCTGTATGCACCAAGTCAAATTTTGAAGATGCTCGAGAAATAGAATTTGTAAAAGGTAAGGCATGGGATTTTCCAAACTGACATGCTTCACAAAACTTAAATTCTTCATTAACCTTAGTAGGTAACTTACATCTCTTTACTAATGACTCAAGAACCTTTAGGGAAGGGTGCCCAAGGCGTCTATGCCATACATTCTTGGAAACCACAAGATTAACAGTACTTGACAAAACTAAAGCAGACTCAATATTATTATTGATCTTAGGTTGCACTTTGTGAAAAGTTTGATTTGACCCATCCATAGGAGCAACACGAACTCCATCAAAACGATATAGGCCATCACTGAGCGTTCCTTTCAGCAACACCATGCCCGTAGCCTTGTCCTTAACAAGACAAAAATGATCATAAAATTCCACAAATATACTATTATCTTGAGCTAGCTTGGAGACACTCACAAGATTTTTAGCTATACTTGGAACACACAAAATATTTTCAAGTTTTAGAGATTTAATACAATCAGTCAGGTATGTATTTCCAACAAATCTAATATTCAACTTACTGCCATCTCCTACTGTGACACATTCCTTATACCTTCATACTCCACCGGATTTGTAATTGCATTGTAGTCAGCAGTCACATGGCTGGAAGCTCCACTATCAGCATACCAGCAAGAATCGATCACTGTTTCTGGAGAAGCAACAAAGGAGTTCAGATTTTGATTGGCAACAAATGCAGACGGTTGCACAACATTGGATTGTTGTCTAGTTGGACGAGTGTCTCCCCTGTTCTGAACTTGAGTTGGTCCTGAAAATTCCTTGTTGAACCTCTGGTAGCACATCAGGGCTGTATGACCTATTTTGCCACAAACCTAACAAATTGGTTTGTTGTTGTTGAAGCCATAACCTCGGCCTCTTCCTCGCCCACGGCCACCACCTCTTTGACCTCCTCTGCCAAAGCCATTTTGTCTATTGTTCCCAACCGAATTCTGACCTCTTGAACCTGTAGAATCTTTGTTACTTACCATATTAACAGAGGTACCATGCCTGATTGTAAGAGAGGTTTTCAAACTGTTCTGAAGCTCCAATCTCTTTTCAAACACTAAGAGTTCTTCTTGCATCTCTGACCAAGTAATTCCAAATCTCCCCTGAATCATTGCGACTACGGGATTGTATTCCTCATCTAATCCCAAGAGTACTTGAGATATCAGAGAACGTGTGGTGACCGGGCTGCCTGCTTGCCCTAGATTATCAGCGTGACTCTTCATAACCCTTAAATAATCACTCATTTTCAGACTGCCTTTTCTGCACTATTGGAAGACTTGACGAAGATAGTCTTCTTCTGCTCGAGATTGAACACCAAAGAGTTCTTGCATTGCTTCCCATAGACCCTGAGCACTTTCGAACCTTATAACTTGAGTTGCGACTTCAGGGGTCATTGAATTATACAACCAGCCTAACAACAGCTGATCGATAGCTACCCATGCTTCATATGCTGGGTTGATTTCTTCAGCAGTGATTGTTGCAGACGCTTCACTTGCTTCTGCTCTTGAGCTCACTCCTCCAGCCTCTGACGACGGAGAAGGACCAGAACTACAGCAACTTGATTATGCTTAGGTGGGCATGGTTTCGTTCCAGATAAATGCCCTTCAAGACGATAACTACGGAGTATCGGTAATGTCAAATTTTTCCAAAGAAGAAAATTACCTCTATCGACTTTTATGGAAGTGATCTGATTCAACAGCTGATTTAACGGAGGGCTGCTGAAGTAGTTGCCGGAAGAAGGGGCTGAATTACCGGACAAATTGACGCTGGTCATCTTGGCTCTGATACCAAATCAGGATTTGAAAATCAGTGAGGATAGTATGAGATAATACTCTGTTTCTTATTCAACAAAGGATATCAGACGATACATTTATACACTTAGGGAAATTAGGGATTCCCAATCAATAAAGAATAATAGCAGAATGAAAATAACAACCAGGGACAGCTGTACAAATCTAATACGAAGGGGAATAACAGAATGAAAAGAAAAGCAACACAAACACCAGCCTCAGTAATTATAGAAGCTTCTGGACTGGGGCATCTTCCCTTCTGCTTATGGGCTTAACCGAATGGCCCATACTTTTTGTATCCTCCTCTACTTGGCTCTTGGGCCTAATATCCTCAAGTTTACTAAAAGAAAAGCATGCTTTTTGAAACTAAAAACAGAGTTTTGGTACCAACCTTTTGTACTTCAAAATTGAAGCAATCCATTGGTTAATTTTGATCACGAACATGTTGGAGCACCGCTAGAGTCTTCTCCGCTATTCTCCGGCCTTAGAACGGCCTATGAAAACCATTTGTGATGGAAATTGAAGACAAAAACAGAGTTTTAGAGAGTCTGAGCTTATGACTTTTGAGAGAGAAATCAAGCATCATCCATCTACGATTTCAGCTTGATTTTCAACACTTCATGCAACTTGAATCAAGCTTAAGAGGACAACTAAATTAATCATGGGATTCGGTGTAATTAGGTGGCCAAAGAAGAGATTGTGCATGGAATTACTCACCAAAGCACCGCCACCAAAAATACATATAATTTTTAAATTCAAAGTTAATTTCCAAAATGAAATGCATTTTTTGAGTTTAATTTTAAATAAAATTAATTTAAATAATTAAATAAATTTATTTAATTTAATATCTGATATTAAATTAAGGGAAAAATACACTTTTGGTCCCTGAGGTTTGGGTTAAGTTACACTTTGGTCCCTGAGTTTTCAAACTCAACAAAAATACCCCCGAGGTTTGAGATAAGGAGCAATTTAGTCCCTGCCGTCCAATTTGCCGTTAAATACTAACGGAATGCTGACGTGGCACCTATTTTTTTATTAAAAAAATTATTTTTTCATTTTTTAAAATAAAGATAATTAAAAATATTATTATTAATTATAATATTATTATTTTTATTATTTTCTTCTTCTCCTTCCTCAAGACTCTTCCTCTTCCTCAAACTCTTCTCTTCAAGTTTTCCAGCAGGCACCCCCGCCGGCCAATGCTTCCTGCCGGCCACCGTCGTCTGCTGGCGCCGGAGTTTTTTTTTTTTTTTTTTTTCTTCTTCTTCGTTTTACATCCCTCTCCCTCACCTCTCTCTCAGTCGATTTTGACCCACTAAGGAGCCCTTTTTTTATCTCAAAGACCAAAACCAGTTCCATCTTCACATCGGCGGTACTGGAGGTCGACGCGACGGAAACTCCTTGCAGTGGGCATGGGGCACTGTGCGGCGGCTGGATCTTCCGGCGAAAGTGTTGGTCCGACGAATGACGAGCAGATCTGCAGTGCGAGCTGGCGAGTGGGTCTGACACGGTCCGCCTCTCGACTTCTCGAAAACACGACTGCTCCAGTTTCGAAACCCAGATTTGAAGCTTCAGATCGAAGGAGAAGCTTCAGATCTCGTCATTCGTGCGGACCGTGGGTTAGATCTGGAATTTTCGAGCGTGGTTCTCAACGACGACGGGAGTAGAGTTTTAGATCTGAATCGTGCTGGACCCACTCACCAGCTCTCGCTGCGGATCTGCTCGTCATTCGTCAGACCCACACTTTCGCCGGAAGATCCAGTCGTCGTGCAGAGCCCCATGCCCACTGCAAGAAGTTTCCGTCGCGTCGACCTCCGGTACCGCCGATGTGAAGATGTAACTGATTTTGGTCTTTGAGATAAAAAAAGGGCTCCTTAGTGGGTCAAAATCGACTGAGAGGGAGGTGAGGGAGAGGGATGTAAAACGAAGAAGAAGAAGAAGAAAAAAAAAAAAAAAAAAAAAACTCCGGCGCCAGCGCCGGCGGACGACGGTGGCCGGCAGGAAGCATTGGCCGGCGGGGGTGGCTGCTGGAAAACTTGAAGAGAAGAGTTTGAGGAAGAGGAAGAGTCTTGAGGAAGGAGAAGAAGAAAATAATAAAAATAATAATATTATAATTAATAATAATATTTTTAATTATCTTTATTTTAAAAAATGAAAAAATAATTTTTTTAATAAAAAAATAGGTGCCACGTCAGCATTCCGTTAGTATTTAACGGCAAATTGGACGGTAGGGACTAAATTGCTCCTTATCTCAAACCTCGGGGGTATTTTTGTTGGGTTTGAAAACTCAGGGACCAAAGTGTAACTTAACCCAAACCTCAGGGACCAAAAGTGTATTTTTCCCTTAAATTAAATACTTTACAGCAATCTTGATTTCTCGCAAAATCGATGGTTTGAATATGAATATCTATTCATATGTAAAATTCATACTGAAATACGTATCATATACATATTTGTAATATTTAAATCATATTTAAATATTTTCAATTATCTCTATATAATACGTTAAGAATATCGTTTGAACGATTCAAATTCTCTCATCCCACTATTCTAAGGTTTAGTCCGATATGAGCTAGCAGGGGATCCTAATGGACCTACAGATCATGAGCTCCAACGATCCGAGATTAACCGACTAAACTCTTTAACCTAGTTAACCAACATACGTTAACTAGTGGGACACTCCACTATAGCCCAGTAGCTGCACTCTCCTCACTATAGATATATTTCTGCCCACTCGATATAACCATGATTAGTAAGTCGATCTTTCACAGGTTATTCGTAAATACAGTTGCGTCAAAATAACCGTTTTACCGCTGTAATTACCTCTTGTTCCTTAAGTCCCACTGATCCTCTAATGAAAAATTGGTTTGTGGTCTATCCACCAAACCAAGTCTCTCTCGGTCCAATGAGAGAGTGGGGCCCCTTATTCAAGACCTGAAGTCAACACTTAAGAGAATAACCTCTCTACTATCCCTGAAACATGTATAGGAGTGAATTCCCTCTTACAGGACTATGTCCCTAGCTATCTACACAGTTTTATCCCCAAAATTGTAGGCTTACTGAGTTAGCAAACTCGAGCCACTCTCACCCATGCAAATCAAAGGATAATCCCGAATAAACAGGAGTTCATAGTTAGCTCAGGATTAAGATCAAGTTACCTAGGTCATCGCATGAAATAGTCAGTCTTAATAGTAAACGACGTTATAAAGTAAAAGTGACTATTTTGTGGTCCTATTCACATGTCTCCCCATGAACGATTTAGGATCACATCGTCTGTATCATATACAAAGTCAGCTACATCCATAGTGTCCCCAGGATAAGGTACCCAACCCTATCCCTATACTATAAACCGTTTTGGCTATTACTTGAACTTGATCCACTCTTATGCCTCCACATACAGTTCAAGTCTTCATTCTATAGCCAGGGGTTCTTAGTTTATATGATTTGGGTTATCTAATGTGCAATTCACATATTCAATAACAACTTTAAGTGAATAAACCTTAGTAACAACTTTATTAAATAAGTATATAATTTGTTACATTCACTATCTACGAGTTTTAAGGCATAAAAACCCAATAGATAGAAGTTTTCTTGACGTAAAAATGCATCGGAAAACATGTTGGGGTAGCAGCATTGGTACAGGGTTTGCCAAATTTAAACAGCGTTGCGTCGACGGATGTATGAAGTATTGATAACTCTCCAAAAGGGAGTTATTAATAGTCCTTTATTGATTGGTTTGTATGTCATTTGTGCCATTTGGATTTGTTTGTTGGATGAATTGATTGTGTTTTAGCCTAATTATGAAAATTGATGCTTTGGAGTTTCTTTGAAGAAAAATATAAATGTTGACAATTTGAGGGAGCAAAGACTGATGATCCAGCAAAATATTAGCAAACCGGGCCACATAAGTCACACGTGATTCATTAAAGGAGGTGGCGTTCTAAGCAGAGATCTAGGAGAAATTAGGCTAGGAGAAACACTCCACGTGCATGAGTTAACCTAATTAGGTTAAACCTCACATTATAAAAGGAGGAGCTGTAGAATATGAATGTATCACCGATTTGGAGACCGAATTGACGACATAATGGAGAATTAGAAGACCATTTGTGATTCCACTCAAGAAGATGAAGTTCTTCCATGTTCTTGGTGGTTTGAAGCAATCGTTTCATCCCCATTTTATGTGAAGGATTAGTATTTCTTGTTTATTTCGCATTATGGATATGCTTATTGAGATTGTAACGTGATTTGTGTTAGTATTTTCTACTCAAACCATGAACTAATTGCTTTTAGGCACGAGTTAAGAACTATGTGATTGTTATCTTTATAAAATCAGGAAATCCTATTTCATTATGATCATCTTGAATTAATTGTTGTTCTTCATTTTATTATGTGCCCGCCTAGCCAGCCGATATAACTTCTCCTAGTTTCAGGGATAATTTAGGAGTTGTGTGACGATAATTCACACTAGATTGTAGATAGTTGGTGGACACCAGTAGTTGAGTTATGGATAACCAATTACTTAGTGCATGATCGGTAGAGCTTCATTGGAGTTGAAACCTATTCCAAAAAATCTGGAGTTCTGGGAGGGTCCTGCTAATAAGACTGCATGAGATTGACTAATCGAAAGAATTGTTGGATCATCATTATAAACAGTTACAGAAGTCATAACCTGTGCTTGTTTTCATTCTTTTTTCCCTATTCGTGATCATTTACTGCTTTCTTATTTCTTTTGTTTCATCATCTTAAAACCCAATCAATTTAAACCAATCTTTGAAATCACTAAAAAGAAAATTAATTCAGTAGAGGTAGAAAATTCAAAACCCTGTGGATACGATAAATACTTATCACTTGCTACTGGACTGTGTATACTTGCATAATAATTTGAGGTGAAATCTATCTATATATGTAACAACTTCGAAAGGCAACAAGTTATTTCGCATCGTTGCCGAGGATTTGAAATTGTTTTATTTGATTGATTTTCTATATTTGTAGTGATTTGGTGCATGAAATTTTTTATTGTTTCTTTTTGTCTTGTAGGTGGAAGGTGCAGCAAGATCCAATGAGAGAGCAAAATGGACAGCCAAATGATCAGGCTGAGAACCCTATTCTTGTAGCAAATGATAGGGGCAGAGACATCAGAGTGTATGTGTTGGGCTCCTAGAGTGAGTAAAAATATGGTGTAAAAAGACTCTAGAATTCCTGTGCAAGTATACACAGTCCGCAGCAAGTAATAAGTATTATCAATCCAAGGCCTGAACTAGCTTCCACTCTATCTATTTTGTATGAATCTTTTAATGGTTTCAAAGATGGTAAAAATGATTGGTTTTTTTATAAGAATAATGCTGAAGCAAAATAAATGACAGAACAAAAAGTAAACAAATAGGCAGACAGATTAGAGGCAGGCGCTGGTTAGGTTCAGTAATTGTTTTAAAAGATGCTCTAGCAATATTATTGATCATGCAAACTCTCGCAGTATTATTAGCGGATTCCTCCCGGAACTCCGGATCTTTTGGAATGTGTTTCAACCCCAATGAAGTGCGACCGATCAAGCACTAGGCAACTGGCTATCCCTAGCTCAGTCACTGGCGTTCACCAATACACAATGATCGTAGTGTGGTTAATTGCCACACACTCCCTAAATCATCCCTGAAACTAGAGAGAGGTATTCATACCGGCTGGCCAAGCGGGCATAAAATAGAAACAAGCACAACAATTAACCAAGATGCAATAATCAAGAAATATTATTAGAGTTTAAGCACGACAACTACATATTCCTTAACCAACGCCTAAAGCTACTTAGTTCATAATAAGCATGGAAACAAAAATTACAATCTGAGTAGGCATGTCCATTTACACAAGATAATAAAGAAAATAATAATCTCCTTAATCAGCTTGCGGATGATGGTGTTCTTGGTAATCTCCAATCTCTCTATACTACTCGGCTTCCAAGGAAAGTTGGAATTAATTTGACTTGGGCGGCTTTCTCCTTTTATAGAGGTGGTAGGAGGCTTGAATTAGGTCAACTTGGACACGTGTAGGGCTCTCCTTGCTCCTTTATCCCGAAAATAACTCTAAATTGGATAACGAGTTGTGACGTGGCAGTTTTGCCTCCGGGTTTGCTCCAGCATAAAATCCGCTCCCTCAAGTCGCCCAGCAACAGATTCTGCACAAAATGATTTCCAAAGCTTCCATTCTTCCAAATGGGTTAAAACATGTAATATCTATCCACAACCAACCCTAATAAGCACAAAGGACACACAAAACCCTATATAAATGAGGCCTAAATAACTACCTTTTGGGCAGTTATCAGTATGTTATCCCAATGTTTGACAAGTTTAATCTAGGGATAATACGTTCAACTATTGAGGCAACAAACTTCGAAATGAAACCGGTCATGTTTCAGATGTTGTAGATGGTTGGCCAATTCCATGGTTTACCGTCTGAGGACCCCCATCTTCATCTTAAATCTTTTCTAAGAGTTAGTGATTCATTTATGATCCAGGGAATGTCGAGAGATGTCCTTAGATTAACCTTATTCCCTTATTCCCTTAGAGATGGAGCAAAGGTGTGGTTGAATTCTTTTGCTCCAGGGTCGATAAGTACTTGGAATGAGCTTGCAGAGAAATTTCTTAGTAAGTATTTTCACCAACTAGGAACGCCAAGTTGAGAAGTGAGATTGTGGGATTTAGGCAAAATGAGGAAAGAAACTATTAGTGAGGCTTGGGAAAGGTTTAAAGAGCTTTTGCGAAAGTGTCCACACCACGGTTTACTGCATTGTATCCAAATGGAAACATTTTACAATTGGTTAGACTTAGCAACCCAGGGCATGGTTGATGCTTCCGCGGGAGGGGTCCTTTTAGCAAAAACTTTTAATGAAACTTATGAGATTTTAGAGAGAATATCAACCAACAGTTGTCAGTGGTCACATGTGAGAGGTTCTAGTACAAAAGTTAAAGGAGTGATGGATGTTGATGGTGTGTCAGCCATTAGGATTGATATTTGATGAGACTTGTCGAAGGTCCGAGCCAAATGAGATTTATAATTCCACGACACTAAACTACTTGCAGTAGTAGTGGCCGAGATCAAACACAGGGAAGGGGAGCTCTAATAGATTATAGGCTTTTGTGCGAAAGAATAGGGGATATTTTTTAGTATAAATAGAAACGAAAGACAGGAACAAAATAGATTAAGAAACTTAAATAAATTGCAGACAAAATAAATTGGAACACTAAAAAGACAGAAACAACAGAAGTGAAAAATATCATTGGATTCTAGGGGTTCGTTGGATTGATTGATTAATTGGTTTCCTCGCTTGCTCTAAAAATTAATTCTACAAAATTTCTATGAACCCGATATGCTTCTTGGTAATTTGGATTCTACATCCTCCATACATGTGCTAATCAACTAATTAATCTGTTAGCCCGCGTGATTAATTAATTGATTAATATAAAATTGTGCCCGCTACCCCTCATGCTTTAGAGCGCTAGCCCACGAATCTAATCTAACTAACCGAATAAATAACCCGTTAGCTCGCGTGATTATTTACCGTATTAGTTGCATTACGATTAAGGTTCAGAATTGCAAATTCAAATCAAGAAAGTAATTTTCTAGATTAATCTAACAATTTCTCCATGCATCCTAGGTTCTATCAAGCGAGCTATGCAAGTTCGTATAGAAAAATGCAAAGGAATGATTCAAACCTATTGACTATCTCAAATAACTAATAGATTGCATAAGAAAGCATTCAAAGACAATGGTTTAAATAGGAAAACATGGATGAACATAAAAATATGGCATAATTGAATAAGTTCAAGCAAGCTCAACCAAATGAAAAGTCAATACAATCCAACTACATCCCAAGAATCCAATGAAAAGAAGTTTAAGCTAACATAATGGAAGAATACAAACCAAAACAAATTAAGAAATACATCCTAATCAACCTAGGAATCAAAGAAACAAAAAGATATGAAAGAAAAACAGACTAAGTATAGAGAAAATCGTAAAATCTGACCTAACGGCGGACTAAACCGAAACACTATATTGATAATAATCGTCGTAGCGTCTCGACAGAAGGGAAATTCCATCCATTTCGAATTCGCGTCAGCGTCGAGCATTGCTACCTTTTTTCTCGGTTTTGTCTCGTTCTCTCTCGGTATGGGGTTCAACCTTTTACTCTTGGTGCAATCCTTTAGGCCCGCTTCGATCCCCTCCTCATTGTCCAAGAACTTCGAGATGGCTCAAAAAGTCCCTAATTGGCCTGAATTAACACCAAGTTGTGTGGTTGGCTCTGAATGCTACCTATGCTCAAAGTACCTTAAATTAAGACAAATAAAGCATAAAATTCTTCTAACAAGCTTAGATTGAAGGTAATAAAATAGCACGAATTAGGTGCTATCAAATACCTCCAACCTAAATCTTGTTAGTCCTCTAGCAAGGCACATACAAACCGAAGAAAAATGTTGCTCATATAAATGCAAAGTGATTTAATCCTCAAAGCTCAAACATTAAAAAACTAAAGCAATTAAGAGACATTCACACGAGACCCAATGGGGAGACAAATCAAAAGTTTTAAAAGACAATCTTTCATAAGAGAGTTCTATCCCACCTAAAGAGGACTTTACTAACCCAGGATTGATTTACTAAACTTTCATCCTATCTTCCCCCTACACTAGCACTAAGGTCTTGCGAAACAGTCTAAATATAACAAACTAGGTTGCTTTCTCTTTGCCTGGGTGCTTGGATAAGGAATTTCGTTTTCTTTTTCTTCTTTTGCATTTCTTTTTAGGACATGGAATTAGCGTACCTCTTGCTCCTTAAGTCTCACTGATCCTCTAATGAACAATTGGATTATGGTCCAATTGAAGGATTGGAATTCCTAAATTCCTAACGGAAGCGTATAAGACCGATTCATATTTTAATTAAGTTTTCTAAAATACCAGTACATTGGAAAATCATACAGAACAATTCTGTAACGACCCGACTAAAAAGGAATAAAAAACATTCTAAGGGTCGCTACTACATGCAGGAATACGTAAAACTTTTGAACTTTAAAGCGGAAGAGACCAAAAATAATTTGTTTTTTTATAAACTGGGCCCAAAGTTGTCATTTTAAAATAACAGAACAGTCAAGACGATGATAGGCAATTTCATAAAATAGAAAATTAAAAACATCTGAAACATGAAACTAGGAAACTCAGTCCTAGACTTCTAGGGACATGTTTTGCAGCTGCAACCCATAGCCTAGCCAAGTCACTGTCCTTGCCACTCGTCTGATGTCATCAAGTACCACTTGGAAAAAGGAAAGTCATGTAGCATGGGTGAGTATATAAGAATATACTCAGTAAGTAGCCCACTTAAGGGTTAAAACTGATAACATGAGATCCAATAGCATGAAATTTAATAGCATGAAACTTAAATTTGCGTCTTAACATCAGAGGGACCTAACTGGAACAATCATTCGAGTTTCTAACCCTAGGTCATAACTAGGTTCATGAAATATTCTATCTAGGGTGATTACTGATAACTCTCCAAAAGGGAGTTATTTAGGCCTTAGTTTTATAGTATTTTGTGTGTCTTTTGTGCTAAATAGGGTTGCTTTGAAATGAATATTATATGTTTTAACCCATATGGAAGAATGGATGCTTTGGAAGTTATTTTGTGCAGAATATATTGTTGAGCGACTTGAGGGAGTAAAATCTGTGATCCAACAAAGCAAGAAGCAAAACTGCACGTCACAGCTCGTTATCCATTTTAATGAGCCAAAATTTGTTGAGCTATTTTCGGATTTAAGAAGCTTGGAAAGCCTGCCATGTGTCCAATTTGACCTAATTAGGACTTGCTATCACTCTATAAAAGGAAGAGCTGTCTCAAGTCAAAAGCATTCATTTCTTGGGAGGAACATTCCACTCTTGGAAAGTTCATTTCCACTTTTGGGAGTCGAATAGAGGAGGAAAGATTGGAGACTCAAGAAAACCATCAACTACGAGTTTCTTCGAGGGAATTTACTTTTTCTTGTAATTTCTTGTAGTTATGGATGCACATACTCAGATTGTAGCGTGTGTTATCATGAGCTTTATGAACTAAATCTACTTAGGTGTTGGTTAGGAAGTATGTAATTGCCATGCTTCACTCTCTATGCAATATATGTTGATTTGAGCATCTTGATTAATTGTTGTGCATATTTATATTTTGTGCCCGCCTGGCCAGCCGGTATGAATACCACTTCTTAGTTTCAGGGATGATTTGAGAAGTGTGTGGCATTTAATCACACTAGATCATTGTGTATTGGTGAATGCCAGTGACTGAGTTAGGGATAACCAGTTGCCTAGTGCTTGATCGGTAGCACGTCATTGGAGTTGAAACACATTCCAAAAAATCCAGAGTTCCGGGAGGATCCTGCTGATAAGACTGCGAGAGAATTGCCTAATCAATAATATTGCTAGAGCATCTGTTAAAACAATTACTGCATCCTGACCAACACCTGTTTCTAATTTTTTCTGCTTTATTTGTTTACTTTTTGTTCTGTCATTTCTTTTGCTTCCGCATTATTTCAAAATCAATCATTTTAACCACTTTTGAAACCATTAAAGAGTCATACAAAATAGATAAAGTGAGAGCTATTCAACCCCGTGGATTCGATAAATACTTATTACTTGTTGTGGATTGTGTGTGCTTGCACAGTGTTCTAGAGTATATTTTTATTACATTTTTACCCACTCTGGAAATCCAACAAGTTTTTGGCGCCGTTACCGGGGACTTGAATAAGTTTTTATCTGATCTATTTTGTGTATGTGTTTTAGTGGTTTGGTGCTTGAACTTTTTGATTGTTTCTTTTGTTTTTGTAGGTGTGAGTTTGGTGCATGAGCGATCTGCCTGGGGTGAGGTTCGAGCTTGATCCAGAAATTGAAAGGACATTCAGGAGAAGAAGGAGAGAGCAGCGTAGAAATCAAAATCCAATGGCTGACATGCAGCGTCTCCCGGAAGGTCCAGAAGATCCAGTGAACCCCCAATAGAATCGTGCGCTGCAGCCAAACCCGCCGTTGGAGCAAAATGGACAGCAAAATAATCAGGCTGAGAATCCTATCTTGGTAGCGAACGATAGGGCCAGAGCCATTCAAGCCTATGCTTTTCCAATGTTTGATGAGTTAAATCCAGGAATTGCACGTCCTCAAATTGAGGCAGCAAATTTTGAAATGAAACCGGTAATGTTTCAGATGTTTCAAATCGTGGGTCAATTCCATGGTTTGTCATCTGAAGACCCTCATTTACATCTTAAGTCTTTTCTAGGAGTTAGTGATTCATTTGTAAGTCAAGGAGTGTCTAGAGATGCCCTTAGATTAACTTTGTTCCCGTATTCTCTTAGAGATGGAGCAAAGGCATGGTTAAATTCTATTGCTTCAGGATCAATTAGGACATGAAATGAGTTAGCGGAAAAATTTCTTAGTAAGTATTTTCCACCAACTAGGAATGCTAAATTAAGGAGTGAGATAGTAGGGTTTACGCAACTTGACGATGAAACTTTTAGTGAGGCTTGGGAGAGGTTTAAGGAGCTTTTGCGAAAGTGTCCCCATCATGGTTTACCTCATTGTATCCAAATGGAAACATTTTACAATGGGTTAAATGGAGCAACCCAAGGTATGGTTGATGTTTCGGCTGGAGGGGCCCTTTTGGCAAAAACTTTTAATGAAGCCCATGAAATTTTAGAAAGAATATCAACTAATAGTTGCCAATGGACAGATGTTAGAGGCTCAAATAAAAAAGTTAAGATTGTGTTAGAGGTTGATGGTGTGTCCACCATTAGGGTTGATATTGCAATGTTAGCTAACGCTCTTAAAAATGTGACAGTGGTTAGTCATCAGCAGCCGCCAGCTGTGGAGCCTGCTGCAGTGGTGAACCAAGTTGTAGAGGAATCATGTGTCTATTGTGGTGAAGAGCATAACTACGAGTTTTGCCCTAGCAATCCAGCTTCTGTGTTTTTTGTAGGTAATCAAAGGAATAATCCTTATTCTAACTTTTATAATCTAGGTTGGCGTAACCACCCCCAACTTCGCGTGGGGAGGACAAGGAAGTAATGTGCAAGCACAACAAAAGGTGAACCCGACCGGATTTGCTAAATCACAGGTATTGCCCCAGCAAAATAAGCAGGCTTTGCCCCAGCAAAATTCAGAGAGTTCTCTTGAGGCAATGAGGAAAAAATATATGGCTCGTACAGATGCCGCAATTCAGAGTAATCAAGCTTCAATGAGAGCCCTGGAATTGCAAGTGAACCAGCTAGCTAATGAGCTGAAGGCAAGGCCTCAAGGGAAACTTCCTTCAGATACTCAGCACCCTAAAAGGGAAGGTAAGGAGCAGGTACAGGCAGTGACTCTAAGGAGTGGTAAGCCACTAGAAGAGAGAAAAGAGCCTAGTAAACCCCAGGATGTAGAGAAAAGTAGTAATGAAAATGTTGTTGTTGAAAAAGAGTTGGAGTCTGATCAGGGTGCTGGAGGCAGCAATAACGATGCTGGAACATCTGATACTGTTCCAGATGTGGAACCACCTTATGTACCACCTCTACCTTTTCCACAAAGGCAAAGGCCTAAGAATCAAGATGGTCAATTTAAGAAATTTTTAGAGATTCTTAAGCAATTGCATATAAATATCCCTTTAGTAGAAGCTATAGAGAAAATGCCGAATTATGCTAAATTTCTTAAGGATATTTTAACTAAAAAGAAGAGGTTAGGTGAGTTTGAAATTGTATCTCTTACTGAGGAATGTAGTGCTATTCTTAAGAATGGGCTACCAACCAAGGCTAAGGATCCAGGATCATTTACTATACCTGTGTCAATAGGTGGGAAAGAGTTAGGTAGAACACTTTGTGATTTAGGCGCAAACATTAACCTTATGCCTCTTTTGGTCTATTGAAAGCTAGGTATTGGTGAAGCTAGGCCTACCACAGTCACACTCCAACTAGCCAATAGGTATATCACATATCCAGAGGGTAAAATTGAGGATGTCTTAGTGAAAGTAGATAAATGTATATTTCCTGTTGATTTTGTTGGGTTTTATGCCCTAAAACTCGTAGATAGTAAATGAAACAAATTAATCGATCTCAATAAAGTGTTATTTGAGTGATTCAGTAATTTAGTTATTGAATAATCGAGTTTGCATTAATAAACCCTAAATCCAATAAACTAAGATCCAAGGTTGTTTAAATGAAACTTGAACTAGTATGTAGGGACATACGGGGATCGGTGTTCAAGTAACAACCTAAAAGGTCTAGAGTATAGAGATAAGGCTGGGTACCTTATCCTGGTGACACTATGTGATACGACCCACCTTGTATTTGATACAGATGCAATGATCCAAAGCATCCATGTAGGAGACATGCGGGTGGGGGTATCCTATGCAATGAGTTTGCATAAGACCGGACCACGAAATAGTAACCACTAGATGTAACGCCGTTAACTAGTTTAGGTTTCTATTTCAATAGGATGACCTAGGTAACTTGATCTCAATCCTAAGTCTGTTATGAACCCCTTTCAGGAGGGATTGTCCTTAGATTTGTATGGGTGAGAGTGGCCAGTTCGTCGACTCAATAATCCTACCATTTCAGGGGCAAGACCGAATGGGGGCTGGGAACATAACAGTACAAGATGAAAGTAGATGCGTGTTCCCTTAAGGGCTGATTTCGGGGCTTGAACAAAGGTGCGTTGTCCTCTCCTGGCCCGAGAGGAATTCCTATTTAGTGGTTCCCTAAACAACGTGTTCATTAGAGGGATCAGTGGTACTTAAGGAACCAGAGGTAACCTAGGGGTAAAACGGTAATTTGACGCAGCTGGTGTTACGAACACACGTGAAGGATTGACTTACTGCATTGGTCGATATCCGTGGACACAGAAATATTCTACAGTGAGAAGAGTGCAGTTGTGGGTCTTTAGTGGAGTGACCCACAGTTAACGAATGTTGACTAACTTGGTTAATGAGTTTGGCCAATTAGTCTCGTATCGTTGGAGCTTCTGATCTGTAGGTCCATTAGGTCCCACTGGTAGCACGTAAAGAGACTTGAGGCAATTAAGTATAAATTGTAAATTGAAAGTGTTCAATTTATTTGGGGAATCATATAATGTATATTGATGCATTATAATATAAAGTTTATGAAACTTTATAATATAATTTTTGAATTAATTTCAAAAATTAATTCTTGAGAAAAAATATTTGAAAGAGTTCAAATAAATTTAATATGAATTGGATTCATATTAATTTTAATTTTAATAAAATCCCTAAGATTAAATATATGATATTTAATTGGGTAATTAATTAATTATGGAATTAATAAATTATTTATTAAAATTAGAGAACTTTTCCTATTAGGAAAAGACCTTCCTTTTCCTATTAGGAAAAAGGTCTTGGCCTTTACTATATATAGGACCCCTGGCGTGGGGTGAAAGGCATCTCATTCATTCTCCTACTCTCAAAGAATTCCCCTCAAGGCTCCCTCTAGACTCCCACCAGTCTCCTGCCTCTAAAAGTCTCAGAGTCATACTGGTGTAGTCATAGTGGTGGTGTTCGCACTAGTTCGTGATTATTTCACAAGCAAATGGTGAATTTAATCTGAGTCGTCAACGAGAGTAAGTAATTTGTTACTATATATATTAGATTTAGATCTAATATTTTTGTATGTTTAGCCTTAATATATATTTAGAATAATTCTAATATTATTGTCAATGTATTGGTATTTTAGATTAAAAAAAATTAATTACGAATTGGTCCCAATCATGCTTCCGCTTTACGGAATTACGGAATTCCAATCCTTCAATTGGTATCAGAGCCGATCGTAGACCTAATTTTGTTTCTCTAAAATTTTCATTGGCTATTGGTGGGATTGATTAATGCATTATGTATGTATGGTTTGCATTGAACTGTTTAGGTTAATTTTATGGCCATAAATTTTACTGTTTTTATGTGATTTGATCATGTAAGGGCCCGGTGTTTCGGGTATTTTATGTAAAATCTAGTCCTATGTAAGTCCTGGTCTAGAATAGGTTTTTATGAGATAAAAATCGGAGAAATCGCGACGTTGTCACGATTACAGCACACGTTAGGGATTCGCAACAGGACGGTTCAAGGCGGTTGGGGGGTCCGGTTCACGCGGTCTGGCTGGCCTGGGACCGATTTGGTCCGGTTCAGCTAGAATTTGGCTCGGTTCGGGGTTTTCGTAGCTGGTTCGAAGTGGTTCAGGTCGGTTCGGGCGGTCTAGACCAGTATTTGGAGCTACAGAAGGTCTTTTAGGATAGAATTTAGCTATAATTTTTGTAATTTATGCTTTATTTTATCCTAGGGGCCAAAATTAACCGGTTCAATTGCTATTTAA
Organism: Luffa aegyptiaca; assembly: GCA_017139565.1. Lineage (NCBI taxonomy): Eukaryota > Viridiplantae > Streptophyta > Magnoliopsida > Cucurbitales > Cucurbitaceae > Luffa > Luffa aegyptiaca. The sequence goes on along the minus strand of CM029405.1, from coordinate 39,268,372 downwards.
TGCTTTATGAATGTCATTTAGCTAGATCCCTGTTGGGATAGGTGTCCTAAAACTCGTAGATAGTGAATGATAAACGAATTTTATACTTATTCGATAAAGGCGTTATCGAGACTAATTCAGTAAAGTTATTACTGAATAAAGTAAATTGCACATCTAAATACCCAGTATACTGAGGCATCGATATACCGGTTACAAATCTCCCACTTGACCTAGATTATTTCTCGTACATATCTCGCAGACCTAGACCTTCTAGATGACTCTCGAACACTTTAGCTGTGAGAGCCTTTGTGAATGGATCAGCAATGTTGTGCTCCGATGCTATCTTCGTGACGATCACGTCTCCTCGGTGCACAATCTCCCTAATGAGATGGTATTTCCTTTCGATGTGCTTGCCTCTCTTATGGCTGCGAGGTTCCTTTGAGTTTGCAACTGCGCCGCTATTATCACAATACAAGGTGATAGGCAGATGCATATTCGGAATGACTTCCAAGTCAGTTAGGAACTTCCTGAGCCATACTGCCTCTTTTGCTGCTTCGCAAGCGGCTACATATTTGGCCTCCATGGTCGAGTCTGCAATGCATCCTTGCTTGATGCTACGCCATACTATTGCTCCTCCATTTAGAGTGAATACTGACCCCGATGTAGATTTCCTCGAATCTTTATCGGTTTGAAAATCAGAATCAGTGTATCCTGTAAGAATCAAATCCTTCGAACCATACACGAGCATATAGTCCGTCGTTCTCCTTAGATACTTGAGGATATTTTTAACGGCTGTCCAGTGATCGAATCCTGGATTGGATTGATATCTACTGACAATCCCTACTGCATAACAAATGTCAGGCCTTGTACACAACATGGCATACATTAGGCTACCTACTGCAGAGGCATAGGGAAAACGTCTCATGTCCTCAACTTCTTGAGGTGTCTGAGGACACTGTTCCTTAGACAAGTTAATTCCGTGCCTGAAAGGTAATAGTCCTTTCTTGGAATTTTGCATTTTATATCTAACTAACAATTTGTCGATATAAGACGCTTGAGACAGGGCTAGCGTTTTGTTCTTTCGGTTTCGAACAATTTGGATCCCTAGAACAAATTGTGCCTCACCCAAATCTTTCATTTGGAATTGAGTTGCTAGCCATAGTTTAATGTCAGTTAGATAACCTACATCATTCCCGATGAGTAGGTGTTGGGTTCCTAGAGTGAGTAAAAATATGATATAAAAGACTCTAGAATTCCTGTGCAAGTATACACAGTCTGCAGCAAGTAATATTATCAATCCGAGTCCTGAATTAGTTTCCACTCTACCTATTTTGTGTAACTTTCTAATGGTTTCAAAGATGGTAAAATAATTTGGTTTTATAAGAATTATGCTGAAGCAAAATAAATGACAGAACAACTAGTAAACAAATAGATAGACAGATTAAAGACAGGCGCTGGTTAGGATTTAGTGATTGTTCTAAAAGATGCTCTAGCAATATTATTGATCATGCATTTCTCGCAGTATTATTAGCGGATTCCTCCCGGAACTCCGGATCTTTTGGGATGTGTTTCAACCCCAATGAAGTACGACCGATCAAGCACTAGGCAACTGGCTATCCCTAGCTCAGTCACTGGCGTTCACCAATACACAATGATCGTAGTGTGGATAATTGCCACACACTCCCTAAATCATCCCTGAAACTAGAGAGAGCTATTAACACCGGCTGGCCAGGCGGGCATAAAATGGAAATAAGCACAACAATTAACCAAAATGCGATAGTCAATATATTACTAGAGATGAAACACGTCAATCACATTATTCCTAACCAACACCTAAGCTACTTAGTTCATAATAGGCATGGAAATACGAATTACAATCTGAGTAGGCATGTCCATAATCACAAGATAATAAAGAAAATAATAATCTCCTTAATCAACTTGCGGATGATGGTGTTCTTGGTAATCTCTAATCTCTCTATACTACTCGGCTTCCAAGGAAAGTTGGAATGCTTTTGACTTGGACGGCTACTTCCTTTTATAGAGGTGGTAGGAGGCTTGAATTAGGTCAACCTGGACACGTGTAAGGCTCTCCTTGCCCCTTTATCCCGAAAATAATTCAACAGAAGTCGGTTCATGAAGTTGGCTAACGAGCTGTGATGTGGCAGTTTTGCCTCCGGGTTTGCTCCAGCATAAAATTCGCTCCCTCAAGTCGCCCAGCAACAGATTCTGCACAAAATGATTTCCAAAGCTTCCATTCTTCCAAATGGGTTAAAACATGTAATATATATCTAAAACCAACCCTAATAAGCACAAAGGACACACAAAACCCTATATAAATGAGGCCTAAATAACTACCTTTTGGGCAGTTATCACACCCCCAAACTTGAACTATTGCGCGTCCCGAGCAATACTAACCAACTTTCCCTTAAGAATTCAAAACATTAGACAAAGCATAGCTTAATCAAAACAGATAATCCAACACTACCTTCAACATTTACCTGAGCACTCTGCAAAACCAAGCTCTGCTGCAGCAAAATAATTCTTCCGGCATGGACAAATAATTACCACTTTCAACTCAATTCTAAGAACTTGCCACAGCTTAGCTCTATTATCAGACATATGAAAACACATTTTTAAGGGGTTTATATTTTTGTTTTTCAGACTTAAAGCAGCCCTACAGTCATAAGCCCTTAAGCACGGGATGACCCACTTTATGGTGCAGTATACCCATGCCTCCAACTCATCACCAATTAGGCTAAATACTCTTTATAAAGCTAAAAAATCCTTAGTTATTCCATCTCTTGCCCCTCAGAATGGCAACATTTTATGATGAAGCTCACCTAAGTTCTGGGAGACAGAAAAACTGCTGGACCATCATTCATCCTTCAAAACTTTTGCTCTATGAATTTTCTCAGCAAAATTTTCAATAATTAATTTTTTAAATATTTCCTAGGTCACCTTTTGACGCGAAGACAAACTGTGGGTATCACAAATGTCCCCGGTTACTCAATAACCTAACAAATTATTTAATGAAGGAGAGGAATGCTCGAGCAAAATAATTGGAGTAGCAAAAAGTCCCCCAAACTTAAATTATTCATTGTCCTCAATGAATCATCAAAATTTTAAACGATACCCCCAAACTTAAATTTTTCTATCTGAATTTTTAAGCTAAGCGTGGGACTAGAACTAAGCTTAAAGTGGATCATATAAATCAACACTACCTCCAGAATTCTTCTTTGCCGCAGCAACAGTCCAGGCTAGAAGAAAATGCTCAAGTAAAAGGTTTCTGGAGATCAAAATACCTTGATCTAATTAAGCTTAGCCAGTCCAAGCTTCAAAAATTCAGAAGAAAAGTAGTTAAGTTAGAATGCGCAGTGCTATAAAACAAAACATTTGGAAATTTCATTAAAAATATAGAAAAAGAAAGTACATCAGCAGATATAGTTTTTACAAGCAGAAATATTAAAAAGAAACAAACAGAACATCAACAGAAAAGGAAAGTAGAAAATGCGCGAGCAAACAAAAAGTTTAGAACAAAAATCATGCTCGCTCAGGGCCACTTCATCCTTCAGTCCTCTTGGCCTGGTTCATTTTCATCTTCCTCTTCTCCTCCTTCCATTGGTGGGGGCGGAATCCAGGGGTTCAGCAGGTCATCAGGGAATACGGGTAAAGCCGGGTATGGTTCAGAAAAATTTGATTGCAAGGCCACCCTTAAGGCGGCATCCCTTTTCTTTGTATAGTCCCAGAAAGTCTGAAATTGCCTTTCAGCAAATTCCATTCTGCTGGAATGCAATTGCAACAGCTCCTGAATTTGTTGGATGCCGCACACCAAACCCCCTTGGCGTGCTTCCTGTGTTCTCCGAAGCCTAGCCAAATTTGGCGTATCAATTATTCCCTTATCAGGTAATATCATATCATCCTCACTCTCTGGCACCCCTGCCCTTCGGCATAGCATCGTGATAGTGTTGGGGAAAAACAGCTTCCCCACCTTTTTCCGCCAGCAGTCAAGAATCTCAGACGAAATTATTTTTCCTACATCAATACTCATTGAGCGAAGAATAGCAAAGGCAAGCAATACCCTGTCCCGAGATACTGTGGAGTCATGCGTAGTCGGTAGTAAGCGCAACTTAATAAAACCCATCCAGGTGTTGGCCTCGCTTTTCAAATAAGCTGCCTGAAATGTGCGCTTCCGCGTCTGCGACAACCTCCTTTGGGCCCCCTCAATGCCAACCTCTCGGACAGCCGCACTTAACTGGTCGTTAGATGGGGCAACCACCATCTCATTGAAGGCTGCATGCGGAAAATCCTGGAGATCAAACAAGTCATTAACAGCTTCTGGGCTCCAATCCACTGGGACTCCTCGAACTATAACCTGAAATTCTTCCTTATCGTCAAGATTTGCGTAAAATTCCCGAACAACGTTGGAATTTACAGGCTCTGGTTTCGCACAAAATTGGCTCCAGCCGAGGTTCTCTATTCCCGTCCTCAAGAACCGTGGCAACTCATTGCCAAATCCTCGTTCGAACAGAAAGTCCCGTTTCAGCATCTCCTGGTATTTTGCTCGAGCAAGGTTGTTGACGAAGCGAATAAAAGGTAACCCTTGTGCTTCAACCTCGTCAGCCGCACCTGATGCCTCGGCAATACCTTTGCCCTTGTCTTCTCTTCGCTTGCGCAAAATCTCTTCCTCAGCCTTCTGTGCTTCTTCTCGCACTTTTTCCTCAGCTTCTTTTTTCTCTCTTTCCTCTCGCTCTGCCTTCTCTTTCTCAGAATCCGATGATGGCGGTGATGGGGTATCAGTTCGATCCACCGGAATACGGCCGGCCTTTCGCTTTATGCGGCGACGTTTCGGCGGTTCGGGCATGATAACCTCAACACGAGCCTCTTGAACTAGCTCCTGTTCATTCCCTTCTTCAGGCACCTCTGCGGTCTGTTCGCCTCGAACTTCGTCAGTCTCTGTTTCTTGATTTTCCCTAACATTCTCTTCTTGAACCGTAACCGGATTTTGCACTTCAGGTTCTTGAGTATTTTCTTCTTCCGCTGCAGTGGCAACAACCTCTGCCACCTCCTGAACTTCTTCCTGTTCTGCAGCCCTTTGTTGCCTTCTCCTTTTCTTGGCTTCTTTTTCCTCTGGCGTTCTCTTTTTCTTCGTTTTCGCTTTCTGAACCTCGGGGGTAACTGGTATCTCTTCTTCCTCATTATCCCTCTCTTTTCTCGCTCTCGTTTTGGCCATTGAAGGTTCAAAGGGTTTTACAGAGAATGAAATAGGAAAAGAAAGAATGCAGATGTCAAGATTGAAACAAGAAGACGGAGTGAAACTTACCTACCAGAGGCTGTTAATAAATAAGGCTCCAGCAATTTGAAATCTTAACCGAAAAGATTTGCTCCCATTAAATTATATTACCGTTTAATTTAAACCATCAACGGTAAAGTGGTGAATTTCAATCGCCCATGGTAAATCAATATGCGCTGTCAACTAACCAGACCGTCGGATGATCTCTGTGGGACACGTGGCCTCATCAAATGACGCATGCAAATTTACCTGCGAAAATTTAAAGAAAATCCCAACGGTTAAAATAATAAATTTTCAACGAAATCCCTTCTGATTCGGATGATTTTGCTCTAGCCATAACTTTGCCGCAACAACCTGCTGAACCTGAAAAATCTTGGATACGAAATTCAAATTTAAAAACAGGAAAATCAAATCTTCAAAATTTAAAAATAACCAATCAAATCAAATCAATTTTAATCCTTCTTGACGCCGAATTAATTAGAGAAAATCTTTATTAATTAAAACTAGAATTCAAATAACTGAACATAGAATCTAGATAAAGTCTAATCTAACTACAAGATAATTCAAAGATAATTCAAATAAATAACTCGAAATTAAAATAAAATAAAAAATGAAATAGATAAAATCTAAACTACCAAAAATGATAAAAAAATACTTAAAGATAAAATTTAGCAAACCATGCAACATGAAATCTAACCTAATCGAAATTAACATAAATCAACGAAAAATAAAATTAATGCAACTCTGGGAGCTCAAAATTTTGCTCTGTGAAATGCTCCCGTAAAAATCTTGCTCTCTCAATCATCAACCAACTTTAGGGAAGGATATTTCATCTGGAACTCCTCTCCCCAATAATGTTTGACACGCTGTCCATTCACTTTGAACATTCTCCCATCCTTCTCATCTTGCAAAGTCACTGCTCCATGGGGGAAAACCTCAATCACCACAAACGGACCTGACCATTTGGACTTTAGTTTCCCAGGAAACAATTTTAATCTAGAATTATAAAGCAAAACTTTTTGACCTTTGACAAATTCTTTAGGCCTAATTTTCTTGTCATGCCACAACTTAGTCTTTTCTTTATAAATTTTCGCATTCTCATAAGAAAATTGGCGAAATTCTTCCAATTCGTTAAGCTGTAGCATTCGCATTGCTCCTGCACTACTCAGATCAAAATTTAACTTTTTCAAAGCCCAAAACGTTTTATGCTCCAACTCTAATGGTAAATGACAAGCTTTCCCATATACTAACCGATAGGGAGACATACCTAGAGGAGTCTTATAGGCTGTCCTATAAGCCCAAAGAGCCTCATCCAACCTAAAAGACCAATCCTTTCTAGATGGATGGACTACTTTTTCTAGAATTGATTTAATTTCCCTATTACTTATCTCAGCATGACCATTAGCCTGTGGGTGATAGGGGGTAGCTATCCTATGCTTGATTCCATACTTAGCTAAAAGCTTAGTTAAGATATTATTAACAAAATGTGTACCCTCATCAATTATTAGAGCTCTGGGTGTCCCAAACCGCGCAAAAATGTGCGATTGGAGAAACCTTGAAACCGTCTTGGCATCACTCTGTTGGCATGCAATGGCCTCCACCCACTTGGACACGTAATCTACTGCCAATAAGATAAAAACATTGCCATTAGAAGGGGGAAATGGCCCCATAAAGTCAATACCCCATACATCGAATAATTCAACTTCTAAAATGTAAGTAAGAGGCATTTCATCTCTAGGCCCCAAGTTTCCTCTCCTTTGACAAGCGTCACATTGCTTGTAGAACCAGTGGGCATCCTTAAACAAGGTAGGCCAGAAGAATCCGCAATGCAAAATCCTCATAGCTGTCCTCTGACCGCTGAAATGACCTCCATACGGCGAAGAGTGACATTGCTCCAGGATTTCCTTTGCTTCATCACCTGAAACACACCTACGAATAATACCGTCAGAGCATTGCTTATACATAAATGGCTCATCCCAATAGAAAAATTTTGCATCATGCTTAAACTTTTTCTTCTGCCTCCAATCCATGTCAATAGGGGTGACTCCCTTTACCAAAAAGTTGGCAATATCAGCATACCAAGGGACATCCCTGACTACCTTTACCTGAACAGCAAAAAGCTGCTCATCTGGAAAAGAATCGGAAATGGCAGATTGCTCCAGCAAAAATGATGATGGATCAAGACGAGACAAATGATCTGCAATGACATTCTCTGATCCTTTCTTATCCTTTATCTCTAAGTCGAACTCCTGCAATAATAAAACCCAACGAATCAGTCTAGGCTTTGCATCTTTCTTTGACATTAAATACCTTATTGCTGCATGATCCGTGAACACCGTGACTTTGGATCCAACAGAATATGGCCGGAATTTCTCAAAGGCAAACACAACAGCTAACAACTCCTTTTCAGTAGTTGTGTAGTTGACTTGTGCCTCATTTAAAATCCTACTTGCATAATATATAGGATGGATAAATTTGCCCTGCTTTTGCCCCAGCATTGCACCTACTGCAGCATCACTCGCATCGCACATTACCTCAAACGGTAAATTCCAATTAGGTGTACAAAGAATGGGTGCTGAGATTAAAGCAGCCTTCAATGTCTCAAAAGCCTTCCTACAATCTGCATTAAAGTCAAAAACATGATCAGTGCATAATAAGTTACAAAGAGGTTTACTGATTTTTGAGAAATCCTTTATGAACCTTCTATAAAATTCAGCATGACCTAAAAAACTCCGAATCCCCTTCACTGAATTCGGTGGTTCTAATCTTTCAATAACCTCAATTTTTGCTCTATCAACTTCTAGACCATTCTTAGAAATCCTATGACCTAACACTATGCCCTCCTTCACCATGAAGTGGCATTTCTCCCAATTAAGAACTAGATGGGTATCCTCACATCTTTTCAACACCTGACCTAAATTATCTAAACAACTCTGAAAAGACCCTCCAAAAACTGAAAAATCGTCCATAAAGACCTCAACAGTGGACTCAATCATATAAGAAAAAATTGCCAAGGGTTTCAAATCTGATGCAACAATAATGGGCAACGTCTCACCTTCCCCAAGATATACATACTTCAGATGATCCGGCAAGGGTTTCAAATCTAAAGTAGGTGCCTCAATCAGGGATGGCTTAATTGGCGGAGCCTTCCTTTGATCTAGATCTAAAGACTCAAAAACATCCTTACACCTAAATAATTCTTTTTCATTTTTTCTTTCTAAAGAACAAACTTCTAAATCCTCTACACTAACCTTTCCATGATTTTCCAAATGCTTATTAGCCGAATCTTGAATTGCTGTCTCAACAATTGTGTTCTCCAGAATCCTAATGAAAGAGCAATCTTCCATCTCGTCTGGATATTTCATGGCCTTAAACACATTAAATTTTACTTCCTCGTTACAGACTCTCATTGTTAATTCCCCTTTTTGAACATCTATTAACGCCCTACCAGTAGCCAAAAATGGACGCCCTAGAATAATTGGGACATCTTTGTCAGCCTCATAGTCTAAAATAATGAAATCAACAGGAAATATGAATTTATCTACCTTTACTAAGACATCCTCAATCTTACCCTCTGGATATGTGATAGACCTATCAGCTAGTTGGAGCGTAACTGTGGTAGGTCTAGCTTCACCAATACCTAACTTCCGATAGACCGAAAGAGGCATAAGGTTAATGCTTGCACCTAAATCACAGAGTGCTCTACCTAACTCTTTTCCACCTATAGACACAGGTATAGTAAATGATCCTGGATCCTTAGCCTTGGTTGGTAGCCCATTTTTAAGAATAGCACTACATTCTTCAGTAAGTGATACAGTCTCAAACTCACCTAACCTCTTCTTTTTAGTTAAAATATCCTTAAGAAATTTAGCATAATTAGGCATTTGCTCGATAGCTTCTACTAAAGGGATATTTATATGCAATTGCTTAAGAATCTCTAAAAACTTTTTAAATTGACCATCCTGATTCTTAGGCTTTTGCCTTTGTGGAAAAGGTAGAGGTGGTACATAAGGCGGGGGCGGCACATAAGGTGGTTCCACATCTGGAACAAAACCAGATACTCCAGCATCGTTATTGCTGCCTCCAGCACCCTGACCAAACTCCAACTCTTTCTCAATAACAACATTATTTCTATCACAATTATTATCTATATCCTGGGTTTTACTAGGCTCTCTTCTTTCTTCTAGTGGCTTACCACTCCTAAGAGTCACTGCTTGTACCTGCTCCTTACCTTCCCTTTTAGGGTGTTCAGTATCTGATGGAAGTTTCCCTTGAGGCCTTACTTTCAGCTCATTAGCTAGCTGACCCACTTGCAATTCCAGGGCTCTCATTGAAGCTTGATTACTTTGAATTGCAGCGTCTGTACGAGCCATAAATTCTTTCATCATTGCCTCGAGAGAATTCCCCGAATTTTGCTGGGGCAAAGCCTGCTTATTTTGCTGGGGCAATACCTGTGTTTTAGCAAATCCCGGCTGGTTCACCTTTTGCTGTGCTTGCACATTACTCCCTTGTCCTCCCCACGCGAAGTTGGGGTGGTTGCGCCAACCTGGATTATAGAAGTTAGAATACGGGTTGTTCATCTGATTACCTACAAAAAACACAGAAGCTGAATTGCTGGGGCAAAACTCGTAGTTGTGATTTTCACCACAATAGACACATGCTTCCTCTGTGACTTGGTTCACCACTGCAGCAGGCTCCACAACTGGCGGCTGCTGATGACTAATCACTGTCACATTCTTAAGAGCGTTAGCAATCATAGCAAGATCAGCCCTAATGGTGGACACACCATCAACCTCTAACACACTCTTAACCTTTTTATTTGTGCCTCTAACATCCGACCACTGACAACTATTAGTAGATATTCTTTCTAAAATCTCATAGGCTTCGTTAAAAGTTTTTGCCAAAAGGGCCCCTCCAGCCGAAGCATCAACCATACCTTGAGTTACCGCATTCAATCCATTGTAAAACGTTTCCATTTGAATACAATGTGGTAAGCCATGGTGGGGACACTTTCGCAACAGCTCCTTAAACCTCTCCCAAGCCTCACTAAAAGTCTCATCTTCAAGTTGCCTAAACCCTACTATTTCACTCCGTAATTTAGCATTTCTATTAGGTGGGAAATATTTACTCAAGAATTTTTCAGCTAACTCATCCCATGTCCTAATTGATCCTGGAGCAAAAGAATTTAACCACGCCTTCGCTCCATCCCTAAGAGAATACGGGAACAAAGTTAATCTAAGAGCATCTCTAGGCACTCCTTGAATTACAAAAGAATCACTAACTCCTAGAAAAGACCTAAGATGTAAATGAGGGTCTTCAGATGACAAACCATGGAATTGCCCCACGGTTTGCAACATCTGAAACATTACCGGTTTCATTTCAAAATTCGCCGCTTGAATTTGAGGACGTGCAATCCCTGGATTCAACTCATCAAACATCGGAAAAGCATAAGCTCGAATGGCTCTGGTCCTATCGTTCGCTACCAAGATAGGATTCTCAGCCTGATTATTTTGCTGCTCATTTTGCTCCAGCGGCGGGTTTTGCTGCTGCACACGATTCTGCTGGGGGTTCGCTAGACCTTCAGGACCTTGTGGTAAATGTGGTATGTCAGCCATTTGATTCTGTTGTCTACGCTGCTCTCTCCTTCTTATCCTGAATGTTCTCTCGATTTCTGGATCAAGCTCGAACCTCACCCCAGGCGGATCGCTCATGCACCAAACTCACACCTGCAAAAACAAAAGAAACAATCAAAAAGTTCTAGCACCAAACCACTAAAACACATACACAAAACAGATCAGATAAAAACTTATTCAATTCCCCGGCAACGGCGCCAAAAACTTGTTGGGTTCCTAGAGTGAGTAAAAATATGATATAAAAGACTCTAGAATTCCTGTGCAAGTATACACAGTCTACAGCAAGTAATATTATCAATCCGAGTCCTGAATTAGTTTCCACTCTACCTATTTTGTGTAACTTTCTAATGGTTTCAAAGATGGTAAAATAATTTGGTTTTATAAGAATTATGCTGAAGCAAAATAAATGACAGAACAACTAGTAAACAAATAGATAGACAGATTAAAGACAGGCGCTGGTTAGGATTTAGTGATTGTTCTAAAAGATGCTCTAGCAATATTATTGATCATGCATTTCTCGCAGTATTATTAGTGGATTCCTCCCGGAACTCCGGATCTTTTGGGATGTGTTTCAACCCCAATGAAGTACGACCGATCAAGCACTAGGCAACTGGCTATCCCTAGCTCAGTCACTGGCGTTCACCAATACACAATGATCGTAGTGTGGATAATTGCCACACACTCCCTAAATCATCCCTGAAACTAGAGAGAGCTATTCACACCGGCTGGCCAGGCGGGCATAAAATGGAAATAAGCACAACAATTAACCAAAATGCGATAGTCAATATATTACTAGAGATGAAACACGTCAATCACATTATTCCTAACCAACACCTAAGCTACTTAGTTCATAATAGGCATGGAAATACGAATTACAATCTGAGTAGGCATGTCCATAATCACAAGATAATAAAGAAAATAATAATCTCCTTAATCAACTTGCGGATGATGGTGTTCTTGGTAATCTCTAATCTCTCTATACTACTCGGCTTCCAAGGAAAGTTGGAATGCTTTTGACTTGGACGGCTACTTCCTTTTATAGAGGTGGTAGGAGGCTTGAATTAGGTCAACCTGGACACGTGTAAGGCTCTCCTTGCCCCTTTATCCCGAAAATAATTCAACAGAAGTCGGTTCATGAAGTTGGCTAACGAGCTGTGACGTGGCAGTTTTGCCTCCGGGTTTGCTCCAACATAAAATTCGCTCCCTCAAGTCGCCCTGCAACAGATTCTGCACAAAATGATTTCCAAAGCTTCCATTCTTCCAAATGGGTTAAAACATGTAATATATATCTAAAACCAACCCTAATAAGCACAAAGGACACACAAAACCCTATATAAATGAGGCCTAAATAACTACCTTTTGGGCAGTTATCAGTAGGATATCATCTACATACAGTACTAAGAAAGCTACGGAGTTGTTAATGATCCTTTTGTAAACACAAGGCTCATCAACATTTTGTTCAAAGCCATAAGATTTGATCGCAGTATCAAATCTCATATTCCAGGATCTAGATGCTTGTTTTAATCCATAAATGGATCGCTTAAGCTTGCAAACTTTTTGCTCTTGATCCTGAGCTATGAACCCCTCTGGCTGAGGCATGTAGATACTTTCTTCAAGATTACCGTTTAGAAAGGCAGTCTTGACATCCATTTGCCATATTTCATAATCGTAAAACGTGGCAATGGACAAAAGTATCCGGATCGACTTTAACATGGCAACAGGGGAGAAGGTTTCTTCATAGTCAATCCCCTCCCGCTGGGTAAAACCCTTTGCCACAAGTCGTGCCTTAAAGGTCTGTACCTTTCCAACAGCGTCTCGTTTTCTCTTGTAGATCCATTTACACCCTATGGGTCTAACCCCTTCAGGTTGATCTACAAGATCCCATACTGAATTAAAATGCATGGACTCGATTTCCAAGTCCATGGCTTTAATCCACTCGTTCTTGTCAACATCATCCATTGCCTGTTTAAAGGTTAATGGATCCTCGATTCCGTCATCAGGTATGACGACTGGAGTTTCAGTTAAACCCAAATAGCGATCAGGTTGTCTAACAACCCTCCCACTACGTCGAGGTTCTCTTATTTCTTGAGAAGGACGCGATTGACTCGAGGTGCCAGCATCATCAACAACTCTTGTTGATGTTTCTGTAGCTTCGTTTGATAGTTCACTTAAAACGACTTTACTTCGTGGCTTGTGATCTCTGAGGTGGTCTTCTTCTAGGAATGTAGCATTTGTCGATACAAGTACTTTATTTTCCTCTGGGTCGAAGAAGTATCCACCTCTCGTTTCTTTGGGATAGCCTACAAATAGGCAAAATCTGGAATGAGGCTCCAATTTCTTTGGGTTTGCATCTAGCACGTATGCAGGGCATCCCCAAATTCTGAAATGTCGTAAACTAGCTTTACGACCTTTCCAGAGCTCAAACGGTGTTTCAGAAACACTCTTTGATGGAACTACGTTCAAGATATAAACCGCAGTTTCTACTGCATATCCCCAAAACGAGTTAGGCAACTGAGCATAACTCATCATCGAACGAACCATGTCCAACAAGGTTCTGTTTCTCCTTTTCGATACACCGTTTTGCTGAGGTGTACCAGGGGCTGAGAGTTGGGACGTAATTCCATGCTCTATCAAATAGTCTTGAAAACTTGAGTCCATATACTCTCCACCTCGATCGGATCGAAGTGTTTTTATCGTCTTACCTAATAGGTTCTCAACCTCAGCCTTGTGCTCTTTGAACTTTTCAAAAGCCTCGGACTTATGATGCATTAGGTAGAGATAGCCATACCTCGAATAATCATCAATGAAACTGATGAAATATTCGTACCCTCCTCGAGCTCTAATGTTCATTGGTCCACAGAGGTCAGAATGAATGAGCTCTAGGGGCTCTTTGGCACGATAACCTTTTCCGGTAAAAGGTCGTTTTGTCATCTTGCCCTCAAGGCATGACTCACAAGGAGGTAACGAGTCGTCTTCTAACTTGTTTAGAAGTCCACTCTTGACAAATCTCCCAATCCTATTGAGGTTGATATGGCCTAACCTCAAGTGCCAGAGATAGGTATCTTGAGAAACTCTTCGCTTTTTAGGTTGAGTCTCAGCGGTCTTAAACATCTCGTGATTTAAAATAGCTTTAGACTCAATTGGTCTCAAAACATATAATTTATTCTTCAAGTTTGCAGAGCAAACATCAATACCTCTTTTAGTTATGAACGCTTCATTAACAGAAAAAGAAATTGAGTAACCTTGTTCTAATAAACAAGATAAAGAAATCAAATTTCTTTTAATTTTCGGAACTATGTATACATTATCTAATATCATGTAACGTTCCTTGGTGAAGAATAATTTTACATCTCCCACTGCAATAGCCGAGATGACTTCTCCTATTCCAACTTTAAGAGTCATCTCTCCAGCTATTAGCTGTTGCCAGGAACTCATTCCTTGAGATGAAGAACATACGTGATTAGTGGCACCTGAATCGAGTATCCAGGCAGAATCGTCGTTTTCCACTAAACACGTTTCCAAGACTAATAAATCGCATTTAGAGTCGTGGATCATGTTTTTCTTGGCTATGCAGTTAGTTTGAGGACATTCCTCAGTTGAGACCAAACCTAAATTCTTTGCCACGTGTTGAGCGTTTAAGCAAGTATTCTTAGTCGTATGTACTAAACCGTTTAATTTGGCATTTGACAAAGCACATACGTTTTTCGACATATTGCTGAAACAAACAAATTAATCTCTATTAGAAACAAGCACTAAACCCATTAATCACATTTATCCAATCAGATTTAGCAAAAGCAATCATCGACCCATATATACAATTGATTTATTTGCAACGATACTTCAAGGGTTTAGAATAACCTCTACCGTAGGACAGTCAGCTACTCCTCCTCTGAATCGAGACAATCTCGGCCAAATACTATTCCCAGAATAACTCTTACTCCAATAGTTATTAGCTAACGTTAATTTGGTCAAGACCATCTTGTAAGTGTTACCCATCATTTTCAGATCGCAGAGGACGGCCCCAACAATGCCACCGTAGGGAAGAGCTAATGTTGGGAATGGCCCTAGGAAACCCTATCCATTTATGGAGTTTGCGTTGTTCCGAATCCCATGCACAAGCCCTCCGTAGGGTGATCGCTCCTTGGGCGACTCGCAGGCAGTGCATAGGAATCTCACGGTGCAACCTAATGATGGAGACCGCAGGATACGTTTGACATGTTTCCTTCTCCCACTTACTATGAACACTTTCCCCATTCACCTTGATATTAACCCATGCAAACACCATCCGTAGGGGGACGCTCCTAGGGCGCCTCGAGGCCAAGCATGGATCTCACGGTGTGAACTCAAGGGGACGTGAGAGTAGAAACTTAATATGAATATTTCGTTTCTATACTTTTCCTCCCACTAAAGTGTTGTAAGGTTTTAGGGTCTTATTACTTAGGTAAATTCCGGCTAAATGAATCTATCTAAGTCTATGCCTTATTAAACAAGGTCTTTACACTAAATGTCTAGGTGATTAAACACTTTTAATAACCTAGTGACATTGCATGGTAGTAAGACTATGGTTAATTCAACTCAGGTTCCGAACCATTTGCCGGGAGAGTTCCCTTATAACCAAGGTCTTATGTCCTACTTACTCGAATTTTTAAAACTATTTTAAAAACTAAGTAAGACATATTTCTAATCCTATTAGAAAAGGCGATCTTAGGTCTACTTCATTTTAAACCATTTAAAGAATGACAAGATCCTAAGATCCTATGTTAGCATGCAACTCTTTGTTATAGATTTTACGGTTTCTATTTATCAACTTTTATAACTCTTATAACTTTTAATGAATAAACCCTATAACATGCTTTCTAATGGTGTTTTAAAGCATATAACAATCAATCATTCAAGTTATAAGAAAAGCACCCTTTAGAAACAACCTATGTCTAGGTTTGTATAACTCTTTATACTATGATGTCTAGGTGATAACAATTTAAAACCTCACACCGCTCACGCATGCTCATAAAACTCGAGTTAACTTAACTCAAGAACCGACTCAATGCCCAGGTAGGAGGTGTTCCGTAAACCGTCAACTTAAATACCTCCAGCCTTAGACAGCATTTTGTCGGGTGAGTTCTCTCGTAACCGTTGTTTTACAAGATATCGACCTAAACTATGCAAGTTGATCGAATTGTTGAAGGTTCATTAACCTAAGTGAGCATGCACTTAATCTTGTTATAGATTTTAGATTTCTATCTCTTTTTATAACAATTATAAAATCAATCCATAACAAGTCTAATTTGAATATAACACTTATAAACAAACTAAAGAAATTTCATGCTACATGCTTGGTTAATTTTATCTTTTAATAATTATAACTATTATAAGAATTAATCAATTTTAATTAACCATTCAAGCACGAATCTCCCTAAATTAATACAACTCTTATATTAATAAAACATGAAATTTCCCTCATGCATTTGAATTAATCAATAACACTTATTAAAATTAAACAAATGCATGAACATGCTTTCCTATGGTGGGGTTTTAAAACTATATGGCTTGCTCATAATGCACATACATCCATTTAATTAAATCATACATTCACAATGCATAAAGTAATTAAATCAAGCTAAAATGGAATAGTTTGGCAATTTTAAAAAAAAACACAAGCAATTTCACTAATTATTACAATAATAATTAATAAATAAACTTGCAGCACGCCCGAGCTTCACGAACCATCCCGAACCGCTCATCCAAGCAATGAACCGGCCATGCAATGAGTGAAATGAGGCTGCAACAGACCGAGCCGAACCAAAAGGTAGCAACTGTACCGGACAAAAATTCTGGAATAGAAGAAGAAAACCTCAGGAATCATATATATGGAATTGCACAAGATAACAAAGATTAATTAGATTAATCATATCAAAAATAATTTGAAAATTTTCAAATTAATTACCAAGCAATCAATTTCAATTTAGAATTGAAATTGGGGATAATTTGCAAGCTTGAAATTTGATTTCAATGCATGATCATTCAAAGTGGAAAGACAACTCACTCATGCATTGTTGCATGTCTTGTGAGATGTACACCTAGAATCCACTTGAACTTGCAAATACACCATGTGTCTTGTGTCTTGAGGCTTGGCTTTGCATGGAGAATGTCTTTAAAAGGAGCTTGAATCAAATTCAAAGGGATGAGAGCCATTTTCCTTAATGTTATGCAGCTGGAATTTGGACTCAAAGTTCTCTCATCTCTCATTCTTCTCCATTGCTTGATGCTTCAAGCATTCCCTTCCCATTCCCTATCTTATATAGAGTCCCACAAGTCGTTCTTGGCCCGGAGTATAGTAGGGAAGACTCTAGAGGTTGTCCAAGGAGCATAGGAGAGGCAAACACCACAAGGAGTTCAACATAAGTGAGCTACAAAGGTTGGATGTCAAGACTGCCTTTCTGAACGGTAATCTTGAAGAAAGTATCTACATGTCTCGGCCAGAGGGGTTCATAGCTCAGGATCAAGAGCAAAAAGTTTGCAAGCTTAAACGATCCATTTATGGATTGAAACAAGCATCTAGATCCTGGAATATGAGATTTGATACTGCGATCAAATCTTATGGCTTTGAACAAAACGTTGATGAGCCTTGTGTTTACAAAAGGATCATTAACAACTTCGTAGCTTTCTTAGTACTGTATGTACATGATATCCTACTCATCGGGAATTATGTAGGTTATCTTACTGACATTAAACTATGGCTAGCAACTCAATTCCAAATGGAAGATTTGGGTGAGGCACAATTTGTTCTAGGGATCCAAATTGTTCGAAACCGAAAGAACAAAACGCTAGCCCTGTCTCAAGCTTCTTATATCGACAAATTGTTAGTTAGATATAAAATGCAAAATTCCAAGAAAGGACTATTACCTTTCAGGCACGGAATTAACTTGTCTAAGGAACAGTGTCCTCAGACACCTCAAGAAGTTGAGGACATGAGACGTTTTCCCTATGCCTCTGCAGTAGGTAGCCTAATGTATGCCATGTTGTGTACAAGGCCTGACATTTGTTATGCAGTAGGGATTGTCAGTAGATATCAATCCAATCCAGGATTCGATCACTGGACAGCCGTTAAAAATATCCTCAAGTATCTAAGGAGAACGAGGGACTATATGCTCGTGTATGGTTCGAAGGATTTGATTCTTACAGGATACACTGATTCTGATTTTCAAACCGATAAAGATTCGAGGAAATCTACATCGGGGTCAGTATTCACTCTAAATGGAGGAGCAATAGTATGGCGTAGCATCAAGCAAGGATGCATTGCAGACTCGACCATGGAGGCCGAATATGTAGCCGCTTGCGAAGCAGCAAAAGAGGCAGTATGGCTCAGGAAGTTCCTAACTGACTTGGAAGTCATTCCGAATATGCATCTGCCTATCACCTTGTATTGTGATAATAGCGGCGCAGTTGCAAACTCAAAGGAACCTCGCAGCCATAAGAGAGGCAAGCACATCGAAAGGAAATACCATCTCATTAGGGAGATTGTGCACCGAGGAGACGTGATCGTCACGAAGATAGCATCGGAGCACAACATTGCTGATCCATTCACAAAGGCTCTCACAGCTAAAGTGTTCGAGAGTCATCTAGAAGGTCTAGGTCTGCGAGATATGTACGAGAAATAATCTAGGTCAAGTGGGAGATTTGTAACCGATATTTTGATACCTTTGCATACTGGGTATTTAGATGCCCTAGTTTATTGTATTTTTACTCTGTTATTAATACAAGTATTTATTCACCCACTGTTGTTATAGATTATAGTACATCCCACTAAACTAAGAGTTTTAGTTCAAGTGGGAGATTGTTGGGATAGGTGTCCTAAAACTCGTAGATAGTGAATGATAAACGAATTTTATACTTATTCGATAAAGGCGTTATCGAGACTAATTCAGTAAAGTTATTACTGAATAAAGTAAATTGCACAGATAATTACCCAAATCCAATAAACTAAGATCCATGGCTATAGGATGAACTCTTGAGCTTTATGTAGAGACATAAAAGTGGATCAAGCTTGAGTAATAGCCAAAACGGTCTATAGTATAGGAATAGGGTTGGGTACCTTATTCTGGGGACACTATGAGACGCGGCCCACTTTATAGATGGTATAGACGATGTGATCCTAAATCGTCCATGTAGAGACATGCGAGTGGGGGCGTCCTATGCAATGAGTTTGCATAAGACCAGGACCAAGAAATAAGTCACTCTCGCTTTATAACACCGTTTACTGACGAGACTGACTATTTCATGTGATGACCTAGGTAACTCGATCTTAATCCTGAGCTAACTATGAACTCCTGTTTATTCGGACTTATCCTTAGATCTGCATAGGTGAGAGTGGCTCAGTATCGCCGACTCAATAAGCCTCCCATTTCAGGGATAGGAATGGGTAGATAGCTGGGGACATAGTCGTGCAAGAAGGAATTCACTCCTACCCGAATTAGGGATAGTAGAGAGGTTGTTCCCTTAAGTGCCGACTCCGGGGCTTGAACAAAGGGATCCCACCCTCTCATTGGCCCGAGAGGGACTCGGTTTATTGGTTGGACCATAAACCAATTGTTCATTAGAGGATCAGTGGGACTTAAGGAACTAGAAGTACTATAGGGGTAAAACGGCTTATTGACCTAGCTATAGCTACGAACAACCTGTGAAGGATCGACTTACTAATCATGGTTAAATCAAGTGGACAGAAATATATCTATAGTGAGGGGAGTGCAACTATCGGGCTATAGTGGAGTGTCCCGATAGTTAACGAATGTTGGCTAGCTTGGCAATGAGATTAGTCGGTTAGCCTCGAATCGTTGGAGCCCAGGATCTATAGGTCCATTAGGTCCCCCTACTAGCTCATATCGGAATTAAGCCTAGAACAAAAGATAGGAAGCTTTGAATTGTTCAAAAATCGGGAAAAAGGATATTATCGTAAATTGTGTTTGACACAATAATTTAATTATGAATTAAATTATAAAATGAGAGATGGAGTATTTAAAAGTGTTTTGAATACCATATATATGTATTAGGAATCATATATGATTTATTGCACAAGATTAGAATGATTAATTGGATTAATCATAAGAAATCATTTTGTAATGCCTCAAAATCAATTACCTAATGTTAAATTCAATTTGGAATTGAAATGAACATTAAATTGCAAGCTTGAAATTAGATTTCAATTTGTATTTGGTGGATTTAGTTGGAAATCCACTTATGCATGAACATTCAAAGTGGAAAGACAACTCACTCATGCATTGTTGCATGTCTTGTGAGATGTACACCTAGAATCCACTTGAACTTGCAAATACACCATGTGTCTTGTGTCTTGAGGCTTGGCTTTGCATGAAGAATGTCTTTAAAAGGAGCTTGAATCAGATTCAAAGCTAAGAGAGCCATTTTCCTTAATGTTATGCTACTGGAATTTGGACTCAAAGTTCTCTCACCTCTCATTCTTCTCCATTGCTTGATGCTTCAAGCATTCCCTTCCCATTCCCTATCTTAAATAGACTCCCACAAGTCGTTCTTGGCCCGGAGTATAGTAGGGAAGACTCTAGAGGTTGTCCAATGAGCATAGGAGAGGCAAACACCACAAGGAGTTCAACATAAGTGAGCTACAAAGGTTGGTGTTTTCTAAACTCTCTATTCTGTCTTTTCTAGAACATGCATGCTTTAGGAGTAAAATTGAATGTCTTAAGTGCTTTCGATCTTCAATTGCTTCCGCATGTGTAATATGTACACCTTCAATCCCACCATAGGTTAAGCATGTTTTCATGCATATTTATGTTATAATTGTTATAATGTATGGTAATTATGCATGAATTTAATTTCATGAGTTATTTAGTATAATTGTTAAATTAAATATATGAAATTGGTGAAGCATGATGCATGACATTAATTTAGCTAAATATAATTGTTATATTTAATTAATGTAGCATGCATGCTTAGGATTATTTTCATGAGAATTAATATAATTAGTTATATTATGAATGAAAATAATAAACACTACAACAATTTGGGGCTACGATGTCGGATTGTATTTTTTAAATAATGACGGATTGACTCAAAGATAACGGATTACTAAAAAGATGCCATTTAAAAAAAAAACGGAAATTTGGGCTACGATAACGGTTTAGGCCCGTTATGAAAGACAACCGTACAATGACGGTTTAAGTCCGTCATCGAAGGTTGAGAAAAAAAATCCGCAAGTACAAACTTTCCATGTCAGTTTACAAGACATTAAAGGTGTTTTAAAAAATGGCACGAAAATAGGTTCCAAAGATCACGGTTCTAAACCGTTATGAAAGATATTGATTAATGACGGTTTGGGCCCGTCATGCAAAGTAATTTAAAAAAAGGCGCCGCAATTTTCGCGGTTTGACGGAAGTTTTTCGGAAAATAGTTAGCAACGATAACGGTTTTACACTGTTATTAAAGAGATTGATTAATGACGGTTAGAGCCCGTCATGAAAACTAATTTTAAAAAGACGCCGTGTTTTTCGCGGTTTGACGGACTTTTTTCGAAAAATATAATCAACAATGTCGGTTTGGGCCCGTCATGTAAAGAACGATTCAAAGTCGGTTTTTGCCCGTCATTAAAGTGTGGGCTTCAATGTCGGTTATGGGCCGATAGTTAATTGCAGGTTAGATGACGGGTTAGGCCCGTGATCAAAGGTGGGCTTCAATGTCGGTTAGGGCCCGTCATTAAAGGGATGGGCTTCAATGTCGGTTATGGGCTAATGGATTTTAATTGATTCCGATGACGGGCTTGGCCCGTCATTAAAAGGCAGGTTCAATAACGGTTTGTAACCGACATGGAAGAGGCACATTACGATGCCGTTTTAATGTCTTTAAAAGCGCGGCCTGTACATCTCGAAACGACGTCGTTTCTCTTTAGTCAAAACGACGTCGTTTTGATTAATGAGATCAAAACGACGTCGTTTTGATTTAGTATTTCGTTTGGGATTAGGGCAAACGACCGTCGTTTTGGCGTTGCAATTTGCGATTGCACAGTGTCGTCTTGTTCCTTCGATCAGTTCGTTGTAAACGCACGGCCTCTCATCAAACGATTGTCGTTTTGGAGTTTGTCCGAAATCAGTTGAAGGCGACGGAATCAATCCTCATGGTGACCTTAGTAGTAGATATAGTTGTTGGCCAGTTATAATAGTGATTTATAACCTCCCACCCTGGTTGTGCATGAAACGAAAGTTTATGATGCTGACTACATTAATATCTGGTCCCAAACAACCTGGAAATGACATTGACGTATACTTAGGTCCATTAATTGATGACTTGAAAAGGCTATGGTCTGATGGGGTTGCATGTTACGATGCATATAGAGGTCAATCTTTTGTCTTGAAAGTTGTTTTACTGTGGACCATAAACGATTTTCCAGCATACGGAAATCTATGCAGCTGCACTGTGAAAGGTTATCATGCATGTCCAATTTGTGGGGAACAGACGTCCTCCATTCGACTGACGCATGGAAAAAAGATAGCATACCTTGGACATCGATGGTTTTTACCTCGACATCATCCATATAGAAGGGAGAAAAAGACATTTAATGGACAACAAGAGTTTGAACTAGCACCAAATGCATTGTCTGGAGAGGAAATCTTGGCAAGAATGAATAAAATCAACAATGTTTTGGGTAAACAAGCTGGAAAACGAAACCGGTCAGAAGAACTTTCAAGCAGTTACTGGAAGAAAAAGTCTATTTTTTTTTAGTTAGACTATTGGAAACGTCTTCAGGTGAGACATTGTCTAGATGTAATGCACATCGAGAAAAACGTGTGCACTAATATCATCGGCACCTTACTTGATATTCCTGGAAAAACTAGAGATGGATTAAAAACCCGAGAGGATTTGGTTGATTTAAATATTAGGACAGAATTGGCCCCACAAGTAAGAGGAAATCGAATTTTCATACCTCCAGCATGTTACACACTATCACGATCGGAGAAAGTAAGCTTGTGTAAGACACTAGCAGAAATTAAGGTGTCTGATGGATATTCGTCCAACATACGAAATCTTGTGTCACTCACAGATTTGAAGCTTTATGGTCTCAAATCTCATGACAATCACGTTCTTATGCAACAGTTGCTTCCTGTGGCAATTCGTGGGATCTTACCGAAGCATGTGAGGTATGCCATTATTCGGTTATGTTTTTTTTTCAACGCTATATGCAATAAAGTGGTGGATTCATCGAAGCTCCATGAGTTGCAAAATAAAATAGTAGTTACTCTGTGTCTGTTAGAAAAATATTTTCCACCCTCATTTTTCACTATTATGGTGCACTTTACAGTGCATCTAGTGAGAGAAATAGAACTGTGTGGGCCCGTTTTTCTAAGATGGGTGTATCCTTTTGAACGATACATGAAAGTATTAAAAGGTTATGTTAGGAACAAAAACAGACCGGAAGGATGTATAGGTGAATGTTATATCATTGAAGAAGCCATGGAATTTTGTTCTGAATTTTTATCTGGTATGCATCCAATTGGTTTGGGCTCAAGTTTAAAAGAAGATGATTCGTGTACTAGCAGACCATTATCAACTGCTACTTATATCAGACCAGATAAACAACAGTTGGATCAAGCTCACCTTTATGTACTAGAAAACACAGACGAGGTGCTTCCATTTATAGAGTACGTATATACACCATTACTTTACTAACTTTATTTCAAACATCAGGTGATATGTGATTGTACTGACACATGCGTGTGATATATATGTATATATCATTGCAATAGGCAACACAAGAAGTTTTTGAAAACAGTCAATCCAACCAAGTCAAGAAATCCAAAATGGTTGCAAGATGAGCACAATCGTACCTTCATAAACTGGATACGAGAAAGGGTATCAATTCGTAATTTATTTCATATTATTTCTACATAAAGAGATATATATTATTATTTTATTGTAACGAAAACAATACAAGTCCTACTTGCCGTTGAAATTCCAAACAACAATGTCTCATCTACATTGAGGTGGTTAGCTAATGGCCCTCGTCCGGATGTATCCTCATATGCCGGATATATGGTGAATGGTCGTCGATATCATACAAAAGAACGTGATCGAATAAGGAATGTCCAAAATAGTGGTGTTAGTTTAGTTGCTAACACTATGCAAATTTCCAGTGCTAAAGATAAAAATCCCATTATCTCAGACATGGTTTTCTATGGAGTAATTCAAGAAATTTGGGAGTTAAACTATTATGGTTTCACAGCTGTTTTGTTAAAATGTGACTGGGTGGACAACAACAAGGGCATCAAGATAGATGAACTTGGATTTACAACAGTGGATTTTAATCGATTAGGACATAAATCAGATCCATTCATTTTGGCAACTCAAGCAACTCAAGTGTTTTATGTTAATGATCCTATGAATCCTAATTGGTCTGTTGTGTTGTCTCCACCTCAACGAGATCACGAAGACGAGTCAAACGATGATGAATTGGGAGACATTGCTCTAGATTGTTATGGTTTATTGAAATCAATGCCTAATATTACCACACTCAATGATATGAACGAAGACTCAACGTTGTTTACCAGAGCCGACTGTGACGGTGCATGGATTGACAAAAATTAACATTTTCACTAAATGTATGTGGTTAAGACTATATTGTGTATTGTTCGTTTGTTTTTTACGCACTTTTTTTTTATTATTCAGCAAACTTTCATACTTCTGAATATGATTGTTGTTTTTTATGTATAGATTATATCATGGACTCCTCTGGCAGAAGCAGCAGTAATGAAGGAGATCATTCTGATAGGAGATTCGTTCCTAGAGGTGCTACGACCATGCGCCATCTAACACGCATTAGGGATGGGGGAGAGAGGCTTGTCATTAGATATAATGACGAAGGGCAACCTGTTGGAGCGAACGCCACAACATTGCAAAGTCATCTCGGGGTTCTTGTGCGAAATCAAATCCCCATCACGTACGATCACTGGAGACACGTGCCACGTGATCTGAAGAACAGAATATTTGAATGCATTGAGGTATGTGAATAATAAAATTGGTTTGTGAATAATAGATCTGTACTGTTTTTCTAAGTTTTGTCTGATGCGAGATCTGACTCGCTTTGTTGTGGGATTTGTAGTTGAGTGGTCTTGAATATAGAAGTGTGTTTCCCATTCTTAACAGGTTATGAAAAAATTTTGAGTTAGCTATACGAACGTCGTTATGCTGCCGAAATTTTTAGTTCAGATAGTTAAAGTCAAGATCTAGGGTGTTACAGTAGATTATTTTGGTTATATGTGTTTTGTTAGATTAATTTTGTTACATTTAATATGAGTGTAGATGGCATTTGTCGTCGATCCCCGCTCGAAACACAGTTTATTGCAATCAGCGGGAACGAAGTGGAGAACATTCAAGAGTACGTTGACCCGAAAGTTTGTCATCCCATTTAAAGACCAACCATCTTGTTTGGCTCATCCTCCACAGAGGTATAATCACATTCCACAAGCTGATTGGGATGCATTTGTTCGAGCCAGGTTATCTGAAGAATTTCAGGTAATGTTATACAGATTTACATAACATTGTATTATGGGATATTTCATTTATGACATATGTTTTTTTTAATTGTTTCTAGAAACTTAGAAATGATCAGCAAGAACGAAGAGCGATGAATAAATATAATCACCATTTATCGCGTAAAGGATATGCGAAATTGGCGGATGAGATGGTAAGTGTTTATAACAATACGAAATCTACTGTTTAGATGGTATAAATATTCATAAAATAATATTTGAATATAGACATCTGCTGGGAAGGTAGTCAATCGTGGGACTTTATGGAAAGCCGCGAGATTGAACAAAAAGACAAAGGATTATGATAATGATTCCACACGTGAGATGGCACGTAGAATTGTGAGTATACACCTCCCTAATATATATTATGTGTGGTTATTATAAATACTAAATTTCATACCATTTATTTACCTGTGAAAGGATGAATTACAACAAAGCAACCCAGACAAAGATATTTTGACTGAAGCACTCGGGACACCTGAACACGCTGGCCGTGTCAGAGGAGTGGGGGATTTTGTTTCGCCATATTCATACTTCAATGTTGTGCGATCTAAATCAAAGTTGGCGAACGATTCATCAATGCCGGTTCAAAGTACTCAATTAACGAAGATTGAAGACAAAGAAATCCCACATGTGAATGATCAAAAGACTGAAGAAGTGAAAGAGATCTCACAGGTCAGTATTCAAAAGACTGAACATGTCAAGGAGATTTCATCGGTGAGTACTCAAGTCGTCCAAAAAAGTGACAAAGGAAATCAGCAAGAAAAAAACAAAATCGTCGTGCCTGAGCCAGAGTCTCCAAAGGTAAACTTGTTTGATATTATATTATATATTTACATTTTGCTTCTAGATTCTTCTGATAGGTTAGAGTTAGATTCTTCTGATAGGTTAGAGTCTTACATTTAGTTGTTAGCTCTGTTAGGATGCTTATGATTTAAAGTTGTGTTTATGTTCTAGATTTAATAAACATTTGGTGAAATAGTTTGTGTTTAATGAGATCTGTCTCGCTTATGTTATGAAGTTTGGGGCTTGTTGAGTTGTCTATGGTGTTGTAGCGATGTGTGGTTGAGTTTGGTGATCTTAGAAGTGTGTTTTCTCATTGAACATGTGTTATAAAAAAATTGGTTTAGCCCTATTTATGTCGTTATGCTGCCGAAATTTTTGGAGCACTCGAATAGTCTTAATGAATCATGGGGCGTTATAGTTGGAATACTTTTATTTTTTCATTATACTAATCAGTTTCTTGATTTTGTGTGAAGGGAAAACCATGTAAATTAGCTGTAGGCTCGATATCTAACATTGTTGCAACGGGCACACTGCTCGAAAGTGAGGCGAGTGAGATGGTCAATGGAGTTCTCCTAGGAAAACACAATGCCAAAGTTTTTGTTGACATGATCATTGTCGGACAAGAGAACCCTCGCATTCCAATTCCAGTGAAAGGTGAGATAGAGTTTCTCTCCCAATCTATAGGTGCTGCAGTTGCTTGGCCTCGTGCTTTGGTTGCTCTATGTAAAGATAAGGTATGTTTCTCTCGAACATATATTTAATTTCAATTATGTGTCAATGCCCTATATATATCACATTTCAAATATATTGTGTTTTAACTTGTTTTTTTTATAGGACTCGAAACATAAAACAGTGATAAAACACTCATTTCCTAAATCGACAACCACACCTCCATCTATCAAATTCCTGCATCGCTATGCCGAAAAGCTAGGCAAGGATGATTCGATGCGAGTGCCCATCAGCGATAGGATATTTGGAGCAGACAAAACAATTTTTCTCATGCCCGATGATATAATGCAATTTTGTAGCATGGTCGAGATATCAAATACTTGTGTATTGGTCTATATTGCGTAAGTATACTATTTTAATAATATTATAATTTCATTTACATTTATTTAATAGTATATAGTCTTATATAAGTATGCTACAGGTTCCTTTGGACGCATTTTAAGGAGACTAATAGACTAGACAGGTTTAAGATCGTTGACTCAAACGACATTGCACCGGTCTTTGGGACCAAGGAAAGTCATGCAAAAAGTTTAACTACCGTATTTTCTTCAGTACAACCGGGGCAAATGGTACTCCTTCCATATAATCCTGGGTAAGAGTAAATATATATATCAATGTTTGTTAGATTTAAACAAGTTTTGATAGTTGGTAATTATTGAATTTTATTTCTTTGGTTTTGATATAGGAATCACTGGGTATTGTGTGTTGTGAATGTAAGTAACAATACTGTTTATATATTGGGCTCCTTACATCCTAGTCTCTTGGATGACATCAAACACGTTATAAACACGTAAGTTTATTTGTTAAGCTAGTATATATGCACTCGTATAGTTTGTTCATTACTTAAGTATTTCTTTTGTATGTTTAATTTCTTTTTAACTTCATATATAGAGCATTGAGGGTTTGTCTGGCACAAAGTACATCGAAGCAATAACGAAAGACTTCTTGGATACCTGTAAAGGTAAGCATGCAGTAAATTTTTAATACTATATATGTAAATGGGTTTTTGAATATATTTTAAATACTGTTATGAGTTTTTTTTTTTTTAAGTGTCCTCGCCAACAAGGTTGTGTTGAATGTGGGTACTACGTGATGAAGTTTATGAGAGAGATTCTACATAATCCAGAGAGGCCCATCACTGCTCTCGTAAGTTTTGGATATTTCTAAACTTAGACTTGTGTATTATATATACGGTTAGACACTTTTCCTTAAATATAATAGTAATATCTATCTTCTTTTTTTTTTTTACAGTTTAATACTAAGAATCCCTTCACACAAGAACAGCTGGACGAGGTGCGAGTTGAATGGGTTACACATGTGTCAAACTTCACGTGAAGTGTATTCATCATTGTGGTAGCTAGCTGTTTCCTTTTAGACGATATAGGATATGAGTAGGGTTTTCAAGACATATATATATCTGGTAGTTTGAATGGACAACAAGGCGATTGTGCTTACATTTTATTCTTTTTGTAAATCTCTTAGTTTACTATATAGTTTAGAACAATTTAGTGGTTTTGGATATTGTATTGTGACGTTTGGAGTTTTTTGGATCAAATGAAATAAAGTATTTGATGTTTTCTCAATTGTTGTGGTTGGATTGAATATTATTATCAAATGTTCGTTTTAAATATCTGTAGATTATTGGATCAATTAAAATATTTTGCATTGCAATAATAGGTATTCAGGATGTGGGATTTGAATTATGGCAATAAATATGTTGCAGGTGGTATATGAGGAAAGATGTCATTTTAAAACTGTCATTAATGTAGTCATATATGTCGGTTGTAAACCGTTATTGTTGTAATCCGTGATCATAGGGGTTGACAAAGATGTCGGTTTTAAACTGTCATCGTTGGAATCTGTGATCGTACATGAAAGATCACATAGGCGTGTGATGACGGTTTAAAACCGTTATTGTTGTAATCCGTGATCGTAGGGGTTTGATCGCACCCAAAACAACCACGATTTTAAACCATGATTGTTGTAATCCGTGATCGTAGGGGTTCAATCACACCCAGAACAACCACGGTTTTAAATCGTGATTGTTGTAATCAGTGATTATACATGAAAGATCACGGAGGCGTTTGATGACGGTTTTAAACCGTTATTGTTGTAATCCGTGATCGTAGGGGTTAGATCACACCCAGAACAACAACGGATTCAAATCCGTGATCATAGGGGTTTAATAACGGTGCAGAACTGACATCTAAGCCCAAATTCGTTGTAGTGAAATATAAATCAATGCTTGTTTTCATGTATGATTTAATATAAAATGTTATATTAATTAAATGAAAATGGAATAACATTGAGCATGACATTAATTAGATTAATATAAGAGTTATATTATATTAATGTCAAAATTTCATGTAATTTAATTTCGTGGATGTTTAATTAATATAATCGATATTAATTAAATGAAATTGAAATTTCATGAAGCATGACACCACTTTAGATTAATATAATCGTTATATTATCGTTATCGGCGTCATAATAATATGATGTTTAATAATTAGAATATGATTGTTATTTTTTCCAACACCATAGAAGCATGTTATAGGGGTAATCATTAAAATTTTATAATAAGTTATAAAATTGATTAGAAACCGTCAACCTATAACAAAGATTTGCATGCAAACATAGGACCTTAGGTTAAAATGAATTAATTTTAAAATGTTTAAAATTAATTAGACCTAAGCTCATTATAATTCTAATAGGATTAGAATTATTTTCTTACTTAGAATTAAAAATAGTTTTAATTGACTAAGTAGGAAAAACATTACTATGATTATAAGGGAACTCCACCGGTTAAGTTCTGTCTAAGGCTGGGGGTACTTAAGATGACGGTTTACGGAACACCTCCTACCTGGGAACTAACCCGGAATACCAGAGTTGAATTAATCATAGTTAAATGTTAGCATGCAATATCACTAAGTCAATTAAAAGAGTTTAATTCACCTAGATCTTTAGAGTAAAGATTTATCATAACTATTGGTTATAAGGGAACTCTACAGGTAAAGTTCTGTCTAAGGCTGGAGGTACTTAAGATGACGGTTTACGAAACACCTGCTACCTGGGAACTGACTCGGAACTTGAGTTGAATTAACCATAGTTATGTTAGCATGCAATGTCACTAGGTCAATTAAAAGAGTTTAATTCACCTAGATCTTTAGAGTAAAGATTAATCATAACTATTGGCTATAAGAGAACTCTACCGGTAAAGTTCTGTCTAAGGCTGGAGGTACTTAAGATGACGGTTTAGGGAACACCTGCTACCTGGGAACTGAGCCAGAACTTGAGTTGAATTAATCATAGTTATATTAGCAAGAAATGTCTCTAGGTAATTAAAAGTGTTTAATCCACCTAGACATTAGAGAAAAGACCTATATATATATAAGTTATATATACAGGCATAGACTTAGATAGATTCACTTAGCCGAAATTTACCTAAGTAATAGACCCTATAATTATAAAAATACTTAGTGGGAGGAAATATGTCAAAACAAGATTTTCATAAATCAAGTTTTGCTCTCACGTCCTCAAAAGTTCACAACGTGAGGTCCATGCTTGGCCTCGAGTCACCCTGGGAGTGACCCCTACGGATGGTGTTTGCATGGATTAATATCAAGGTGAATGAGGGAGTATTTTATAGTAAGTGGGAGCAGGACATGTGTCAACGTATCCTACGGTCTCCTCCATTAGGTTGCACCGTGAGATCCCCATGATCTGCCTGCGAGTCGCCCTGGGAGCGATCACCCTACGGAGGACTTGATCATGGGAGTCGGAACAACGCAAACTCCAAAAATGGATAGGGTTTCTTAGGTCCATTTCCAACTTTGACTTTCCCTACGGTAGCATTGTTGGGGCCGACCTTTGAAATCTGAAAAATGGAGGGTCACACTTACGGGAAATTGTTAAGGTGTTAATAATTTCCTGACCGAAAAAACGGTAGCTAAGAACTATTGGAATATGAGTTATTCCGAGAATAGGGATTGGTTAAGATTGTCTCAATTCAGAGGAGGAGTAGTTGACTGCCCTACGGTAGCTGTTGTTTAAACCTCTGAAGTATCGTTGCAAAATGAATGTTTACTCTATGGGTCGATCATTACTTTTGCTAAATTGATTGGATTAAAATAATAATATTATTTTGTGTAATGGGTTAATGCAACAATACTTATTAAGTTAATTTGTTTGTTCTATCAGCAATGAAACGTTCTTTGTATGCCTCTAATTACGCCAATTACAAAACTGGTATTTCTAATACAACTAAGAAAATGAACTTAAACACTAAATGCGTGGAATTGGTCTTAACTGAGGACGGTCCTCAAGCCCATATGTCTAATTTATCTGAAATTGTTCATGATGAAAATGACATAGACTGCTTAGCACATCTCAATGAAAATAAATTTGATTTATTGATCATTGAAACGTGATAGTGGAAAATGATGATACAGCCTGGATCCTTGATTCAGGTGCCACTCATCACGTATGCTCTTCCTTTGAGGGAATGAGCTCCTGGCAACAGTTAGATGCTGGGGCAATGACTCTCAGAGTTGGGATTGGGGAGCTCATTTCTGCTAAAGCAGTGGGAGATATTAAAATGTTCTTCTCCAGGGAACGCTATATGTTATTAGATAATGTATATATAGTTCCCAAAATAAAAAGAAATTTGATTTCTATTTCTTGTTTGCTAGAACAAGGGTATTCAGTGTCCTTTTCTGTGAATGAAGCTTTCATTACTAAAAAGGGTGTTGATATATATTCTACAAAAATGGAGAACAATTTGTATGTCTTAAGACCAATAGAGTCTAAGGCTATTTTGAACAATGAAATGTTTAAAACAGCTGAGACTCAACCAAAAAGGTAAAAAGTTTCTCAAAGTACCTATCTTTGGCACTTGAGACTTGGCCACATAAATCTCAATAGGATTGAGAGATTAGTTAAGAACGGACTTCTAAGCCCGTTAGAAGATGGTACTTTACCTCCATGTGAGTCATGTCTCGAAGGTAAGATGACCAAACGACCTTTTACTGGAAAAGGTTATCGTGCCAAGGAGCCCTTAGAACTCGTACATACGGATCTCTGTGGTCCAATGAATGTAAGAGCTCGAGGAGGGTATGAATATTTCATCTCTTTTATAGATGATTATTCAAGGTATGGTTATTTATACCTAATGAGTCATAAGTCTGAAGCCCTTGAAAAGTTCAAGGAGTACAGGACTGAAGTTGAGAACTTGTTAGGTAAAACCATTAAAACACTTCGATCTGATCGAGGTGGAGAGTATTTGGACTTAAAATTCCAGAACTATTTGATAGAACATGGAATTTTGTCCCAACTCTCAGCACCAGGTACACCTCGGCAGAATGGTGTATCTGAAAGGAGAAACAGAACCTTGTTAGACATGGTTCGATCTATGATGAGCTATGCTCAGTTGCCTAGTTCTTTTTGGGGTTATGCAGTAGAGATTGCAGTTTATATTATGAATGTTGTTCCCTCAAAGAGTGTTTCTGAAACACCATTTGAGCTATGGAAATGGCGTAAAGCTAATTTTCGTCATTTCAAAATTTGGGGCTGTCGTGCACATGTGTTAGTGGCAAACCCAAAGAAATTGGATTCACGTTCAAAATTATGCCTATTCGTAGGCTACCCAAAAGAAACAAGAGGTGGATACTTCTTTGATCCACAAGAAAATAAAGTGTTTGTATCGACAAATGCTACTTTCTTGGAAGAAGACCACGTTAGAGAACACAAACCACGCAGTAAAATTGTGTTAAGTGAACTTTCTGGTGAAGCTACAAATGAATCAACAAGAGTTGTTGATGAGGCTGGACCTTCAACAAGAGTTGTTGATGATCCCAGTTCAGAGACTGGACCTTCAACAAGAGTTGTTGATGAGCCCAGTACATCTGGTCAAGCCCATCCTTCTCAAGAGTTAAGAATGCCTCGACGTAGCGGGAGGGTTGTTATTCAACCTGAACCCTATCTGGGTTTAGCAGAAACTCCAGCTATCATACCTGATGATGGGGTTGAGGATCCATTGACCTTTAGACAGACAATGAATGATGTGGATCATGACCAGTGGGTCAAAGTTATGGACCTAGAGATGAAGTCTATGTACTTCAATCAAGTCTAGGATCTTGTAGACCTACCTGAAGGGGTTAAACCCATAGGGTGCAAATGGATCTACAAGAGAAAAGTACAGACTTTCAAAGCTCGACTTGTGGCAAAGGGTTATACCCAATAGGAGGGGGTGGACTATGAGGAAACTTTCTCCCCAGTTGCCATGTTAAAGTCGATAAGGATTCTCTTGTCCATTTCCACCTTTTATGATTATGAGATTTGGCAAATGGACGTCAAGACTGCCTTTCTGAATGGCAATCTTGATGAGAACATCTTTATGTCTCAACCAAAGGGGTTCATTGCTCAAGGTCAGGAGCAAAAAGTTTGCAAGCTTAGACGATCCATTTATGGGTTGAAGCAAACTTCCAGATCTTGGAATATAAGGTTTGACACTGCTGTCAAATCTTATGGCTTTGACCAGAACGTTGATGAGCCTTGTGTTTACAAAAGGATTATCAACAATTCAGTAGCTTTTTTGGTGTTGTATGTAGATGATATTCTTCTCATTGGGAATGATGTAGAATATCTAGCTGACATTAAAAAATGGCTATCAACTGAGTTCCAAATGAAAGATTTGGGTGAAGCTCGGTATGTTCTAGGGATTCAAATTACCAGGAATCGTAAGAACAGAACGTTAGCCCTGTCTCAAGCATCATATATAGACAATATGTTGTCTAGATATAAGATGCAGAATTCTAAGAGGGGTTTACTACCCTTCAGGCATGGAATTCATTTGTCTAAGGAACAGTGTCCTAAGACCCCTCAAGAAATT
The DNA here is from genome assembly GCA_017139565.1 of Luffa aegyptiaca. NCBI lineage: Eukaryota > Viridiplantae > Streptophyta > Magnoliopsida > Cucurbitales > Cucurbitaceae > Luffa > Luffa aegyptiaca. Next base: position 39,234,517 of record CM029405.1, on the reverse strand, counting down.
GAGGATATGAGACGGATCCCTTATGCTTCAGCTGTGGGTAGTCTTATGTATGTCATGTTGTGTACTAGGCCTGACATTTGCTATGCAGTTGGGATAGTCAGCAGCTACCAGTCCAATCCAGGGTTAGACCACTGGACTGCAATTAAAAACATCCTCAAGTATCTTCGTAGAACGAGGGACTATCAACTTGTGTATGGCTCTAAGGATTTGATCCTTACAGGATACACAGACTCTGACTTTCAGACTGATAAGGATTCTAGGAAATCCACATCATGGTCAGTATTTACCCTCAACGGGGGAGCTGTAGTATGGCGTAGCATCAAGCAAGGATGCATTGCAGACTCCACCATGGAGGCCGAATATGTCGCTGCTTGTGAAGCAGCTAAGGAGGCTGTATGGCTACTGAAGTTCTTGATGGATTTGGAAGTTGTTCCAAATATGAACTTGCCAATCACCCTTTACTGTGATAATAGTGGTGCAGTGCCAAATTCTAAAGAACCTCGCAATCACAAAAGAGGCAAGCACATAGAGCGCAAATATCATCTCATCAGAGAGATCGTGCAACGAGGGGACGTGATCGTCACAATGGTAGCCTCTGAGCACAATATTGCTGATCCATTTACGAAGGCTCTCACGGCTAAAGTGTTCGAGGGTCATCTAGAGGGTCTAGGTCTGCGAGATATGTACAAAGAATAATCTAGGGCAAGTGGGAGAAGTGTAATGGGTATTGTGAATGCCCTAGTTTATTGTATTTATCTGTCTTTGTACTTTTCATGTATTATACAGTATTAATACAAACTACTATTCCTACTTCAATGATTATTCATTCAATTTTGATTGTTGATGTACATTGCCCACTAGAGTCTTAGATCAAGTGGGAGTTGTTGGGTTTTATGCCCTAAAACTAGTAGATAGTAAATGAAACAAATTAATCGATCTCAATAAAGTGTTATTTGAGTGATTCAGTAATTTAGTTATTGAATAATCGAGTTTGCATTAATAAACCCTAAATCCAATAAACTAAGATCCAAGGTGGTTTCAATGAAACTTGAACTTGTATGTGGGGACATACGGGGATCGATGTTCAAGTAACAACCTAAAAGGTCTATAGTATAGGGATAAGGTTGGGTACCTTATCCTGGTGACACTATGTGATATGGCCCACCTTGTATTCGATACAGATGCAATGATCCAAAGCATCCATGTAGGAGACATGCGGGTGGGGGTATCCTATGCAATGAGTTTGCATAAGACTGGACTGCGAAATAGTAACCACTAGATGTAACGCCGTTAACTAGTTTGGGTTTCTATTTCAATAGGATGACCTAGGTAACTCAATCTCAATCCTGAGTCTGTTATGAACCCCTTTCAGGAGGGATTGTCCTTAGATTTGTATGGGTGAGAGTGGCCAGTTCGCCGACTCAATAATCCTACCATTTCAGGGGCAAGACCAAATGGGGGCTGGGAACATAACAGTACAAGATAGAATTCACTCCTTCCCCTATTGGGGAAAGTAGATGTGTGTTCCCTTAAGGGGTGATTTCGGGGCTTGAACAAAGGCGCGCTGTCCTCTCTTGGGCCGAGAGGAATTCCTGTTTAGTGGTTGGACCCTAAACAACATGTTCATTAGAGGGATCAGTGGTACTTAAGGAACCAGAGGTAACCCAGGGGTAAAACGGTAATTTGACCCAGCTGGTGTTACGAACACACGTGAAGGATTGACTTACTGCATTGGTCGATATCCGTGGACACAGAAATATTCTACAGTGAGAAGAGTGCAGCTGTGGGTCTTTAGTGGAGTGACCCACAGTTAATGAATGTTGACTAACTTGGTTAATGAGTTTGGCCAATTAGTCTCGTATTGTTGGAGCTTCTGATCTGTAGGTCCATTAGGTCCCACGGTAGCTCGTAAAGATACTTGAGGCAATTAAGTATAAATTGTAAATTGAAAGTGTTCAATTTATTTGGGGAATCATATAATGTATATTGATGCATTATAATATAAAGTTTATGAAACTTTATAATATAATTTTTGAATTAATTTCAAAATTTAATTCTTGAGAAAAAATATTTGAAAGAGTTCAAATAAATTTAATATGAATTAGATTCATATTAATTTTAATTTTAATAAAATCCCTAAGATTAAATATATGATATTTAATTGGGTAATTAATTAATTATGGAATTAATTAATTATTTATTAAAATTAGAGACCTTTTCCTATTAGGAAAAGACCTTCCTTTTCCTATTAGGAAAAAGGTCTTGGCCTTTACTATATATAGGACCCCTGGGGTGGGGTGAAAGACATCTCATTCATTCTCCTACTCTCAGAGAATTCCCCTCAAGGCTCCCTCTAGACTTCCACCAGTCTCCTGCCTCTAGAAGTCTCAAAGTCATACCGGTGTAGCCATAGTGGTGGTGTTCACACTAGTTCGTGATTATTTCACAAGCAATTGGTGAATTTAATCTGAGTCGTCAACGAGAGTAAGTAATTTGTTACTATATATATTAGATTTAGATCTAATATTTTTGTATGCTTAGCCTTAATATATATTTAGAATAGTTCTAATATTATTACTAATGTATTGGTATTTTAGATTAAACAAAATTAATTACGAATCGGTCCCAATCACGCTTCCGCTTTACGAAATTACGGAATTCCAATCCTTCAGATTTCATTATCTTAGATTATGAGGCAGATAAAGATGTCTCAATTATTCTTGGCCGTCCATTTCTGGCTACTGGTAGGGCATTGATAGATGTTCAAAAAGGGGAATTAACAATGAGAGTTTATAATGACGAAGTGAAGTTTAATGTTTTTAAGGCCATGAAGTATTCAGACAAAATGGAAGATTGTTCTTTCATTAGGATTCTGGAGAACACAATTGTTGAGACAACAATGGAGATTTGGCAAACAAACATTTGGAAGATCATGGAGAAGTTAGTGTGCAGGATTTAGAAGTTTATTCTTTAGAAAGAAAAATTGAAAAAAAAAAAGTGTTTAGGTGTGAGGATGTTTTTGAGTCTTTAGATTTGGATGAAAGAAAAGCTCCTCCTATTAAGCCATCCCTGATTGAGGCACCCACTTTAGATTTGAAGCCCTTGTCGGATCATCTAAAGTATGTGTATCTTGGGGAGGGTGAGACGTTGCCCATTATTGTTGCATCAGATTTAATGCCGAAGGATGAGAAGGCCTTAATAAAGTTGTTGCAGCAATATCGTAAAGCAATAGGTTGGACATTGGTTGGCATTCAGGGAATTATCCCATCTTTCTGTATGCATAAAATCACTCTAGAAGAGGGATCCTTTAGGAGTATTGAGCAACAGAGAAGGCTTAACCCTGTAATGAAAGAGGTTGTTAACAGGAGGTGATTAAATTGTTGGATGCTGGGATTATCTATCCAATTGCAGATAGCAATTGGGTAAGCCCTGTCCAATGTGTTCCTAGGAAAGGAGGTGTCACAGTGGTGTCTACTAAGGACAATGAGTTGATCCCAACCAGGACAGTAACTTGCGGGAGGGTTTGCATGGATTACAGAAGGCTTAACAAAGCCACCCGTAAGGACCATTTCCCTCTACCATTTATTGACCAAATGTTGGATAGATTAGCTGGTCAGGCCTACTACTGTTTCTTAGATGGTTATTCTAGGTACAACCAGATTACCATTGCTCCTGAGGACCAGGAAAAAACCACTTTCACCTGCCCTTATGAGACGTTTGCTTTTAGGCGAATGCCTTTTGGCCTTTGCAATGCTCCAGCAACATTTTAGAGGTGTATGTTAGCAATTTTTTCTGATATGATTGAATCCACTGTTGAGGTATTTATGGATGGTTTTTCAGTTTTTGGAGGGTCTTTTCATAGTTGTTTGGATAACTTAGGTAAGGTATTAAAGAGATGTGAGGATACCCATCTAGTCCTTAATTGGGAAAAATGTCACTTCATGGTGAAGGAGGAAATTGTGCTAGGTCATAAGATTTCAAAGAAAGGTCTAGAAGTTGGTCGAGCAAAAATAGAGGTTATCGAGAGATTAGAACCACCGAATTGAGTTAAAGGGATTCGAAGTTTTTTAGGTCATGCTGGATTTTATAGAAGGTTTATAAAGGATTTTTCAAAAATTTGTAAACCTCTTTGTAACTTATTGTGTACTGATCATGTTTTTTACTTTAATGTAGATTGTAGGAAGGCTTTTGAGACTTTAAAGGCTACTTTAATCTCAGCACCCATTTTATGTGCACCTAACTGGAGTTTACCATTTGAAGTAATGTGTGATGCGAGTGATGTTGCAGTAGGTGCCATGCTGGGGCAAAAGCATGGCAAATTCATCCATCCTATATATTATACGAGCAGGGTTTTGAATGAGGAACAAATCAACTATACAACTACTGAAAAAGAGTTGTTAGTGGTTGTGTTTGCTTTTGAGAAATTCTGTCCATATTTGGTTGGATCCAAAGTCACGGTTTTCACAGATCATGCAGCAATAAGGTACTTAATGTCTAAGAAAGATGCAAAACCTAGATTGATTCGTTGGGTGTTGTTATTGCAGGAATTCGACTTAGAGATAAAGGACAAGAAGGGATCAGAAAATGTCATTGCAGATCATTTATCTCGTCTTGATCCAACATCATCTTTGCTGAAGCAATCTGCCATTTCAGACTCATTTCCAGATGAACAACTATTCGCTGTTGAGGTAAAGGTGGTCAAGGATGTCCCTTGGTGTGCTGATATAGCCAATTTTTTGGTAAAATGAGTAACTTCTATTGACATGGATTGGAAGCAGATGAAAAAGTTTAAGCATGATGCGAAATTTTTCTATTGGGATGAGTCATTTATGTATTATTGGTAGATGTGTTTCAAGTGATGAAGCAAAGGAAATCCTGTAGGCCATTTCAGCGGTCAGGGGACAGTTATGAGGATTTTGCAATGTGGATTCTTCTGGCCTTCCTTATTTAAGGATGCCCATTTGTTCTACAAGCAATGTGATGCTTGCCAAAGGAGAGGAAACTTAGGACCTCGAGATGAAATGCCTCTTACTTACATTTTAGAATTAGAATTATTTGATGTATGGGGTATTGATTTTATGGGACCATTTCCCCCTTCTAATGGTAATATTTTTATCTTATTGGCAGTTCATTACGTGTCCAAGTGGGTGGAGGTCAACGCATGTCATCAGAATGATGCCAAGACGGTATCAAGGTTTCTCCAATCGCACATTTTTGCACGGTTTAGGACACCTAGAGCTCTAGTGAGTGATGAGGGTACACATTTTGTAAATAATGTTTTAACTAAACTTTTAGCTAAGTATGGAATTAAGCATAGGATAGCTACCCCTTATCACCCACAAGCAAATGGTCAAGATGAGATTAGTAATAGGAAAATCAAATCAATATTAGAGAAAGTAGTCCATCCATCTAGGAAAGATTGGTCTTTTCGGTTAGATGAGGCTCTTTGGGCTTATAGGACAGCCTATAAGACTCATCTAGGTATGTCTCCCTACAGGTTAGTATATGGAAAGACTTGTCATTTACTGTTAGAGCTTGAGCATAAAACCTTTTGGGCTTTGAAAAAATTGAATTTTGATCTGAGTCGTGCAAGGGCAATAAGAATTCTGCAGCTTAACGAATTAGATGAGTTTCGTCAATTTTCTTACGAAAATGCGAAAATTTATAAAGAAAAGACTAAGTTGTGGCATGATAAGAAAATAAAACTCAAGGAATTTGTCAAGGGACAGAGAGTCTTACTTTATAACTCTAGATTGAAATTTTTTCTTGGAAAATTGAAATCTAAGTGGTCAGGGCCATTTGTTGTGATTGAAGTTTTTCCTCATGGAGCAATTACTTTGAAGGATGAAAAGGATGGGAGAGTGTTCAAAGTTAATGGACAGCGAGTGAAACACTATTGGGGTGAGGAGTTCCAGTCGAAATATCCTTCCCTAAAGTTGGTTGATGAATAAGCGAGCGAGAGTTTTGCGGGAGCATTTCACATAGCAATATTTTGAGCTCCCAGTGTTTGTTGCGATTTTATTTTTCGCTGATTTAGTTTAATTTTAGTTCGAGTTATTTTGAATTAGTTTTGGTTTGTTTAAATCTTATCTGATTTATTTTAATTCATTGTCATTTTTAAATTCCGTAGATTTTATTTTTTGGTGTGTTTTTATTTTCGCCAGTTTAGTTTATATTTAATTTAATCCGATTAGTTTAGGTTTGATTTTAGATTTAGTTTGTATTTTCGGTTATTTGAATTTTTGTTTAGATTAGGGTTAATAATAATATTTCCTAATTTATTCGGCTGAAGATAAAAATAAGATATGATTTGATTTTGGCGGTTTGAATTTAAATTGAATTTCCCGTGTAAAAAGATTCTTCTAAAAGGAGATTTTGTTGCTCAGTTTGTTTTTGCAATCTTTTGGTTAGAGCAACCATATCATCAAAATATTACGGGATTTTGTTATTTATTAAATATTTTACCGTTGGGTTTTAAATTTTCTGTGGGCAGGTAAAACGCATGGGCATCTGGTGCTTCCACGTGTCTCGTAGGGAAATCAAACGGTAGACATCATTGAAATCAAATTTTACCGTTCTAATTAATTAATTTTATCATGATTACATGCAGATAAACGGTAACATTTCGATTAATGAAGGGACTTAATTCGGCCAGGATTTTAAATGTTGGAGCTCCATTTAAATCAAAGACCTTGTACGTTTCTCTTCTCATTTTCCTTTTTTCTATCTAACTTTCTTTTTGCTCCCTTCCTGTTCTTGTGAGTGCAAAGAGATTTCCTATTTTAATGGCAAAAACGAGAGGCAAGAAAGAGAGAGAAGTGGAGGAGAATGTGTCGACTACGCCAGAGGCTTCTAAGAAAAGAACGCCTGTAGAAAGGGAGGCCAAACGGCTTAAAAGGCTTCAAGAGGCTGAGGTTTCCAAGGTACTGGAGAAGGTAATAGAGGATATTGCTGAGGAAGTAATCGCTGAGGAAGAACCGAAAGATTCTGAAAATGAAAAAGATTCTGAGAAGATTGCCAGAGCGGAGCAAGAAGGTCAAGAAAAGGGAGCAACAGGCCTGCAAGGGCAAGGTATGACTAAAACAATGGAGCAGGAGATTCTGGAAGAGATAGTGAAGGATCCACTACACCGCTGTCGTAAGGAAAAAGCAGGGCGGGTAAAAAGGGTTCAGACAACCACTCCATCTCCTCCTTCGACTAACTCAGAGAAAGAAGAATCTGAAAAACAAGAAGAAATTGGAAAGAAGATTACAGAAGATGGAACCGAGAAGAAGAATTGTGAGGATAAGGGCAAAGGTATTGCAGGGGCTGAAACGGAAGTGGCTCGCCCAGAAGAAAGGGGGTTGCCTTATGAGCGCTTTCTCAATCATTCTGCTAGGGCAAAATATATTGACATGTTGAAGAGAGATTTCCTATTCGAGAGAGGGTTCAGTTGTGATCTTCTGCATTTTCTGAGGGCTGGCATCACAAACCATGGTTGGGAGTTATTTTGTTCCAAGCCATATCCTGTGAATTCACAAGTGGTGCGTGAATTCTATGCAAACATTGACGAGTACGAGGGTTTCCAAGTTATAGTTCGTGGAGTAGTCGTCGACTAGAGTCCTGGTGCCATCAATTCGCTGTACAATCTTCAAGACTTCCCGCACGCTGGTTACAACGAGATGGCAGTAGCACCATCTAATGAACAGTTGAAAGCTGCTGCTCGGGAAGTTGGAATAGAAGGTGCACAGTGGCGACTGTCGAAAACTGAGAAAAGGACTTTTCAGGCTGCGTATTTGAAGAAGGATGCCAATACTTGGATGGGGTTTAGCAAACAAAGGCTGCTTCCAACAACGCATGACTCCACGGTCTCTCGGGAAAGAGTTCTTCTAGCTTTTGCAATACTGCAGTCCCTTAGCATCGATGTGGGTAAAATTATCGCTGGTGAGATTTTTGGATGTTGGAGAAAGAATGGGGGAAAACTATTCTTTCCAAACACAATTACAATGCTTTGTAAGAGAGTAGGGGTTCCAGAGAGTTCAGAGGACGTGATCCTACTAGACAAGGGAGTAATCGACACGCCTAACTTGGCACGACTTCAAAGAACACAAGAGGCACGTCAAGGGGGGCTAGTCTGTGGTGTTCATCATATCTTAGAACAACTCGCACTTTCAGCCAGCAGGCAAGAGTTCACCGAAAGGCAGGCTCATACCTTCTGGAATTATGTTAAAAGACGTGATGCCGCTTTGAGGAAGGCACTCTAAGTTAATTTTTCCAAGCCCTATCCAGCCTTCCCTATATTCCCTGATGATTTACTGAACCCTTGGATCCCACCACCACCCGTTGAGAGAGAATAGGAAGATGATGATGCTGGTCAGGAGGACTAGATAAAAATTGCCAAGTGAGCATTTATTTTGTCTGATCATTTTTGTTGCTCGCTCATTTTCCTGCCTATGTTTGTTTGTTTTTACTGTTTCTATTTTGCTGGGTGTTGAAAAATGTTAATCTGATCTTGTAAATTTCTTTTCTTATGTTTTAATGAGATTTCCAAGCATTTCTGTTTTATGAGCACTGAGCATTCCTAACTTAACTAATTTTCTTCTGAATTTTTGAAGCTTGGACTAGTTAGCTTAATTAGATCAAGGTATTCTGATCTTCAGCCTGGTCACCGCTGCGGCAAGAAGATTCTGAGGTAGTGTTGATTTATTTGATCCACCTTAAGCTTAGTTCTAGTCGCACGTTTAGTTTAAAATTTAGATAGAAAAATTTAAATTTGGGGGTATAATTTGTGATGTTAATGATTTATTGGGGACAATGAATAATTCAAGTTTGAGGGACTTTTTGCCACTCCGCTTGTTTTGCTCGAACATTCCTCTCCATCATTAAATAATTTTCTAGGTTATTGAGTAACCAGGGACATTTATGACACCCACAGTTTGTCTTTGCGTCAAAAGATGACCTAAGAAAAATGAATAAAAATAAGAAAAAATTAATGCAGAAAAAAGATTTTTTGAAAATTTTTTCTAAGAAAATTCACAGAGCAAAAGTTTTGAAGAATGAATGACAATCTAGCAGTTTTTCTGTCTCCCAAGGCTTAGGTGAGCTTCATCATAAAATGTCGCCATTCTGAGAAGCAAGGGATAGAATAACTAAGGATTTTTTAGCCTAGCAATGAGTATTTAACCTAGTTGGTGATGAGTTTGAGGCAAGGGTATACTGCACCATAAAGTGGGTCATCCCATGCTTAAGAGCTTATGACTGTAGGGCTGCTTTAAGTCTGAAAAACAAAAATATAAACCCCTTAAAAAAATATGTTTTAGTATGTCTGATATTAGAGCTAGGCTGTGGCAAGTTCTTAGGATTGAGTTAAAGGTGGTGATTATTTGTCCATGTCGGAAGAATTATTTTGCTGCAGAAGCGCTTGGTTTTGCAGAATGCTCAGGTAAAGGTTGAAGGTAGTGTTGGATTATCTGTTTTGGTTAAGTTATGCTTTGTCTAATGTTTTGAATTCTCAAGGAAATGTTGGTTAGTATTGCTCGGGACGCGCAATAGTTCAAGTTTGGGGGTATGATAACTCTCCAAAAGGGAGTTATTTAGGCCTTAGTTTTATAGTATTTTGTGTGTCTTTTGTGCTAAATAGGGTTGCTTTTAAATGAATATTATATGTGTTTAACCCATTTGGAAGAATGAATGCTTTGGAAGTTATTTTGTGCAGAATATATTGTTGAGCAACTTGAGGGAGCAAAATCTGTGATCCATCAAAGCAAGGAGCAAAACTTCCACGTCACAGCTCGTTATCCATTTTAATGAGCCGAAGTTTGTTGAGCTATTTTCCGATTTAAGAAGCTTGGAAAGCCTGCCATGTGTCCAATTTGACCTAATTAGGGATTTCTATCACTCTATAAAAGGAAGAGTCGTCTCAAGTCAAAAGCATTCCTTTCTTGGGAGGAACATTCCACTCTTGGAAAGTTCATTTCAACTTTTGGGAGCTGAATAGAGGAGGAAAGATTGGAGACTCAAGAAAACCATCAACTACGAGCTTCTTCGAGGGAATTTACTTTTTCTTGTAATTTCTTGTAGTTATGGATGCACATACTCAGATTGTAGCGTGTGTTATCATGAGCTTTATGAACTAAATCTACTTAGGTGTTGGTTAGGAAGTATGTAATTGTCGTGCTTTACTCTCTATGCAATATATGTTGATCTGAGCATCTTGATTAATTGTTGTGCATATTTATATTTTGTGCCCGCCTGGCCAGCCGGTATGAATACCACTTCTTAGTTTCAGGGATGATTTGAGAAGTGTGTGGCATTTAATCACACTAGATCATTGTATATTTGTGAACGCCAGTGACTGAGTTAGGGATAACCAGTTGCCTAGTGCTTGATCGGTAGCACGTCATTGGAGTTGAAACACATTCCAAAAAATCCAGAGTTCCGGGAGGATCCTGTTGATAAGACTGCGAGAGAATTGCCTAATCAATAATATTGCTAGAGCATCTGTTAAAACAATTACTGCATCCTGACCAACGCCTGTTTCTAATCTGTCTGCTTTATTTGTTTACTTTCTGTTCTGCCATTTCTTTTGCTTTAGCATTATTTCAAAATCAATCATTTTAACCACTTTTGAAACCATTAAATTAAAGAGTCATACAAAATAGATAAAGTGAGAGCTATTCAACCCCGTGGATTCGATAAATACTTATTACTTGTTGCGGATTGTGTATGCTTGCACAGTGGTCTAGAGTCTATTTTTATTACATTTTTACCCACTCTGGAAACCCAACAATTACTTATCCCCAACCTGTGCCAACTAGAGTGTTGTGTGGGTTAGTCAGGTAAGGCAAGTAAACTAGAGATTAGTTGGCAACCTCTAGCAAAACTACACCTATCCCAACACAACACCCCTGAATCATGAAATACGCGGTGGAGCAGTCTGGTGCATAAAAACATGCACGAGTGCCAACTGGCGCACGATCCTGTGCCTGGGCTCAACACTGTCCTGAGACTAATAGAGCGCACGATCTCGTGCCTAAAAACTAGGCTCTAACAGTCAACTGATGGAATGCACGGTCCTGTGCATGAAAACTGGAATCTACCAGTCAATGATAGAATGCATGATCCTGTGCATGAAAACTGGAATCTACCAGTCAATGATAGAATGCACAATCCCGTGCATGAAAACTGGGTTCCATCAGTCCTGAGATGGAGAAAGGAATAACCCTAGTTAACATAAGACTTAAGGATCATTTAAGTCTACCTGAGGCCCTAAAACATGATTAAGGTCCCTATCCAGAGTCTATTCTCATGCATTCGTATGGTTCTCTCAATAAGTCATACTAAAACATGCTTGGAGAACTCGTGGTCTAAACTAATTAGCCAGCCAATTTCAACCCTTCATAACTCAAGGTATACTTCTAAACTTAGCCTTTTTACGCACTGTTGTGCTACCGAAAATTCGGCAGCATAACGACATACAAATAGAAAATCCCAAATTTTCCTTGTCATCTGGAAACAATACACTTCTATAACCAAAGCGAGTCAGATCTCGCATCCACAATTCAACCACAACATCAACAGACATTCAACCCATCCTCCAAAACCATAAACAGACAACCAGAGAAACCATCTCTTATCCAACCCAAACATGCTTTCAAGTGAACCAAAAGACGCTAATCCAACTAAAGGCAGACTCAACGGGCTACAATTAACTATAAAATTCCCATACATACACTATGCCTCACAATGAAACTCAACATGCTTATCGAAATCCAAAAGCAAAACACAAGGCTTAAGTCTAACTCATGCTAGCATACTAAATTCTCAAAGAAAATTAGTTAAAAGCATAGAACTTAATCCAACGACTACTTATCTATCCCAACAATCATGTTAAGGATCGAAGCATGAAAATTGTATCTAAATAGCTACTTACCTTAGCTAAATAAACACTTGATAAACCCTTAACAAATTCTTTAACTCCAAGCCTTTAAGAAACTACAAAAAGGGGGAAAATTCTAGAGAAATCAATAGGAGTTTAAATCGAGCGTTCTACAAAGAGCTAATCAACTTAGAGACGCTTTTGCGCCCAAAAACTTACCCAAAACAGAATCGACACTTGCTGTCTGGGGTTTCAACTTCGCTCTAGCTCGACAATTCGACCTCCAAATATTGTGGGTACCTTGAAATAGAGAGCTAACATCAATGGGTATATGAATCAACACTAAAATCAACCATAATCTTTGATGTAAAAAACTTACCCAATGTCGAAGGTGCTCAAAGACGCTGAAACTCGAAGATTCACTGCTTGAATCGCCGGAACTTGAAGGAAAAGCTTGCCAAACTAAACTAATAGTGAATGGGTGTTTGATTAAACATGAAAATACACCAAAACAACCTTTAATGCAGCTTACCCAAGGTCGAATTCGCTCAAAAACCCACTACAAATGCCCAAAAACACTCTAAAACGCTTATGTCGTGTCGCCGCTCGCTGGAGAATCCTGCAGTCATCGAAGAAACGCCAGAAAACACTGCTGCAACTCCCAAAACTCACAGAAAAAGTCACCAATTCGAGCCTGCAGACCAGCCGACGATTGAGAGGGAAGAAGACCACGAAAAAATGAGGGGAAAACGAGAAAAAAAACAGCGCACGAACTCACCTACAGCAGCTGCTGTTGACTCCACTGCCGGACTACACAGTCATGCCGCCGGACTGCTCTCCGTGCCTGACTTGTCACCGCTGGCTAGAGGAGTCGTTGGAGATGGGGAGAAAGTTGGCCGACGACCAGATCTAAAGAAGAAAAAATTGCATAAAAAAATTGAGGGGGAGAGGGGTTCCATCGTGAAAGAGAGGGGAGAGGAAGAAGGTGAAGGGGGCTTGACTTGGCTCTCTCCCTTGGGCTGAGTTCAACTAAAAAAAATTATGAGAATTTAGGATTTGTTTGGCTTGGCTAAAAGTCCCTTAAATTTCAAAAATGCCAGCAACCTTATTAATTCCAACCTAAGCCAAATTAACTTCAATGAACTCTTAAATTGAGTCATTCATCCAAATAATTTGCGAATTTGACGTTTGATTTAATTAGCGGCGTTACAAATTCTATATATAAACTAGGCTAAGAATGCGTTAGATCTAAATCTAATAATTAAAAGAATGAAATACTTACTTGTTGAATGATTTCTTCAATGAACTCCCACCAAGAATAATATGATCACAGTAGGGACACTACCACCGAGATCTTCCAGACTTGGTGTTCTTGAATTTTGGGAAAAAGAATTTTACTAGAATGTTGTGAAATTCCTAGAGAGAAATTTTGCTCGAGAGCAAAGTCTTGTGTTATGAGTTATTACAATTGGGAAGGCTTTATCTCCTTTATATAGAGTGTCATATGCATTTCCTATTCATAATAGGTTAAATATATATTTAATTAATTAATAATTAATTACTCTTCCCAATTATAATAGGATGGAAATTCATTTAATTAATTAATATTAATTAATTAATTAAATGAATACTTAAATCAAATTTAATTAATTTCATTTAAATCATATTTAAATGAATATCTCCCACATAACCTATAGTTTTAAATTAAATCAAATTCAATTAAATTAAATAATTAAGTAATTCTCCAATTAATTAATTACTAAATTAAATATCTCATATTTCATTTAAGCCTACAATTAAATCGTATTTAATTGTATTTCTCTGACGGGACCGCCAGGAGGGTGTCGAATTCTCCCTAAGTCGTCAAATAAATTTATAATCCACAGCACTACTACTAATTTTGTAGCAATAGCGGCCGGGGTCAAACATAGGGAAGAGGGATCTAATAAGTGTAGGATTTCATGTTTATGACAACAGGGGGGATTTTTGGTAATGAGTGACAAGCAAGAAAATAAAATAAAAATAACTAAATGTTGAATTTTAAATGGCACGAAAACTAAATATGCAAAGGAAAAAAAATAAGACGGGGTCAAATACATAAAAAGGGATCATTGGATTAGGATTTATTATGCTTGATTCTAATTCATTGGCTTCCTAATTTTCTCTAACGAGCGCTCTAAACTGATTTCATTAGTCCGGTTGGCTTCTGGGTTACTCGGAAGACCTCCCTACACTAACTTGTGCCAATTAACTCGCTAATCGTGAATTTGGCAATTAACAAGATTACTAAAAATGAAAGATTACATAGAAATTGGGTTTTCTTTTTTAATTTACATAGAAATTAGATTCTATCTTTCATTTTTAGTAAAGATAAAATCTGAATTTGAATTTTGAGAGATAGGAGAGAGATGAGCATAGTGACTTCCTAAAAATAGGGTGTGAATTTGAAACTTGACTCAAGGGTATAATTGGAAAGACGATTCTCACGAAAATAGGTTAAAAAAATGGTTTAGCCATTTTTCATTGAAAAATCTGTTTGGCCATTTTTAAAAAATACAGTTAACTACTGGGACACTCCACTGTAGCCCAGTAACTACACTCTCCTCACTGTAGATATAGTTCTATCCACTCGATACAACCATGATTAGTAAGTCGATCCTTCACAGGTTGTTCGTAACTACAGTTGGGTCAAATGTCTGTTTTACCCCTGAAGTTACCTCTTGTTCCTTAAGTCCCACTGATCCTCTAATGAACAATTGGTTTATGGTCCAACCATCAAATCGAGTCCCTCTTGGGCCAATGAGAGGGTGGGGTCCCTTGTTCAAGACTCGGAGTCAGCACTTAAGGGAACGACCTCTCTACTATCCCTAAAACAGGCAGGAGTGAATTTCGTCTTGTAGGACTATGTCCCCATCTATCTATCTGATCTTATCCCCAGAATGATAGGCTTATTGAGTCGGCGAACTCGGGCCACTCTCACCCACGCAAATCAAAGGATAATCCCGAATAAACAGGAGTTCATAGTTAGCTCAAGATTAAGATCGAGTTACCTAGGTCATCGCATGAAATAGTCAGTTTCAACGGTAAACGGCGTTATAAAGTGAAAGTGACTTATTTCGTAGTCTTGGTCTTCTGCAAACTCGTCCTCTGGATTAGTTTTCTAATTCACTCAATTACCACAAGTATATTTTTCCAATTTTATTTAGAGAAAAGATTCGAATAAGATATGAATTGAATCAAAATTACTCAAAACAAATAAAAGTGTGAAAACTTAACAAAGAAAAACCTTAGGGAATTGATTTCACCAATTAGATGTATGAATTAATTTGTTGATTGATTATGACTGAACATGCAAATATTCCATAAATCAAGAATTTCTAATTATCAACTGTCTCTCCCGAGCACAATTAATTATTTACGCTAAGTTAAGAAATTGACATCCCTATATAATTTCAATAACAAGCATAAGCATGAAAGTTCAATTCTTTTAACGATTTCTCAAGCAATCCTAAATCTCCCGATCTTAGAACCACCTAAGTCATGCAATTGATAAATCTAGTCTAAATTACTCTCTCCCGAGCATCTAATTCAGACAATACAACATTCAATCTGTGATGAAGAGATTAAAAGTACATTAAGTTCTCAATTGCATAAATGAAATAGCTACAAACAATCACAATAATCCATAAATCAATCCATACAAACTAATAGCTACATCAAGTCCGTAAGATATGAAATTAGCTACTCATGGTCTCTAAATTACAAGCAAAGCATATCTCAAATCTCATCATGACAGTACAAGAATAAAGGGTAGAAGAGTAAAACAGTTTTTGCCGTGAAGCCTGCATGTCCCCGTTACGATATCCACAATCCTTGCTCCGAAAATCAGCTCCCGAACGTCTCCTAGCTCCTTCAATCGAGTTCTCTCAAGAATGAGCGTATTTTTTCTCTCCAAAAAGCTCCCCCAAAACTGTCTGAATCATTTTCAATTTATAGGCTTCAAATCCCCAATCGCAGCATTGAGATGCTAAGGACAGTATCTCGACGTTGCCTCGCGTACGTCCTAAATTAACAAGGTAAATATAGTGTAGCATTGAGACGTTGAGGAAGTAGCGTCTCGATGTTACCCGTCTGACGCTAAAAAAGATGGAGATAATTTTCGAAGCGTCGAGACGCTTGGGCATAGCATCTCAACGCTATGCTCTCGGGTCTGCAAGCTCGAAATCTACTTCTTTTCTTCTTTTCTCCACTTCAATTGCTTCAATTGCTTCCAAATCATCAATTTATCTTCCATTTACTTCATTTCATCAAAAATCTTGATTCCTACAAAATTATAAACAAATACACGTAAAATTGGTCAAATAATCCCCAAGACTAACACTAAATTAATGGTAAATATAGCTAAAAAATTGAGCTATCAGGTGGGGCGATGAAAATCTTGGTGGTGAGATGGTAAAAATCGTGTACGTTGTACACGAATTGGCATGGAAATCGCGTACGATGTACACGATTTCCATATTTAGAATTTCCTTTTTTAATAAGAATATTTGAAATCGTGACCCGTGCACACGATTCAGCAAATCAATTTCAAAACTACCATAATTTTTTTTTTTTGTTTTTTAAATAAAATTATTTTAAAAAAAATCCTCAGAAGAAACCATAATTGGAATTTGGAGCAATTTGGATAAGGGAAAGGGAGAGGTCTTTCATTCAAGATAAGTTGTGCTATTGTGAAGCTTAGGGAGGCAGAAGCAGCAAATCTCTAGGATATAATACAAAGGTTGTTGGTTCAATCATATTTAAAAGTATAGATAGATTCAAAGAATGAGTCAAATATTAAGTCGTTAATCCAAGTATAATTTATTGAATAAGACACCAATTATCATTCCAAAAGTCAATGGTTAGATTCCACATCACAATTGTTGAAATAAAAAATCATATGTTAAACGAAATACAATCCTATTTGTTTGGAATTTAATTTTCGTTGCGTAAAATCAATCCTAATATATCTTTTATTTTAATAAAACTTTGACAATATTTTTATAACAAAATCATAGTAATAGTTGCCAAAGCGAGCTTAGCTCAGCGGTAATTGGCATGTACCCTCGATCATGAGGTCAGAGGTTCGAATCCCCCCATCCCCAAATGTTGATGTACTCAAAAAAAAAAAAAAAAAAAAAAAAATCATAGTAATGGTTGATTTTCAACGACATTCTTCAAAACCCTCCAACCAATATTTTTCTCAATATCTTATTTGAACACCAAATCAATAACAGAAATTTGAAAACAAAGTTGTATTTCATGTTTTCAAATATGTGTTTGGTAACAGATTTGGAAATTGGATCTCAATTTAAAAAATTGTTCAAAAAGTGTGATAATATTTTTATAAATTATAAACTATTTGTAGTTACTAAATATTAACTTGAATATAAACTATTCTTAATTAATTTATAAACATGTTATATGCTAAAAATTTTGTATAACTATTATTTTACCATATCATATAATTTATAATACGTTATATTATACAAATTTTAATTTCACAAAAATTGAATTGAGTTTTTAATATGAAATACTGTATTTATTAAAGTTTTTATAATTCTTAATTTAATTCTCTGCATTTAAAATCTTCAAAATTAAAATCTGGATACAGTGAAAATATAAAAAAATTATTTTCAGAATTTCCACTATTTGAATCACAGAATCCGAAAACAGTTTTCAAAAACACACCTACCAAACACATTCATTGAATTTAGTGAATCTGAAAACACAAAACATAATCTAGATTGCCTACCAAACAGACCCACTAACCAAACCTTTTATAAAATGAAAACAATACAAAAAAGGCATTCAAGCTCATTTGGTTCGCGATCCGTTTTTGTTTTTATGTTTTCAAAAATAAAAAATACAAAGAAAACAATGAAAACACGTTTGGTATACTTATTTTCATAAATCATTTTTAAAAATAACTAAAAAATAATCTATTTTAAAAAAACGATAAAATGTTATTTTTATTGTTTTTGAAATATGTTTTCAAAAAAATAAAAATACAAATACACCTCTCTTTCCATCTAACAATGTTGTGTTATCCACAAACAACATTTTCTATTTCTGGTATCTAAATTCTCTCACTCTAGAAAAAGGTACAAATGATCGACAAGACCATTTACCTTTTGATGTTGAATGACTGTGCTAACGAATCATATTTTATGAAAACACTATTGTGCAAAATAGTATTTGGGGTTGAAAATGATGCTTTGCGTGTTATTTTTACATAATTTTGTCAATGTTGATATACTCACTAGTTGGTACATCAAAATATATTTTCCTCTTTTATTAGAAAAAAAAATTATTTTTCATTCTCTTACCGAAAAATATTTATTCTTCTATTTTCTCACTAGAAAAGATTTATTCTTCGATTCTCTTATTGAAAAGATTTATTTTTCATCTTATAAATTGTATCACTTGTATTTTAAGAAACCAAAATTTCTTTCTCTCTACTATCTCCACTATATTTCTTTTTCTTACCTACAACAACAGGTTTCTTTCTTCTTCTTTTTATTTTTTCAATTCATAATTGATTATTTTATGGAAATTCAAATTATACCCCTCAGAAATTAGTACTACAATTTTTTTTTTCTATTGTACTAGCACATCTAGGTTTTCTTCGCTTTTACTAATAATAACCTTCACACACTTTGAATTTCACACAATTATTTGATCATATTAAATTAAATTTTTCTTAAAAGATAATTTTACAACATATATTAATCTTTTCATGCATTTTCAAATTTACAACCAAACACAATTTTCAAATTTTGAATTCAAATTTAAAATTTTTAAATTGAAACCAAACGTGTTTTCAAATATAGTGGAAATAATAAATTGACTTTCTTTTCTTGTTAAATTCTTTATTTTTTAAAACAATTTTTGAATCATGAACCAAACACGACCTTATATTCTGGTAAGAGTTCCATTTGTTTTTTTTTAGCAAGAGTTTGTAATTATTTACATTTTTTCCTATTTTCCCAAAACATTCAAACGATGTTATTCCAATATTTGAAAATTCAAGTGTAGCTCACTTGATTAAAAAAATAATCTAACTTTTTTATAATTGAAAAAAAAAATAGAAAAGATTATTTACAAAGTTGATGTTATATTTACAATCTAGTGGTTATCAGTACAACTTTATACTAGTTGAGCTAAGCTCTTGTTAGCGAGCACATGCCAATTACCGCTAAGCTAAACTCGCTTCGACATTTACAATCTAGTTTTAAAAGGTTAAGATCTCAACTTTATGGAAATATTGATAGAATATGGATTTCGGTGGATATTTATAGAAAAATTATATAAAAAAAGATTTAAAAAATATTTAAATAAATAAATAAACATTTTATTTTTGTTTGAATAAGTTAAAATGGTTATGTTAAATTCATGAACAAGATGTCCACATGTGTTTGAAAATTTACAATGCATCTAAAAGGCAAAAAAAAAAAAAAAAAAAAAAAAAAAAAAAAACATAGTTGAGAGAAACTATTTTGAAAATTAAAACTATTCCCCTAAATTCACAGCAATGGGGCTTTGAACATTGTGTTTACCATCAGACCATTCTAATGATCCAAACACATGACCCCGCTGCCTTCCCTTTCCAGTGCTCTGCAACAACACCTTGAAGCTCTTCTCTTCATCCATGGCAGTAAATTGCAGTGAGCTTGGATCAATGGTGATGGAAACTTCCGAAGGCGCCTTCACTCGAGCAAAATACGTCCCTGGACTTCCCACGTTCTTCAACTTTCGATTGATCGTCACAGGGCCCGTTTTCAGATCCGTGACTGAGATCGAAGGGTAATTCAGATCCGTCACTTTGAATGACTGATTGCAAACAAACAACTTCTTGGATATTATCTGGATTTCCGTTTCGTTGTAGCCTCTTGCACACAAGAAATTGAGGTAATCATCGATTGTAATGTCGTAAACGAGGCCAGGGTCCATTGCACTATTTGGATGAATATGTCCGGCGCCATATGCCAATGGAGTTGCTTGGAATCCGGTGTAGTCTAGAATTGGATGTAAAGTGTTGTCTGCTGTTTTCGCTGTAAAGATGAAATTGATGGAAAGTTGTTTAAATTACAGAAAGAAACATCTACGAGATAAACTTGTTTTTCTTTTTTATGTTTTTGATTTGATTGTATTATTGAACCTGTGGTCATGATTGCAGATTTAATGGCAGCTGGACTCCATTTGGGATTTAGGGCTTTGAGAAGACCTGCAACGCCAGCAACATGGGGGCAGGCCATGGATGTGCCAGAGTCTATCTTAAAAGGAGCTCGATGATCGTCAGAATCTATATTTGCCAATGGAATTCCATCGGGGTAAGCTGCCATTATATTCACTCCCGGTGCTGTTATATCAGGCTGAAAAAATACTTATTAGTATGATGACATGGTTGGTCTTCTTTAAGCTTAAGTTCCATAACACATTTTTCTCCAGAAAATGCAAACCTTAAGGATTGACTCCTCGATTATACTAGGGCCTCTTGATGAGAAAGCAGCCATTACTGGAGATGGTTTGATTTCTAGTTCTGGCGTGACAGAACTGATGTAAGCCATTGGTGTCCTGATCAAAGTACATGTTATTATGTTTTTAGAACTTGTATAAGAAACAATATATTTATGAACAATCTTGAGAAATGATACGAAACATAGAGCAATACTTTGTAGAATTGATGTATTGGAAGATGGATATGCTGTCATCGTAGGTTACATGGGTAGCTGGAAGGATGTGCATATCAGATATAATTGCATTCCCACTTTTCTCATCGTTAACCAAAATCATCCCAACAGCCCCTGCTTTGGCAACTACATAGCCCTTGTCCACTCTTGCAATACCCCCTCGAAGGCAAACCACAATCTTCCCTGTCAACTTCGTGGCATCAAGCGATCCCGGACTACAAGTTTCCCTGCAATAATCCATTGAAAGTTTTGTTTGGTGCATTGTTTAATTGTTCGTTCATATTTTCTTTGATATCTTGGAAAAATGAAAGGAGTAAATATACTCACGCATCACTGTTAGAGACATTGTTGGCTTTTGCATCCACAGCATTGATTAAAGGGTAGAACTTGTTAAATGGCAGTGCCTTGTAGGATAAGCTTGTACCCTGGTTTTGGCGATTTAGAGATATTTAAGATAAAGACTATTTATTCATGTTAAGTTTTTTACTCTTGATTGCATTAAATATGAGTTACCTTGAGTTTCTTATTGTTCCCAAGAACCACAAAGTTGGTGAAATCCCTATCTATGGTACTAGCTCCAACAGTTAGAATCCATGGTGACACATTTGATACAGTCCCAGGAGTTGGTCCAAAGTTTCCAGCCGAGCAAACAACAACAATGCCTTGTTGAACTGCATGGAAGGCTCCTACAGAGATGGCATCATTAAAAAACTCTTTGGGCTCTCCACCGATGGAAACCGAGAGAACGTCAACGCCATCGCTAATTGCAGCATCAAAGGCAGCCAGGTTATTTGGATCCATACACTCACCAATTTCTGCTGGTGCTGGCCAACAAACCTTGTAGGACACGACACGGGCTCGAGGGGAGCCACCTTTGACAGTTCCATTGCCTATGCCCAAAACATTAGCTCCAGGGATGAAATTACCACCAGCTATGGATAAAGTGTGGGTTCCATGACCATCATGGTCTCTTGAAGAATTGAAGGTCACACTGAGTTCACCATAGCCTTTGTTGAAGAATCTTGCTCCAATCAACTTCCTGAATTTAAGGTAACTATTTTAAACTCACTACTACAATGGAAAGGAAAAAACAGAGAGATGTAGGAAAAGAAGCTCTTGACCTGTTGCAATGGAAGTTGGGGTCTGTATCACTTTGACAAGTTCCTTTCCACCTTGAGGGGACAGGTCCATACCCATCATCACTAAAGCTCTTAGATTCTGGCCAAACACCTATACCCCAATTACAGGAAGAGCATTAAACAAAAATTTGCTAAAAAGAAAAAAAAAAAAAAAAAGTGGTTTCAAGGAAGAGAATAGAGGAAACCTGTGTCGAAGTTAGCTATAATTATATCTTCACCAAATCTCGCAGCGTTCCAAATGGAGTTTGAAGGAACTTCTTCATGTTCTTTCAATTCGAGAAAGTCCCATGATCGTGTCGTATGCAATTTTCTTGCTTGACTTTCAAAAACTGAAATGACATTTGGAGTCTCTGCCATGTTTTTGTACAAAATCAATTTTGAGTTTCTTTGAACAAAGATAGCATATTTACTTTTTTAGAAATATATGAACAATTTACTTGCAAGATCTGCTGCTTCCTTTTCATCAAGCATAGCAGCAAAGCCATTGATGTGTCTGTTGTATGAGTAGAAAATGGCTTCTCTGGCTATCTTTTTGCTGCAGATTGAATTAAGAAGAAAAAGAGAGTGTGAGATTAAACTATGCAAACTCAACCATCAAAGAAACTAGACTCTATAGCTTGAAGGAGGCTTACCTTCCACACACTGATGCTAATAAATCATGATGAGACTGTAGTACATGTTGAGGATTTAACGACAAAGTGCGCGAACCATGAGAATGCGACCCCAAGTAAACAATGTAAGACTGCACGAGAAAAAGAAAATTCTATGAGTCAAAAAGCGAGTCTTTAGAACAGGGAACGGAATATTCATAGAAAGAAGAGAGATTTGTTTGCCTTTTTGGTGGCAATGGTGCATGTTTGCAACAAAGTGAGAAGAAAGAATATCAAAGGCACTGGAGAAAGATTGAAGGCAGCCATTTTTTTTTTGCTTGATTCCTCTCAACATTTTTCCTTTCATAATATAGTATTGTAGTGCCTAATTTTAGATTTAAATTAAGTTTTCACTTGTTTCTTCTAACCGAGTATTGAACAGGATTGAAGAGGATTTTTCTTTTTTCCATTTTAAGGGAATACGGGTAACCCAAGTTGTTAATAACAATAATTTTCTTTTGCTCTATCATAAAAATTAACATTCTTCTTCGCAAGTAGGTAATAAAAACTTACATCTAAAAAAACAAAAAGTAGGTAATAAAACAAAGTATTTAAAGTTTATGAACACCATGCAACCAAATTTCTTACATAACAGGAGTTTTTATGACAATTAGATTATAATTTGCCTTTTGGCTGCTAGGTAAACACTGGTTGTCTGGTTAATTATTGTTAGATGAATAGGCCAAAAATAGTTTTTTTTTTAAAAAAAAGAAAAAGAAAAAAAGAGTTTATTATAAGTTTAGTCCTTAAACTTTCAGGGTTGTGTCTATTTAATCCCTAAACTTTAAAAAGTACCTAATAGTTCCTCGAACTTTCAATGTTGTGTCCAATAGGTCAACTTTAAAAGATATCCAATAGGTCTTTAAACTTTCACTTTTGTGTCCAATAGGTAATTTAACTTTCAATTTTGTGTCTAATTAGGGATATTCATGGGGCGGGGGTGGGGACGGGGAAGCCATAAATCATTTTCCGTCCCCGCAAAATTCCCCATTTAATTTTGCAGGGATCGGGATAGGAATTCCCTGCAGGAAATATGTAGGGCTCGGGTTCCCCACAGGGAATTATCCCATGCTTTTGTTTTTAATGCCAATCAAATAGCAATTCTTTTTAAAAGATTTATGTTTAAGTGAGTAATTTTCATTTAACCAAAACAATTTCTAAACTTTCCTGTTTCAAAAAAAAAAAAAAACAATTTCTAAACTTTCCTAATGAAAACAATTATAATATTCCACGATAGAGTTAAAATGTTCAACCATCATTTCTAAAAGTTTAAATTTCAATATTACAACAACATGGTTTATATTAAAGTTTAGCTTAACATAATTGACAAACTTAGAAAAGTAGGGTAAAATTTTTCTATTTATATCATATATATATATATATATATTATAAATAAAAAGCGGGGCGGGGGCGGGGGCGAGGGCGGGGATAGGGACAGAGAATATAATCCCTGTCCCCATCCTTGTTTTCCAATTGGGGAAAAATTCCTCCCCACTCCCCCTTCCCCCCACATTCCCTATGAAAATGGGGATTCCCCTCCTCATTCCTAGCTGGTCCCGCGGGGCCTTGGCCTTGCAGGATAAATGGACACCACTATGTCTAATAGGTCCTTGACCTATTCGACATTTTTTTTTCAAATTTTACAAACCTACTAGACATAAAATTAAAAGTTTGGGACTGAATTAGGCATACAATTCAATTTTATATTCAATATATCGGTTATTTTTATAAATCTAGAATATGTCAGGGTCTTATTAGCCACAAAATTAAAAGTCCAATGATCTATTAGACATTTTTAAAGTTTAAACACCTATTAGACATAAAATTGAAAGTTCATGATCTATTAGTTACTTTTTAAAGTTCAAATATCAAAGAGATACAAACATGAAAGTCTAGTGACTAAACTTGTAATTTAACAAAAAAAAAAACCCTTGAAATAAAGGAGATTGTTTTTGGGCTGGTTTAGGCCCCGTTTGATAACCATTTGGTTTTTGGTTTTTGGTTTTTGAAAATTATGCTTGTTTTCTCCCCATTTCCTTACCATGGTTTTCATTTTTGTTAAGTAGACACTTGAATTCTTAGCCAAATTCCAAAAACAAAACAAGTTTTTGAAAACTACTTTTTTTTTGTTTTCAAAATTTGACTTGGTTTTTGAAAACATGGGAAGGTTGTAGATAATAAAATAAAGAAAATTGTGGGGGAAAGTGGTGTTTATAAGCTTAATTTTCAAAAACCAAAAACCAAAAACAAAATGGTTATCAAACGGGGTCTTAACTTTTAGTTTTTTAATTTTCAAAAACGAAAGTCATACCAATTTGATAATTTTTTACTTTTTTGTTTTCTATATTCTGAAAAAAAAAAAAAAAAGAGGTTGTTTAGGAAACAATCAAATGTTCTAAATGTGGTGATCAATAACTAATTAATTAATAGTTTAAAAATAAATAACTAATCAATTAAAAGAAAATTAACAAAATAAACCTAATTTGGTTTTGAGAGTTTGAAGGTAATGTTATGTGTTATTGATCTTGAGGACTAAAGCCTCTAATAAATACACCAATATGATGATTGCGTACAACAGAGAACAATAATACCACACCTAACTAGCGTAAGATCTGAGAATTAGGTAGGACAAATACATTCTAATAAATACAAATAGATAAGAAGTAAAAGTCTAAACAAGGAAATCCCTGTAGCAAGTACAGCAGAATTGTCAACTCTCAACAATCCTCTGCAAACGAGATATAAGTGAGAATAAAAGAGCGAGTTTGGGTCGAAGAGTTTGATGTTCGTGGTGCTTATGTTGTCCACCAAATAATTGAAGTAGAGAGAAGGGAAACCCTTAATTCAGACAATAAGGACTAAATCCACAAAAGCTCACAAGCCGCATGAGTTAAAGCACGATACTCATATTCGGTACTAGAATAGTCCACCACTTCCTGCTTTTTAGAGGACCAAGAGACCAAGTAGGACTGAGGAAAACACAGTAACCACCCACAGATTTTCGGTCGTCAGGGGAGAAAACCTAGTTAGCGTTTGAAAAGGTAGTGAGGGATATATGAGAGGCTAGTTGAATAAGAAGGCCAAGATGGAGAGTGCCTTGTAGATACCGAAGGACCCGTTTAACTGCTCGCTAGTGATTGACAGTGGGATCTTGATTAAACTGACTAAGCTTGTTGACAGCAAATGCAATGTCGGGTCGTGTGTGAAGTAAGTATTGTAGAGAGCTAAGAGTACTGCGCTATAATTGAGGATCAGTCATGAGCGGACTATCATGCTGCTACAGCTGAAGACCACTGACCATGGGAGATACAACCGGTTTTAGATGTTGAAGGTGGAGCCGTGACAACAAGTCTTCTATATGTTGGGTTTTATGCCCTAAAACTCGTGAATATGTAAATGTAACAAATTAATTAATATCAATAAAGAGTTATTGAAATTATTCAATAAGGAGTTATTGAATTTGTTATTCTTAGTCTTGCAATAATTAACCTTAAATCCAATAAACTAAACATCCAAGGTTGTTTTATGAAACTTGAACTGTATGTGGAGACATACGGGGATCAATCTTCAAGTAACAACCTAAAGGGTTTATAGTATAAGGATAAGGTTGGGTACCTTATCCTGGTGACACTATGTGATACGATCCACTTTGTATTCGATACAAACCATTGATCCAACGTGTTCATGTAGTGGACATGCGAGTGGGGGTATCCTATGCAGTGAGTTTGCATAATGCCAGACCGCGAAATAGTAACCACTAGATGTAACACCGTTGACTAGTTAGGTTTCTATTTCAATAGGATGACCTAGGTAACTCAATCTTAATCATGAGTGTATTATGCACTCCTTTTCATGAGGGATTATCCTTAGATTTGTATGGGTGAAAGTGGCCGGATTTGCCGACTCAATAAGCCTACCATTTCAGGGATAAAACCGAGTGGGGACTGGGAACATAACAACACAAGATAGAATTCACTCCTTCCCGTCTTTAGGTCAAGTAGATGAGTGTTCCCTTAAGGGCTGATTTCGGGTCTTGAACTAAGGCGCCCATCCTCTCTTGGCTCGAGAGGCACTTCCGTTTACTAGTTGGATCATAAACGAGTTGTTCATTAGAGGAATCAGTGGTACTTAAAGAGACAGAGGTAACCCAGGGGTAAAACGATAATTTGACCTAGCTGGCGTTACAAACACTCGTGAAGGATTGACTTATCGGTATTGATCTATATCCATGGACACAGAAACATTCTACAGTGAGAAGAGTGCAACTGTGGGTCTTTAGTGGAGTACCCACATTCTACTTGATTCAGGTGCCACTAATCACATGTCCTCTTCATTTCAAGGAATGAGCTCCTGGCAACGGCTAAATGCTGGTGAGATGACTCTCTGAGTTGGAATAGGAGAAGTCATCTCAGTTGTGACAGTGGGAGACATAAAGTTATTTTTCACTAAAGAACGATACATATTATTAGATAATGTGTATATAGTTCCAAAGATTAAAAGAAATTTGATTTCTGTATCTTATTTGCTGGAACAAAATTATTTCATTTCCTTTTCAGTTAATGAAACGCTCATTACAAAAAGGGGAATTGATATTTGTTTTGCAAAGCTAGAAAATAACTTGTATGTTTTATGACCAATAGAGTCAAAAGCAATTTTAAACCATGAGATGTTTAAAACTCCTGAGATTCAACCTGAAAAGCAAAAAATTTCTCAAAATACCTATATTTGGCATTTGAGACTTGACCACATTAATCTCAATAAGATTGGGAGATTGATCCAGAATGGACTTCTAAATAAGTTAGAAAATGATTCTTTACCTCCATGTGAGTCTTGTCTCGAAGGTAAAATGACAAAACGACCTTTTACTGGAAAATGTTACAGAGCCGAAGAGTCAAAGAGCTCATACATTCGGATCTCTGTGGTCCAATGAATGTTAAAGCTTGAGGAGGGTATGAATATTTCATCTCATTCATAGATGATTATTTGAGGTATGGTTATTTATACCTAATGAGTCATAAGTCTGAAGACTTTGAAAAGTTCAAAGAGTATAAGGCTGAAGTTGAGAACTTGTCATGTAAAACAATTAAAACACTTCAATCTGATCGAGGTGGAGAGTAAATGGACTTAAGATTCCAAAACTATTTGATAGAACATGGAATCACGTCCCAACTTTCAACAACTGGTACACCTCAGCAAAATGGTGTATCAGAAAGGAGAAATAGAACCTTGTTAGACATGGTTCATTCAATGATGAGCTATGCTCAATTGCCTAACTTATTTTGAGATTTTGCAATAGAGACTGCAGTTTACATTCTGAATGTAGTTCCATCAAAGAGTGTTTCTAAAACACCTTTTGAGCTCTGGAGAGGGCGTAAAGCTAGTTTACCTCATTTCAGAATTTGGGGTTGTCCTGCACACGTGTTGGAGACAAACCCGAAGAAATTGGAACCTCGTTCGAAATTATGCCTATTTGTAGGCTACCCCAAGGAAGCAAGATGTGGATACTTCTTCGATCCACAAGAAAATAAAGTATTTGTATCGACAAATACTATTTTCTTAGAAGAAGACCATGTTAGAGATCATAAGCCACACAGTAAGATAGTGTTAAGTGAGCTTTCTGGTGAAGCTACAGATACATCAACAAGAGTTGTTGATGAGGCTGGACCTTCAACAAGAGTTGTTGATGAGCCCAGTACATCCAGTCAGTCTCGTCCTTCTCAAGAGTTGAGAATGCCTCGACGTAGTGGGAGGGTTGTTCTACAACCTGAACGCTATCTGGGTTTAGTTGAAACTCCAATCGTCATACCTGATGATGGCATCGAGGATCCATTAACCTATAAACAGACAATGAATGACGTGGATAAGGACCAGTGGGTCAAAGCTATGTACCTTGAAATTGAGTCTATGTAGATCAAACTAAAGGGGTAAAACCCATAGGATGTAAATGGATCTACAAAAGGTAACGAGACGCAGTTGGAAAGGTACAGACCTTTAAAGCTTGACTTGTGGCAAAGGGTTATACCCTAAGGGAAGGGGTGGACTATGAGGAAACCTTCTCTCCTGTTGTCATGTTAAAGTTGATAAGGATACTCTTGTCCATTACCACTTTTTATGACTATGAAATTTGGCAAATGGATGTCAAGACTGACTTTCTGAATGACTAGAGGGGTCATTACTCAAGGTCATGAGTAAAAGGTTTGCAAGGTTAATTGATCCATTTATGGATTGAAACAAGCATCTCGAACTTGGAACATAAGGTTTGATACTGCAATCAAACCTTATGGCTTTGACTAGAATGTTGATGAGCCTTGTGTCTACAAGAAAATCATCAACAGTTCAATAGCTTTTCTGGTGTTCTATGTGGATGATCAGTGTTCACCCTTAACAGGGGAGCTATAGTCTGGCGTAGCATCAAGCAAGGATGCCTTGCAGACTCCACCATGGAGGTCGAATACGTCGCTGCTTGTGAAGCAGCTAAAGAGGTTGTATGGCTTAGGAAGTTCTTAACAGATTTGGAAGTTGTTCCAAATATGAATTTTCCAATCACCATTTATTGTGATAATAGTGGTGCAGTGGCAAATTCTAAAGAACCTTGCAGCAACAAAAGAGGCAAACACATAGAACACAAATATCATCTCATCTGGGAGATAGTGCAATGAGGGGACGTGATCGTCATGAAGATAGTCTCAGAGCACAAACTCGTGGATAGTAAATGTAACAAATTAATTAATATCAATAATGAATGGTTAAAATCCCTAACGCAGCGGAAACCATTAGAGAACCAAATCGATTTAAACGTCGATTGGAATACCAATACGACGGCAAAAATAATCACAGCAGTAAAAACACTTTTAAACCTACTGTAAAGGGCTATAAGCATGTTGGATTTATAATAAAAAACTAGATCTAATCTAGAGATAAGATCCTAATGATCAAGGGAAAGAAGAAGACTTACTGCCATTGTTGTCTTGACCGAATTTCACCAAATTCTCTTAGTTTTCTTCTTTAATTTGCAGCAACCCCCTGATCTTTGATTCGCTGTAAAATTCCCACGAACACCACCAAGTTGGAAACACCGGTATTCTCATAAGGATCTTGCGTTGGTTGCTTGTGGGAGCAAGAAACTCTAAGAATGGGAGAGTTCTCCTCTGTATTTTTTTTGTTGGATTTCCAGGTAGGAAAGTTCTCGCCCGTTAATTTTTCATTTTTTAATAGAGCGATGGTTGAGGAAGACATTGCTGAAAAAACAAACATTTATCGTATTAGTTATCTTTGCCTTAACCCATCACACAAGCAAATACAAACAATTGCACAAATCCAATCAATTTCGCAAACAATCAATCAAAGAACCCTAACAAATTATTGATTGTGTTTAGCAACGATGTTTTAGAGGTTTAGAGGAACAGCCACCGAAGGGTGATCAGCTACTCCTCCTCTAAAATGAGACACTTCTCAGTCAACTCTAATTCCAGAATAACTCATATTCCTATAGACGTTAACCACCGTTGTTCGGTTAAGGACTTGTTAACCAATTAACTTATCCCCGTAAGTGTAACCCTCCCACTTTCAGATCTTAGAGGCACGTACCAACATGCTACCGTTAGGCAAGACAACTATTGGTAATTAGCCTAAGTGACCCTATCCTTTTCAGGAGTTCACGGTGTTCCGAATCCTATGATCAGGCCCTCCAAAGGGATGGTTGCTCCAGGACAGCACGCAGGCGGATCATAAGACTCTCACGGTGTGACCTAGGGGTGGAGACTGAGGGATACGTTGACACGTGTCCTGCTCCCACTTACTATGGACACTTTCTCCATTCACCCTGTTATTGACCCATGCAAACACTTTACCAAGGGAGGCCGCGCTTAAAACGACACGAACCCGAGCATGGATCTCACGTTGTGAATATAGGGACGTGGGAGCAAAATCTGATTTAAATCAAGTTTTGAAATTTTCCTCCCACTAAAGTGACCTATCAAATATTTTAGGGTTTATTAAACTTATATAAATCTGGCTAAGTCAATCTATCTAAGTCTAATCCTATTATAACTATTATAATAAGATCTTTAGTCTAATGTCTAGGTGAATTAAACATATTTAATTAACCTAGTGTCCATTATCTATCATTAAACTATGATTAATTCAACTCCAATGTTCCAGATCAGTTCCCAGGTAGGAGGTGTTTCGTAAACAGTTAACTTAAATACCTCCAACCTTAGACAAAACATCACTGGTAGAGTTCCATTATAATTAGGGGTGAAAAAACCCGAACCGAACCGAACCGGTTCGATTCGGTCCTCGCATATACATTACCCGAACCGAACGCACACCTAGGGTTCCATTCGCATTTTAATTGAATGCACGCCTCGTCTCCCGTAGTCCAATGAACGCACGCCTCTTTTCTCCTCCTCTCCCGTAGTTCGCCTCTTCAGCTCCTAGGGTTCCGTTTCGTCACCTCGCCTCTTCTCTTCTCTCGTGCCTCGCCTCGTCTCTTCTCTCGTGCAGTTCGCCTCTTCAGCTCCTAGTTCATTTGGTTCAACTGTTCTCTTTTTATTTCTTTCTCTTCTTTTTCTATGCTTCATTACTTCAGTGGAATGTCCATGGTATTTTAGCTTTTTGTTGAATTCTTCTTCATGTAAGGACTTTTTCTGTGTTGTTGGTTTCTGGGTTTGATTTATTAGCTTTATTTAGTAATTTTCTTTTAATTTTTTTAATTGCCGCTGTCTTCGAAGTTTCCTCTCCGTCAATTCTTTCGGTGACGTTCAGTCCTCCTTCTCTTACATCACTCCCAGCTTCGCCGTTTTCCAGGTATTCATTGTTTTCTCTGCTGGGTATTCGCTGAAATAGGGAAAACGTTATGGCGCTTATCAATACATGTTCTGTCATTCCGGTTTTTCTTGTGGATTCTTCGAATACTTTGACTTTCTGGATTTATTGTTCTCGATTTGATTTGATTACTAATCAATGTTTGATTTGCTTGCTCACAATAATTAATTGATTGTAATTTTCTCCTTCGATGTGCAACAAGGGGATTATCTTTATCTAGTTTTTCCCTCTTTGATGAGTGCGTGTGTTAGTTTATGTTTGATCTATAGGTTGATGTTGTTGAATTGCGAATATGGGTTTTTGATTGAATAATCCATTAAGCAATTATTGAGTATTGGAATTTGTTTAACCGATAGACCTCCCAGTTCTTGCTTAATATATGAAGTTTTGTTGAAGTACTACATTGTTGGCAATCGTATTTCTAGTTTGTTCCTTGATGGTTTCTTGATTGATTATGATTTATTTGCATTCACCCTAACTTTTTGCATTGAATTTAAACTTCTTTGAATAAGAAAATGTAACACTGTGTGATTCCTTGTTGGAGGTCTTCTGAGATATCAAAGTATTTAGATGAAGTTGGTTTAAGGGTCTTTTGAACTAAGTTTCATCAATTTTTTCCCTTCTGTTGTGGTTGTGGTACTTGGTGGGTTGTCTTTGACATTGCATCGATACTTGTTTAACTTTGCAAAATCTTCATTCTTGTTTCACATTGCAACATGTTGATGAATCGTTCCTTTTGATGTTAAATGAAACAAAGAACAATTTAGACTTCCTTTCTATTTAGTCCTCAAGGTTTCAAAATCAGACAGTTTATTCATCTTAGAGGATTCATTTATCTACAAGTGTTACAATTTTAGTTCTTGGGTTCTTAACTTGGTTTTTATCTAGCCCTTAAAGATTTCAAAATTGATACTTTAAAGTTTATCCCCTAAGAAAAGAAAAAGTATAAATTTTCTCAGTATTGATCTAATGGCATAATAGAGATGATATAAAATTTATGTTCCTAATATTTAGGACTCTCAGGAGCAGGAGATGACGAAGAACAATTCACTGTTAATCCATCAAGCTTAATTCGCCACTCGAATGGAGATCATTGTCAACTAGCTCGCATAGTGCTTCAAGTACGTTCGTGAAAGTATTTCAACATGTTTTGCTGGTAACTTTGAACACGGTTTATATTTGATCCGCTAATTCTACTATTATATGAAAATACATTCCTTTTGTGTTTCAACATTTCTGTATTGATTTTCTTATTGCTTTTGCTTCACAATGTTTAGCTTCAAATCAATGATCAATGTTTCGAGGATGCAAAAGAGATGGAACAATTAGAAAGTAGCGTTGAAGGTATACGCTTCAAAACCAAGGGATCACTGCGACACATACAACTATTGCGGTGCCTTTGGGAGCTGTGACATGATGGATACGCCTAATTGTAAATGTCTCAAAGGGTTTCGGCCAAGAGTGCCGGAGAAATGGAGTCTAATGAATTACACTAAAGGATTTGTTTGTCTTGCATATATGAGGCTGGTTAGGCCTCAAGGAGAAATCGATTGAGTACTTATGAGGCTGGTTAGGCCTTACCATGATCCATGCCACATGCATATCTCGAGTCCTTGACTGTGCTGTTCAATATAGGTTCTGGTTTGCCCATCATTGATAATGATATTGCTATAAATAATACGATTTTCTTATGTAACTCTGTTTGAAGCTAACTATAAATAGATTAGACTTTGTTTTGATTGGATTTATGTAAGATGTTAGATGATGGAACTTAGGTTCCTCGAAGGCAAATAGTTGTGACAATCATGCTCTTTGTTCTCTTCTCTTTGAATCGTTTGTATGTTGTAACTATTCTTACTAGGCTCTTTCTAATGAGAATTCATGAAGGGGTTTGATATCCTTCAATCTTGCGCTATTTTCTATTGAGTTTCCATTTATGGCTTTGGTAAATGATGGACGAGTGAGTGCACTGAGGTTTGAAGCTTACAGTGGACTAAATTTTAACAGCTCAAAAGTTCAACATGCCTGGCTTTAATTGTTTACGGAAGTAAGAAGGGGTTTGAATCATGGCTTACGAGAAAAGAAAAGAAAAGAAAAGAAAAAAAAAAAAAAAAAAAAAAAAAAAAAAAAAAAAAAAAAAAAAAAAAGCAGTTGACTCGACCCGACCCGGGGTCGAGTCGGGTCGGTTTGTCCGTACAACCGACCTAACCCAGACATTTTACACCCCTACTTATAATCATAGTAATGTTGATCCTACTTAGTTAATTAAAACTATTTTAAACTAAGAAATTATTCTAATTCTATTAGAATGTGACTTTAGGTCTAATTAATTTTAACTCTTTAAAATTAATCAATTTTAACCTATGGCCCTATGTGTGCATGCATATCTTGATTATAGATTGACGGTTTCTAATCATTAATTTTAAACTATTCAAATTTTAATGATTAGCCCTATAATCATGCATACTATAGTTTAATATAATTAACAATCATATTCTAATTAATAAATTAAACTATATCAATTTGCATTGCATGAATTTAATATAACATTTATATTAACCTATGGATGTTTCATGCTCAATGCAACTTTCATTCTCTTATTAATAAAATAACAGTTATATTATTGCCAATCAAGGTAAATCAAAGTAACATGTTGCAAACAACTTATTAAATATAACTATTTATATTTAACTAAGTAATTTCATGCATCATGCTTTTCCATTTTCATGAATTTAATATAACTCATATACATTAAATATCACATGAAAATTATACATGCATTTTCATCCATACATTATAACTAATTATAATATACAAAAATGCATGAGCATGCTTTATAACCTAAGGTGGGATTTCTAATATGACATCCATAAAGCATTTTAAATAGCTAATGAACCGGTTTAATTGGCCCATAGGATAAAATAATGCAAAATTACAATAATTAAGCAAATTCTATCCTATTACAGTCTTCTGCCGCTCCAGAATTAAGCTGAACCACCCAAACCGTCCTGAACCGGACGCCAAAAACCCGAACCGCTCCTGAGTCGGGCTGAACCGTACCAAAGAGGTCCCAGCCCAGCCCAAACCAACGAACCAGACTGGTTCAAAACTGCTCCAGCACGTTACATAACCCTAACCGCGCTGCATGAAATCGCGACAACGTCGAGACGCTGTGTGAACAGCGTCCCGATGTTGTTACGCTTGGAAGCAGAATCTAGGCGAAAACAGCACTGTTCTTCGGATTTTCGGCTTCGTTTGGCTGTGATCTTCATCAGCAAACAACCTAATTCTAGACCCGGACTTACAAGACTCGATTTACATAATAATGTCCAAAAACACAGGGGCCTAAATCTATGGCCACATTAAACCTAAACAGTTCACAGCAAACTCATAATCATACATTATGCAAAATCCCACCGTTCAAGCCAATCGCAAATTCCTAATTGATGTTTAAAATTCGATATGGCTCTAATACCAATTGAATGGTTAAAATCCCTAACGCAGCGGAAACCTTCAGTGAACCAAATCGATTTAAACGTCGATTGGAATACCAATACGACGACAAAAATAATCACAGCAGTAAAAACACTTTTAAACCTACTGTAAAGGGCTATAAGCATGCTAGATTTATAACAAAAAACTAGATCTAATCTAGAGATAAAATCCTAATGATCAAGGGAAAGAAGAAGACTTACTGTCGTTGTAGTCTTGGCCGAATTTCACCAAATTCTCTTAGTTTTCTTCTTTAATTTGCAGCAGCCCCTTGATCTTTGATTCGATGTAAAATTCCCACGAACACCACCAAGTTGGAAACACCGGTATTCTCACGCGTTGGTTGCTTGTGGGAGCAAGAAACTCTAAGAATGAGAGAGTTCTTCTCTGTATTTTTTGCTATGGGAAAAAACGAGAGAGAGTGGGGAAAGAGAGAGTCTCAGAATGATCGATTGAATGAGAGTAAAGGGCTCAACGGATGAATAACCCCCTTCCTAAACCAACTCCTCCAATTGTGTGATATGTGGTTAGTGGGAAGACCACGTTTAATCAGTTAATAAAACTGATAAGAAAATTAATTAATTAACAAATAAAATTAATAATTAATCATATAATTAAATTAACAATTAATTTAATATTATTTATATAAATCATATTTATATAAATATCCCACATAACCTATAGTTTTAAAACAATTTAATTAAATTAAATTAAACCAAACGATTAATTAATTCAATAATTAATTAATGCCATAATTAAATATCATATATTTAATTATATCTCTCTCATATAACCTATAGTATTAATGTGCATCCAATGCACATTAATTTTAACCTAAAGTTTTAATATGAATCCAATTCATATTTAAACTTAATATTCGAACCCCTTCGAATATTCAATTCTCCCTTAGAAATTTACCTCAACTCCCTAAATGAGCTACCGGTGGGACCTAATGGACTTACAGATCAGAAGCTCCAACGATATGAGATTAATTGGCTAAACTCATTAACCAAGTTAATCAATGTTCATTAACTGTGATTCACTCCACTATAGAACCACAGCTGCACTATTCTCACTGTAGATATATTTCTGTGTCCACGGATATCACCAATAACAGCAAGTCAGTCCTTCACGTGTGTTTGTACCCCAGCTAGGTCAAATTACCGTTTTACCCCTAACTTACCTCCTCATCCTTAAGTCCTAGTGCTCCTCTAATGAACAACTTGTTTGAAGTCCAACCAACAAACAGAAGTCCCTCTCGTGCCATAGAGAGGGTAGGACCCATTGTTCAAGACCCGGAGACACCACTTAAGGGAACACACCTCTACTTACCCTAGAGACGGGAAGGAGCGAATTCCATCTTGTGTGATTATGTTCCCAGCTCCCCACTCGGTCTTGTCCCTAAAATGGTAGGCTTATTAAGTCGGCGTGCAGGCCACTCTCACCCATACAAATCAAAAGACAATCCCTCGTGAACAGGAGTCCATAACCCACTCAGGATTGAGACCAAGTTGCCTAGGTCATCCTAGTGAAATAGAAACCTAACTAGTCAATGGTGTTACAGCTAGTGGTTAACTATTTCGCGGTTCGATCTTATGCAAACTCATTGCACAAGATACCCCCACTCGCATGTCCACCACACGAACGCGTTGGATCATTGCGTTTGTATCAAGATACAAAGCGGACCATATCCATAGTATCACCAGGATAAGGTACCTAGCCTTACCCCTATACTATAGACCCTTTAGGTTGTATCTTGAACAGTGATCAGTTGTCAGTATGCTTAACAAATTAATGCAAATTTGTCGTAGATATATATCAACCCAAGTATAAATTGACAAAATCAAGTAATACCTAGTGAGTCTAGGGTCGAATCCACAGGGAAAGGTTATTTGCAAAACTTTTAATAATTTTTACTAATCTAAACTCGAAAACATGTGATATTATATAAAAGACTAAATAAAAGGGTTGGTGAGTTTTAAAAAAAAAAAATCAATCTTAGAGAAAGTAAAACATGCGACAAGAGTAAAAAGAGAAGTATGAAGGAGAATAGTATCAAGGTTGTTGCGGTCGTAACCTCATGCGTTTATAAGAACCTTGTAGCGCATACCATGACTAATTGATCCATTAATGCCTAAGTGAGAAAGAATCACAAGTTTCCCTTCCGGTACTCCTTCTGCGTTTGGCATAAAACTATCAAGTGGTTATTTGGCTAGTTTATGCGTGAAGCTTAGTTCTCTAAAAACTTACAAGGGACTGCGTTAGTCTTAACGCAATCAAAGCTCATTCATGCATTATCTTATATCGGTAGTATTTGTGTAATGCTACCAAGACTACATGTCATGCGCTAACTTGTTCTACTTAGAGATGTCTGCATGCATTACCTGTCAGGGATTTAGCATATTGCTACTGCATCCGGCTGGCCAGGAGGGAGTTAGTAATGAAAATAGTATCACAACTAAGTAGAAGGCAATAATGTTTCATTAAATCAAAGTATGTGCTTACAAAATAGACTTATCACCGTATGGGTGCTTGCGCTAGGCCTTGATGAAGAAAATTAGCTCATGTGAGCAAAACAATACATATTGCAATACATTGCAAACGCAAGTCTACCTTTAATCACAGTTCTCTGTGATTTTTCTTTCTCCTTGATCTTCGTATCTTCCTTCTAGTCTCTCGTCTCTATTGTGTAATGTGTCCCGTTGTACTGAGCAGGTGACTTCTATTTATAGGCGAAGGAAGCCAACTTCTCTAAGTAATTAGCAACAGGCTTCAGTCATCGTCAGCCAACTTGTAACTTTTCAGTCCACTTGTGCGTCAGTGTGTCGGCATGGTCTTTTCATCCATCTTGTTTGTCTCATGATTGTCTTGGGATGTGTGCCTGCACTAAGAGAAACTTGGGCAACAAACAACTGAATTAGTTGCGTTAGCACCCTATTTTTATAATTTCTCACCGCATACATGAATATAGCATACCGCATAAAATCATTGCATTTTTCTTCCTTATTGAGGTGAAGTAACGCATCAATGTATCTTTTGGCCTTGCTTTAGCTTAAGTTTAAAGGACAAATAACTTTTTTTTTGCAAGTTATCAAACAGTGATCCCCGTATGTCTCCACATACTAGTTCAAGTCTCATACTAACAACCTAGGATGTTTAGTTTATTGGATTAGGGTTATAAAGACAAGATTACACAATACAAACAAAATAAATAAATAATACATCATTTTATTAATGTTCGGTCAAATGTTACATATGTTACATTTACTACCTACGAGTTTTAGGGCATAAAACCCAACAAATAAAGAGTTACTGAAATTATTCAATAAGGAGTTATTGAATTTGTTATTCTTAGTCTTGCAATAATTAACCTTAAATCCAGTAAACTAAACATCCAAGGTCGTTTTATGAAACTTGAACTATATGTGGAGACATGTGGGGCCAATGTTCAAGTAACAACCTAAAGGGTCTATAGTATAGGGATAAGGTTGGGTACTTTATCCTGGTGACACTGTGTGATACAACCCACTTTGTATTCGATACAAACGCATTGATCCAATGCGTTCATGTAGTGGACATGTGAGTGGGGGTATCCTATGGAATGAGTTTGCATAAGACCAGATCGCGAAATAGTAACAATTAAATGTAACACCTTTGACTAGTTAGGTTTCTATTTCAATAGGATGACCTAGGTAACTCAATCTTAATCCTGAGTGTGTTATGCACTCCTTTTCATGAGGAATTATTGACGGGACGAGCTGTCGGGACGAGCTGTCAAATAAAATTTATAATTCCACGTACACTAGACTACTTGCAGTAGTAGTGGCTGGGGTCCGATCATATGGAACAACTGGTTTACTTCTAATCTCTTTTGTGTTTGGTAACAGAAGGTGAGGTTGAAGAGAGAAGGATTCAATTGCAGGGAAAAGTAAAATTGCGAGAAAGTAAATGGCCGGAAATTAAACGACAAAAAAGTAAATGGGAGGTTGGTTAATCTCACCTTGTCGATCACTGTAGCTGGAGACACTCAGATTCAGTACATTCGTTTTTACTCATCGATTAGCAGATAATGGGTTAAATGCATGTTGTCTAATTGGTACTCTAAATCAATTGACTCGATCCCACCGTCCATCGACTCAATTACTAATTACTAATTAATTAACCCCTACTAACCCGTCGAGATTAATAAATTAAATAACCACATTAAGATCAAGATACCCCTAGAGCGCTAACCCAACGAACCCGTTGAACCAACATGCAATTGATTAATTAATTAACCTAACCATGATTAATAAATTAACTAATTGTTGCTCTAGGCTAGAATACCCATAATTAATTAGAGAAAATCTAATTTAATTACGAATATCGATTTAGACCCTAGACCTATCATGTAGAGCAACAAAGTTAGAGAACTGCTCTTGGGACCTATGCCCATGAATCGGTCTATGTGCTAACTATGAATGAACTATCCATTAGCTACACGAAAATAAATTCTTTAGCGGATTATTAACATATGAGCTGCGAGTTAGGGCGTGAATCTAACCTACTGCGCATGCTAATTATAAAAGCGGGAATCTAAAACCACAAACAGCAATTAAAACATACATTAAGCATAGTAAACTCAAGAGGATAACACAATCAACTCAGAAAACTCATTAAATCTCATAAACACTGAATGTACTTTCAATCTCAAGGTTCCATCTACAACGAACGATGCTTAAACGGTCATAGACAAGCCTAATCCAAGCCCAAGGCTCGAGAAACCAACCTAAACTAACCTAAAACTATAAAATACAGAGGGAGAATGGAGAAATCAGAGAGAAAACCGAGAGAGAAGTAAAAACGGCTGAGTAGTATCGACTAACTATGCTAATCTGACCTAAATCGCGACAATTGCTGTTTAAATAGCGAAGCGGCGTCAAGATGCTGACGGTGATTTAGCTGGTCCTTCGAATACGAAGTGTCGAGATGTCGTAAGGTGGCGTCGAGACGCTTCCTCTCGGGTCTTCCTTGTTTGGTTGCTTCAATTCTTGATCCTTTTGACGTTGTTTTCGAGTTTTGAGTGCTCCGTTTTGGTCTTTTCACCGCCTCGACATCTCGTGGACTTCAAGATGGATCAAAACCATGTTAATTTCCTCGAATTAATGTCAATTTGGAATATTGGCTCTCGAGAAGCTCTTATCACCAAACATCTACAAAATAATACAATTAAGCATAATAATTAACATAAAACTAGCAAGATTAAGGACAAATATACAGGGCAAATTTGTTCCTATCAATTATCCTTAGATTTGTATAGGTGAGAGTGGTCGGATTCACCGACTCAATAAGCTACCATTTAAGGGATAAGACCGAGTGGGGGTTGGAAACATAACAACACAAGATGGAATTCACTCATTCCCGTCTTTAGGGCAAGTAGATGAGTGTTCCCTTAAAGGTTGATTTCGGGTCTTGAACAAGGGCGCTCATCCTCTCCTGGCCCGAGAGGAGCTTTCTTTTACTGGTTGGGCCATAAATGAATTGTTCATTAGAGAAATCAGTGGTAATTAAGGAGGTAGAGGTAACCCAAGGGTAAAATGGTAATTTGACCCAGCTGGCTTTACGAACACTCGTGAAGGATTGACTTACCGGTATTGGTCTATATCCGTGGACACATAAACATTCTACAGTGAGAATAGTGCAGATGTGGGTCTTTAGTGGAGTGACCCACAGTTAATGAATATTGGTGATAGCACGAATATCTTATTGCCGCTAATCTAAGCTTGTTAGAAGAATTTGATGGTTTAATTGTCTTATTTTTAGGTAATTCGAGCACAGGTGACATTGGGAGCCAACCTCACATCTTTGTGCTAATTCGGGCCAATTAAAGCGTTTTTTAGCCATCTCGAAGTTCACGAATGACGAGGAGGTGAAAACACCCGACTGGACCATGGCGGGCCTGAAAAGAAGTGCCAAGAGGTCAAAGGTTCGAGCCCCAAACGAAGCAAACGAAAGAAGACAACATGTTGGAAAAGAGGACAGCGTCGAGATACTGATCCTAACGTCTCGACTCTGTCGCGAAAATGCGTGAAAGGCAGTAGCTTAGCATCAAGACATTGCTTTCCTAGCGTCTCAACTTACGACGATTATTATAAATATTAGGGTTCGGTTTTAGCCACCGTTAGGTTAGATTTTACGATTGTTTTTGTTCTTTAGTTCGTTTTTTCTCGTTATTTTACTGTTTCTTTGATTCCTAGGTTGTTTAGGATGTATTTCTTGAATATTTTTGTATTGCTTTCATCAATTATGGTAGCGTAAACACCTTTTCGTTGGATTCTTGGGATGTAGTTGATTTAATTTATGAACATTCTTGGTTGAGTTGCTGATTTTCAAATGATATTCTGTTGATTGCTATGTTCCCCTATGTTTTCCCATTTAAATCATTATCTTTGGATGCTTTCTTAGATAATCTATCTGTAATTTTAGATTGTCAATAGGTATGAATCATGTCCTTTGCTTATATCTATATGATTTTGCATAGCTTGCTTGATAGGGCCTAGGATTCATAGAGAAATTTGCTGAATTAATTATGAGATTTAACTTCTTAATTAAATTTAGAAATTTCAGACCCTTGCACGTAATGCAGCTAATTCGATAGGTAATTACGCGAGCTAACAAATTATCTATTCGGTTAGTTAGACTTAGATTCGTGGGCTAACGATCTAATGCATAAAGGGTAGCACAGGTTAGGAGGATGTAAAATCCAATCAACCAAGAAGCATGTCAGGTTCATAGCATTTCAATAGAATTTTATACTTAGAGCAACGATGAAACCAAGTAATAAACCAAATCAACGAACCCATTAATTCGACGATTCCATCTCCTGACTTATTTCATCCCTTTTCACTATCTTGTTACCTTTTTGCATTTTATTTGATTTTCCTACCTGCTTTGCAACCCGTATTTTATTTATTTATTAGCAATTCTTTTCAAAACCCCCATGTTCGTTTGTTGCACGAAAGCCTAGATCCAATTAGAACTCCCTCCCCTATGTTCGACCCTGGTCGCTATTACTACGAAAGTAGTTTAGTGCCGTGGATTATAAATTTCATTTGGCAGATCCTCGACAAGTTCGATCAATTAGCTAACCTAATTAATGAGTTTAGTCAGTTAACCACATATCATTGGAGCTTATGATGTGTAGGTCTATTAGGTCCCCCTACTAGCTCATAAAAGGTAATTAGGAACAATTAGTCTTAAAAGAAATTTGAATAGGTCAAAATCCATTATGGAAAATCAAGTTAATTGTATGAGATACAATTAATATAATGTATGTAATACATTATAATATAAAGTTTAATTTGAGATTAAACTTTATTAATTGAGAGAAATACAATTAAATACGATTTAATTGTAGGCTTAAATTAAATATGAGATATTTAATTTAGTAATTAATTAATTGGAGAAATAATTAATTATTTAATTAAATTTGATTTAATTAAAAAACTATAGGTTATATGGGAGATATTTATTTAAATATGATTTAAATGAAATTAATTAAATTTGATTTAATTAATTAATTGTTATTAATTAATTAAATAAACCTCTATCCTATTACGACTGGGAAAAGTAATTAATTATTAATTAATTAAATCCTTATCCTATTACGACGAGGAAAAGGGATATGATATTCTATATAAACCACAAAATGTCTTCCCAGTTGTAGATAACACAGACTTTGCTTTCAAGCAAAATTTCTCTCTAAGAATTTTCACAACATTCTAGTGAAATTCTTTTTCCAAATTTAAGAAGATCAAGTCCCACAACTTGGTTGCTAGTCCCAAAGATATAGCAATGGAAGATCTCGGTGGTAGTGTCCCTACTGTGATCATACTATTCTTGGTGGGAGTTCGTTGAAGAAAGTTTTCAACAAGTAAGTAATTCTATTCTTAGATTTAGATCTTATGCATGATTAGCCTAGTTTATATATAGAAACGTTCTGTATGATTTGCCAATGTATTGGTATTTTAGAAAACTTAATTAAAATATGAATCGGTCTTATATGCTTCTGCTAGAAATTTAGGAATTCCAATCCATCACTATATACTTAGTCTGGGAGAGAACAAGGCCATTTGGGGAATGTTGAACTTGGATGCCCAGAAAATAATGTAAAGGTCCGAGAACTTTGAGGGCAAAAAGAGACTAAAGTTTGCCAATAATTTGAGCCACCAACTGAGGACTAGAACCCGTGAGAATCAAATCATCTACATAGACAAGTAGGAACATAGTACCAACAGGTGAGTGGTGCAAAAACAGTGATGAATCAACTTCAGATTGGGTAAAATTCCATCAGAAAAGGGCTAATCAAAGTGCATCATACCATGCTTTGGGGCTTGCTTGAGGCCATACAAGGCTTTGTTCAATTTGCATACATGATGAGGGAACCAAGAATCAATATAGCCTTGCGGTTGGGCAATAAACACAATGTCTTGGAGAGTCTCGTGGAGAAAGGCATTACTTACATCGAGTTGACCGATCACCCACTTCCAAGTAAGAGCAAGAGTGAACACTATACGTATGGAGGATGACTTAATAACGGGGCTGAAAGTCTCCCCATAGTCAATGTCGAGTTGTGATGACCGCAAAATGCACGGGTCGCAAGTAATAATAAAACGGTAAAGTATACTGAGTATCGAATCCACAGGGAGGATGACGGTGATTAAGCAAGATAATAAGATGAGCACTAAAAGTACTAAGACAAAATTTTATTTAGGTTTCAAAACATAATGATGAATCAAATCAAGAAATAAAGCAATAAAAGAATTCAAGCGATCAATCAAAAATAAAAAGCGGAGAAAGAATCGAATGTGAGACGGGATCTTGAAAATCAGATTATAGCT
The DNA here is from genome assembly GCA_017139565.1 of Luffa aegyptiaca. Lineage (NCBI taxonomy): Eukaryota > Viridiplantae > Streptophyta > Magnoliopsida > Cucurbitales > Cucurbitaceae > Luffa > Luffa aegyptiaca. The sequence goes on along the minus strand of CM029405.1, from coordinate 39,190,942 downwards.
AATCAATTATTCTAATTGTCCTATCTCATGCTTGACTAATTATAAACCTAGAATCTTCGTTTAGCACATAGGTTCTCCTTTTGGTTTCCCCTAATTGTAGGGGTGAAAAAACTGAACCGAATCGATAAACCGAACCGGACTGAATCGGTTCGGTTCGGTTTCTAAGTTTATCCAGCCTGAACCGAACCGAACTGGTTCGGTTCGGTTTGGGTTTTAGTTTTGATATAAAATTAACTTTAGCCTAGGGTTTCATTTCACCAGCGCCGTTCTTTTTTTTTTCTCGCCCCTTTCTCGCTCTCTCTCTCAAAGCACGAAACAAAGGCGTCGTTCATCACGCCTTCTCCACCGCCGTCGTTCATCACGCCTTCCACTGCCGTCGTTCTTTTCTTCGATCGCCGTCTCCTCCACCACGCCTTCCCACCGTCGCCTCCTCCACCATGAAACGAACGGCCTCGACTCCTTCCCATCGCCGCCGCCACCTCCACCACGAAACGAACAACGTCAATTTCTCGCGATTCTTGATTTTCGGTTTTGTTTCTTCTTATTTTTGCACTTGGTTTTGTTTCTTTTGTATTTTCTTCTTCTGATTTTTGCATCTAGGGTTGCTTACCTTGAATAGTCTGTGAGAATTCAAGTGATTGGTTCCATGTTTTTTTTCCTTGAATAGTCTGTGAGTATTGCATGAGGACTGAACTGGGTATTCTGATTTTCGATCAAGTTTTGGTTCCAGTTTTCTTCCATTTTTTGTTTTTTTTTCTCTTTGATTTATGGCATTACACGTCAAACCGACCCGATTCTAATCAGGTCGGGTCGGTTAACTCATTGTTAAAACCGACTTGTGTCGGGTCGGGTCATTTTTTATGGAAACCCGACCCGACTCGACCCGTTTTCACCCCTACCTAATTGTAATTAACTCATATTAATAACCTAAGTGTCCTTAGCGCTATTAAATTTGTTAATTAATTAGTCCTAATTCATTTTCGGTCTCTAAGCCTAACCAACTACTCTCGCTGTCACTACAAGCAGTTAAGCCTAGTTGAGTGGATTATGATCTATCCTAATTTCTCTCCGTCGAGTTTCCATTAGGAATCTAATCATTATACAATTGGCCAGATTTTATAAAGCATTAAGACCATCCACACAAATAATCAATATTTGGACAAGAGATAGGCAATTAAGAATAATAATCAACTATAAACTTTCATTTCAAGACCCACAAATGGGATTTAGCTATACATGATCAAAATTTCCCAAATGTACATACTATTAAGCATAAAAATGAGCAAAGTAAGAGTTAGGAGAATGACCGTCGAGAACCTCTCGCTTGCGCTATGGATCCTCTTCGAAGCAAGCTCCCGAGCCCTCCAAAAAATGCTCGTTACAATGATTTTTCACTAATTCTCACACTCGACCCTCAAAGAGGCTTTAAGAGCCTTAAGAAAGACTAAAGGAATGGAAATGGGTAATGATTGATGATGAAATGAGGGAGTGAGGCGTGCCTTTTATAGGCCTGGAAATGGGGTAGCGTCGTGATGCTAGGGTCACAGCGTTGCGACGCTATGACGTCATCTTAGCTTGTGCGACAAGAATAGGACAGCGTCACGTCGCTGTCCCAGTTCCAGAACCTTCTAGAAGCGGATTTGCACAGAAATTCGGGCCTCCCACTACTCCTTTGGCCCAAATACTTCAAGTAATGGATCTTGGGCTTCTTCTCTTGACCCAACTTGATAATTAATGCTTGAAATCCATGATTTTGGACTCTTTTTCTCCATTTCTTCCACAAATTTCTCCTAGGGACAAAATAATGAAATTAAATAGATATGCAATATAAAAACACCATAAAAGCACACAAAAGCCCATAAATTTAGAGATAAAATAGCAGCATTTCTGCCTGCTATCAGGTTGTTGAAGGAAGCCCTTACCCACAAAACAAGCTTTGTAGCGTTGTATTTTCCCTGTAGTCGTGCGCTTGATCTTGTAAATCCACTTAGTACCAACAACATGTTGTGACGGGTGTGGTGGAACTAGCTCCCACGTATGATTTTGTTGGAGAGCTCATAATTCTTCATCCACAGCACGTTGCCAGGTCGGGTGAGAGAAAATCTCCCTTTGTGTTCTTGAGTTGAGAGAATATAAGAGGGAAGCTAGAATGAGACCTTAGGGTTAGGGTTCTCATAACCTTTCCTTTTATAAGAGAGGAAACCCTAATGTGAGGTTAGAAAACAATCTTGACCGTTAGATCAAGATCAATTAATTAATTAATTAAAGGTTAATTGATTAATCATATTAATTAATTAATTAAAGGTTAATTGATTAATCATATTAATTAATCTCATGCACATTTAAATCTTATTTAAATGTAATTCCCTCACATAATATATAGTTTAATTAAACTTAATTAAATCACATTTAATTAATTCAATTAAACTAATCAATTAATTAATTCCAATAATTAATTAATTTTATAATTAAATATCACCCATATTTAATTAATTACACATTAGAATCATATTCTAATAATCCCCTCATAGATTATAGTTTAATTAAATCTCATTTAATTTAAACTAAATTGAATAATTAATTAATTCATAATTAATTCATCTACTAATTAAATATCACGCCAAATATTTGAACTCTTTCAAATATATCATTATCTCAATATAATAAAGTTTAATCTCAAATTAGACTTTTTTCAAAAAAAAAAAAAAAACTCAAATTAGACTTTATATTTTAATGTATCACTATACATTATATTAATTTGTACCTCATACAATTAACTTAATTCCCAATATGAATTTGAACTATTCAAATTCTCTCAAGATATAATTGTTCGTAATTACTCTTTATGAGCTAGCAGGGGACCTAATGAACCTACAGATCAGAAGCTCCAATGATATGAGGTTAACTTATTAAACTCATTAATCAGGTTAACCAATATTCATTAACTGTGGGTCATTCCACTAAAGACCTATAGCTAAACTCTTCTCACTGTAGAACATTTCTATGTCCACAGATATAGACCTATACCGGTAAGTCAATCCTTCACGAGTGTCCGTAATCACAGCTGGGTCAAATTACCATTTTTACCCCTGTGTTACATCTGTCTCCTTAAGTACCAGTGCTCCTCTAATGAACAACTTGTTTATGGTCCAACCAATAAACAGAAAGTCCCACTCCAGTGAGAGGGCGGGATCCCTTTGTTCAAGTCCCGGAGTCACCACTTAAGGGAACACTCATCAAGTTGATCATTTTGGACCTCGTTTGCGATCTATGTAAAATGTTGTGCCAAAGGACTTGAATCTAAGTCGATCAGGCCATCACTATGTTCAAACTCTATTTTCTCTGTCTTCTCAATGTCTTGTATGGTTTGGCCTTCTATAAACACAATATCACGATTTCTCATGAGCTTTCTTCTACACTTAAAGTATGTAACCAAACTCATCTTGGTCATAGCTAAGGAACACACATGGTCTTGTCTTTACATCAAATTTCGATCTCTTATCTTTAAGAACGTTAATGAAAGCTGATGCAACGAAAACCTACAATGTTATAATTACTTGTAAAAATATATAGAGAAGATTTCAATCAAAGTGCAAGGGCACACTATCACATGTAGTAATAAGACTTGGAAATATTATTCCAAGGTATCGATCCCATAGATGTTGGGTTTTATGTCCTAAAACTTGTAGTTTGTGAACTATAAACATATTTTATTTGCAATAAAGTTGTTATTGAGGATTATTCAGTAAAGTTCTTATTGAATAATAAGTGAATTGCGCATTATAACCCAAATCCAATAAACTAAGAACCTCTTGCTATAGGATGAATACTTGAACTATGTGTGGAGACATAAAAGTGGATCAAGTTCAAGTAATAGCCAAAACGGTCTATAGTATAGGGATAAGGCTGGGTACCTTATCCTGGGGACACTATAAACGCAATCCACTTTGTATATAGTACAAACGATGTGATCCTAAATCGTTCATGTGGATACATGCGAGTGAGGGTGTCCTATGCGATGAGTTTGCATAAGATCGGACCGCGAAATAGTCACTTTTACTTTATAACGCCGTTTACAGTTAAGACTAACTATTTCATGCGATGACCTAGGTAACTCGATCTTAATCCTAAGTTAACTATGAACTCCTGTTTATTTGAGATTATCCTTTGATCTACATGGGTGAGAGTGGCCCGAGATCGTCAACTTAAAAAGCCTACCATTTTGGGGATAAGACCTGGTAGATAGTTGGGGACATAGTCTTCTAAGAAGAAATTCACTCCTACCCGTTTCAGGTATAGTAGAGAGGTTGTTCCCTTAAATGCAGACTCCAAGTCTTGAACAAGGGTCCCCACCCTCCTATTGGCCCAAGAGAGACTCAGTTTGGTGGTTGGACCATGAACCAATTGTTCATTAGAGAATCAGTGGGACTTAAGAAGCAAGAGGTAATTACAGGGGTAAAACGGTACTTTTGACCCAGCTGTAATCACGAACAACCTGTGAAGTATCGACTTAATAATCATGGTTATATCGAGTGGACACAAATATATCTACAGTGAGGAGAGTACAGTTGTTGGGCTATAATGGAGTGTCTCGGTAGTTAACGAATGTTGGTTAACTAGGTTAAAGAGTTTAGTCGGTTAATCTTGGATCGTTAGAGCTCATGATCTGTAGGTCCATTAGGTCCCCCTACTAGCTCATATCGGACTAAACCTTAGAACATTGTAATGAGAGAATTTGAATTGTTCAAATTCGGTTTAAGGAGTTAACGTTAATTATATACAATATGATTGACGTAACCTATTATAGTTTAATTATAAAGAGAGTTGGAAATATTTAAATATGATTTAAATATTGCATATATGTATATGATAAGTATTTCGGTTTGAAATTTTATACATGAATAGGGATTCATGTTCAAATGGTTGGTTTTGAGAGAAGTCGGGATTGGTGCAAATATTTAATTTAATATTTGATATTAAATTAAATAATTATAAATTAACTAAAATTTCTAATTAATTATTTAAATTAATTAATTGAATTAATTTTATTTAAAGTTAATCAGAGAAATTCAAAATTAAATTGAATTTTAGAAAATTGAAAATTGTTTTAATTTTAGGAGGTGGTGGGAAATGACCAACCTCATGTACTTATCCAAGCTTTGCCACCTTAATCCACTATTAATCCATCTTTGGTTTGGTGTCTTCTTGTGGTTAAGAGGTTGCATGATCCTTTCCCTTTAAATTGAGAAGAGAATTTGAAGGGAAAGGCTAATGAAAGGCTGTGATTTTGCTCTCAAAAGACTATAGTTTCAAACTCTCTCAAACTCTATTTTTCCCCAAAATTACCATCACAAACAGTTCCCACAAGTCGTTCTAAGGCCGGAGAATAGCGGGGAAGACTCTAGCGGTGGTCCACATGGTGTGTTCGTGATCAAAAACATCTAACGGATTGCTTCAATTTTGAGCTACAAGAGGTTGGTACCACCAAACTCTGTTTTTCCCTTTGTAGCTAGCATGTTTTGTTCTCAAAATTAATGTAATTAGATTGCAGAATTCTAATTGCTTCCGCATGAGTGTTATACACTCCTTCAATAGAAACTATGTATAAAACCATATTTTAAGAAGAAACTGGTGTTAAGTGAAACAAATGTAACCAAATGTTGAAATAGTTTTGGATGGTAGATTTTTTAAAGAAACAATAATTATAAACAGGGACTTAATTTAGTTGCAACCGAAGTTAAATTAACCTTAATTACTAGCTTGCTTAACAACCCAAGTCTACTTATGCACTGGGTCAAGTTTAACTTTTATTTGGCTTTGATTTCAAGCCTCATTAGAAGGCTAAGCGAGGTCGACTCACATGTCTGTACGTAGCTACACTCTAACATAGATAAATCGTGCATGCAATCTTTAATCTTATAGTTGTTACTCCTCGTAACACCAAATTTCCTATGTCTAGGCTTTTCTCCTATATCCCCGTTATGAACACCAATATTACCCAACCGTTTCAGTATTGGGCTCACATTACATGCTAAATCTATATGGCCAGTTTAAACTTAACCAAACAACAATGAAATCAATGAAGAGAGAAATACACAAGTGACTTTGGTGCAAGCAAACTAACTTTCAAGCTAATCCATCCACAAAGGTATTCACTAAACCAAATCCCTCTAAGAAATTTAGCTACTCATAATGAAAAATGAAAAAATGATATAAATTTTCATTGAATAAGAAATCATAATTACAAAAGAATTCAAAAAATACAAATCTGGAAAAATAAGGGTAGTGTAGAATGTAAAATGGAAATCTAGAGTTTTCACTCTCAAGAGCTCTCACTCCACTCTATTCCTCCTCTTGCAAGGAAAATAGGTGGTATTCAGGCCAAACTCAGAGGTTTGGGTCTAATCTAGGTTTCAAAACATGTCTTCTTGAGAGAAATGAGGCGTCACGACTCTAGGGTTTAATAAGGGTCTCTAACGATACTCAAATCTTCTTTATGGGTTCAACTTGCTTCCTTCATGTTTGTGAGCTCTTTTATAGAGTGAAAATGATTAAGATTTTGCCAAAGTTTATGCTTGCAAGTGGCCCAGGTAGAATTGAAGTCAAAGACAGCAGTTTGGTGCGTGAAAAGCTTAGACGTTGCTGACTCGCAAATATTCTGGGGAAGACAGATTTGAAGGATTGGAATTCCCTAATTTCATTAGCGGAAGCGAATTGGGACCGATTCGTAGTTAATTTTATTTCTACCAAAATACCAATACATTGGCAAAAAAATTAGAAAACTATTCTAAATCAATTTATTAAGGTTAAGCATACAACCTTAGAACTAATCTAAAGGGGAGAAACATACATACTGTCGATGTCGTCTCTGAAATATCAAGAACACCTTTCTTGATTTCATAGGGACCAAACGTCAACAATTGAGACACCACCAATTGATCTTCCCCGCTATGACTCTGAGATTAGGAACGTGGTTGTGGGACTACCTACTCTTGAATGAGAAAAACTCTCGAGAGAAAAATCTCCCTTTGTGTTCTTGAGTTGAGAGAATATGAGAGAGTGGCTAGGGAGAATGCAAGAGTGTATTCTTGTGGCCTTAGGGTTGTGTTTTTTTGTATCACCTAAACCCTTGGTTTAGTGTTCTATTTATAGGAAAAATGCTATGAATAAAATATTCACAAATAATCAATTATTTCCATAATTGATTGATCATTTCTATAATTAATCATTTCCATAATTGATTAATTATTTCCATAAATGATTAATTACTTCCATAAGTGATTAATTATTTCCATAATTGATTAATTATTTTTATAATTAATCATCTCCATAATTGATCAATTCCATAATTGATTAATTATTTCCATAAATGATTAATAACTTTCATAAGTGATTAATCATTTCCATAATTGATTAATTATTTCTATAATTAATCATCTCCATAATTGATTAATTATTTCCATAAATGATTAATTACTTCCATAATTGATTAATCATTTCCATAATTGATTAATCATTTCCATAATTGATTAATTACCCAATTAATTAATTCTATAATTAAATATCATATATTTAATTTCATGTCTTCTATTAATTAATTAATTACCCAATTAAATATCATAGGGAAAAATACACTTTTGGTCCCTGAGGTTTGAGTTAGGTTTCATTTTGGTCCCTGAGCTTTCAAACTCAACATTTTAGTCCCTGAGGTTTGGATTTCGTTACACTATTGGTCCCTCAGTCAAATTTTCCGTTAAATGTTAACAGAATGCTGACGTGACAATAGTTTTTTATTTAAAAATCTATTTTTTTAATTTTTAAAAATAAAATAATATATTAAATCATTTTTTTATTATTTTTCATTTTCTTTTTGCATTTATTTTTTCTTCTTCCATCTTCTCCTCTTCCCCTTCAAACCCTAATCTCAATTAATTTGCAGTAGCCGCCACCGCCCGTCACGCCGCCGGACCATCGTCGGCACCGCCGTCAGCGAAAATCGTCGTTTTCCACAGATCTCGCGCTGTTTTCCACAGATCTCGCGTCGTTCGATTTCTTTTCCGCAGTCACAGATCCGCGAAACCGTCGTTTTCCCTAGCGGCAGCGACGCGAACAACGACTGCGAACGACTGCAAACGGGTGAGTGCGCACGGCGGCTGCAATGGGCGACTGCGAACGATGATGGGCGAGCTGCGGCTGCACGAGCGACTGGGAGCGAGCTACGGCTAGACGAGATTCGCGAGATCTGTGACTACGGCTGGGCGACATTCGCGGATCTGGGCGAGATTCGCGAGATATGCGACTTCGGCTAGGCGAGCGGCGTGGCTGGCGAAGGACAAACGAAAAAGGGAGAGAGACAACGGTAAGGCTAAGATACCAGTGAAAAGAGAAGAAGAAAGAAGGGAAAGAAGAAAAAAAAAGGAAGAGAGAAAAAAAAAGAAAAAAAATTCCGGTGAGGGGCGACGGCGGCGGCGGCTGGCGAACGACGGGGGGCAGCGGCGGCGGAAGACAACTGTTGGTAATGGAGGTAATGAAGGTGTAATTAGGTTGAAGGAAGATGGAGAAGAAGAAGATGGAGAGGAGAAGATGAAGAAAAAAGGAAAAAGAAAATAAAAATAATAATTAATATATTATTTTATATTTAAAAATTAAAATATAATTTTTTAATAAAAAAATACTTTCCACGTCAGCATTCCGTTAACATTTAACAGAAAATGGATGGAGGGACTAAAATGAAATGAAATCCAAACCTCAGGGACTAAAATGTTGAGTTTGAAAACTCAGGGACCAAAATAAAACCTAACTCAAATCTCAGGGACCAAAAGTGTATTTTTCCCAATATCATATATTTAATTTCAAGCCTTCAATTAATTAATTTTATGTATATGAATCAAATTCATATTAAAATTTGAACTCCTTCAATTAATTACTATTTCAATAGTCAACCACTAGTTGTAACACCGTTAACTACCCAATTAAATATATATATTTAATTTCATGCGAGAGATGTATCCTATGCAATGAGTTTCCCTTTCCCCTGTTTCTTGCAAAATACAAAAACATGATCAATTCTTTACAAAAACAACTCTTTTAACCTCAAATATGCATGATTCGAATACTTGGACTCTTCAAGACTCGAATCACATACTTTTGCACTTTTAAGCTCGGGAAATAACAAATATTATCAAAATATGTTCATTTTCACAAGAAATATGCTAAGATTAAGGGGCGAATATATGACATATTTGGCACATATCAAAAGCTTTATGACCAAAGACTTACAGGTGATTATAAGATATATCCTTCTTTGACAAAATCTATTTGAAACTTCAAATCCCAGCATAACGCATGATGTGAGATTCAAAACATCTAAAACTGTTCTTAATGTTTCACCCCAAAATGATCGTGGTAACTGTGACTGTAAACGCAAACACCTCACTCTCTCAACTAGTGTTCTATTCATTTTCTCAGCTAGTCCATTTAACTAGGGGGTCTTAGGAGGTGTCTTTTGATCCAAATACCATGATCTCTATTTTCAACTATTCATTCTCCTTGGTCCTATGTTCAAGTTATAGCAAGGAAGACTTTGTGGAAGCTAACCTTGGAGATTCAACATCGTTGGAGTTGGAGCAAAAAGATTAAAGACCCGCCAAAATATCTCCATGTATTTCAATGTAAGTTTTCTTAACCTTGTAGTTCTATGTTTATTTCTAAATAAATCAAATACGATCCAATGCTTCTGTTGCAGGATCAGAGTCATTCCTATCAGTGAAGTAGTCCATGTAGGGGCATCTTTGCAGTATACTCTTAAATCGTTCTCAAGCGTTGCTTAGTGATTCATCGCCTTGTTGCAGGAAGTTCATAATATCCTTTCGCAATCTGGATCTGGTTGTAGGTGGAAAGTATTTTTCCAAAAACTTTTCTGCGAGGTCGTTCCATGTGGTGATGGAATTTTCGAGTTCTGATTTAACCAAACCTTAGCAGCATCTCGCAAGGAGTATGGAAATAGTATGACTTGTAGCTACTTAGGGGTGAATCCTGGAATGATGAATTTGTTGCATATGTCAAGGAATGATTTGAGGTGAGAGTGCGGATCTTCAGATGCGTGCCTCCAAATTGTCCTGCCGCAGTGAGCATTTAGAATATGATTGGTTTAAGCTCGAATCTCTCTGTGTTTGCCCAGAACGCACTATTCCTAGATTAAAATTACACATTGCCGGTGCGGCGTAATCTCGAATGTCTCGCTCTCTATCATCAGCTAACTGTATTGGATTTAAGAGAGGATTTTGTGGGTTTGGCACGACCATGTCTTGGATATACTTTTTGTTTTTCTGCCTAACACGTTGATTTCGTCTTCTCCTGTGGAAGGTTCTATCAATCTATGGATCTAGAATGGTGTCTATGCGACGAGAAGCACGCATACACTTAACGCACCTGAAAAAGACCCACGCAAGTCAGGTGGCATTCTATTACTGCACAATACACATAATAATAAGTAGTAAGAGGAGTTTTAAGCTATTGTTGTCTTTCTCGACAATGGTGACAAAAACTTGGTCGAGATTATTCTTTGATGGAGATTATCGCACAAAACTACTAGTGATATGTTATAAAGACTTAATTATCATTGTTTTGCATTAATCCAAGTATAAATTATGCAACCAAGTAATACCTAGAGTATTTTAGGATCAAAACACAGGGAATAGGCAAATAGCCTTAACACTCTAAACCAAATCATATTTTGATGCTACAATATGAAGTGTTCATAAACAGGTGAATGATGCGATGAGAATTAAATATTAAATGCAACTAAAATAAAGCGGTAAAGAGATATTTGTAAATGAACTATCAATGGGAAACTATCAAGACTTCACTAGGACGACCACATGCTAAGTTAAGATCGTTTTGTAACGCATTGTATTGATTAGATGTAAATACTAATGCCTAATTGAGAAATAAACATGTGTTTCCCTCTCGGTATTACACATGTATTGAGACTAAGTATATTCCTATAACTTATGGTCATGCGTTTGTGTAGTTCTCTCTAGCTTGCAAGTGGTTGGATTATCTCTAAAACAACCTAACACATTAAGACGTTGTCATGCTCTACTTAAAAATCCCCACATGCCTTACCCTTCCGATGCCTCAGCATGCTACTACCTTTATCGGTTGGCCAGACGAATATTAGTAATAAAAGAATTATAACTTTTAAGTAAAAAGCATCAATATAAAATCTATTTCAATGAACGCATACAACAATACCTTAAAATTACATAGGTCCCTTGGCTAGGTCTTGATAACGGAAAATTAGTTCATGCTACAATGTAAAAGTATACAACGCAATAATAAAGCATAAAAACGTGTTAACATCTGAGATGTGTTAAAACTTCTTCTCCTTCGGTCTTTTTTCGTTCTAGCTCTCCTCTCCATCTCTTGATCTTTAAATCTCGAATTTATAGAAAATGTAACTGATTCTCCAAGAAAAAGATTTGTGTGTTAACGTGATCCACGCACCATGTCAACATTGATTGTACCATGTCAGCACTGATTCCACTTCAGCTCCACTACTCTAACGCTCCAAGCACATGGTTGTACCCACCATTGTCCTTTCTTTCCTTAGGCAAGTCTGTTTCCTACAGGAATGCTTATCCTCGGCTATAGCTCACTCAAAACGCCCTCTATGCATTTCTTCCTCTATTCTCACTATATTCAAACGCTTGAAAGCGTTTTCGTGCTTCTTTTAACTTAAATTTGGATGCTATATAACTTGCTTATGCTAGTTATCATTTGGGCGATCGCTTCCCTTGTTCTACGGGGAGGTGTTATTTACATCTGTATTTGAGTTTTGGTGGATTTGTGCTTTCTTCATTGATTTTGTTATTTGTTTGTGTAATTTTCAGCAATAACTCTCTCCTTCCTTTTGCTGTCGCTCAGTGCCTCTATCCAGAGGTCTTCTTTCAATTTTGCGTCAGATCATATTTATACTAAAATGATTTTGGTCATTCTAAAATCACTTTCAAATATGTACTTTATTTGATTGCATAAAACGATTTTACAAATGTCAAATTACCATAAGGAAAAAAAAGAGAAATTTTAAGACCTCATTTGGTTCATGATTCATTTTCATTTTTACATTTTTGGAAACAATGAAAATGTGTTTGGTATACCTATTTTCAAAAATAATTTCCGAAAACAACTCAAAATATGGCCCTGTATTTTTGTTTTCAAAACAATGGAAACACGAGATAAACTTTAAAAACACGGGATACATCCTTCTACATTATTCTTTCCATCAAACGATGTTGCATTATCTACAAACAACATTTTCTATTTTTGGTTTCCAAATTCTCAACTCTAAAAAAATACAAAATTATTGTGGTGGAATAGTGTGTATAATTGATACTGATGCTTTGGTTGTTATTTTTATGTTTTACATGATCATATCAATTTTGATATACTCCTCTACTTTACAAATCAAAAGCTTCATACAATACAACTATCTAGTATATCTTTTTTTTTCCTAATAATTTCAATTCCAACATTTGTTTGTTTTTAGATTTAATTTCAACAACATTGATTTCTAATATTGCTCTAACAATGAATAAAAATCAAGTAGAAAAATAATCATATTAAATTCACTTTTTCTTTAAAATAAAATAATTTGGCTAAATTATAAAAAAAAAAATACCCCTGAATTATGAGGTTTGTTTCAAAAATGCCCCCGAACTTTAAAAAGTTTCAAAAATACCCTAAACTTTAAAAAAATGTTAAAAAATACCCCTACCGTTGATTTTTTAATGGAAATTGTTTAAGTTTCAGTTTCATTAATACACTTGAACTTTCAAAGATTTTTAAAAAATACCCTTAATGAAAAATGTTTCTTTTTTTTCCTCCTCTCACCGTAAATTCTCTCCATGAAAATTAATGCAAAATTTTACTTATAAAAGTTGTGTGCAACACAACACGAGATAAAAACAAAGTTTGAAATCGAGTTTCCTCTTTTAAAAAATGTAAAGAAGATAAATGGGAGAAAAATCATATATATATATATATATATATATATATATACACACACACATACTTTTTACTCTCTCTGTTTGTGTATGTTAATGATAAGAAGAAGAGGTGTCTATAATACTACGAGTTTGGTCTAGTTTACAACATTAATTAATCAAAAGTTTTATATGTTAGAACCACTATATACAACAATAGTTTCATTTAATTTTCATAAAATGAATACAAAGAAAGCTAATGGGTAACCATCATGGATTGGTCCTAGAGGTCAATAAGGGTCATAGAAAAAAAAAAGGGAAAAAAACAATTTTGACCCCCAAACTTAGCAGGTTGTATCAATTTTAACCCTGAACTTTCAATTTCATCAATTTGAACCCTAAACTTAACAAATTGTATCAATTTGAACCTCATACTTGCATAAATGTTGCAATGTAGACCTTTAATCAACTTTTCATTGAATTGCTATTAAAACATGTAATTGACAATTTTTTCCTTTTTTTATTTGCATTGCACCCGAGTTAGTGTTTTGTAAAAAATTTATTGGAAGAACTCTTTATCAAAAGAAATCAAATATCTCATAACATTCTTCTCATTATTATAAAAAAAAAAAAAAACCACTAAGTTATTGGCAACAAGAAAAATCCAGCAAATATGAAAAATAAAAAACTCGAAATTTCTTTATTTTGGTTTCCTACATTTGTACATTATTTTAATTAGCAAGAAAAAAAACAGTAAAAGAATAAAAATAATCACACAAAGTTCTTAGCAACAAGAAAAAACTAGCAAATATTTAAAGATAAAAACCTCCAAAGTTTCTTTGCTTTCATAATCTTAAATAGCAAAAAGCTCTCACAAAGTTCTCAACAACAAGAAAAATTCATCTAAAATCAAGTTTCGTCAGTATTTTATTTACAAGAAACTAATTCAGGTGCAATGTGAATTAAGAAAAAAAAGGAAGAAATAATCAATTAAATACGGTAGTTCAAACGGAAAATTAACCAAATGTATACATTGTAACACTTATGCAAGTTTGGGGTTAAAATCGATACGATCTGATAAGTTTGAGGTTCAATTTGATGAAATTAAAAGTTCAGGGTTAAAATTGATACAACTTGGTAAGTTTATGGTTCAATTTCAGGGTTAAAATTGATACAACTCCCAAAGTTTAGGGGTTAAAAATGATTTTTTCCCAAAAAAAAAATAAAGAGTTTAGGAGGGAATGGATTCAATCTATGATGGTCACCTACCATCTAAGATTTAATATCCACTTTAGATTTTTTTTTTTTTTTTTTAATCACCTTTAAACTAATTGAAGTGATTCTCTTGTTATCAAATACTATTCTTGTAATCTATTAAAAAGAAAAAGATACTATTCTTGTATCAATAGTCATCTCCTCAGCATATGGATTTCCACAAATTAGACACTTAAATATTTTGCTCACTTTACATATTTTATTTTAACCATTCATGCATTATAGCAAAAAGGGGTAAAAATGCAATATCAATGAAATTATCAAAATTGCTAACAAGAGCTTAGCGCAATTGGCATAAAAGTTATACTTATAACCACAAGGTCTGTAACCACAAGGTCTGTGGTTCGAATCTCCCTCCCCATATCACATATTGTCAAAAAAATAAAATTATCAAAATTTTGAATTAAATTTTTCTTAACCATATAAGATTAGAACTTCAAATATCTACTCCACATATTGTTGATCTAAACAGAAAGAATCTAACGCATATTCCTTAAGATTAAAATATAAGTCAACACATTGTAACAATACATTGTAACCCATAAATTTGAGGGTTTGATATCGAGAATTTAATGAATATCTTGTATAAATATCCATAAAAAATATTAAAAGAATCATCAAAATCTATAATTTATTTAGAAAAGGAACAAAATTAATTATTAATTTTAAAGATATATATATTATTTACAAGAATGTGTACCAATGAAATCAAAAGTTCAAATCCCTGCTAAAGAAAGAAGAATCTCGACAAATATTTTATTCTGGTTCCTTGCGATTGGATTTATTCCGCTTCCTTATTTATTCATTGAACCCTCACTCTCACATATATAAATAAATAAATAAATAAATAAATAAAGACTATTCCCCTATCTAATTTAATTTATAGTAGTCTTTTTTTTTTCTTTTTTCTTTTTGGAAATTAATTTATAGTAGTCATCTCTCAAATTAGCACATGGATTTCCAGAAATTAGAAACGATACATCTTGTTCACTTCACCAATTTGATTCCAACCCAACTCACATATTATCGTAATAAGAAGTGAAAATTGGCTTTATATTAGGGGAAAAAAGAACATCGTTCTAATTAAAAAATAAAAATAAAAAAAAAAAACAAAAGAAATAGGAGAAATTATATGCATAATAATAAACCAAGCCCAAAACACCCAAAAACAAAGAAGAAAAGGAAAACCTAGAAAGGAGAAGGAGGCGTAGCGATGAAAGGCCTTCCGGCGCGGCAGAGAGGTCCATCATCGCAGAAATCGACCTTATCTTTAATCTTGTGAAATCCGTCTTTGAAAACTCCGAATCCGAAGAGCAATCCGACGGCGACGACGACCAGAATGAGGCAGGTGCAGAGCATGCAGACCTTTCCAAAGCAGCACATGGTCGGACGGTGTTGTGGATGAATTTGCGATGGAGATCAGAAAGAGGATGAAGGAAGGAAGATGGGAATCTTTTTTAAGGGGACAGGTTGGTGGTGGGTTTGGTTGTGAAGGGCGTTAGGGATTTGGATTTGGCGATTTGGATTTGGTTGGGAAAGTGCGTGCGTTTGGGGGAAAAGGAGTTTTGCTTTTGGGCGACGGCTGAGGAAGACGTGGCAGTTGGATTAGGTGGTGGGTTTGGTTTGTTTGGGAGGATACATCACATTCTCCCTCATGCATTCAACATATATAATAACAACTTTGGGCTTTCCAACTCCTTTTAACCCATTCCTTTCCCAAAATTTTATCACTCAACCTCCTAGCCTTACAAATTCCAATTAAACTCTTTATATAATTATTAATTGCACCAACTACTCATCAACTATAAATATTGTTCTATTTTTTTTTTTTTTTTTTTATATCCGTGAGTGTCCGGGCCAGTTTACACCTCTCCACTAATCTCTCGGGACAATCGCCTAATCCTACTACATTTCGTTGCCAAGGAAACTCGTAGGGATATAAATATTGTTCTAATTAAACCTTCAAACGATGAGATTGTTAAAATTAAACCCAAACTATTTACATCATTTCTTTTTTGTTTTCTTAAATCAAGATTGCCGCTCAACAATTTCAAAAAAAATTAATGGTTAATATTATAGTTTCAAATTTGATTGAGTAGAAAAAATTAGGTTAAATTACAACAATTCTTATCATTTAAGGGTTTGATTCTAATAGTTACTCTAGTGTATGAGTGGTGTGTGCATTTATCAATATTTAAGGACCTAATTGTAACATTTTGTAAGTTTGTTTGAGAATGTACGTAATTTTAGTAGTCTCTATAATTTGGGTAGTTTTTATAATTATCTCAAGTTTTTTCCTATTAGGTAAAATTTGTAAAATTCAATTAAGAGTATCTTTTAAAAGTGAATTTTCTAAAATCTGCAATATTTGTTAATAAACATTTCTTTTCTTTACAATATGTGGGAAGAGGGATTTGAACCACAAACCTTGTGGTTACCGGTACAACTTTATGCTAGTTGATCAAGCTAAGCACTTGTTGGCTTTGTTAATAAACATTTAAAAATTCTTAGGATGTTTTCAAACATAATTTTCCCTCAATCCCATCTCATTAATTGGATTTTTTCAGGAAAAGAAAAATACT
Source organism: Luffa aegyptiaca (assembly GCA_017139565.1). Classification (NCBI taxonomy): domain Eukaryota; kingdom Viridiplantae; phylum Streptophyta; class Magnoliopsida; order Cucurbitales; family Cucurbitaceae; genus Luffa; species Luffa aegyptiaca. The sequence continues at coordinate 39,174,099 of CM029405.1, read as the reverse complement.
TCCTAACTTTGACTAGGGTGATTTGGTTTAAGATTTCTTATAGGCCTCAAATTAAAGCATAGGAATAATATTGTTGGGAATCATAAATGTCTTGGAATAAAGATATCTGTTTTTTGTTGTACACCTAGAAATTCTAATTTTTATAGGAATTAATAATATTTTTGTATGAGATTAATTTCATGATGCATTAATTAATGAACTCATATTTCAACCAGAGTATAAATTGGTTCATCAGGTATCAATTTTAATAGATTAATTAATTATATAAATTATTCAATTAATTAAATATATTTGCTAATAAATTGCTAGTTTATCAATAGTTTCAATAATTTCCTAAAAAAAAAAATAGTTTCAATAAAAGAAATTCATCACTGAGACATTCTTATATTGGCAATGACATTTTTGTCAACGTGAAAAATGACTAATTTTAAATTATAAAACTCGGAAAATAACTAAACGTATTAGATTTTGTAAATATGTCTAAGCGAATGACTAGAAAGGGAAGAGTATAAAGAAAGAGAAATAGAAAAAATAATAATAACAAACAGGAATGAAGAGAGTATTATGGAAGAAAAATTCGTAAGACCTATTTGGTCGTTAGTATAAAGTTATGTCAGTTGAGTTATGTTCATGTTCGAAAAAAAAAAAAAATCCATAGAGATGGAAAAATAATCTTAACAAAGAATAATGAAAAAAAATATGTGGAGGTGGAAAAAACAACCTTAACAAACAAGAATAAATGATAATATGTGACACTAATTCAAATTAATTGGTAGTATAATAGTATTACAAACCAAACTACTAAAATGTAAAACAATTCGTAGGTTTAAATATAATTACATTTGAATATATACTTTCGTTTGTTGAACAACTAAAATGTTGAAAACACTTTATAGGATTAATAATGTGGTAATTATAGATTTGAGTATGAATATATTAGAATAATATACCTTTCATTTGTTGAATACAAAAATTAGTGATTTTGAGTATGAATATATTAGAATATATACCTTCATTTGTTGAATACAAAAATTAGTGATTTTCTCAAAAAAAAAAAAAAAAAAAAAAAAAACAAGAGTGAGTGATTCTGATGAGTAAATTAAACAACTTTGAGGGGGTGTTTGGGACAAGGGTGTGGGTTTTGGAAGTCTGTGTTTGGGGTGCTGATTTCTGAAATTTGAGTTAGGAAGTCTGTGTTTGGGGTGCTGATTTGTGAAATCTGAGTTAGGAAGTCTGTGTTTGGGGTGCTGAGTTCTGAAGTCTGAGTTTCTGATTTTTTTTAAAATTTTTTTATCAATGTTATACAATCGTTCTAAAATTAATAAATTAAAATTTTCTTTCCGATTTGGGATTTTAACTCACAATTTTGATAAAAAATCCCAAAAAAAAAGTGTTTGTAATATATTGAAACACTTTTTTTCCTTCTAAATTGACGTTTACTAAGCTCTATACTTATAACATTGTTGTTTCTAGAAATTTTGAAAAAGTGTTCTTAATATATTGAAACAACCATCATGAGTTGGCCCTAATAGTCAATAAGAGCCATGGAAAAAATGAAAGGGCTTAGAGGGAATGAGTTCAATCCATGGTGGCCACCTACCTAGGATTTAATATCCTACGAGTTTCCTTGGCAACCAAATGTAGTAGGGTCAGACGCTTGTCCCGTGAGATTAGTCGAGGTGCGCGTAAACGGACCCGGACACTCACGGATATCAAAAAAAAAAATATTGAAACCAACGATTTGTTTAACAAATCCACATGATAACACATGGATTCGGCATATGAGCCAAACCCTCACTCCAAACTCATCTAATTGGTTAAATTTTCCTAAAAAAAGATTTTGGAGAAATTATTATTATTAGAAGAGATTTCTCTATAGTTTTGCACCATTAGATGCATGAAAGATAAACTACAAATAATATTTTAAATTTGTAACGAAGGATTATTAAGATACGTGGAAATGTTCGAATATATATCTAATGATTATTATATAACAACCATGTTTTAACAACCTCGTTTAATAAATTTTCAAGGGTAAGATATATCTCAATTGGTCAAGACATCTCTAAACTTCTATCCAGAAGCAAGAGCTTGAAGTTCCACTACAAAATTTTTAATTAAAAAATAACGTTAAATTATAAGTTTAGTCTCCAAACTTCAAATTTGTTTTATCCATGAATTTTCCAGATTGTGTCTAATAAATACCTGAAGCTTACAAGTTTTCAAATTTTTTAACTTTCAATTTTGTGTCTCATAAACCCTTGATATATCCAAAAATTTAAAAATTAAGGCCCCGTTTGATAACCATTTGGTTTTTGTTTTTGGTTTTTGAAAATTAAGCCTATACACACCTATTTCCACTTATAAGTTTATTTGTTTTAGTATCTACCTTATTCCTTGTTTTCAAAACCATGTCAAATTTAAAAAAAAAAAAAAAAAAAAGTAGTTTTCAAAAACTAGTTTTTGTTTTTAGAATTTGGCTAGGAATTCAAATTGATCCTTAACAAAGATGGAAACCATTGTAGGAAATTTGAAAGAAAACAAGCATAATTTTCAAAAACAAAAAACAAAAAACCAAACGGTTATCAAACGGGGCCTAATTAATTGAATATATAAAATTGAATTTTATGTATAATGAAATCCTAAACTTTCAACTTTGTGTACAATTTGCAAATTTAAAAAATCTATTGACACAAACCTGATGATGGACACAAGTTCAAGATTATAAGAAGATAAACTTAAACTTACAATTTATAGGTTGATTTCAATTATACTCGTTTCAAGAGTTTCATTTTAGCCCTCGAAACAAAAAAAAAACAACAAAAACACATGCAAATACATCATTTTTGAAACACACTTCAAATTTCATTTTCACAGAAAATGTCTTTTAAGGGCCATTTTGAAACACACTCCAAATTTCAAGGGATTAAAGTGAAACTATTTTAAGAGTATTTTTAATAATTTAGCAAAAAAAAAAAAAAAAAAAAAAAAAAAAAAAAGGAAATTCCAAAGTGGAGTCGACCCATACTGGAATTTCTGAAAGCTTGCAAAGAAACTTACAAGGAACGACCAGTCGTACAGAGAAAACGCATAACGAAACAACTATGAGAAATTTGCCTTCTTCAGAAGAAACCGACCTTTCTCTCTGTATTTTCTCTGTTTCGCCAAAAGAGCAAAAAGTGGAAGAGAATGATGCCGAAGAAGACCAACCCAATGCCCAAAGCAAAGCACAGAATAAAGTAACACACAAAAACAAAACTCACAATCATCTTCTTCTTTCATAAAATCCCACTTCAGAATCAAATCCCAATACCCAGAAAAAAAAAAAAACAAAAGCTTCCTGCATTTCTTCTCCCTTTCAGTTTCCGCCATGGGCCTTTGCTTCACCAAAACTCGCGACATTCCAATCGCCTCCTTCTCCTATGGCTCAGACACCCAAACCAAACCCCAATCCCTAGACCCGCCAAACCCACCGCCAAAGCCGCAACCCATCCCCTCTTACAAGTCCCTTCCGCCGTCGCAGATTGGCCCCATCACCGTCCGCCCCATCCCTCTGAAACCGAAGACCAAACATGCAATCGAAGAGGCGAGGTTAAGAAAACCAGATCCAAGCGAGAGAACGAGGAAAAAATCAGAAAAAAAATCCAAAGGACCTCACCTCCAAACCGTCGTCTGACGGCAGAAGGTACAACGGAAGGAGAGAAGTAAGTAAAAGGAAGAAGACAACTAACCGTAGTCGAGAGAGAGAACGATCGCCACACGGGACGGATGAAGGAAAAACGAGGGAGCGATCTGCGAAGTTGGAGGAAGTGGGGAAGGAAAACAGCGCACGAAATGGGAATTGGGGGGTTACAAAACCCTAAGACCGTTTTTAGAAAAACGGGGGCCCAAACGCAGGTATGCCCGTTTTTCTAAGGGGCAACAAGAAAAATAGCTATAAATAAATAGGTGGCTTGAAAAATGGCTACGAACGTTTATAAATTAAATAGATGGCTAAACGATTTACTGATTAATAAATCCCTATTTGTACAAGACAAAAATGCCCCCTACAAACTTCCTAACGTGTTCTTAACGTTTAAAACCAAAATCAGAGTTTAAGAGAGATAAAATACACCCCTAAAAATAAGTTGGAGACATTTTAGGAGGTTTGAAATTAAAAAATCCAAGAACACAAAACTATTTTGAAAATCAGATGTATCATATTGTTACTACAGGAAAGAGTTGTTCCCCGGAAAAATGAGTAAATACCTTTATTGGGGAAGGAGTACAAAGTTCAACCTCCCTCAGTAGAGAGAAACACCTTCGAACTCCATTAATCTGAAACAACAGTCCTGTCAATAGGAAGATTTACTACCTGCAACTAAGAATACCTGAAAAATTAAAAAACAAATAAGAACACAGTAATTATGATACCTTACCTGCTGCAATTACGAGCTGTCATAACACCGCCCACCCTCCCGCCAGAACCGCCTTCATGCACCAGTCCGTCCGTCCATCTTCATCTTCCACAACCCTCCATTCCCACCATTTTCCACCCCTTGAAAGACTTAATCCTCCATTTCCCACCATTTTCCACCCCCAACATAGAGTGTATACTAATCCCTACCTCTCGTATCGCGCCGACGACCCACATCCGCCGTGCCGACGATCTTCTTCCGCCGCGCCGTCGAGACTCTTGCTCGCCCCACATCCTCCATCAATTCTCCTTCTGCACGAGGACTGTACAATTTCTCAGAAATTCAAACCAAGGTAACAGCTTCATTCCCATTCCCTTATATTAGCAACAAACTGATACATTCCCCCGAGATTTTAGGGATTTCGTTTCTTCCATGCATTCCGAGAATATTACGCTCGATTGTAAGCAGAGACCAAAAAAGACTAAGCCCGTGGAGGTAAGACTCTGTATTTACTCTTTAGGTTGTGTAAAACATGCTATAATTACCCCCTTGTGAATTACAAATTAGAGAATTAAACTCCCTAATTAACATCCAGGATGCGAAGAGACCCAAAGGGAAGGACAGACCGACAAAAAAGGATAAAAGTGAGGAGGTCGAACCCACCAGAGCGGTATGTACTGGTAAATACTATTCCATCATTGTTGCAAACTCCTCTGGAAAGTATGTTGTGGTGTGGTCATATGAAAGAGTGTGAGAGGAGTTATATACCCCCCTACACCTTGCAATCTATGTATTGGCAAGCCTGTGTACATTGTCTGCCTGTGAACGTGTATGTATTAGTATATACATCCATGATCTCATACATTTATATACTGATATGTACAACTACTATCTCGTACATCTATATACATACATGCTCGTACGTACGTGTGTTTGAACAGTTATATACCCTTCATTGTCTGCCTGTGAACGTGTATGTATTAGTATATACATCTATGATATCGTACGTCTGTTGTCTGTGTAGATTGAACTGTTACATACAACTATGGAATTGTTTGATGTATTTTTTTTTGGGTAATCCATCTGTTGACTGCTTCATGCCACTGAAAAAGATAATTTTTTACCGTTAGAAAGCCTAAGCCTGAAAAATAGGTAAATCAGGATCAAAACAAACCGCCAACCGATCCCATGTAAGTAGGGATCCATCCACCACGCAAAAAGGGGACGTTTGCAACAAAAAAGACTATTAACGGCGTTTGTATATAACCGTATATACCAGGGGTAAAAACGTCCAAAAAAAGCCAGGAAACGGTTCCTAAAATTTTGGTAGCCACGCCTACAAAATCCGAACTTCCGTAGCCAAAAATCAAGAATGCTTTTTTTTTTTTGTAGTCATTTAGCACAATTTCCCTTTTTCTAAAAACGAGCTTCTGAAGTTGGTGGCCCAAACGGCCCCTGAAATTAGATTAAAAAAAACACTCATTAAGCCACTTGCATTGCATTCACCAATGAGAAAATGTTAACTCAAGAGTATAATTACCTACCACCATTGAATAATTATTTTAAAAAAAAAAAAATCTCCCCAAGTAACCTACATCTGGAATTTTCCATCTTCCCAAACCACTCATTTAGTTTGAAACCTTTCTATTTGTTCGATTTTCTTCCGTCTAGCTTCTACTTCATTTCGTCTCTCCTCAACCTCTTATGTTTTATCTCGTCTCCTTCTAGCCTCACTGATTTTTTTATTAAAAAAATAATAAATAAAGGAAATTGATATCTAAGATTTAAATGAACGGTTTAAAAAGGAGAAATTCGAAAAATAAGGAAAAACTTAAAAATGCCAGGGTGAGTCAAGTAAGAGACCGTGAGAGAATCCTGAGAATATTTTTTTTAAAAAAATAATAAATCTATTTGCAGTTGGTGAAGGGTTGATTGTGAATACAAGTATATAGTAGTGGTATGAATGGAACGAGAACTATTTACTCAATTCTCCTAAAATCGTGGTAACTATAATTCTAAATATCTCTAGTTCTTAGTTGTAAATATAATTCTAAATATTTTTTTCACTATGACCATTTTTTTTCTATCTATTACTCACAATTTCCCTCGGGATAACTACAGGTAAAATAAAATAATAGATTTTGATAAATGTCTAAAAGATCTAAAATTTCACATAATGGTCATGGGCTCTCTTTTTAGGTTTATTTATTTTTCTATATAACAAATATAACCTCATAACTGTTGTGGGTGTCCAGCTCACTTGTTGCACAAGCACTCTTTTGTTTTATGGCTAAAGTAGTTTAGTATTTAGGGGGATGGCTACCGTGATTTTAGGAACTGTCAACCGATCTATTTTTCCACATTTTACCCCTGGTGTATACTGTTATTTACAGCTCTGTCCAACCCAACTACCAATATTCAGCTTTTTTTTTTTAAATCAACATAAGATTTTTCTCAACCGAAAAATCTTAAAGTCACGTGGATTTTCCTAAATATTTGTTAAAAAGGAAAAAAAAAAACTAATTTTGTCTTATATTTTCTCAGTCTCAATAAAGCTTTTTCTACATTCTCACTCATCTCTTCACAATCAACATTTCAATCTTTGCCTGAAATCCATAAATCAAATTTCATCTCCACTGTCTTTGCACCACAAATTTTTTTTCAATAATGGCTTCCCATCGAGTTTGAATCCTATACGATAGTGTTTGGGCACTGATTCTGTCACAAACATTATTAGACTTGATGCTCGAAAGAAAATTTCACAGATCTACTAATGATGAAGACAAGTTTCATATTATAAGCTTTTCTGAGAACAAAGACCTTGCATGGATGCTCGCTGGGTATATAACGGGATGTACCACAATTGTTGCCTTGTCGTATATGTTGAAAGTGTGGATACTAGTATCCATTGGGACAATGCAAGCATGAATTCAACGGAAAAAATAAACAACAGAGGAAGGATTTCATGTAAGTATACATATCAACACAGTACATTGACTGTGCTTTCAGTGTGGATGCTGAGCCTGTAGATACCAATATACACAGAGGCAGTGTTGGAACAAATCCACTTAGGAGAATGCAACTCGGAGAAGGATAATGTTGGTTTCCTTAATTCAATGGTAAGTGATGTTTTTACACCAATAGATATAGTTAAATATAAGTTGTAGCTGAGCAATAGTCCTTACAATTTTGGGTTGTGTCAACAAGGTCCTCAAAGACGAGGTTTTTAAAGCATTTTACATTGTCAAGGAAGATGGTGAGAACCGGGTAATGTTTATTATTGTATTAACTATATGTATATACTCTTATGTAGATTCTGGAGATATATATCGTTATCTATATGCAAGCAATTGATAGGGTTACTGAGTATGATGCTTGTTGGTATATACACATATGTAAATATATATTGTTGTACTTATTGTGTTTTTGTACATAATTACTTCTGTGCTTCTATGTATGTGCTATTATACACACATAAGTATTAGGTGATTTTGTACGAAAAAATGTATATTGACAGTTCAACATAAGTTTTTTCAGGATTAAGAATTTATATTTTTGTTTAAATGATGCTTAATTACGGTTTTAGATTTAAATGTCAGATTTGGTTTCTCCCCTCCTTAGAATACTCTTTTTTTTTAATTTGTTTCTCCCCTCCTTAAAATATATATTTTTTTATTTAGTTGGTTAGACTCTTTGTTTCTCCCCTCCTTAAAATGCTCTTTTTTTTTTTTATTTAGTTTGTTGGACTTGTTAAAATTAGATTTTCTTTCCTCCTTATTATGCTCCACAATTGTAGGTTGCATTTCGCTTGCTAAAAAGTGGTTAGGGGCAATTTCGTCTATTTTAATTAGAAATTTATTAATTAAAATCACGTTTAGCCATGTATTTAATTTATAAACATGTTTAGCCATTTTTCAAATCCCCCTATTAAATCTAGTCTTTTTTCTTGTTGTCCTTTATTTTTAACTTGTGTTTATGAGCCCAATATATCGGGTTATTGTGTGTATTTTAGAAAGTTCCCTGGAGGTAACTTCATCATTCTTCTTTTATATGTAGATGATATGTTGATAGTTGGAAAGGATGCAGATATGGTTCAAAGTTTGAAAAAAGACTTGTCCAAGTCATTTGACATGAAAGATTTAGGTTTCACCCTTATAAGCAATTTCAGACAAGTATGGTGACGTCGCCAGGTAGCAGGGAATATAGGGGAATGCCGGGGTCGTCAGGTGCCGAAGCTGGATTCTGAATCCTGGGCCTGGGGCGTTATAATTTTAGAGAAAAATGGAGGAACCTCAGGGGCCACGTTAACCAAGGGTGCCAGTCTCTCCAGTCATGTCCCTTGGATTATGTTCAACTTGAGCAACGCCAAAATCAACAATTTTCAGAGTCCTCTGAGCAACTAGTAGCACATTCTCTGTTTTAATATCACGGTGTACAATCTTTTTGGAGTGTAGATAACTCAAACTGCGAAATCAAAATAAGCAATTACCTCAAAAACCAAATCCAAATGATTGGCATATTGGAATGATTTGGAAAAATTAAGGGCCCATTTGGTAACGTTCTCGTTTCTTGTTTCTTGTTTCCAATTTTATTAAGAAATCTAAGCATTTAATAACTATGTATGTTTCTTGTTTCTCATTTTTTAGAAACACTCCCAAAATTTGTATAGAACTTTTGGGAACAACTAAAACTAGTTTCTCTTTTTCTGTTCTTGTTTCCAATTTTTTCCAAACATAAATAATAATATAGGTTTATTATTATTGAATGTATAGGTGTTAGGGTCATGAAATTCTATTTTTCTTTATTAAAAATAAAGAAACGGAAACAAGAAACGAGAACGTTACCAAACGGGCCCTAACTTACCCTCTAGAAAGATCTAAAGCAAGTTGAATCACAACCTTAAATGCAAGTTTCTTTTTCCTATTTCTGATTAAAAAGCTCTTTAGTGTGCCACCTGGAAGGTACTCAACAACAACACAGCAAGCCCTTGAAGGAAATGATTGGTTACTGTCACTTGATGAGCTTTGGGGAGGGATTTTAAGGTTGGACGTCCCCATTGATGCTCCAAAAAACTGTACCAGAAATGTCATATTATTATTTGATCTTCATATATGAAGAAAGTGAGGAAATAAAGTTTATAACACAAGCGCCCCAAAGAACCAGTTGAGTAAAGACAAAAAGAATTAGTTGAGACATTTCAGTAGGAGCAACTTGAATGGATTCTTATTCTGAATGTTAGGTAAGAGGATCAATCATGAAAAATGGAATTTATATTTTGAGCATCTAAACATTTAGAACAGTGCCAGCATCAAATTGGAAGAATCAAAGCCATCTCTGTTAGCATAATCTATAAGCATGTGTATTGTTATAGGTAATTTCGGACCACTCCGGGTACAAGGGGCTGACGAGGACAACATGGCAGAAATAGGGGCTGAGAGATGGACCCCAGAGGCGAAACCGGCAAATGGGACGGGTCAAGACCGAAGGGGTCGGGCACTTTGCCCGACCCCCCTGGTCGGCCTCGGCCATGGGCCGAGGCCGACATGCGTGGGCCGAGTCCCACCGACTCCGTTCGGTCTGTGCAGCCTCCAGCCACCCCGGTTCTGCCTGGTTTGTCCCGAAACGCCTCCGAATTCCTAAAAATCCTAGGAGCATGAGCAGGTATTTATACCCCTCTTCGCCACTGAAGAAGGGAACCCGAACTCAATTCTCGACTCTCTTCTCTTACTCTCTTGCTCTCCTCTTCCGTTTTCTGACTTAAGCATCGGAGGCGGTGTGGCTAGCACCACACCGGTGTGCAGGTTTACTCTTTTGCAGGCCGCGTCTTCCCCGACTCTCAAACAAATTCACTGTCGATTATCACGTGGAGTGAAGGTAATTTACCTAGCGAAATTTGATCATCAACAATTGGCGCCGTCTGTGGGGAAGAAAGCTTGCCAAATCTGCATATCGGTCATTCCATGAGTAAGGGGATGGAAAAGAGAAATCAAGACATAAACACAGAGAATTCGGATGGTGACCGCCACCAGGGGAGGTCACGAGAAGAAGGCCGAGATCGGCCTCGAACCGAATCTCCTCGTCCTCGGTCTCCACTGCCCTCATCCCGAGAGAAGCAAGTTGATCTCAAAATTGCTGCTCTCGAAAACAAAGTAAGTGCGATGGATCATAATTTGTCCAGGATACTTCGCATCCTGGATAAACCTGGTCCTAGCACTAAAACCTATGATGAAAGGTTGGTTAGGGATCCGAGGAAGGGGAAGGAGCCCGTGGAGCATAGTGTAGAATCAGGGACGAGATCGAAGGGAAAGAAGATTGACAGCATGACCAGCAAGGTCAGGGGGCTCAAACCTACAGATCGTGCAATTCTGAGGAGCCCAGAGCCAAGCACACTAAAGGATCGTGACCACACAGTTTCAACACCAAGCTACGGTCATACCAAGACAGACCTGAGGAATCTGATCGAGGATAAGCGCAGAAGTGCCAAAACTGCCGAGGCCGAGGCCAAAAAAGACAATCCCCCTAGGAAGACCTAGCTTCTGGACACGCAAAAAGGACTCGGAAATTCTCAGGGAGACTTGTGGAAGTCGAAGGACCCTGGAGCACAAGACTTGGAAGAGTTGATCGACCAAGTTGACCTGCCCTTCACGGAAGAAGTCATGGAAGCCGAGGTGCCTCAGAAGTTCAAGGTACCTACATTCACACCGTATGATGGCAAGAAAGACCATGTGCAGCATCTAAATGCCTACAAAAGCTGGATGGACTTTCACGGCGTCTCGGACGCAATCAGGTGTCGTGCCTTCTTTTTCACTTTGACAGGATCAGCCAAGCATTGGTTTGAAAGGTTGAAGAGAAGATCCATCAGCTCTTTCAAGGAGTTAGCCCGAGCATTCCTTGCACAGTTCCTGGAGCCAGAGAACAGCGCAAGCCCCACATCAACCTCTTAACAGTCAAGCAGCAGCCAGGTGAGAGCTTGCGCGATTACATAACGCGTTTTAACGACGAAGCACTGCAGGTTGAGGGATACAGTGAGGGAGCAGCCCTAGTAGCCATCACAGCCGGTCTGGAAGACGAAAGACTGCTCAATTCAATAGGTAAAAGCCAACCTCGAACCTATGCAGAGTTCGTCTCCCGGGCATAGAAATACATGAGCGCAGAGGAGTTGCTCAAATCAAAGAAGTCAGAACGTGAACACAAGAGGCCTTCTTCATCTGACCGCGACAGTAGGAAGGACAAGAAGCAGCGGACCGACGAGGGAGGCCGAGGCCGACCAGACTATAGCCGAGGCCGACCAGATCATGGCCGAGGTCGACCAGACCAAGGAGACTACTTGAAGAAGTTTGAAAGGTACACCCCTACTTCAATCCCACAGGAGCAGATCTTGATGGAGATAAGAAATACAAACCTGCTCAACGCGCCCAGGAAGCTGAAGTCCAATCCTGATAACAGAGACAAGAGCCAGTATTGTCTCTTCCATCGAGATCATGGACATTCAACCAGAAACTGCATTCAGCTAAAGGACGAGATTGAAGCGTTGATTCGGAACGGATACCTGAAGGAGTTCACCACTAAGGCCGAGGTCGACCAGAGACGACCCAGGCAAAGACAAGGGTGGACCTCAACTGGAAATCCGTTGAGGACCAAAACGGACTCTCCTATGGCCGAGGCCGAGGCCAAGCCCTACCACACTTCATGCCAGGGTCAAGGACAACATTCTGGAGAACACACTAAGCCTTAATTTAGGGGATTCTAGTTTTATTATTTTGCTGCATTTATCATGTAATCAGAGCATTGTCGCTCACTTTATTTTTGGTAGGTAAGAGTAGACTTTTCTCTTTTGCTTTGCCATTAAATGTAAGCATTATCATTAATGTTAGGACCTAGATTTCCCCCTTTCAAGGCTTAGAGTGTGTTTCAAGGAATGTATCAAGACAACTTGCGAGCCTAAGCTTACTGCTTAGTGCCCACGCTCAACATGCGAGCCTAGGCTTTTCAGCTTAGTGCCCACGCCCACATGCGAGCCTAAGCTTTTCAGCTTAGTGCCCACACTTACATGCTAGCCTAAGCTTTACTGCTTAGTGCCCACGCTTAAACATGCGAGCCTATAGTGCCCACGCCTACATGCGAGCCTATAGAGCCCACGCTTCATGCGAGCCTATAGTGGCCACACCTCTATGCGAGCCTATAGTGCCCACGCCTACCTTGCGAGCCTATAGAGCTCACGCCTACCTTGCGAGCCTATAGAGCCCACGCTTCATGCGAGCCTATAGTGCCCACGCCTCCATGCGAGCCTATAGTGCCCACGCCTACATGCGAGCCTATAGAGCCCACGCTTCATGCGAGCCTATAGTGCCCACGCCTACATGCGAGCCTAAGCTTTTCAGCTTAGTGCCCACGCTTGCTTGCGAGACTAGGCTTTTCAGCTTAGTGCCCACGCTTCTCATGCGAGCCTAGGCTTCCACGCTTAGAGCCCACGCCACTGCTCACGAGCCTAGACTACCGAGTCTACCTCACCTCAGAGCTCAAACACTTGCTCAAACACTTCATGTAAGTCAAGCTCACCTGGCGGAGGTCGAGACCGAGCACCTCTTGCCAAGGCCGAGCACAAACTTTAAAGGTATTCTCCTATTTACCCAACTATACTTTATGTTTCAGTGAAGTTCTACTTGGGATTGGGGGCTACAAAGGGGATATGCACTCCCTATTAAACAAAAAGCAAGTGATAGGGGATATGCACTCCCTATTAAACAAAAAGCACACTGGCTTAGCATGTTTTACTAAAAATTACATGTCCTGGCCTATTCTTTTACTATTTTCCTACAAGGACTAATATATGGATGCAGGGACCAAATTTTAGGCTAATAGGGGCCTGAGGCCGAGGCCGACCCTAGCCTCTTCCCAAACTTTTCTCTTGCAGAAATTAACCTTTCGATGCAGGAGCTCAAAATCTTCAAATCATATGTGTGGATATGACTTGAACCTGGAAAGAAGCACTCCGAATAACCAAGTACGGGGGTCTCGCTGTGCTCGGCCTCTTCCCGAGGCCGACCAGCACCACTTTTGTAATCCCTCACCTTTTTCATCTCAATTTCACCTAACCCCTATTCAGGGAGCGTCTATTTCTATCCTATTTTGCAGGATGACAACAAAGCTGCACATAGGTCAGCGCAAGACCAAGGTCATTACTCTTAAATCGGGCTTAATGAGCTCAACCTATAGCAGTAAGTCACCCTGAATCCCAATTCAAGAGTGGGGGCTTAATGTTATATGTAATTTCAGACCACTCCGGGTACAAGGGGCTGACGAGGACAACCGAGCAGAAATAAGGTTGAGAGATGGACCCCAGAGGCGAAACCGGCAAATGGGACGGGTCAAGACCGAAGGGGTCGGGCACTTTGCCCTACCCCCTTGCTCGGCCTCGGCCATGGGCCGAGGCCGTGCGCTGGCCGGGTCCCACCGACTCCGTTCGGTCCGTGCAGCCTCCAGCCACCTCGGTTCCGCCTGGTTTGTCCCGAAACGCCTCCGAATTCCTAAAAACCCTAGGAGCATGAGCAGGTATTTATACCCCTCTTCGCCACTGAAGAAGGGGACCCGAACTCAATTCTCGACTCTCTTCTCTTACTCTCTTGCTCTCCTCTTCCGTTTTTTGACTTAAGCATCGGAGGCGGTGTGGCTAGCACCACACTGGTGTGCAGGTTTACTCTTTTGCAGGCTGCGACTTCCCCCGCTCTCAAACAAATTCACTGTCGATTATCACGTGGAGCGAAGTTAATTTACCTAGCGAAATTTGATCATCAACATGTATGATGTTGGATGAAAAAGAGAAGAGAACAGCATCATAGTAAGAACTTTTTTTAGTACAAGATGTTGAGGTGGAGACTTGAACCTCTAATCTTTTAATCGAGTATATATACCCTAATCAATTGAGTTATGCTCAAGTTTGACCCAACATCATAGTATGAATGAATGGTTTGATTTGTTTGACATAGTGTAATACCATAATCTGCATGTAAACGATTTTTGAAGTAGTACCTTCGCAACATTGGGATGGTCAAGCTTATGCCAAACAGCAACTTCCTGGCGAAAAGAAGCTCGAAGAGCAGCAATTTCAGCAACTGAGGAAACACCATCCTCACCCCAATCAAGCACTTTCACTACAATATTCAGAATATCGTCATAAAGCGAGCCAACAAACGAAAACTCGACTATATTGTCCACTAATCATCTAACGTGCAGGATCTTTTATGTGTGGAGCTGAAGGTAGTTCCAAAATGTTATCAATTCTATAATTGTCAGAGCAGTATTCTTATAGGAAGCAACCAACATAGACCACATTCAACATCTTTTCGCACTCAAGTTAGACATAAGTACACTTGATCAGATTAAGCTTAATTAGCTATATCAGCTTCAACTGTATATGAGGATATCGTAATACCTGCACAGCTGATTTGGCTATTTGTTACATGCAAACAAGAAGGAAAAAAGAAAAAGCCATCATTGACAGATTACTCAAACAAAGATGAACCCTCTTGATCAATTGAAAACCACTTCATATCTAATCAAGAACACATAATCAATCATTATGATGCTCATCTACACGGCGAAAAATACTCTAAAGAGGTGCAAATTACCTGCAACATCATTGCCATCATAATTTCCTCTGTAAATAGTACCATAAGTTCCATGAGCTTTAACATATCTTATATCAAGCTTAGACAAGTCAATCTCCCATTCGTCCTTTTTGGCCGGCACTTCTCTGTCCCTTGACCAAGCCCTGCTCAAGTGCTTGTCCAGCTGAATATCCCAACTCTTGAAATCAATCTTATCAGCTCGAAAAACCATATCCTGGCTGCTTTTGCTTCCTGTCTCTAGTTTTGAACCCAAATCCTTCTCTAGGGGATCACTAGACTTACCAGAACAATATCCACTACTTGATTACCAGAGTTCTTGGCGACCGGAGTGTCCCCGGTCTCGCCCCCATTTATTAAATCCATGCTTCAATTGGCAGATAGATTGAAAGTAAAGAGGAAAAAGGAAAACAAAGGAATTCTAAAACCACTGGGAATTTTCACAAACATATAGAAGACAATTAAAACCACACCAAGAAATCGGTTCAAAAAACTTGATGAAGATGAGAAGAAGAAAATCAATGACTTACCAGTTCAAAGAAACCACCATAATTTCAACTAAAAAACACAAACAAACAACCAATAAGCTCTCAACTTTTCTCTTGTTTCTTTTATTAAAAAAAAAAAGGGAAGAATCAACTAAGAAATTCAAACGTTTAATAAATACTTTGGTGCTGGAAGATTAAAAACTCGATAAACTGTCAACTGCACGAGCCACCCAACAAACCTGAGAGCCGAGCGCTGTAAAATTTCATCATCTTCGATCAGTTTCTGCAAATTTGGGCGATAAAACAGCCTTGAGAAAACCGACCCATATACAGAATCTAACAACAACAAAACTTCGCTCCATACCGTTAGTAGACGTAGAGAATGGAAAAAATGAGAAACTTTTTTTTATTTCTTAGTTGTCAACATTTTAATGGTGGTTCGAGTATGCAACCAAGTTTTTTCCCCTAAGAATAGTAAAAAAAAAAAAAAAAACAATCAAAATCATAAAAAAAGGGCAAAAACCTTGACAGAAATCAAAAGTGGAAAGAAACTAATATACCCCAAAGAAAAGAAATAGAGAAGATAGATACTGTTGAATTGAATTGGTGGAAGAAGAAAGAGAAAGGGAAAGAGAGAATTGGGTTTTGTGGACAACTATTTATAGAGAAAAGAATAGGCAAGTACAAGGAGAGAATCAGAAAAAGGAAGATAGATGAAGAATAACAAAATCAATAATCAATTACCAATTAAATGCAAAAAGGAAAAAAAAGATCTTTTTGTAATTTATGCAAAAAGAAATGAAAGTTTTGAGGAAAAAAAAAGATGAATAATTAATGGACACTCAGAGGCAGAGTTTTTTTTTTTTGGATTATTATTATTTAGACTTTTGAATGTCAAAACAAAAAGCACAAATTGCAAAAAACTATTCGTGAAATATAATAATAGTTGTAACAATTAAATTTCTAAACTTTCAAATGTAAAAATTAAACACCCTAAAAAAATTAGAACAACTTTGAAAAGTAAAATTAAACCTCGAACTATCATAAATGTAGAAATTAAGTCCACTTATTTCAATTTCTCTTATATTTCTCCTTTTTCTCTCTCCCTTCTCAACGTATCTATGCAACAACCCTCCATTTCCACATTTTCCCTAAAAAAAAATCCAAAACTCCCATTAAATAACGGGCTACACCAATACACATAAACCTAATTGGACCAAATTTTAAGCTTCAACAAACAAAATGCAAACAGAAACACAAATTCCAATCATAACCCGGGAAAATTCCTTCAAAGTTTCAAAAACCAGAGAGCACCCAGATGACAACAAAAAAAACACAAGAGCGTAAATGAATCTAAGTCGGAAGAGAGTCAAATATCTCGAACTTATGAACGCTCATTTCTTCGACATTCAGACGGACCGAGGCAAAAAAGTCACAGGGGATGTTTTGCCCCGATCAGTCGACAGCGATTTATGGAGCTGAAGTCTCCCCCAACAAGATTTACGATTTTGGATTTTTTTTTACGGAAAAGTGTGGAAATGGAGGGTTGTTGCAGATAGGGGTGTGCAAAAACCGAGCCGAACCGAATCGAGCCAAGTCAACCGCTTCGGTCCGGTTTTTATAAAAAATTTGGTCCTCTCAGTTTAACCATACAAAAAATCGAGATTTTCAGTTCGGTTTGCAGTTCAACCCTTTAAAAAACCGAAGAAAACCGAACCGAACCGAATTATATTTAATAAAGACCATTATTTCAACCCACCACCAAACACTTAAAAATATCCAAAGCCCACATCCAAAAGCCCAAAGCCCAATTCTACCTACAAACCCTAAATGTCAACATCACATTCTCTCTCTCAATCTCTTTCTTCCAATTCAGCCGACAAGACACAAGGCCATCTTCTCCATCAAACCCTCTCTCTCTCCCTCTGCAATTTCTCTCTCTTCTCATCTCTATCTTCTTTCGTTCTCAACCCTTTCACTCCTTCTTTCTTTCAAGCTTTTGTGTATGGTTCATTCTTTTTCTTCTTTTCATCGCTACTCTCACCACCGTCGACGTCTCTCTCCCAACCACCTACCACCGTCGCCGTCACCGATCTTGTGAGACCATTTCTTTCTCCTCAGATTTCATCGCCTAACTTTGTAGCTTTCATCTCCTCGACCCCAAACTCTCTAGATCTGTGTTTTTTTTTCTATTGAGAAGCTTTAGATCTGTGTTGATGTTGGGCAAAAATGGGTGTACTGATTTGGGAAAAAAAAGGAAAGCAAAGTTCGGTTAAAAACCGAACCGAACCATTTAAAACCGAAACCGATTGGTTCGGTTTTTATCCGAAACCGAAGAAAATATCGGTTCTCTCGGTTTAGGAGACTTTGGAACCGAGATCTTCGGTTTGGTCTTTGGTTTTGGCCAAAACTGGACCGAACCGAACCGTGATCACCCCTCGTTGCAGAGATACCCGCAGTTGAGAAGGAAGAGAGAGAAAGAGAAATATGAGGGAAAAATTGAATGAAGTGGATTTAATTTCTACAATAGTTTGAGGGTTTAATTTTTACATTTGAAAGTTTGAGTTTAATTGTTACAAACATTATATTTCAGGGTGGTTTTTGCAATTTGTCAAACAAAAAACAACGAATAATCAGGTTTTTTGATAGAACGAAACTTGTTTGCATATTCTATGTAAGGATCTCTCAACATAAAATCTTGACAACTAACAAAGAGAAAGGTAAAAAATGAGATTTTTTTTTTAATCTCTCTTAGTTGTAAGATTTTAATGGTGGTATGTGGATGATCCCTACGGGATACAGAAGTTTTTTCCCTTTTGATATGCCACCCTTAGCCTTCAACGGATTTATCGGTAATTTATTTTTATTCTCCTTGGATGTTCCGTACAAAATTTGGTTTGTCTTGTGAAATTCCGAAAATGGCCCTAAAGGTTTTATTTTATTATTACTCTTTTTTTCCTAGGGGTGAGCATCGGTCGGTCGGGGTTAGTTTTGGCCCCAAACCGACGTCGAACCGACCGCAATCTGTTTCCAAAACAGGAAACCGATTTTTTTTAAAAACGTTATTTTCGCCGACCGACCGGTCGGTCGGTCGGTTTGATCGGTTTAAACCGACATTTTAAACTTAAGAACAAGAACGGCGCGGGGCAGCGAGTTGTAGAACAAGAACGGCACCGGCGACTCGGCGGCGGGCGGCGAGTTGCAGAACGAAGAAGAAGAAAAAGAAAACGACGGCGGTGTGGTGAGTTGCAGACCATGAAGAAGAAAAAGAGAGCGGAGTCGGAGTCGGAGGAGAGGCGACGTGGCGACGATGGTGGCTGATCGAAGTCGGAGGGGCGGCAACGGCGAGGGTTTGTTGAGAGTGAGAGGCGTGAGGTGAGGGTTATGATCGAAGAAGAAGAAGACGAAAATGGGATTGGGATGGGATAAATCGAATTTGTTTTTTTTTTTTAAAAAAAAGAAATGTGGGCTGGGCTGTGGTTTTTCTGAGAGAGTGGGAGGTAGGGTGTGGGCTGGGCTGTGGGGGTGGGCTGGGATAAATAATCGATAGTTTTTAAAAAATATGTCGGTCGGTCCGATCTATTCTTGACCTTCCTATTGGATCGACCGACAAACATTTTGGTTCAGCATAATGTCAAACCGAAACCGATCGACCCCGGAATGAAAGCGACCGACCGATGTCGGTTCGGCCGGTTTCGATCAGTCGGATCGTTTTTTCGAAAATTTTCGCTCACCCCTATTTTTTCCCAAAAAAAATCTTATGGTCTGGTATTGTCCAACGTCCATCGTAGTGCCATTACAAGCCAGCCAAGGAATGTGACAGAATTCTCCTTGGGATTTTAATTTTTCAATGAAGTATTTGTTATTATGAAAATTAAATATAATAATAAATATGATAATTTAAGAACTATAGTTTTAAAATAAAATAACTGATTTATCATTTAACGAGTTTATTTAGGTTGGATAAATTATTATAGAAAAAATCATGTGAAGTGTGTAGGTTTACGATTTCATGTGTGGGTATGTCGAATGGATTAAATTGAACCTGGAATATTACTAATTGGACCATAAAATGATTTGGATGTCACATTGTTCTAATAATTATTTAATTGGAATAAAAAAAATATATCATGAAACTAACACTTAAAAATATTATAGCATGGATGAAATAATAATATTATATATATAGGCCTAATTAAATTGGAAAATTTAGAAAAAGTTTAGTGGATTATATTTTGGAAAGTATTTATAAATATAATTATAAGATATAGATGCCCATATGCTTAGTGTCCTAAAACAAGTGTCCATTTTCATGTTGCCCATGTGTCACCATTCATGTTGTCCAAGTGCCTTGTAAATATTGATGCTTGGTGTCCATTTCTAGCCACATCCTACTTGTCAAATTGCCTATAAATAGTGGCATTTGGTGGAGTTAAAGACATAAGCTTATTGGTGAAATTTCACTCTCAAAATTCTCCACTTTCATAGATTTTAATTTTAGTTATTTAATTTTGTTTTATTTTATTGCTTTATCTATTGCATTTTATTTTATTTATATTATATTATTATATTATATTTTATCCATTTCCGTGTTCCCGTTGTGCTCCGTTGTGCTGCTCAATTTCACAACACGTTATCAGCACGAACTCTTGTCGCTTCCCTCACTGAAGGTAGGTCCTAAAGGTATGTCGGTTTTTTTTAATTAATAAATTAAATGTTATTTTGCATATTTAGTACCTATTAAATTTCTAATATAAATACAATATTTTGTGATAGTGTTGCCATGACAAACCTTACGAAATTAGAATTCGCAGCCCTTGACATTAATGGCAATAATTATTTGTCATGGGTGCTCGATGCCGAAATCCACCTGGATGCTATGAACCTTTGGGAAACAATTAAAGAAGGAAATACGACATCCAGTCAAGATAAAGCAAAAGCTATGATTTTCCTTCGTCATCATCTCCACGAGGGATTGAAAATGAAGTATCTTACAATAAAAGATCCCCGTATCTTGTGGAAAAATTTGAAAGAAAGGTATGATCATCAAAAAATAGTCATTCTTCCAAAAGCTCGTTATGAATGGATGCATTTGAGGCTACAAGATTTTAAATCAGTAAGTGATTACAATTCCGCATTATTTAAAATCAGTTCGAAATTGTTGTTATGCAGAGAGAAGATTATTAATACTGATATGTTAGAGAAGACATTTTCTACTTTTCATGCCTCGAATATACTCCTGCAACAGCAATATCGAGAGAAAGGTTTTAAACAGTATTCTGAACTAATTTCATGTCTTCTCGTGGCCGAACAAAATAACGAGTTATTGATGAAAAACCATGAATCTCGGCCAACTGGAACAACACCATTCCCTGAAGTGAATGCTGTGAATTTTAATAATAATCATGGTCGAGGTCGTGGTCGTGGTCAAGGTCGTGGTCGTGGAAGAGGAAGAAATAATTATTATTTTCATGGTGGTCGTTCTAATTTTAAAAGAACCACACAAAATGATGATCACAAAGGAAAAGCTCCACAAGATAAGAGTTCAAAAAGTGTTGAAAAATAAATGTTTCCGATGCGGAATGACTGGGCATTGGTCACGTACCTGTCGTACATCAAAACACTAAGTTGATCTCTATCAAGTCTCCCTGAAGGAGAAAGGAAAAGATGTGGAAACAAATCTTGCATACTAGGATGATGATATCTTTGATCCATCCAATATGATAAATTTGGATGTGACAGATTTTCTTGAATCTCCTGAAGAGAAGATCGGCACAGATGGTGGAACATCAAGTGTTTCTTTTGATTTTGAGAATATCTAATGTTGTTGTTTTTATCTTCATGTTTTTTTTAGTAGTAAATGTTAACTTTTGTATATTTCAAGTCTTGTTTTCTTATTGTAATTATTCTCTTTTAATGAAGAAACATGGAACATTTTCATATGTTGAGTGATCCAAAAATGAGCAAAGAAGATCTATGTCTGGCAGACAGTGCAACTACGCACACAATACTTATAAGTAGAAAATATTTTTCCAAACTGACAATGCTTGGAAGCAAAAGTCAATACGATATCAAGTTCTGCAAATCTGATTGAAAGATTTGGAAAAGCAAATATTATTTTGCCTAGAGGAACAAAATTTATAATTGACGATGCATTGTTCTCTAGTCAATCAAAGAGAAATCTACTAAGTTTTAAAGATATACGTTGCAATGGTTATCATATTGAGACTGATAGTAAGAATAATGTGGAATATCTATATATTATCTCTATTGTCTCAAATGAAAAACGTATATTAGAAAAGTTGTCTGCTTTATCTTCTGGATTGTATTATACTCATATACGAGTAATTGAGACATATGCAACAATGAACCTGAAGTTCATGAATCCAGACATATTTACAATTTGGCATGATCGATTAGGCCATCCAGGGTCTATAATGATGAGAAGAATTATTGAGAATTCAGATGGACATCTATTAAAGAACCAGAAGATTCTTCAATCGAATGTAATTATCATGTGATGCTTGCTCTCAAGGCAAATTAATAATTAGACCATCACCAGCTAAAGTGGGAACCGAATCACCTACATTTTTAGAAATAATTCATGGTGATATATGTGGACCTATTAACCCACCAAGTGGACCATTTAGATATTATATGGTATTAATAGACGCATCCAGCAGATGGTCACATGTGTGCTTATTATCAAGTCGAAACCTTGCATTTGCAAGATTACTTGCTCAAATACTTAAGTTAAGAGCACAATTTCCTGATTATACAATTAAGACCATTCGTCTTGATAATGCTGGTGAATTTACATCCCAAGCTTTTGATAATTATTGTATGTCCATTGGGATAAGTGTTGAACATCCTGTCGCTCATGTTCATACACAAAATGGTTTAGCAGAATCATTTATAAAGCATTTGCAATTAATTGCTAGATCATTGCTTATGAGAGCTAAGCTTCTTACATCTGTATGGGGACATGCTATCTTGCATGAGGCGTCACTTGTACGCATTAGGCCAGTAGCTTATCATAAGTACTCGCCATTACAATTAGCTTATGGTCATGAGCCAAATATTTCTCATTTGAGAATTTTTGGATATGCAGTATAAGTTCCAATTGCTCCACCACAACGTACTAAGATGGGTCCTCAAAGGAGGTTAGGAATATATGTTGGATATGAATCCCCATCAATTATTAAATATCTAGAATCAATCTAGTATTTCATTAATTATTGTTCTATCTATGATGCTTTCTCCATTACTCAACTCTCTCTCTCTTCTTTCCTCTGCTTCTTCTTCGTCGATTCAGGTTAGTTCTTCCTTCATCTTTCTACTGATTATTTTTCCTCTGTTTTTTTTAATATATTATTGTTCTTCTGTTGAATCATCACTTTCATTAATTAGTATTTCAAGTGATTCGATTTTCTATCTATGATGCTTTCTTTTTAGTTTTTTTCATATGTTCTGGAATTATTTCGATCGAACTGTAGAATCAATCTAGTATTTCATTAATTACTGTTCTATCTATGATACTTTCTCCATTACTCAGCTCTCTCTCTTTTCTTTCCTCTTCTTCTTCTTCGTCGATTCAGGTTAGTTCTTCCTTTATCTTTCTACTGATTATTTTTCCTCTGTTTTTTTTAATAGATTATTGTTCTTCTGTTGAATCATCACTTTCATTAATTAGTATTTCAAGTGATTTGATCTTCTATCTATGATGCTTTCTTTTTAGTTTTGTTTCATATGTTCTGGAATTATTTCGATTGAACTGTAGATTAACGAATAAATGTGCGACTGATTTTGTTAGTACTAGTTTTTTCTTCACGTGATTTGCATGTGGTTTCTAAATTTAAAAACTAATTTTAATAAATGATTTTTAAACTATGTATGTTTAATAATAATATTATTATAAAAAAAACCATGTAAATGAAGGGATAAAAGCCCTACGCAACGGAAAGAATTATGGAACCTACTCAGAGTCTATGTTTTTAATTTGAAATACCAATACAATTTGCAAAATATTACAGCAATAAATCTATATTTAACGGGCTGTACAACGGCTATAAACATGCTAAATAATTAACTAGATCTAATCTAGACGATCCTAGTGATCAAGGATTTCAAAGAAAAACTTACTTTTGTAGAAAACCTTGATCGATTCGCCTTTTCGTGCTAGTAAGATTGAAAACGCAGCAACCTTCTTGTGCGAACACCACCAATTGGTTACACCGGTATATCTCTAAGACTTCTTGAAGAAAGAAACTGGTGGGAGTCTTTTGGGAGAGATCTCTGAGAGAATGAGAGTCAATGGGATACCTTTCACCCCACCCTTGGGGTCCTATATATAGGTAAAGGTCTATGAATAAGTTCAAATCTATTATCTGAACAATATCTAATTTTAATAAATAATTAATTAATTTCATAGTTAATTAATTACCCAATTAAATATCACATATTTAATCTTAGGGATTTTATTAAAATTAAAATTAATATGAATCCAATTCATATTAAATTTATTTGAACTCTTTCAAATATTTTCTCTCAAGAATTAATTTTTGAAATTAATTAAAAAATTATATTATAAAGTTTCATAAACTTTATATTATAATGTATCAACATACATTATACGATTCCCCAAATAAATTGAACACTTTCAATTTACAGTTTATATTTAATTGCTTCAAGTCTTCTTACGAGCTACCAGTGGGACCTAATGGACCTACAGATCAGAAGCTCCAACGATACGAGACTAATTAGTTAAACTCATTAACCAAGTTAGTCAACATTCGTTAATTGTGGGTCACTCCACTAAAGACCCACACCTGCACTCTTCTCACTGCAGAATATTTTTGTGTCCACGGATATCGACCAATAACTGCAAGTTAGTCCTTCACGCGTGTTCGTAACTCCAGCTGGGTCAAATTACTGTTTTACCCCTGAGTTACCTCTACCTCATTAAGTACCAGTGCTCCTATAATGAACAACCTGTTTGTGGTCCAATCATCAAACAGAAACCCCTCTTGGACTAGTGAGAGGGTAGGGCCCTTTGTTCAAGACCCAGAGACACCACTGTTGGGATAGGTGTCCTAAAACTCGTAGATAGTGAATGATAAACGAATTATATACTTATTCGATAAAAGTGTTATCGAGACTAATTCAGTAAAGTTATTACTGAATAAAGTAAATTGCACTTATAATTACCCAAATCCAATAAACTAAGATCCATGGCTATAGGATGAACTCTTGAGCTTTATGTAGAGACATAAAAGTGGATCAAGCTTGAGTAATAGCCAAAACGGTCTATAGTATAGGAATAGGGTTGGGTACCTTATTCTGGGGACACTATGAGACGCGGCCCACTTTATAGATGGTATAGACGATGTGATCCTAAATCGTCCATGTAGAGACATGCGAGTGGGGGCGTCCTATGCAATGAGTTTGCATAAGACCAGGACCAAGAAATAAGTCACTCTCGCTTTATAACACCGTTTACTGACGAGACTGACTATTTCATGTGATGACCTAGGTAACTCGATCTTAATCCTGAGCTAACTATGAACTCCTGTTTATTCGGGCTTATCCTTAGATCTGCATGGGTGAGAGTGGCTCAGTATCGCCGACTCAATAAGCCTCCCATTTCAGGGATAGGAACGGGTAGATAGCTGGGGACATAGTCGTGCGAGAAGGAATTCACTCCTACCCAAAATAGGGATAGTAGAAAGGTTGTTCCCTTAAGTGCTGACTCCGGGGCTTGAACAAAGGGATCCCGCCCTCTCATTGGCCCGAGAGGGACTCGGTTTATTGGTTGGACCATAAACCAATTGTTCATTAGAGGATCAGTGGGACTTAAGGAACTAGAAGTACTATAGGGGTGAAACGGCTTTTTGACCTAGCTATAGCTACGAACAACCTGTGAAGGATCGACTTACTAATCATGGTTAAATCAAGTGGACGGAAATATATCTATAGTGAGGGGAGTGCAACTATCGGGCTATAGTGGAGTGTCCCGGTAGTTAACGAATGTTGGCTAATTTGGATAATGAGATTAGTCGGTTAGCCTCGAATCGTTGGAGCCCATGATCTATAGGTCCATTAGGTCCCCCTACTAGCTCATATCGGAATTAAGCCTAGAACAAAAGATAGGAAGCTTTGAATCGTTCAAAATCGGGAAAAAGGGTATTATCGTAAATTGTGTTTGACACAATAATTTAATTATGAATTAAATTAGAAAATGAGAGATGGAGTATTTAAAAGTGTTTTGAATACCATATATATGTATTAGGAATCATATATGATTAATTGCACAAGATTAGTATGATTAATTGGATTAATCATAAGAAATCATTTTGTAATGCCTCAAAATCAATTACCTAATGTTAAATTCAATTTGGAATTGAAATGAACATTAAATTGCAAGCTTGAAATTAGATTTCAATTTGTATTTGGTGGATTTAGTTGGAAATCCACTTATGCATGAACATTCAAAGTGGAAAGACAACTCACTCATGCATTGTTGCATGTCTTGTGAGATGTACACCTAGAATCCACTTGAACTTGCAAATACACCATGTGTCTTGTGTCTTGAGGCTTGGCTTTGCATGAAGAATGTCTTTAAAAGGAGCTTGAGGCTATGTTTGGGAGTGATTTTGGCATGGCCAAAATCAATTTTATCAATGTCAAAATCAATTTCATCTAAAATAAACATGTTTGGCAAAAAGATAAATTGATTTTGAAAAAATTTGGAATCATTTTAAATTGATTTTTAAAGAATTAGTTGGGAGGTGATTTTGGATTTGGTGTTGGACCGGGAATCACCTCCCATTGAATTAACTTCTTCACTAATTGCCATGTGAAACTCTCTTTCTCATGTCCCAAAAATTGCAATCTATTTTTTTTTTCTTTTGTGATTCTTATTTTTCTTATTAATTTTTCTTTACTTCCACAATCTGTTATTTTATTTTTTTTTTCTTTTGGGATTCTTATTTTTCTTATTAATTTTTTTACTTGAAACATTTTAGTTGGATAACATTGGAAAACAAAAAGATTCGAACGTCTAGCTTCTTAGTTGAAATATATATCAATTATCGTTGAATTATTAGTGTTATTATGTTCACTTAACATCCAATTTTGACCTCTTAGTCAAAAGTATATATCATTTGACATATAAATTGTTTGGTCTCCACTTTTCTTTTCAATGTGGAATCCTCAACAGTCGAGAGTACATGCCAATTACCATTGAAATAAGCTCACTTTGGCATAATAGAACAATACTCGACTGCATAACAAGACGTATAGGGATTTTTCTACCATAGAACATTTCAAGATTAAATGAGATATGACTTTTGAATTTTTATTTTGATATGTATTATATGTTTTTCTTACCTAACATAATTTATAAAAGTTTAACAATAAAAGAAATGAAAAAATAATTAATAAAAATTGATATTTATCATAATTATTTAGTTAAATAATTTATTGAATTTAAGATGTCATTTTTAGTAATTTGGTAATTCTAAAATCACTTTTGAAACCAAACATAATATTTCAAAATCACTTTTAAATACATGAAAATCACTTTTAAAAATTTGGAACCAAACATAAATATGGTTCTATGAAAATCAATTTTATAAAATCAATTTTACAAAATCTCTTTTCCCAAAATCAATAATTCAATCATCACTCCCAAACATAGCCTGAATCAGATTCAAAGGAATGAGAGCCATTTCCTTAATGTTATGCTGCTGGAATTTGGACTCAAAGTTCTCTCATCTCTCATTCTTCTCCATTGCTTGATGCTTCAAGCATTCCCTTCCCATTCCCTATCTTATATAGACTCCCACAAGTCGTTCTTGGCCCGGAGTATAGTAGGGAAGACTCTAGAGGTTGTCCAAGGAGCATAGGAGAGGCAAACACCACAAGGAGTTCAACATAAGTGAGCTACAAAGGTTGGTGTTTTCTAAACTCTCTATTCTGTCTTTTCTAGAACATGCATGCTTTAGGAGTAAAATTGAATTTCTTAAGTGCTTTCGATCTTCAATTGCTTCCGCATGTGTAATATGTACACCTTCAATTGGTATCAGAGCATGATTAGAGCACTTAATTCGTTTTAATTTTGCTTTGGTGGGTACCATTTTGAAATTGAATTTTCTGTGTGCTAAAATGGAAGTGTTCTGGTTTGGCAATTTTTTGAGCATTCAAACCTTCATGAAATTGTAATTTCTCGGATATGTAAGAGCATTAATGTGTGTACTATAGTCTGTAATTTTTATAGAGTCATTAGAGTCCATATAGGCTGTAAAATCGAAGAAAAACCGGAGAAGACGCAGCAGAAAATGAAAATTCCAGCAAGCAGTTTTTTTTTCTTCTTCTATTCCAGAATTTTGGTCCGCTTCAGCTGCTGCCTTTTGGTCCGGTTCGGTCTATTGCAGCCTCATTTCACTCATTGCATGGCCGGTTCATTGCTTGGATGAGCGGTTCGGGATGGTTCGTGAAGCTCGGGCGTGCTGCAAGTTTATTTATTAATTATTATTGTAATAATTAGTGAAATTGCTTGTGTTTTTTTTTAAAATTGCCAAACTATTCCATTTTAGCTTGATTTAATTACTTTATGCATTGTGAATGTATGATTTAATTAAATGGATGTATGTGCATTATGAGCATGCCATATAGTTTTAAAACCCCACCATAGGAAAGCATGTTCATGCATTTGTTTAATTTTAATAAGTGTTATTGATTAATTCAAATGCATGAGGGAAATTTCATGTTTAATTAATATAAGAGTTGTATTAATTTAGGGAGATTCATGCTTGAATGGTTAATTAAAATTTATTAATTCTTATAATAGTTATAATTATTAAAAGATAAAATTAACCAAGCATGTAGCATGAAATTTCTTTAGTTTGTTTATAAGTGTTATATTCAAATTAGACTTGTTATGGATTGATTTTATAATTGTTATAAAAAGAGATAGAAATCTAAAATCTATAACAAGATTAAGTGCATGCTCACTTAGGTTAATGAACCTTCAACAATTCGATCAACTTGCATAGTTTAGGTCGATATCTTGTAAAACAACGGTTACGAGAGAACTCACCCGACAAAATGCTGTCTAAGGCTGGAGGTATTTAAGTTGACGGTTTACGGAACACCTCCTACCTGGGCATTGAGTCGGTTCTTGAGTTAAGTTAACTCGAGTTTTATGAGCATGCGTGAGCGGTGTGAGGTTTTAAAGTGTTATCACCTAGACATCGTAGTATAAAGCGTTATACAAACCTAGACATAGGTTGTTTCTAAATGGTGCTTTTCTTATAACTTGAATGATTGATTGTTATATGCTTTAAAACACCATTAGAAAGCATGTTATAGGGTTTATTCATTAAAAGTTATAAGAGTTATAAAAGTTGATGAATAGAAACCGTAAAATCTATAATAAAGAGTTGCATGCTAACATAGGATCTTAGGATCTTATCATTCTTTAAATGGTTTAAAATGAAATAGACCTAAGATCGCCTTTTTCTAATAGGATTAGAAATATGTCTTACTTAGTTTTTTAAAATAGTTTTGAAATTCGAGTAAGTAGGACATAAGACCTTGGTTATAAGGGAACTCTCCCGGCAAATGGTTCGGAACCTGAGTTGAATTAACCATAGTCTTACTAGCATGCAATGTCACTAGGTTATTAAAAGAGTTTAATTCACCTAGACATTTAGTTTAAAGACCTTGTTTAATGAGGCATAGACTTAGGTAGATTCATTTAGCCGGAATTTACCTAAGTAATAGACCCTAAAACCTTACGACACTTTAGTTGGAGGAAAAGTATAGAAACGAAATATTAAGTTTCTACTCTCACGTCCCCCTGAGTTCACACCGTGAGATCCATGCTTGGCCTCGAGGCGCCCTGGGAGCGTCCCCCTACGGATGGTGTTTGCATGGGTTAATATCAAGGTGAATGGGGAAAGTGTTCATAGTAAGTGGGAGAAGGAAACGTGTCAAACGTATCCTGCGGTCTCCATCATTAGGTTGCACCGTGAGATTCCTATGCGCTGCCTGCGAGTCGCCCTGGGAGCGATCACCCTACGGAGGGCTTGCGCATGGGATTCGGAACAACGCAAACTCCAGAAATGGATAGGGTTTCCTAGGGCCATTCCCAACATTAGCTCTTCCCTACGGTGGCATTGTTGGGGCCGTCCTCTGCGATCTGAAAATGATGGGTAACACTTACAAGATGGTCTTGACCAAATTAACGTTAGCTAATAACTATTGGAGTAAGAGTTATTCTGGGAATAGTATTTGGCCGAGATTGTCTCGATTCAGAGGAGGAGTAGCTGACTGCCCTACGGTAGCGGTTATTCTAAACCTCTGAAGTATCGTTGCAAAATAAATCAATTGTATATATGGGTCGATGATTGCTTTTGCTAAATCTGATTGGATAAATATGATTAATGGGTTTAGTGCATGTTTCTAATAGAGATTAATTTGTTTGTTTCAGCAATATGTCGAAAAACGTATGTGCTTTGTCAAATGCCAAATTAAACGGTTTAGTACATACGACTAAGAATACTAACTTAAACGCTAAACTCGTGGCAAAGAATTTAGGTTTGGTCTCAACTGAGGAATGTCCTCAAACTAACTGCATAGCCAAGAAAAACATGATCCACGACTCTAAATGCGATTTATTAGTCTTGGAAATGTGTTTAGTGGAAAACGACGATTCTGCCTGGATACTCGATTCAGGTGCCACTAATCACGTATGTTCTTCATTTCAAGGAATGAGTTCCTGGCAACAGCTAATAGCTGGAGAGATGACTCTTAAAGTTGGAACAGGAGAAGTCATCTCGGCTATTGGAGTGGGAGATGTAAAATTATTCTTCACCAAGGAACGTTACATGATATTAGATAATGTATACATAGTTCCGAAAATTAAAAGAAATTTGATTTCTTTATCTTGTTTATTAGAACAAGGTTACTCAATTTCTTTTTCTGTTAATGAAGCGTTCATAACTAAAAGAGGTATTGATGTTTGCTCTGCAAACTTGAAGAATAAATTGTATGTTTTGAGACCAATTGAGTCTAAAGCTATTTTAAATCATGAGATGTTTAAAACCGCTGAGACTCAACCTAAAAAGCGAAGAGTTTCTCAAGATACCTATCTCTGGCACTTGAGGTTAGGCCATATCAACCTCAATAGGATTGGGAGATTGGTCAAGAGTGGACTTCTAAACAAGTTAGAAGACGACTCGTTGCCTCCTTGTGAGTCATGCCTTGAGGGCAAGATGACAAAAAGACCTTTTACCGGAAAAGGTTATCGTGCTAAAGAGCCCCTAGAGCTCATTCATTCGGACCTCTGTGGACCAATGAACATTAGAGCTCGAGGAGGGTACGAATATTTCATCAGTTTCATTGATGATTATTCGAGGTATGGTTATCTCTACCTGTTGCATCATAAGTCCGAGGCTTTTGAAAAGTTCAAAGAGTACAAGGCCGAGGTTGAGAACCTATTAGGTAAGACGATAAAAACACTTCGATCCGATCGAGGTGGAGAGTATATGGACTCAAGTTTTCAAGACTATTTGATAGAGCATGGAATTACGTCCCAACTCTCAGCCCCTGGTACACCTCAGCAAAACGGTGTATCGGAAAGGAGAAACAGAACCTTGTTAGACATGGTTCGTTCGATGATGAGTTATGCTCAGTTGCCTAACTCATTTTGGGGTTATGCAGTAGAGACTGCAGTTTATATTTTGAACGTAGTTCCCTCAAAGAGTGTTTCTGAAACACCGTTTGAGCTCTGGAAAGGTCATAAAGCTAGTTTATGACATTTCAGAATTTGGGGATGCCCTGCATACGTGCTAGATGCAAACCCAAAGAAATTGGAGCCTCGTTCTAGATTTTGCCTATTTGTAGGCTATCCCAAAGAAACGAGAGGTGGATACTTCTTCGATCCAGAGGAAAATAAAGTACTTGTATCGACAAATGCTACATTCCTAGAAGAAGACCACCTCAGAGATCACAAGCCACGAAGTAAAGTCATTTTAAGTGAACTATCAAACGAAGCTACAGAAACATCAACAAGAGTTGTTGATGATGCTGGCACCTCGAGTCAATCGCATCCTTCTCAAGAAATAAGAGAACCTCGACGTAGTGGGAGGGTTGTTAGACAACCTGATCGCTATTTGGGTTTAACTGAAACTCCAGTCGTCATACCTGATGACAGAATCGAGGATCCATTAACCTTTAAACAGGCAATGGATGATGTTGACAAGAACGAGTGGATTAAAGCCATGGACTTGGAAATCGAGTCCATGCATTTTAATTCAGTATGGGATCTTGTAGATCAACCTGAAGGGGTTAGACCCATAGGGTGTAAATGGATCTACAAGAGAAAACGAGACGCTGCTGGAAAGGTACAGACCTTTAAGGCACGACTTGTGGCAAAGGGTTTTACCCAGCGGGAGGGGATTGACTATGAAGAAACCTTCTCCCCTGTTGCCATGTTAAAGTCGATTCGGATACTTTTGTCCATTGCCACGTTTTACGATTATGAAATATGGCAAATGGATGTCAAGACTGCCTTTCTGAACGGTAATCTTGAAGAAAGTATCTACATGTCTCAGCCAGAGGGGTTCATAGCTCAGGATCAAGAGCAAAAAGTTTGCAAGCTTAAGCAATCCATTTATGGATTAAAACAAGCATCTAGATCCTGGAATATGAGATTTGATACTGCGATCAAATCTTATGGCTTTGAACAAAACGTTGATGAGCCTTGTGTTTACAAAAGGATCATCAACAACTCCGTAGCTTTCTTAGTACTGTATGTGGATGATATCCTACTCATCAGGAATGATGTAGGTTATCTAACTGACATTAAACTGTGGCTAGCAACTCAATTCCAAATGAAAGATTTGGGTGAGGCACAATTTGTTCTAGGGATCCAAATTGTTCGAAACCGAAAGAACAAAACGCTAGCCCTGTCTCAAGCGTCTTATATCGACAAATTGTTAGTTAGATATAAAATGCAAAATTCCAAGAAAGGACTATTACCTTTCAGGCACGGAATTAACTTGTCTAAGGAACAGTGTCCTCAGACACCTCAAGAAGTTGAGGACATGAGACGTTTTCCCTATGCCTCTGCAGTAGGTAGCCTAATGTATGCCATGTTGTGTACAAGGCCTGACATTTGTTATGCAGTAGGGATTGTCAGTAGATATCAATCCAATCCAGGATTCGATCACTGGACAGCCGTTAAAAATATCCTCAAGTATCTAAGGAGAACGAGGGACTATATGCTCGTGTATGGTTCGAAGGATTTGATCCTTACAGGATACACTGATTCTGATTTTCAAACCGATAAAGATTCGAGGAAATCTACATCGGGGTCAGTATTCACTCTAAATGGAGGAGCAATAGTATGGCGAAGCATCAAGCAAGGATGCATTGCAGACTCGACCATGGAGGCCGAATATGTAGCCGCTTGCGAAGCAGCAAAAGAGGCAGTATGGCTCAGGAAGTTCCTAACTGACTTGGAAGTCATTCCGAATATGCATCTGCCTATCACCTTGTATTGTGATAATAGCGGCGCAGTTGCAAACTCAAAGGAACCTCGCAGCCATAAGAGAGGCAAGCACATCGAAAGGAAATACCATCTCATTAGGGAGATTGTGCACCGAGGAGACGTGATCGTCACGAAGATAGCATCGGAGCACAACATTGCTGATCCATTCACAAAGGCTCTAGAAGGTCTAGGTCTGCGAGATATGTACGAGAAATAATCTAGGTCAAGTGGGAGATTTTGTAACCGGTATTTTGATACCTTTGCATACTGGGTATTTAGATGCCCTAGTTTATTGTATTTTTACTCTGTTATTAATACAAGTATTTATTCACCCACTGTTGTTATAGATTATAGTACATCCCACTAAACTAAGAGTTTTAGTTCAAGTGGGAGATTGTTGGGATAGGTGTCTTAAAACTCGTAGATAGTGAATGATAAATGAATTATATACTTATTCGATAAAAGCGTTATCGAGACTAATTCAGTAAAGTTATTACTGAATAAAGTAAATTGCACTTATAATTACCCAAATCCAATAAACTAAGATCCATGGCTATAGGATGAACTCTTGAGCTTTATGTAGAGACATAAAAGTGGATCAAGCTTGAGTAATAGCCAAAACGGTCTATAGTATAGGAATAGGGTTGGGTACCTTATTCTGGGGACACTATGAGACGCGGCCCACTTTATAGATGGTATAGACGATGTGATCCTAAATCGTCCATGTAGAGACATGCGAGTGGGGGCGTCCTATGCAATGAGTTTGCATAAGACCAGGACCAAGAAATAAGTCACTCTCGCTTTATAACACCGTTTACTGACGAGACTGACTATTTCATGTGATGACCTAGGTAACTCGATCTTAATCCTGAGCTAACTATGAACTCCTGTTTATTCGGGCTTATCCTTAGATCTGCATGGGTGAGAGTGGCTCAGTATCGCCGACTCAATAAGCCTCCCATTTCAGGGATAGGAACGGGTAGATAGCTGGGGACATAGTCGTGCGAGAAGGAATTCACTCCTACCCAAAATAGGGATAGTAGAAAGGTTGTTCCCTTAAGTGCTGACTCCGGGGCTTGAACAAAGGGATCCCACCCTCTCATTGGCCCGAGAGGGACTCGGTTTATTGGTTGGACCATAAACCAATTGTTCATTAGAGGATCAGTGGGACTTAAGGAACTAGAAGTACTATAGGGGTGAAACGGCTTTTGACCTAGCTATAGCTACGAACAACCTGTGAAGGATCGACTTACTAATCATGGTTAAATCAAGTGGACAGAAATATATCTATAGTGAGGGGAGTGCAACTATCGGGCTATAGTGGAGTGTCCCGGTAGTTAACGAATGTTGGCTAATTTGGATAATGAGATTAGTCGGTTAGCCTCGAATCGTTGGAGCCCATGATCTATAGGTCCATTAGGTCCCCCTACTAGCTCATATCGGAATTAAGCCTAGAACAAAAGATAGGAAGCTTTGAATCGTTCAAAATCGGGAAAAAGGGTATTATCGTAAATTGTGTTTGACACAATAATTTAATTATGAATTAAATTAGAAAATGAGAGATGGAGTATTTAAAAGTGTTTTGAATACCATATATATGTATTAGGAATCATATATGATTAATTGCACAAGATTAGTATGATTAATTGGATTAATCATAAGAAATCATTTTGTAATGCCTCAAAATCAATTACCTAATGTTAAATTCAATTTGGAATTGAAATGAACATTAAATTGCAAGCTTGAAATTAGATTTCAATTTGTATTTGGTGGATTTAGTTGGAAATCCACTTATGCATGAACATTCAAAGTGGAAAGACAACTCACTCATGCATTGTTGCATGTCTTGTGAGATGTACACCTAGAATCCACTTGAACTTGCAAATACACCATGTGTCTTGTGTCTTGAGGCTTGGCTTTGCATGAAGAATGTCTTTAAAAGGAGCTTGAATCAGATTCAAAGGAATGAGAGCCATTTCCTTAATGTTATGCTGCTGGAATTTGGACTCAAAGTTCTCTCATCTCTCATTCTTCTCCATTGCTTGATGCTTCAAGCATTCCCTTCCCATTCCCTATCTTATATAGACTCCCACAAGTCGTTCTTGGCCCGGAGTATAGTAGGGAAGACTCTAGAGGTTGTCCAAGGAGCATAGGAGAGGCAAACACCACAAGGAGTTCAACATAAGTGAGCTACAAAGGTTGGTGTTTTCTAAACTCTCTATTCTGTCTTTTCTAGAACATGCATGCTTTAGGAGTAAAATTGAATGTCTTAAGTGCTTTCGATCTTCAATTGCTTCCGCATGTGTAATATGTACACCTTCAACCACTTAAGGGAACACTCATCTACTTCCACAAAAGTCGGGAAGGAGTGAATTCCATCTTGTGTGATTATGTTCCCAGCTCCCCACTCGGTCTTGTCCCCAAAATGGTAGGCTTATTGAGTCGGCGTACTGGCCACTCTCACCCATACAAATCAAAGGACAATCCCTCGTGAACAGGAGTCCATAATCCACTCAGGATTCATACTAAGTTGCCTAGGTCATTCTAGTGAAATAGAAACCTAACTAGTTAACGGTGTTACAGTTAGCGGTTAATATTTCGCGGTCCGGTCTTATGCAAACTCATTGCATAGGATACCCCCACTCGCATGTCTACTACATGGACGCTTTGGATCAATACGTCTGTATCAAATACAAAGCGGGCTGTATCACATAGTGTTACTAGGATAAGGTACCCAGCCTTATCCTTGTACTATAGACCTTTTAGGTTGTTACTTGAACATCGATCCCCGTATGTCCCCACATACTAGTTCAAGTTACATACAAACAACCTTGGATCTTAGTTTATTGGATTTGGGTCAAATAGTGCAATATTTAACAATAACATTTTATTAAAACAAGTATACAATTTGTTTATATTCACTATCTATGAGTTTTAGGGCTTAAAACCCAACAAACTCCCACTTGAACTAAAACTCTAGTTTAGTGGGATGTACAATAATGTATTCAGCAGTGGGTGTATAAATACATGTATAAAACATATACAATGTACAAATACAATAAACTAGGGCATCACTATACCCATTACATAATGGTATCACTATACCCATTACATTTCTCCTACTTGCCCTAGATTTCATCTTTGTACATAACTCGTGGATCTAGACCTTCTAGATGACCCTCATACCCCTTAGCCGAGAGAGCCTTCGTGAATTAATCAACAATATTCCATTAAATTAAATGTGCTTGCTTGTCTTGGGCTGCAAAGTTCTTTTGAATTTTCCACAGCACTACTGTACCACTATAAAGTGTGATGGGCAAGTTCACATTTGGAACACATTCCAAATCAGTCAAGAACTTCCTAAGCCTTACAATCTCTATCGTTGCTTCACAAGCAGCTATATTTTTGGCCTATATGGTAAAGACTGTAACTATATCATACTATAGCTCTTTCTTAAAAATTGGCGATGGATACTGATGTAGATTTCCTCAAATCCTTATCAGTCTTAAAATCCATGTCATTGTATCCTGTAAGGATCAAATCCTTAGTCCCATACACGAGCATATAGTTCCTCTTTCTCCTTAGATACTTGAGGATATTCTTAACGATTTTCCAGTGATCAAATCTTGGATTAGATTAATACTTACTGACAATCCCTATTGCATAGGGCATTCGTCTCATATTCTCAACTTCTTGAGGTGTCTCAGGAAACAGTTTCTTAGACAAAATGAATTCCATGCCAGAAAGGTAGTGAACCCTTCTTGGAATTCTGCATCTTATATCCAACTAACATCTTGTAGATATAAGACACTTGAGACAGTGCTTGCTTTTTGTTCTTACGGTTCCTAACAATTTGGATCCGAAGAACAAACTTAGCTTCTCCCAAATTTTCATTTGGAAATGAGCTGCTAGCTCATTTTACTAGTCAGTAAGATAACCTACATCATTCCCAATGACTAGGATATCAATCACATACAACACTAATAAAGCTCCTAAACTATTGACGATCTTTAAGACAAGATTCATCAATGTTCTGATCAAAGCCAAAATTATTTGATCACAGTATCAAATCTTATATTCCAAGGTCGAATTGCTTAGGTCAATCCATGAATGGATCACTTAAGCTTTGCAAACTCTTTTGCTTTTGATCTTGCTAAATGAACCATTCTGGTTGAGACATGTAGATACTATTCTCAAGATTACCATTCAAAAGGGTAGTCTTGACATCCATTCAAAATGGACAAGAGTTCTAACAGACTTCAGCATGACGACAGGAGATAAGAATTTCTTATAGTCCCCTATCTCTGGGTATAACCCTTTTTGTCATAAGTTTAACCATAAGATTATGTCTCGTTGTAGATTCATTTGTAATCCATAGGTGTTGCCCCATTAGATATATCTACAAGATCCTAGATGGAATTGAAATCACATATTTTAATTCCGAGTCCATTGCTTTAATCCAATTGGTTCTTGTTAACATCATTCATTGCCTTGCTCTAAGACAATGAATCCTCAAAGCCATCATCTGGTATGACGATCTGAGCTTCAATAAGCCCATGTAACGGTCAGATTGTAGAACAACCCACCCACTATATTGAGGTACTTCTCAACTCTTGAGATAGATGTAACTAACCAGTTGTATTGACCCTATCAACAACTCTTGTTAAAGGTCCAACATCATCAACAACCCTTGTTGACTTATCAACAACTCTTGTTGATATTTCTGTAGCTTCATCAGTTAATTTACTTAAAACGATCTTACTTTGTGACTTATTATTTATCATGCGGTCTTCTTCTGAGAATGTAGCATTTGTCGATACAAATTCTTTATTCTCTTGTGGATTGAAGAAGTATCCACATCTCTCGTTTTCATGGGGTAGCCTACGAATAGGTATATTGTTGAACAGTGTTCCAGTTTCTTTTGGGTTAGCCACAAGCACGTGTGTTGGACTCCCCAAAAAATAACGTAAACTACTTTTACGCCTTATCCACAAAAAGATGTTTCAGAAATACTTTTGATGAAACGTTGTTCGAAATATATACTGCAGTCAACACTGCATGACCCCAAAATGAGTTAGGCAAATGAGCATAGCTCATAATGAATCGAACCATATCCAATAGGGTTCTATTTCTCCTATCTGATACATCGTTTTCCTAAGGTGTTTCAGGGGTTTGAGAGTTGGAATGTAATTCCATGTTCTATCAAATAGTCTTGGAATCTCAAGTCCCATATACTCTACACCTCGATCAGATCGAAGTGTTTTTTATCATCTCACCTAACAAGTTTCCAACTTCAGTCTCAAACTACTTTAAATTTCTCAAAAGCTTTAGACTTAAGTTGCATTAGGTTGAGATACCCATACCTTGAATAATTATCTATAATATAGATGAATTATTCATGCCCTCCCACTGCTTTAACATATTGGACCACAAGGATCCAAATGTACAAGCTCCAAGGGCTCTTTGGCTCTATAGTTCTTTTCAATAAGAATCTATTTAGTCATATTGCCCTTAAGGCATGACTTATAAGGTAGCAGAGAGTCATCTTCTAACTTGCTTAGAAGTATACTCTTGACCAATCTCCCAATCATATTGAGGTAAATATGTCCTAACCTTAAATGCCAAAGAAAGATATTTTCCTTTAGGAGAAATCTTTTGTCTTTCATTTCTTTGAGTAGTAGCAGTCTCAAACAACTCATCGTTCATGACTGCTTTACTCTTGATTAGTCTTAAAACATTTATGTTATTTTTCAGTTCAGCTGAACAAAAGTTAACTCCCTTTCTTGAAATGAACTGCGTTAGCAGGGAAAGGTAAAGAGTAACATTGTTCCAGTCAATAAGATACAGAAATCAAATTTCTTTTGATCTTAGGAATTATGTACACATCATCTAATAATATGTATTTGCTCCCACTAGGAAAAATAACTTAACGTTCCCTATTGCTACAGCCAAGATGATAGCTCTTAGAAATAAGAGCTATTGGCTTTCTCTTAGGCTTTAAACTCTACTCTTTGATGTGTTTGAGCTGAGGTTTGTGCATGAAAAATGAGTGTTTTTTATGAGCATGTTTACATAGCAGTAAGCCAAGCTTGAGTTGATTTTAGTGCAGATTTTTCTTATGTAGAAGCTGATTTTCTGGTATATGATCACTCAGGTTTTGCTGCAGCATGCTGGTTCCACATCAGAAGGCAGAAGGTCTGGGAAGTAAAATTCTGCACGTGCTAAATCCGTGAAAGCTTTCATTAATTGAGTTGGCAGCCATGTGAGCTGATTTGTCCCATCTCAGCCAATTGGGGAAGGTCCATGTGGATTTATGTGTCTAATCAGCCCTGAAATCAATGCAAAGAGATGGTATAAATGCTTCTTTTGCCCAAAATGAGGGGGGGATCAGCAGAGAATTAACCTAGAAGCTGCTGCTGTCATTGAGAGGAGAAAAAGACAAGGAGGCTGCTGCTAAAGGAGGATTTCCAGCTTGGGAAAGCTGGAATCTACCTTGGAAGCTTCTTTTCTTCATCCTTTTTCTCTTATTCTTCCTTCTTCTAGTGTTTAGTTTGTATTTAAGGTTGTAATTATGAATGGTATGGTAGTTCACTGCTGTATTTTCATTATTTTCACCTTGAACATGAGCTAAATCCTCTTAGGTGAGGATTAGGGTGCTTAAACTTGAACTTGTTGTTTGTTTTAGTGGAACTTTATATATTGCAACTTAAAGTAAAGTGTTCTTCATGCTTAAAGCTAGAATTTCGTTTGGCCAACCATTTTCTAGCAATGTTATTAAGTGTTTGGGAAAACAATTGATAACCGATTACTTTACTTTACCTTAGCCTTTTTAGGTCATGAAAATGAGTGGGTATTTAGGGATAAATAACCACCTAAGGCACTAAATCAGTTGAGCTAAAAAGAAGGGGTTAAATGGGAGTTTAATCACCTAACTAGAGGAGAATTGGAAGATTCCCGTAGAAAATTCTGTGTGAGTTGTAATTATAAAGTTCTGCTACAGCAAACAGCTTGTGAGAGTAGACAGCCCCTAATCTGAACCTTGCTTTCTCTGTGCGATTTTCTGTTTTTGTTGAATTTCTCTTAAGTTCTTGTCATTTTAAGTTTGTTTATCATTTTAATCTCTTGCACTTAGTTAAAGAAAAATATTTGGGCCTCGGTTACTTAGAATTTCATTGAAAACAGGCTTAGAAATAGTGATTTTCTTGCATCAATCCCTGTGGAAACGATATAAAAATACTTATCACTTGCTGTTGATCGTGTGCACTTGCACGTGTGCTTGTGAGTTTTTCTTTCTTATTTAGAATCACTTTGCACAAGGTAACAAGTTTTTGGCGCCGTTGCCGGGGATTGAGTTGATTTTTGCTAATTTTAAGCTGAAATTTGGTGAAATTGGTGCTAAAACAGCTTCTAACTTGGTTGTTTGATTTTGCAGGTGCTTGTAGCTGTGTATGAATGAATTCCCTGACTTAGAATTCAATTTGGACCCTGAAATTGAAAGGACTTTTCATAGAAGGAGAAGTGAACAAAGGGAGAGAAACAATAGGATGGATCCACCACCTCTTTTACCCCCTGTACCCCCTGGAAACGAAGAAAACCAAAACAACCAGCAACCTAATCTTGTGATAAATCAGCAACCTAGGTTAGAGAATCAAGCTGAAAACCCTGTCTTTATAGCCAATGATAGGGGAAGAGCTATTAGAGCCTATGCCATCCCTACCTTTAATGAATTATACCCTGGGATAGCTAGACCTGAGATACAGGCACAAAACTTTGAAATGAAGCCTGTGATGTTCCAAATGTTGCAAACAGTGGGACAATTTCATGGATTACCTTCTGAGGACCCACACCTACACCTTAAATCCTTTTTGGGAGTGAGTGATTCATTTAGAATTCAAGGAGTTTCTCAAGATGCTTTAAGGTTGACTTTATTCCATTATTCTTTGAGAGATGGAGCTAAGGCTTGGTTGAATAACTTTGCCCCCGGTTCCATCACTACATGGAATGAGCTAGCAGAGAAATTCCTCATTAAGTACTTCCCTCCCACTAGAAATGCCAAGCTTAGAGCTGAGATAGTGTCCTTTAGGCAATTTGAGGATGAGTCCTTTAATGAAGCTTGGGAAAGATTTAAGGAATTCTTGAGAAAATGCCCCCACCATGGTCTACCCCACTGTATTCAAATGGAGACTTTTTATAATGGGTTGAATATGGCCACTCAAAATATGGTAGATGCTTCAGCTAATGGTGCTTTACTTTCCCAGACTTATGATGAAGCCTATGCCATTTTGGAGAGAATTTCCACAAATAGTTGCCAATGGTCTGATTCTAGAAGTGTGGCTGGGAAGAAAAATAAGGGTATGCTTGAGGTTGACACTGTTACATCTTTTAATGCGAGGTTTGATTCAATGGAGAGCATGATGAAAAAGTTGACCATGGGGCTTGAAAATTTGAATATGCTGAATTCTGGTGCAAAACAGACTGCTGCAGCAATCAATATAAACCAGAATTCCACAAATTCATGTGTTTATTGTGGAGAGGATCACACTTTTGAGTTTTGCCCAAGTAATCCAACTTCTGTGTGCTATGTTGGAAACCAAAATGCCCAATGGAATAACCCCTCTTCCAATACCTATAATCCAGGTTGGAGAAATCATCCTAATTTTGCTTGGGGAAGTCAAGGAAGTAATTCCAACACCCAACAAGCTCAGCAAAAGATGAATGGTCCACTTGGATTTGGGCAACAAAACCAGCAAGCTAATGCTCAATACCAAAACACCATGAACCAACATATTCCAGGTACTTCTTTAGAGAGCTTGTTTAAGGAATACATGGCTAAAACTGATGCCACAATTCAAACTCAGCAAGCATCTCTAAGAAATCTGGAAGTGCAAATGGGCCAAATAGTTAGTGAATTGAAAGCTAGGCCACATGATAAACTTCCCTCTGACACTGAAAATTCAAAAAGGGAAAGAAAAGAGCAAGTTCAAGCTGTGGCATTGAGAAGTGGTAGGACATTGGTTGAAAAGAAAGAACCCACCCAACCAAAGAAAGTTGGACAGCAAGTTGATGTGCAAAATGACAGTGAAAAAAGTGCAGAAAAACCAAGTGAAAAAGTGGATGAAAATGAGGAAATTGAAGAAATTCCTAGAGCAGCCCCTGTAGCTCCTTCCAAGTCAATTCCTACGCCTTCCCCTACATTTAAACCACCCCCACCACCCTTTCCCCAAAGGCTTAAGCAGAAAAATCAAGATGGTCAATTTAAGAAATTCCTTGAGGTTTTGAAGCAACTTCATATTAATATACCACTAGTTGAGGCCTTGGAACAAATGCCCAACTATGTAAAGTTCCTCAAGGATATTTTAACCAAGAAAAGAAGATTGGGTGAGTATGAAACCGTGTCTTTGACTGGGGAGTGTAGTGCCATTTTGACAAACAAAATTCCACCCAAAGTGAAAGACCCTGGGACTTTTACCATTCCTGTTTCTATTGGTGGCAAAGAATTGGGAAGAGCTTTGTGTGACCTTGGGGCTAGCATCAACCTCATGCCATTGTCCATCTTCAAGAAATTAGGAGTGGGAGAAGCAAGGCCAACCACTGTGACTTTACAACTTAGTGACCGATCTATCACCTATCCCGAAGGAAAGATTGAGGACATTTTGGTGCAAGTAGATAAGTTTATCTTCCCAGCTGATTTTATCATTTTGGACTATGAAACGGACAAGGATGTCCCCATAATTCTAGGAAGGCCCTTTTTAGCAACCGGGAGAACCTTGATAGATGTCCAAAAGGGTGAGCTAACCATGAGGGTGAATGACCAAGAGGTGAAGTTTAGTGTCTTTGATGCCATAAAGTCCCCCACTAATATTGAAGAGTGTTCTGTCATTCAAGTGAAAGATAAGTTGGTTGTTGATCAAGTTGAGAAGGAAATGAGAGAGCAACACATACAACAGTTGGGAAAAATTGGAATTGAGGATTTGGAATTAGACAAATTGGAGCTTGAGCTTGAAAGTAGTGCAGGTGAAGTTTTTGGTTTTAATAGGACTTTTGAATCCTTAGAGTTGATTGATAAGAAAAATTCACCTACACAACCATTCAGTTCATTGGAATCGTTTCAAAAACTTGAGTTTGAAAATTATTTCCTTGATGAGTTGTTTTTTACAGTAGCTCACACCAAAAAAATGAAAACACTTTGGTATGTTGTCCTTACCAATTACCTTGCTTTTGGAACATTGCCCCATGGTTTATCAAAGCAACAATTGAAAAAGTTTTTCCATGAGATAAAGTTTTATTTTTGGGATGGTTCATTTGTGTTTAATCAATGTGTTCATAATGATGGCAGAGAGTTTAAGGTAAATGGGCAAAGGTTGAAGCATCATTGGAGAGAAAATTTCCAAAGATGTCATGCCTCTTGCATTTTAGCTGAAAATTGAGTTGTGAGCTAGAAAAGGGCAGTGTGCTTTCAAGTTATAGATTTTACGTTGAGCCCTGAAGGTGGTCTGAATAACAAGTTTAAATTTCTGTTGTGATATCTTTAATTTGTAGCCATTAGTTGTTAGTTAATATTTTAAAGTTAGTTTCTTTTTTATTGATAAGTTTTATTAGTTATTGAGTTTAATGTTTCTGTCAAGCTTTGGTTTTTGGTAGGGAATCTCATGCAAAATGGAAGAAAATCTTGATGCAGCAGATTTTGAGGTTGCAATTTTTCAAGGGAGGAAATTTTAAGTTTGCTTGTCTGCTATCTATCATGCTTTCTGTTAGCTGTTGTTGTGAAGAAAAAGAAAATGTGTATGAATGAAAGTTCTGTAGGTGTGCATGTTCTAATGTTCAAATCATGTGAATGCATATCAAATTTAGAAAATGCTTGGGTGTGTTGGCTGGAGTGTTTGATATTATGCAAGGCTGCTAAAAGCATTCTGCTTAGTTCTTTCATTTGTGCAATAACAATCTAAGAGGATGAAAAGGACTAATCA
The DNA here is from genome assembly GCA_017139565.1 of Luffa aegyptiaca. NCBI lineage: Eukaryota > Viridiplantae > Streptophyta > Magnoliopsida > Cucurbitales > Cucurbitaceae > Luffa > Luffa aegyptiaca. The sequence continues at coordinate 39,130,065 of CM029405.1, read as the reverse complement.
TCAAGTTGGCCTCAAGTTATTAGCTTAGTTGGGTGTACACAGAATTTCTAGAGCTTTAATGCATTTATTTCTACTTTATTGCTTCTGTCTACTATAACAAAGAAAAAAAATGAGTGTGGCTGAATGTATGAATTGGCTATCTGATGCCAAGATCAATTATGCTTAATGAACTTACTTCTTATGGAGTTTTTGGATTTTACTTGAGTGGGTAAAAATGTGCAATTGGGCAATGGTCCTATTTTTTTCTTATTGCAATTTGTTGGTTGCTGTGATGATGTGCCATTAATTCTTAGAAAGTGTCATTTTTGCTTGGAATGCTAAATAAGCTAGAATAGCCATCTGGTGCATGAAAATTGAAATTTCTGCTAGAAAATTTTGAATTATTGATTTTGAGCATGCTGCAGCTTGTCTATAGTGTTCTGCTTCGAAAATATAGACTGACCAGCTTGTGTAGAATTAATTTAGGGCCTAACTGTAGCTCTAGGCTGTTCTTTTGGTTAAGCTTAGCCTTGCTGAATGTTGCACCAGCAGCTTGAAAAAAAAAATATTTATGTTTTGCTTGAAAAGAAAGTGTTTTGTGTAATGATCCCCAATAGCTTAGCCTATTTGCTTAGTTAGATTATCTTTTTGTGCTTTAAGTCCTTAGGTAGATGGGAAGCTTCCTAATTTTCCTCCTTAGCTTAGCTCAAATCTTAGGAAAGCTTCTTCCTAGTCCTTAGCCCAAACCTTATAATCCTCCTAAGCAATAAGCCTTAGCTTCTCTAAAAAAATAAGTTTGGGGGTCCTTGCCTTGCTTTCTCATTCATTGGGGACAATGAATGGATTAAGTTTGGGGGTGAGGTGTCCTTGGTAAAAAAAAAAAAAAAACATGAAAGAAAATTAGAAAAGACAGCTTAGAATGCATTCCTCTTTGTTTTAGTTTTGCCTAGGATGCACTCCTCTCCCTTTTTGGAAGTTGTCCTTTTCCTTGAGCTTGCCTAGTAACCAGGGGGATTTATGATACCCATAGTTTTCCCCTGCGTCAAAAAGTAGCTCAAGGGAAGAGGAAACAATAAAAAAAAATGAGCAGAAAAGAAAAGTAAAAATGAGATGGATAAAGGGATGAGTGTTAGCTTGAAGGTTACAATCTTCCCCAGGGCTTAGGTGAGCTTCACCAAAAAGTGTCGCCATTCTAAGAAGCAAGGAAGTGGTTGCTAGAGAGCAAATCTTAGTCAACTCTAAGGGAAATGAGTGTAGTTCTCGTTAGGTGATGAGCTTGGAGGCTAAGGTGAGTTTCACCATAAAGTGTTGCCATTCTTGGACCAAAGAGCTATGACCTATGAGATTTTCTAAGTTAGAAAAAAAAAACAAAAAGAGAGAAGTGTTAGGTTGAGTTTAGAAGCTTTAGAGGTTTGGCAAAGAGACTATAGGATTGCTTAGCAAGCTTTAGGACTGAGGTTTGAGATAAGTTTAGGCTTGAAGGTTAGTGGCTTCCTTGATGTCTATAGGCTAGTATAATTTGGTATGATGGCTTTTGTAAATAAGCTAAGCTAGAGGATCATTAGAAGAGCACTAAAAATTTGAAAATGCCAAGTTGAAAGGGTATTTTAAAGAGTAATGCCTTGTTGAGTAGTTGTAGGCATTCAGAGGTGCAAGCTTGTCAAGAAGTAGCTAGGTGTTATAGTTAGGCCATGTTGACTGCAAGCTGGATATGGGATAATGAGTTAGAGTTTCTGTAGGCTAGCATTGCTCTGGGACGAGCAATGATTCAAGTTTGGGGGTTTGATAGCTCTTAGAAATAAGAGCTATTGGCTTTCTCTTAGGCTTTAAACTCTACTCTTTGATGTGTTTGAGCTGAGGTTTGTGCATGAAAAATGAGTGTTTTTTATGATCATGTTTACATAGCAGTAAGCCAAGCTTGAGTTGATTTTAGTGTAGATTTTTCTTATGTAGAAGCTGATTTTCTGGTATATGATCACTCAGGTTTTGCTGCAGCATGCTGGTTCCACATCAGAAGGCAGAAGGTCTGGGAAGTAAAATTCTGCACGTGCTAAATCCGTGAAAGCTTTCATTAATTGAGCTGGCAGCCATGTGAGTTGATTTGTCCCATCTCAGCCAATTGGGGAAGGTCCATGTGGATTTATGTGTCTAATCAGCCCTGAAATCAATGCAAAGAGATGGTATAAATGCTTCTTTTGCCCAAAATGAAGGGGGGATCAGCAGAGAATTAACCTAGAAGCTGCTGCTGTCATTGAGAGGAGAAAAAGACAAGGAGGCTGCTGCTAAAGGAGGATTTCCAGCTTGGGAAAGCTGGAATCTACCTTGGAAGCTTCTTTTCTTCATCCTTTTTCTCTTATTCTTCCTTCTTCTAGTGTTTAGTTTGTATTGAAGGTTGTAATTATGAATGGTATGGTAGTTCACTGCTGTATTTTCATTATTTTCACCTTGAACATGAGCTAAATCCTCTTAGGTGAGGATTAGGGTGCTTAAACTTGAACTTGTTGTTTGTTTTAGTGGAACTTTATATATTGCAACTTAAAGTAAAGTGTTTTTCATGCTTAAAGCTAGAATTTCGTTTGGCCAACCATTTTCTAGCAATGTTATTAAGTGTTTGGGAAAACAATTGATAACCGATTACTTTACTTTACCTTAGCCTTTTTAGGTCATGAAAATGAGTGGGTATTTAGGGATAAATAACCACCTAAGGCACTAAATCAGTTGAGCTAAAAAGAAGGGGTTAAATGGGAGTTTAATCACCTAACTAGAGGAGAATTGGAAGATTCCCGTAGAAAATTCTGTGTGAGTTGTAATTATAAAGTTCTGCTACAGCAAACAGCTTGTGAGAGTAGACAGCCCCTAATCTGAACCTTGCTTTCTCTGTGCGATTTTCTGTTTTTGTTGAATTTCTCTTAAGTTCTTGTCATTTTAAGTTTGTTTATCATTTTAATCTCTTGCACTTAGTTAAAGAAAAATATTTGGGCCTCGGTTACTTAGAATTTCATTGAAAACAGGCTTAGAAATAGTGATTTTCTTGCATCAATCCCTGTGGAAACGATATAAAAATACTTATCACTTGCTGTTGATCGTGTGCACTTGCACGTGTGCTTGTGAGTTTTTCTTTCTTATTTAGAATCACTTTGCACAAGGTAACACAAGACAACCTCTCTAGTTCTAAACTTTGAGAGTTATCTCAATAACATCAAGTTGTTGCCAGGAATTCATTCCTTTTAATAAGAAGAACAAACGTGATTTGTGACTATGAATCAAGTATTCGGGTAGAATCACCATTCTTCACAAATTATGCTTCCAAGACTAGTAAATCGAATTTACTGTCTTTGGACAAGTCTTCTTTGGCTGAGCAAGGCTCAATGTCACATTCATTAATAACACTTCTTAATGAATTAAACATTTGGGGTATGAGAACATTTCTCTGTTAAGACTAATCTTTAATTATTCGCCACCAATTAATCGTTTAAGTTTGTTGTATAATCACCGTTATTTATTAAATAGGCGTAAGACTATGCACATATTTAATCATTGAATCGCTGAAATAACAAATTACTTGATTATTTATCGCACTAACCCATTACAAGAGCAATAAAAAACAATTGCATACAATCCAATCAGTTTAGCAAAAACAAGCAATCATAGAACCCTAAGACTATTGATTTAGTTTTGCAACGATGTTTCAGAGGTTTAGAGCAACAGCTACCGAAGGGTGATCAGCTACTCCTCCTTTGAAATGAGACACTTCTCAGTCAACTCTATTACCAGAATAACTCATATTCCTATAGACATTGACCACCGTTGTTCGGTCAAGGATTCGTTAACGAATTAACTTATCCCCTGATAGCGAGCATAGCAAGCTATTTTTCTGTAATTAATTAAGCTAGTCTTTTACAATTATTTGGCCAAATTTATGCATTTATATGTTTTATTTGTAGGAAGTATGTGTTTGAAGCTAAAGTGAGCAATTGGAGTCAAATGGAGTTTTCAATCTATAAAAAAAAAAAAAAAAAAAAAAAATCATAGCGTCGCGACGCTCTCGGCGAACTTCCAGAATCCGTGATTTCGCGGTAGCGTCGCGACGCTACCCTTACAGCGTTGCGACGCTACGACCAATTTTTGCCTTATTTAAAGGTTGCGATTAGGGCTTTTTGGGGGGACTTCTTTTGGACATCTTGGAGCCGTAAAACAGAGGAAAAACAGAGTCTTTGGAGCTGAATAAGTGGGAACAAAGTGGAAATCAACCCATTGTTCGTGGGGATCGTGACGGGGACGTGCGGTCTCGGCCTACATAGTGTTTAATTCTTCTTTCCCTTACTTGAGTTAGTGTTTATGGCTGTTTTAGATTGTAGCTATATTGTAACGCGTTGTATGATTAGCTAGGTCTTTACTCTTAGGGATTGATGTATCCGTTGGGCACTTTTGGATTGATTGTATGGATTTTGCTATGGATTTCATTTATGCATAATTGTATTCTTAATGCTTTCAATTTACCGGCCATAAATTGATTGATGTTTATGCTTGAATCTAACTCGGGAGAGATGATTTAGCTTAGAAATCATTATGCATAACTAGCATTTAGCTAGAAATCGGGAGATTATAGTTAATTCTAGAAATCGTTAAAAAGGTTATCCTTAATGCCTTGCATGTTTATTGAATTTAGATAGGGATATCGGGTTCAATTGCATGTGGGAGAATCATGTATGCTCGGGAGAGATATGTGTGGTTTTCGTTTCCCAAGATTTATGAATTGTAGCATGTTGTTAATCCATTTATTAATCCATAATCCCAATTGGTGAAATCACATCCCTAAGACCATTGTTTCCATTGGATTGTCACTTTTTGCATTGTTTTGTGTTTGATTTAATTTCATTCTTACTTCATTCGGATCCCTAAATAAAATCGGTCAAGAGTATTTCCGGTAATTAAAATTGATTAGAAACTCAATCCAGAGGACGACATTCGAATTTCACATTCACTATATTATAACTTGACCCGTACACTTGCGGTAGGAAAATTCCACATCAAGTTTTTTGGCGCCGTTGCCGGGGATTGGCAAATTTAGTCATTTTTAATATCGAAGAAAAATTGTCCGGTCTTAGTTTAGGGTGTATTTTATTTTTTGTTATTTTTGTTATTTTTGTTTTTAGGTAGATTGCATTTTTTTTCCTTTGTTGTTTTTCTTTTCCATATTTAGATTTTTCCATATTTGTTTGAATTTTCCATAGATAGACTTTTACTTTTTAGATTAGTTTTTCCTTATTTGCTAGTTTCCTTATTTGTTTTTCCCATATTTGTTTTTGCATTCCATATTTGTTTATCTTTTCCTTTTGTAGATTATATTTTCCTTATTTAGATTTAGTTATTTCCTTTTCTAGTTTTTTTTTTTCTAATTTGTTTTCTTTCCTTGTTTGTTTTTTTTTTATTTTCCTTTTTAGGTTCGTTTTGTTGGTGTATGCGAAAGGTTAGGGAGTTGGCCTTAGTTCCCTTTGACCCGAAGATTGAGAGACTTTTTAATAAACTTCGAAGGGAAAGTAAAGTTAATTGTATCCAAATGGCCAATCCTAACCCCGAGGAGCCTAAGCCTATTAGGGACTATTTTCAGTCGGTCTTTCAGGTGCAACAGTCGGGGATTGTCTATGCCCCGATCAATGCTAATAATTTTGAGCTGAAAACGAGTCTCATTCAGATGGCTCGAGACTGCACCTACAGAGGATCGCCCACAGAGGATCCCAATTCTCACCTGAAATCTTTCTTGGACATTTGTGGGACGGTAAAATTAAATGGTGTTTCTGAAGATGTCATTCGCTTACGTTTATTTCCTTTTTCCTTGCAGGATAAAGCTCGTGATTGGTTGCAATCGATTCCACCTGGGAGCATTACCACCTGGGATGCTTTGGTCCAGGCGTTTTTAAAGAAATTCTTCCCTCCTGCCAAGACAGTCAAGCTGAGGACTGAGATTGGGACGTTCTAGCAGCAGTTTGATGAGCAGCTGTTCGAGGCTTGGTAGAATCTGGGCATTCCAGCGGTTGTTTTTCGTATTTGGCCTCGATTTTGGACGTGATTTTCAACGATCTTCATCATCGAACACCCTATTCTAGACCTGGACTTACAGAGGATAATAGATTTACAAAATATGCCCAAAAATGCAGGGGTCTTTACATTGAACCATTCAAGAAAACATAAATCTATGGCCAAATTAATCGAAAACATTTATACGCAAACCATAACATTCATAATGCATAAATCCCACCATGAACAAATTGAAAATTTCTATTTAAAAACAAGAACAACTGAGTTGGCTCAGATACCAATTCAAGGATTGGAATTCCAATTCCGTTACAGCGAAAGCAATTGGACCGTTCGTAAATTAATTTTGTTCTACAAAATACCAATACATTGGCAAAAAGTTAAGCGATGAGAAACATACCTCCGTCTGACGAATCTGAATTCTTCAATGGACACCACCACAAGGGCTTCCCCACTATAACTCTGAGATTAGGAACGTAGTTGTGGGTGATGACATGCAAAAATGTCATCATTTTCCCATTAATTTTAGCTAGTTTTATGCATGAATTGTGAGCTTTAATGTATTTTTATGTTGATTTTGTAGAAAACCGAGCTTGAGAAGCAAAACCAAGAATTTTACCAAATTTAGGGCATAAAAAGAAGTCTTTGGGCCATAAAAGAAGAAAAGAAAAGAAGACATTTGAAGTAGAGGCCTAAAAAGCCCAAAAGAAAGAAGAAAGGAAGCCAAAATCCGTGTTTAAGGCTTCTAGAAGGCCTAGCGTCGAGACGCTAGGACTGTAGCGTCGAGACGCTAGGTGATCAGCGAGGAAAATTCCAGAATCGCGGTAGCGTCGCGACGCTGCGACAACTTCTGCTCCAAGAAAGTATGACGTCAGAGCGTCGCGACGCTGTGACGTAGCGTCTCGACGCTACCGACTTGTTCAGCAAGAAATTTCCAGCCCCTTTCCCTATAAAAAGGCCCATTCCCTTTGGTGAGAATCATCCCATTTTTTGGGGAGCTCTCCCCTAGCTCAAGAGAGAGAAAAAGAGAGAAGAGTTGTGAGGAAAAAGGAGGAATTGAGCGAGATTCCAAGGCTCGGATTCGAGATGATTGCAGCGGGAGCTTGGGATCAACTTATCGGTTATTTCTTCCTTACTTCTTTGTAATTTCTTATTTTAATTTGAGTTAGGCCCATGGATCAAGATCATTTTGGCAAAATTATTCCCAATTGTGAGTAGATCTTGAGACCTAGGGTCGTTACTCTAGCTAATTGGATATTGTAGCGCAATTACTTGGATTATGTAATGAATTTCTTCATATTTCATCTATGCAATTTATTCTTAATGCTTTTAATCTCTTGATCACGGATTAATTGATTTGTTGGTCTAAATTGATACTCGACAGAGAGAAATTAGATTAGATCCAAATTGCATGGCTAATAATTGCTTGGAACACGAGAGTGAAAGAGAATTGTTAGAAATTGATAATGAAGTTGCTTAATGTCATACTATGATTAACTAAGGAGATGGACACATAAATTAGTTATGTTAGTATGAGATGCGGAGGAACTTGAAAGAGAAATCCGCTTATAATCACTTCTAGATTTATGAAATTGAAGATTATTAGTTACATACATCCATGTGATGGAGCTACAAATCCAAGAAAGCTAGTTAACACCCTAGGTCGAGCCCCCTTTGATAGGAAAATTCCTTTTTACTTGCATGTTTCTTTTTGTTAGTTTTTTTTTTATGATTCGCTTTACCAATTCAAGTTGAAATTCTAAATAAAATTAAAACATGATGGTTCTTGGTGCTTAATGGAAATAATTCAAATTCCCTGAGGATTCGATACTCGGAATACTTTCCGTTTTATATTACTTGCGACCCGTACGCTTGCGGTGAGCAAACAGTGGGACTACCTAATCTTGATTGGGAAAAACTCTTAGAGAGAAAAATTCTCTCTAGAGTTCTTGAGTTGAGAGAATATGAGAGGGAGGCTAGAATGAGACCTTAGGGTTAGGGTTCTCATAACCTTTCCTTTTATAAGAGAGGAAACCCTAATGTGAGGTTAGAAAACAATCTTGACCGTTAGATCAAGATCAATTAATTAATTGATTAAATCAATTAATTAATCATATTAATTAATTAATCTTGTGCACATTTAAATCTTATTTAAATGTAATTTCCTCACATAATATATAGTGTAATTATGTAACGGCAAGCTTTTTTTTTTAAAAAAAAAAAAAAAAAAAAAGAGGAAAAAGAAGTGGGCTTTACTGCCCGGTCAAAGGGGGAGTGGGGGGAAACTTTCCCCCCAATTTTTCGGTCAAAGTGACCTTCTAAAAAAAAAAAAAAATCTGAACACTCTCTCTCCCTCTCACGCACCCCCGCTCTCTCCCTCTCTCGGCAATCTCTCTCTCTCATCTGCACGCTGCCGCCTCCGTCCGTGCCGCCGCACTCCACCGCCCGTCGTCGCGCCGCGAGCCGCCGCCGGTATTGCTCTCTCTCTCTCTCTCTCTTTCTCTCTCTCAGCCACTCTCTCACGTTTGTAGCAGACCCATCGCGCCGCCGCCCCCATTTGACGTCGCCGCCGCTGCCGGTAAATCTCGTTCCCTCTCAGTCCTCTCTCACCCCACACGCCGCGCGTCGCAACCCCGTTGCCGCGAGTCGTCGACTCATCGCCGCCACACACGAGCTGCCGTCGATCTGCAAGTCGTCGCCGCCACTGTGCAAGTTGTTGCAGCCACCACGAGCTGTTGTCGTCGCCTTTCAGATCTGTTCGTCGTCGTCGTTCGAAATTTTCAGCCTCTTTGAGCGAGTTCGTCATTGGGTAAGTGTATTAAGTCAAGTTTTGGAATGATTTATGTGTGTTAGATGAATACCCATTGATTTTGGCTATTGAATTTAAGATGCCCATTGTGTTTGGTGACTAAATTGTTGGATTTAGGCGGATTTGAGAGCTCGGACAGCAAGCTAAGTTTCTGCTTGGTTGCTTGAAGTCTTGGAATTTAAAGGAAAATTGGGTAGAAGTCGATCAAGGATTTGTTGGGCTAATGTAAGTAGTTTTTTTTTTGGTTTATGTCGTATGCTTTGGACCCATGTAATCTTTATGTCACTATGCTAGCAAGAGGATAGCATGAAAATGTTAAGGTTAGTTGTAGCATGTTGAGTTAGCCTTAACGTAAGTAGCTGTTGGAATAAATTCTCTGTTTTAAACTCATTTAAATTGAGTATGGTTTACTATAGCATGAGTTGGACTTAAACCTTAAGTTGCCCCTTGGAATGTAAGTAGCTTTTGGATTTTTATCTGCAAGTTTAGTCCCTGTTGCTTGTTATGGGTTTTGATAAACGCCTAGCCTGAGCTTTTGAACTAGTTCTTTGAGGGATTAGCCTGCTAGCATGAGTTAAATTGTGAACCTTGGACTCGTTTTGGATTTCTATGCGGTTAATAGTTATTGCATTGTAAAACACGTTGCGACATGGAGGTTGAGTTTTCTTTAGCATGTCTGATACTGTTTTGGGGTGGAATTGTATTTCTTAGTTGTTTTGGAAGCATGCTCGATTGTATGGTTTGGTTGTTCTGCGTATCTGAATGGTTGTGGATGCGGGGTCTATCTCGCTCTGGCTTTTAGCAAATTGTGGTGCCTTGCAGCTTGTGTGGTTGGATAATCTGAATCGTAGAAGTGTTAATTTCCCCTTTCAGGTGAATAGGAAAATTTTGGGTTCCCCATATGCATGCCGTTATGCTGCCGAATTTTCGGTAGCATACGAGTGGTTTCAGGATTAGGAGTGTCGGTTGTCGCCTCCATTTCTTATTCTTGTAATATGACTGAGTTGGGAAGGTGCATATCAGTTAGCCTGTCAGTAATCTAGGAAAAGAAAATCGATTGTGTTAAATAGGTTGCGGTTAAAGATTAGTAAGTGTTAAGGGGTCCTAAAGGGAAAAGGATTAAGAAAGGGAAAGGAATAGGCTAGCGCCTTACAAGAGGGCCGTGTCAATTAAACACCTAGGACTGAGATGTAATAGATTGAAATGAGGGGCTTAATGGGCGGGTCTTGGCTTCGCAGTCTAGGTGCCATTTACTAACTGTGGAAGTTAATTCCTGACTTAAACCCATGAACGCCCCACTAGTGAAATGGTAGTTTAAAGCGCTACGCGCCCATTAGTGCCTTGAGGGATGAGACTTAGCTCCACTGACTGGGTGCCATCTACCATCAGTAGGAGTAGAGACCTCCCAAAACTCCCACTTGTGCACTATCAGTGAGTTGGCAAACTTATATATATATATAGGTGTACTAATTGAACACGAGACCCGAACTACAGATGAATGAAATGAAATGAAATGAAATGAATGAGAATGAGATGACCAATCCCTTAGGCCCTTAACTCGAATAAAATGTTAAAACCTTGATTGCTACTTACTGAGTATTTTCTTAAATACTCATTCTTTTCCCTTTCATACAACTGCAGGTAGAGGTAAAGGTGTACAGGACGCGTGACGGAGAGCTGCTGAGCCATGGACCTCCTTTAGGATAGTCTTCCGCATTTTATGTTTTGAAAATTCTCCTTTTGAACTTGTATTGCGAATGATTTAAGATTTATTCCGCTTTAAGTTTTTGTGTGAATGGCTAAAGTGTTCTTTGTGTTGTTTTAACTGGGATCCCAGACTGAAAAGTTTCGCAAAATTTCTAAGTATGTTTTCCTTAAATGATATTTCCTCGCTGTTCTTAGAAGTAGAATGAAATGCATGTAGTAACGGCCGTAGGATCTAGGCATGAAAAGTAGGGTCGTTACAAATTAACTTAACTAGATCGTATTTAACTAATTCAATTAAGCTAATCAATTAATTAATTCCAATAATTAATTAATTTCATAATTAAACATCGCCCATATTTAATTAATTACTCATTAGAATCATATTCTAATAATTCCCTCATAAACTATAGTTTAATTAAATCTCATTTAATTTAAACTAAATTGAATAATTAATTAATTCATGATTAATTAATTCATCTTCTAATTAAATACCATATATTTAATTAGACATATATTTGAACTTTTTCAAATATATTAATCTCTCAATTTAATAAAGTTTAACTCAAATTGGACTTTATATTTTAATGCATCACTATACATTGTATTAATTTGTATCTCATACAATTAACTTAATTCCCAATATGAATTTGAACTATTCAAATTCTCTCAAGATATAATTGTTCCTAATTACTCTTTACGAGCTAGCAGGGAGACCTAATGGACCTACAGATCAGAAGCTCCAATGATACGAGACTAATTGGCTAAACTAATTAACCAAGTTAGTCAACATGTGAGTCACTCCACTAAAGACCCACAGCTGCACTCTTTTCACTGCAGAATATTTTTGTGTCCACGGATATCGACCAATAATGGCAAGTTAGTCCTTCACGAGTGTTCGTAACTCTAGCTGGGTCAAATTACCGTTTTACCCCTGAGTTACCTCTACCTCCTTAAGTACCAGTGCTCCTCTAATGAACAACCTGTTTGTGGTCCAACCATCAAACAGAAACCCTTCTCGAGCTAGTGAGAGGGTAGGGCCCTTTGTTCAAGACCCAGAGGCACTGCTTAAGGGAACACTCATCTACTTCCACAAAAGTCGAGAATGAGGGAATTCCATCTTGTGTGATTATGTTCCCAGCTCCCCACTCGGTCTTGTCCCCAAAATGGTAGGCTTATTGAGTCGACGTACTAGCCACTCTCACCTATACAAATCGAAGGACAATCCCTCGTGAACAGGAGTCCATAATCCACTCAGGATTCATACTAAGTTGCCTAGGTCATCCTAGTGAAATAGAAACCTAACTAGTTAACGGTGTTACAGCTAGCGCTTAATATTTCGCGGTCCGGTCTTATGCAAACTCATTACATAGGATACCCTCACTCGCATGTCTACTACATGGACGTTTTGGATCAATTCATCTATATCAAATACAAAGCGGGTCGTATCACATAGTGTTACCAGGATAAGGTACTCAGCCTTATCATTGTACTATAGACCTTTTAGATTGTTACTTGAACATCGATCCCCGTATATCCCCACATACTAGTTCAAGTTACATACAAACAACCTTGGATATTAGTTTATTGGATTTGGGTCAAATAGTGCAATATTTAACAATAACATTTTATTAAAACAAGTATACAATTTTTTTATATTCACTATCTACGAGTTTTAGGGCATAAAACCCAACAGTAAATATTGTTTGTTATTATCTATAATATATATAAAGTACGAATGTGGAAAATTTTTTTCGAACAAAATTAACCTTCATTATTTAAATAATACCCAAACACTTTGTTAAAATTTATTCTTAAATTAAAAAATATTATGGAGAATGTGTTATTATTATTAAGTAATTATGTTGTCACACTAAGGGTGTGTTTGGTTTTATTGTAAAAAAAGGGTATGTTTCGTTTAACTTTTCAAGTGTTTAATTTTGAAAAAAAAAATCTAGTGTTTTTTTTTTTTTGTTTTGAAAAAAAAAATTTAGTGTTTGGCAACCATTCAAAATGACTTATTAAAAAATGAGATTGAGAAATGAATTATTTTGAGAAGAACACTTGAAAGCAAATTTTTTCAAAAAGAGTTTTTAAGTATATAATAAATTGTATATAAAAACACTTATGAAGAAATGTAACCAAACATATGAGTGTTTAAATTCAAAACAATTTTTTTACAAAATGTTTAAAATAAAATGCATTCTTGAAAAGCATTTAAACTAAAAGGTATTCCAAACGTACCCTACATATACCATTACAAATCTTCAATTAAATGAATCCAATGAATTATAAAGTAATACTTTAGAGTAAATTTTGTTTATCAAACCTAATAAATTTAATTATAATACTTAATAAAACATCTTAAACAATGAACACTATTAGATAACTAAATGCACAAAATTTTTATCTAACAAAAAAGGGCAAAATTTGAAGAGGGAAAAGAAACATAATGCCCCATTAATATATTTTTTTTTATTAATGGCCCATTAATAAAAGTATATTATTAATACTAAATTAAGAACTTCATTTTTCTTTTTTAACCCTAAATTAATAAACATTAATAAAAGTATATTATTAATACTAAATTAATATTAATAATCCAATTGATTAAGAGAGTCCTTAAAAAAAACTAATTGATAAGATGCATGATATTAAAAAGAGATAATTAGAAGAGCTTTAAACTTATTTGGTTGAATTTGGAAGGGTGGTGAGAGAGTGTATTGATTGAGAGAGAATAACAAAAAAGAAAAAAAAAATAAAAAACACATGGAATTTTATGTGGGTGAGGTAATTAAATGAAATGATATTTTAGGTATTGGGTAAAAATTCAAGGATAATATTGTCCAAAAAAGAGTTTCTTCCACATTCGTACTTTTATATATACTAGAGATTTTTAACATTAAAGATTTACATTGCAGTGTCAAATGTCGTACAATTTTTTAGTAAATAACAATTGTGTGATACTAATAATAAGTATTAAATATATAAAATGAATATAATCTTTTAATTTTTAATAAATATTTGATGATTTGATGTTAATAGTATTTTCATTTTATTTTATTATATGTTAAAATTATTTTTCTTCTACAAATTTGAGGATGTATAAAATATTATATCATTTATACTTTCAACAAAGTAAATTATTTATAAAGCATTACATATTTTTTAGGTAATAATACATTAGAATTTGTATAACGTACTCAAAATATTAGGTTATTATGCTATAGGTAGAAAGAGAATTTGATGGGAAAAAACTAACTAAAAGAGAAGGCAACGCTCGTTTTCATTTAGGGGAAAAAATAGAAAGAGCGAGTTCTTTCGTAGTTATAGATTTTTTTTTTTTTTTTTGACAATATGTGAGGTAGGAGATTTATATATGATTTTATTTTATTAATATTTAAGAATGGTTAGAACCAGTATACAACAATAGTTTCATTTATTTTTCATAAAATGAATATAGAGAAAGCTAATGGGTAGTGGTTGGTGAGGAAATGATATTGAAAAGACTACCAACAAAATGAAGTCAAACACATGCAGAATTTCAAGAAGAAAACAAAAGTCATCTTGAAGTTTCACCACGAAATCTAGTCAAGCTCGAAATGATGTATTGAGAAGAAAAGCTCATAGTCTATGAATACATGGCAAGTAAAGTTTCTTTCATTAATTTTCATGGAGGAAGAATATACAGTTAGAGAAAGGAAAAAAAAGAAGCATTTTCCAATAAGAGTATTTTTTTTTTTTTTTTTTAAGTTTAAGGGTATTAATGAAACCGAAACTTTAACGGTTTTCATCCAAAAATTAACGGCAATGGTATTTTTGAAACATTTTTTAAAGTTCATGAGTATTTTTGAAACTTTTAAAGTTTAGGGGCATTTTTTAAACAAACTCATAGTTTAGGGATATTTTTATAATTTAGCCATTATTTTTTTAAAAAAAATGGAGAATATAACCCAGACTTAAATATGTGGTTGCGCCTAGAAAATCTGTCTCAATTTTTTTTAGAGATCTCGATAGAAATATTGCAAATATATATATATATATATATATATATATATATATGTCAAAAGATATTCCTAAAAATTTTAAAAAATAAAAATATTTAAATAAGCGGATAAATCTTTCTCCCTTTTTTAAATAAGTTAATTTTTATCAATATAATATTTATATTAACGATATTTCACGGGTGTTTTTAATATTTTGTTAATGTTTTATAATATAAAAACATTACTAATTTTCCTTCAACTCCCCTCTGTATCTGTATCTCGTTGAGTTAAAAATGCATAATTAATAAATCAAAGCTACCAAAAAAGAAAGGAAAAGAAAAAGAAAGCAAAATTTTAACATCTTCCTAATCGGACAATAAAATAACGTCAAAATTTTAAAATATTTAATCATAATTTAGAATATGGAAAAAGAAAATCTGAAAATAGAATGCGGTTGCCGGTTTGGCAATGGAAGTCATCACCAAAGACTTCGGGATACACATACGATGCGGCAGTGCACAAATAAAATAGAATATTTCAACATTTTAAATGATATTTAGCAAAATTAATCTGATTGAAAATAGAATTTCAAAAGAAAACCAAATTCATCAAATTTAATTTTTTAAATAAAAAACCATGTATTTTTCTAAATGGATACTATCATTATCATATAATTAAATATAACATAAAAAAATCCTCAACAAATATGTGGGAATTGAGATTGATTTTTTTTTCTTTTTTCTAAATTATAAAACCATAAGATTAAATTGTTTCAGCTTTTCTAAATGTTTATTTTATTTTTTCATTTTAATATTTAAATATTACAAATAATGGATGAGTTGCTTTTTATTTTTACTTGAAAGGAAAAAAAAAAAACAGGACGTGTGAACACATTATTTTCTTTTAGCGTGGAGACATAAAAGAAACATAAATGAAGAACAATTTGGGTATTAAACAAAAGAATAAGGTTAATGTTATCCAAAAAAAAAAAAGTTTCTTCCACAAACTCTTAGAATAAAAGTAACTATAAAATATATATGAATTCGATAAAATTAATAATTTGCAGTATTTTTATGTTTTTATTTTTCAAAGTTATTTAATTATTAAAATTATAAAATTTTGAAAATTTTCGTTTATTTTCCTTTCTTAAATTCTTTTTACCTTTTGTTTTTATGAAAAAAATATAATAAAAATTTGATAGAAGATGAGGGAGCCATAAGTTAATTTCAATATATTCTATAAAATATAATATAAAAAAACCTTTGCATTAATGGTGAATTTGTCAAATTATAACAAAAACCTATTCATTTCTTTCTTTTTTTTTTATTTAAAAAAAGCAACTATATTATTTCATATTATTAGGGTTTATAAAAAGAGTGAACCAACTAAATCAATTTAAATTTATAAGAATTAAATTAAAGAATTCTAACCATGAATAAACTCTAGAAAATTTTCTCCAAAAAATAAAACTCTTTGAACAAAAATGATCATAACATTAACTTCATAATATTTTTTTCAATTATAAAAAAATAAAAAATAAAACCATCTATGGGATGGATTGATACCTACACTTGAGATTGTTTTCTTCAAATATGTCTTTCATTGGTGTTTAAGATGGAACTAAATATTATATCTTCAAATACATTATAAAATGATATATAGTTGCTAGACAACTAAGTTTGTAATTCGTTATGTAAAAAAAAATAAAAAAATTGCAATTCAGATAAGAAAAAAAAAGGAAAAAGTTATTGTACTTACCTATTATGCTATACCACACCATGTTATACCACACCAAAGCAAGAAACTTTGAGAGGAGTTGAGAGATGAAAGAAACACACTAAGATGACACAATGCATTTTTTTGGGTAGAAAAAAGCATAGAACATAGCTTCTTGTATAGTTGTAAGAACTGAAAAAGGTTACAAAACTATTAAAATTCCAATACTTTTCATATTCTTTATAAATAAATTGATCAAGCTTTTAATATCCAAAACTTTTCATATTCTTTGATTTGATGGAGAATATTGAAAGGCTTATTGAATCACAAGGGTTGGCTTAATTATAAGTCCTCATTTAGTCATTATATTAATAAATAGATTAAATTAACATTAGAAAAAGAAAAAAAAAATCCAACATATGGGTAGATTAGTTGTTGATTTGAGTTGTCTTTTCAAGCCTTTACCCAACCATATTTTTTCAATGTAGAGTTAAAAAAGAATAAAAAAAAAAACTAAACTTTAAAGAAGGGTAATGTTGGTATTAACTTTAAAAATAGGTTAACATTGTCTAAAAAAAGTTTCTTTCACATTTATACTTTTTATATATATTTTTTAGATTATAAATATAGATATAGATAAACAAAGAAAATATAGAGTGACCGAGTGAAAGAGTTCGAAATGCCTTTTAAAGGCAATCACATTTCTTTCTAAAGGTCCGTTTGGAATACATTTTAATTTAAATGTTTTTCAAGAATGCATTTTTTAAAAAAAATTATATAAAAATTATTTAGAATTTAAACACTCATATGTTTGGTTATATTTTCTCATAATTGTTTTTATACACAAGTTATTTTGTATACTTAAAAACTCTTTTTAAGGAAGTTGGTTTCAAGTGTTTCTCTCAAAATGGTTTATTTCTCAATCTCATTTTCTAATACGTAATTTTTAGTGGTTGCCAAACACTAGAAATTTTTTGCCAACAAGAGCATAGCTCAACTGGCATAAAGTTGTACTGATAACCATGAGGTCTGTGGTTCGAATCCCCACCCTCACATATTGTCAAAAAAAAAAAAAAAAAAAATTTAAAAATGATTTTTTCTCAAAATAACACTTGAAAAGTCAAACCAAACACATCCTAAGTGAATTTTGACTTGGTGTCTTTTCACTAACATATATATGAAGAATTCTGTCTCCCTACTAGCTTATAGGGAGATCTCAAGTGCTAAAGCTGCAAAAACGAGACGTAGACTTCATTCTTGGTACGTATACACTATCTTAGTTAATTTTTTCAAATAATGATTTATATAGATTTTCCAATTCTAATTATTGTTAGAAATGTCATTTTTAGGGTAGAAGAATCAACTATTAAACATTCCTCAGCTTCTAAGGTTGATGCTATTGGATCGGGATCCACGCCAATTAGATTGACATTTTCTGACAATGGTAACCTACATTGTTGTGTGAGGTAAATTTTTACTCGGGAAAGTAATCTATAATTGATCAATTACACATGTATAATATTTTAAAATTTAAATATACTTGCAGTGACCCATTTGAATATGCGATAAAAATGTACAATTGCATGACTCCTCTCGGCCTGTGTCTTAGCAACGATAGAGATGATTTTCCATATATAGGACGGGTTCTTGACGTAAACTTTATTTTTAATTCATTGCATTTCTTTTTAGTTTTTACTTGTTATCGGATAAAAATTTGAAAAAACTATCATAAATATAAATTTTACACTATTGATTATTATAATCGGAATTAGCTTGCACTTCCTTGACTTCATAAATTAATAAATTTCAATTGTTCTTTTTCCAAATTAGTTTTCATGATTTTTTAGTTAGGAAACTATTTCGTAAAAGGCTGCCAAAATCAGAAGGAGCTATGGGTAGAAATCACATGTAGGTAAAAATTATCAAATATTCTCCTTAGAGTCCAATTATTGTTCATACCCAATGTTCGCCTTTTTAGAGCCCTATTCTATTGTTGGAGCCCATAGATTTTTTTTTAAAAAAATTCTTCCTAGCCATTATTTTAAGGATAAGTACATGATTAGCCTATAAATGGACCTTATATTTCGTTTTTGTCCAAACCTACCATTTTTTACGCAAATAGCCTAAGAGCCTAGAGTTTTTACATATAAGTTGTTATTCAATTACATTTATGTTCTCTTTCATATTTTTTTATTTAAAATACAACAAAAATCATAAAAGGAAGAACCATATTTTATTATTTCCTATTAAAAAAAATTAACCCATTAATTCACTATCCAATTTTGGAAGGATCCCTAAAATCACTCACCATTTTAAAAAAATCCTGATTTTATTTCATGCCTATTTTTCTTCAATTTGATTCAATTACCAACATATTTTTCTTCCATTTTCGTGCTCTGGTTTGGTCTAAACTATTTTTTTCAAGATTTATTCATTTTACAAAAAAAAAAAGTGTCGATATTCGTTTATAATTTCAAATATACTTTATATATATTATGTATGTATGCGGGTGTATATATATACAATACGGAGCTTATACAATACAGAGCTCAATGAGAAGTTACATGGTTGTCGGGGAAGATATATATACACACATCTATATGTATATATGTATATCATATATATACATGTAGATGTGTGTATATATATACATGTAGATATGTATATATACATGTATATATGTATATATATACATGTATATATATACATATATACATGTATATATACATATCTACATGTATATATATACATCTACATGTATATATGTATATATATATATACACACACATATATATAGTTGTATATTTGTTTCATATCATGTATATATTTTCTAATGTAGTAGTATATATACACATATATAGTTGTATATAGTTATATACACATCTACATGTAAAATTTCTGTAAAATGTAATGTTTACTCTATCTCTCTATGCTTTTTAGAAAGCTTATGTTCCTAGCTACCCATTTGCATTTTAGGTTGAATTATTAATAATATTATTTTATTTTTATTTTTTGGAAAAATAAACATTCATATTTATGAATGTATATTATTAATTGTATTTTAATCAATAAATAAAAATGCAACATATACAATCTATATACCAAAAATTTTCTAAAACATATATTAAAAAAAATAGTCAAAATCACACTTGTGAAAATCTGGCATTTTGATTCCTTTTCATGATGTAATTTTCAGGTTCAATTCCAGCCAAGCGTTTTGACTCCTCCTACATTGATAATTTTGTCGGAAATAGGAATAACCATAGCTAAATATGCTGCAACGAGAGAAACAAGATCAATACATATGCCTATTGGTAATCTTAATATTTTAGTACATAATTTTCAATTAGTTTGTATTTGCTTGTAACTGCCATTAATGAAATATATCTTTTCACAGGTTATGATGTATTTGGAACTTTATCTCACCACCTTAAATCACAAACTATCATTTATGGATTAAATAAAAGGGTGAAGTTCCTTCTCTCACACTTTTATCTTAGAGAATACAAAATTTATTATAGTTTTTTATATAAAAGTTTTATAATCTAAATAATTTTAATTTAATCATATAATTGGAGTATAGCAGTGCTCTAGAGAATCACCAAATACTAACCACATATAAGAGTTTTCTAAAACTCCAATTCAATCCATTGGGTCTGCCGTACTTATTGATGGTGGAGGTAAGGGATACATATATAATTTTAATTCGTTTTTAATAATTAAACTACTATTGATTTTTTTAAATAAAAAAACATGCATGCAGTGTGATATACATTTCCAATCTAGCCTTCTAACAGGAGGATTCAGTGGTACAGAGCGATGTGACATATTGTTAATTAGTAGAGGTGACAATAAAAATTTTACTACTTTAACTACTAATGACATAATTGTAGTTTGTTAATAGTCTCCATTTTTTTTCTTAGATGCTAGCCACAACGAATTCCTGCTACAGTTTCAAGCTACATTTGATTGGTTGGATGTCGGGGTTTTAAGAATATGGAAATTCGATGCTACATATCGCTTTATCCTTAGAGATCTGTATCTAGA
Source organism: Luffa aegyptiaca (assembly GCA_017139565.1). Classification (NCBI taxonomy): domain Eukaryota; kingdom Viridiplantae; phylum Streptophyta; class Magnoliopsida; order Cucurbitales; family Cucurbitaceae; genus Luffa; species Luffa aegyptiaca. The sequence continues at coordinate 39,109,788 of CM029405.1, read as the reverse complement.
GATACCAAACGTGATTTTGAACGAGTAATTTTAACATTTATGTTTGTTTGTTTGTCTGTTTTTTAAATTAATTTATTTTATATTAAAATATGAAATGAACTTTGACATGCAGCAAAAACATTGCGGACATCTCTTGTTGCGGTAAATATTTGGTTGTGTGCATGTTTCGTGGTAGGGAAGCCCCCGATAGAATAATCAAATTGTTTCCAACAAGATTGAAGCTCAATAGTTCTTTGATCCGTACAACTGAATGTTGAAAGAGAAATTTTGACCAATCGCAAATTGTCACGTCATTTTTTAAAATTAATGACGAAATTATAATTAATTAAATTTGGGACCAATTATAAATTGACATGTGTCCCAAATTTAATTTGAAGACAAAGTTGGTCAATTATAAATTTATAGAGCCAAATTTCTATTTGATCAATTAATTAAAAATAAATTATTTTGATCAAATTAATTAATTTGACCAATTAATTAAAAAAAATAATTAATTGGATCAAATTTGGGTCTTTTAAATATTTGGATCATATGGTTTTGGGTCAAATATAAACCATACCCAAGACCAAATAGTTGAACCCAAAACCAATAAAGCCCAAACCCAAGTTGTTAGGCCCAAAAGTCACTAGGGCCCATTCAGGGAGAACTCTATAAATAGAGAGGTTCTCCTCCATTTCAAGGGTTCAGAAATTCTACACTCTCACAAAGACAAGAGTTCAGAGTTTCAAAACTCTCAAGCAGAACCAGAGAATTCAGAGAGACTCCACCAAAGCTGAAGACTGAAGACTCTCTGAAATCCATAAGTTCTTGAAGACCAGACACTCTTCAAGATTTCAACACTCCTTGAAGACCAAACACTCTTCAAGATCTAAACACTTATTGAAGATTAAAGACTCTTTAAGACTATGAGACCCCAAGCTTTCTGGAAGACTGAAGACCCTTCAAGATCGGAAGACTTCCACAATTCTTGAAGACTGAAAACCCTTCAAGACTGGAAGACTTCAACAACCCTTGAAGACCAAAGACTCTTCAAGACTCCAAGCAATCGATTGAAGCTTCAAACTCGAGATCAAACGTTCTAGCCCTCAAGTGAAACACACTCACACACATAAGAGAGAGAATCAGAGGATTAAAGTTAGAGATTGTACACCCACACACATATTACATCAATACAATATATTGTTTATTCCACGTGTCTTCATCTTTGAAGTTACGTGTGAACAAATTGGCACACCCAGTGGGACCATCTCTACCTCTCATCTCTCTCTTATCTCAAAACACAAGTGTAAACATGTCGTTCAAGACTTCTTCAATTGTCATTGTCATGAACAAGTCTTACATGGATTCTACTGCCCACTGTTGCTTCAATGAACTGACGTTGCAAGAAGATAAAACTTCTATCGTTGCAGGCCAAGAAACAACCTTGCAGGGGGCATATACTAATGACAAGTTTCTTGTTAAGTATAACCCTTTGTTTGAACCTGATTCTGACGTAGTGACTATCATGATAACTGAGACAAGGACTATGGAAGAAAGAATGGTTGAGATGCAGGAGCAGATCAACACCTTGATGAAGGCGATTGAAGAAAGAGATTCTCAAATTGAGCACCTAAAGAGTCAAATTGAGAACCAACATATCCTTGAATCAAGTCAAACCCAAGTCATAAAAAATCACGACAAAGGAAAGACTATAGTGCAAGATGATCAGCCACAATGTTCTGCTTCGATCGCTTCACTATCCATCCAACAACTCCAAGATATGATCACAAACTGTATCAGAGCTCAATACAGTGGACCTACTCAAGATTCCCTCTTGTATTCCAAACCTTATACTAAGAGGATTGATAACTTGAGAATGCCAATCGGGTATCAACCATCAAAGTTTCAGCAGTTTGATGGAAAGGGAAATCCTAAACAACACATTGCCCACTTCGTTGAGACATGCAAGAATGTGGGTACTCGAGGGGACCTTCTAGTCAAGCAGTTCGTTCGAACACTTAAGGGAAATGCTTTTGACTGGTACACTGATTTAGAACCTGAGTCAATAGACAGTTGGGAGGAAGTCGAAAGAAAGTTTTTGAATCGCTTCTACAGCACTAGATGAACCGTTAGCATGTTCGAGCTCACCAACACTAAACAACGAAAAGGTGAACTCGTTGTTAACTACATAAATCGCTGGAGAGCCATGAGCCTAGATTGCAAAGATCGTCTCACTGAACTCTCTTCTATTGAGATGTGCATTCAAGGCATGCACTGGGAACTCCTCTACATCCTTCAAGGTATAAAGCCTCGCATCTTTGAAGAACTAGCAACTCGCGCCCATGATATGGAGCTAAGTATTGCTAGTCGAGAAAACCAAGACCTTCTACTCCCTAACATGAGGAAAGAAGGAAGGAACGACGAAGAGGCTATAGAAGAATCTATGGTTGTAAACACAACCCTTCTCAAGTCATCTTCAAAAGAAAAACGACATGAAAATGGAACACGTTGCTTAACCTTAAAGGAAAGACAGAAGAAAATCTATCATTTTCCTGATTCTGACATCCCTGACATGCTGGAACAACTACTGGAAGCACAACTGATAGGGCTTCCTAAGTGTAAACGACCGGAAGAGATGGAGAAAGTCGATGATCCCAAGTATTGCAAGTATCATCGAGTTGTTTGTCATCCAGTGGAAAGATGGAGAAAGTCGATAATCCCAACTACTCGTCTTTCGATATTCCAAAGAATGAGTATGGTCGCGACAGAAGAAGAAAATCAATGTTCAGTGTCCACTTCCACTCGACCTTCAGCTTTCCAAAGGCTAAGTGTTTCCACATCGAAGAAAAGTCAACCTTCAACATCTGTTTTTGATCGCCTCAAAGTAACAAACGATCAACCTAAAAGAAAGATGGACAACTTGGAGGTGAAACTATTCGATGAAGTAAGCAGCGACAAGAAACTTCAAAGTATTGTCCCGTCACGTATGAAAATGAAGTTCTCCGTTCTCATAAATACAGAAGGTTCCTTGAAGGTGAAGCCAAATCTCATTATCCTGACTAATCCTACAAGTGAAGGATCTGATCAAGACCATGATGAAGATAAGGGCTTTTAAAATGTAAAAGCTTCTTAACGCAAGAGCCTAAACTGCATGATGCTCCTAGCCCACACGAGCTTAAAAGGTGAGTGCAAAAAATTTTGAACTACCTTATGACTTGATCCCTTTTCTTCAAAGGGTACGTAGGCAGCTTAAAGAAAACTTTAAGTTCAGTCTTTGCAAATAAAAAAAAGAAAGTGCAACAAATATTGAAGCACAACAAGACAAATTGAAGAAACTCATCACTACTGGGAGCAACACAACAAATTGAAGTTGTACACAATTATAAATGTGAAGCTACGAGTTGGATGAATAAAAGAAGACTTCATTCCTCCAAATTCAATGTCTCGATAGCCTCAAGTTTGGTGTTTCGCTCACCCTAAGTTCGTTGTTTCCTCTTTTTCAAGTTCGAAGGTTCTCACGCGCTTCGCTGGTGTTCCTTCTCTCCAAGTTCGAAGGTTCTCATGCGTTTCGCTGGAGTTCTTTCTCCCCAAGTTTGAAGGTTCTCACGCATTTCGCTGCAGTTCCTTCTCTCCAAGTTCGAGGGTTCTCAAGCGTTTCGTTGCGGTTCCTTCTCTCCAAGTTCGAGGGTTCTTACGTTGTACGCTACGGCGTTGTTCCTTCTCCAAGTTTGAAGGTTCTCCGTTGCACGCTCCTGCGTTGCTCCTTCTCCAAGTCCGAAGGTTTGCACGTGTTGTTATGTTGTTTCGCTACTGTTCCGTCTCCAAGTTCGAGGGTTCTCAGGCTGTACTGTTTCGCTACTTCCTTCTTTAAGTTCGAAGGTTCCCATGTTGCGCTGTTGTGTTGCTTCATTCTCCAAGTTCGAAGGTTCTAACGCGCACTGCTTCCTTCACCAAGTTCGAAGGTTCTTACGTTGTACGCTACTGCGTTGTTCCTTCTCCAAGTTTGAAGGTTTTCCGCTGCACGCTCATGCGTTGCTCCTTCTCCACGTCTGAGGGTTTGCACGTGTTGTTATGTTGCTTCGCTGCTGTTCCTTCTCCAAGTTCGAAGGTTCTCAAGCTGCAGTGTCGCGCTACTTCCTTCTTTAAGTTTGAAGGTTCTCACGTTGCTCTATTGTGCTGTTTTCTTCTCCAAGTTCGAAGGTTCTGACGTCGCGCTGCTTCGTTGTTCCTTATCCAAGTTCGAAGGTTTTGAAGCTGCGCTGCTTCCTTCTCCAAGTTCGAAGGTTCTCATGCCACGCTGTTTTGTTGTTCCTCCTCCAAGTTCGAAGGTTCTCATAATGCGCTGCTACGCTGCTTCTTTCTCCAAGTTCGAAGGATCTTACGTTGTACGCTACTGTGTTGTTCCTTCTCCAAGTTCAAAGGTTCTCAGCTCTATGTTGCTGTGTTGCTCCTTCTCCAAGTCCGAAGGTTTGCACGTGTTGTTACACTACTTCCTTGCTTGTTCCTTCTCCAAGTTCGAACGTTCTCACGTTGCTTCGCTGTTTATTCCTTCTTTCCAAGCTTGAAGGTTCTCACGCTGCTTCGCTGCCTGTTCAGTTTGTTCTCTCCAAGTTTGAAGGTTCTCATGCGGGTTCTCAAGATGTTTCACTGTAGTTCCTTCTCTAAGTTGCTGCTTCGCCGCTGTTCCTTCTTCAAGTTTGAAACTTTTCTCCAAGTCTGAAGGTCTGCACATGTTGTTACATTGCTTTGTTGCAGTTCCTTCTCTCCAAGTTTGAAGGTTCTCACGTTGTTTCGCTGCTGTTCCTTCTTCAAGTTTGAAACTTTTCTCCAAGTTCGAAGGTCTGCACGTGTTGTTACGTTGCTTTGTTGCAGTTCCTTCTCTCCAAGTTTGGATGTTCTCATGCTGCTTCGCTGTTGTTCCTTCTTCAAGTTTGAAACTTCTCTCCAAGTTCGAAGGTTCTCACGCTGCTTTGCTGCAGTTCATTCTCTCAAAGTTCAAAGGTTCTCACGATGCTTCACTGGAAGGTTCTTACATTGCATGATGTTTTGTTGTTAAAAATGTTGTGCATATCTTTGAATTCGTTAGTTAAATTTCACGTAGGTTCATATTTCATAATAAATTTAGCATGTTATGACATTATATACTATCTTCTTTTTGTCAATTTATTATTTATTAATTTAAACTGTAACACAAAATTAAAATATTCTTCTGAGTTTATGGTAAAATAAAATATTATTTGATAGTTTGAAAATTTGTTTTTATAAGGATAATGAAAAGCCTAAATTTTAATTAGCAACTAAATATAATATAAGTCAAAACTAGCAAAACAATCTTTAGAAAATGAAAGCATGTCGACTTATATATTTTTAGATTGAGAGACTAAAATTAGTTTTCATTTTAATAAATTTCAAATTAGTTTAAAGTTTATAAATATTTACAATAAACAAATTAGATCTGTAAAATTTAATTTAGATAAATAAAATTTAAGTACATGAACGGATAAATAAAGGAGATACGAAAAAATTAGCCTTCAATATTATAAATTAATTCTAAAATTAAGGTTATTAATTACTAAAATTTATTCTTAAAAAAATAATTACTAAAATTTTGCATGCTAAGACTTTTGCATATTATAGTTCTAATTTTAATTGAAGTTGGAAAAAAAAAACAATACTATGTGATTTTTTTAATATAAAAATATATAATTTTGTTTAAAGGTTTGTTTGAATGAATGGAATTTAAATGCTCCTACAAAATTGATGAATGAATGGAATGCAAAAGGATAGAATATCGAAATAATACAATTGAAAAATTAATTGCAACATTAGAAGCTCCATTGAAATATACTATCTTCTTTTTGTCAATTTATTATTTATTAATTTAAACTGTAACACAAAATTAAAACATTCTTCTGAGTTTATGGTAAAATAAAATATTATTTGATAGTTTGAAACATTGTTTTTATAAGGATAATGAAAAGCCTAAATTTTAATTAGCAACTAAATATAATATAAGCAAAACTAGCAAAATAATCTTTAGAAAATGAAAGCATGTCGACTTATATATTTTTAGATTGAGAGATTAAAATTAGTTTTCATTTTAATAAATTTCAAATTAGTTTAAAGTTTATAAATATTTACAATAAACAAATTAGATCCGTAAAAATTAATTTAGATAAATAGAATTTAAGTACATGAAGTGATAAATGAAGGAGATATGAAAAAAATTAGCCTTCAATATTATAAATTAATTCTAAAATTAAGGTTATTAATGACTAAAAGTTATTCTAAAAAAAATAATTACTAAAATTTTGCATGCATTGAATGCAAAAGGATAGAATATCAAAATAATATAATTTTTTTATTATAATATGAGGGGAGAGGGATTCAAACCACATACCTTGTAGTTATCAGTACAACTTTATACCAGTTGAGCTAAGCTCTTGTTGGCATATCAAAATAATACAATTGAAAAATTAATTGCAACATTAGAAAACTCCATTGGATTAAATAATGGTGGTTACAAATTTACTACTACATCTTTCTATTATTAAAGCAATAATACATGACCTTTAAATTTCCCTAAAAAATAGACAAAAACACCATTTTGGAAACAAAATTTTTATTTTTCTTTAATAAACTACTCACACTTTTTTTCAAATTCACAACTCACACCACTAAACAACGTCGATCTTTATACTTTTGAATGATGTACACAAGTTCAATATTGTTGTTTTAGACCAAATCATATTGATCAATAAAAGGAAATCAAATTGATTAATTTGGGTTTGTTAGATTAGTTGTACTTAACAGAGTTCTGGAAAGAACGAAACAGACAAAACAAGGTACGTAGTTTCAAGTGACACATGTGAGAGAAAGGAGTAGATTAGCATGATGAGTTATAGAGAGAGATTGAGGAGCGAGTGTTAGTAAACGACTTATGTAGAGAGAGTATGATGCGGTGTGACGACTGACAAATAAAGAAAATGAAAGAAGTTTAGTATCAATCAACGATGAATGGTGACAGCAGACAATAGACGAATGATGACAAATGAAAGACATTGAAGTAACAAGACGAGAGACCTTGATGGGGGAGAGAGAATGGTAGAGAGAGAATGTAAAGGTGAAATAAGACTTGAGAAGCAAAGTAGGAAGTGATTATAAAACATATATGAGCTTAAATTTACAAAATACCGTTAGATGCAGTTGTATCTCTTTTTAAATTCTTATTTTAAATGAAAGCATAAACTTAAATTAAAACATCTAAAATGCCACTATATATATATGTGTGTGTGTGTGTGTATATAATACTATATTTTTTCTAGATAATGATAATTATAATTGTATAGGAACTATAAGAACCCCAAATTTTTTTTTTTAAAAAACTATAAACTAGTTATATAAATGTAAATTAAAGGCAACATATGTTATTATTGTCAATTCTTGATAACAAACCGTTGCAAATTTGTGCCCTGACATAAAATTATGAATCCATCCCTAATGCTAAATTGGTAGTAAAGAAATAAAAAAAGTTAGTAATTAAACCAAAAAAAAATCTATAAAGAAATGTTATTAATATGATGAATCAACAAATTTTTAATTAATGCATGTATTAGCCAATTTTGTGCTCAATTTGACTTATATGATCTTTTCTTACCTTATTTCTCTCTTTTTCTTTCTTTTTTTTTTTTTTTTTATCAAATGTTGCTTATGTTCTATGTTATAGGCAATTTTGGACCACTCTGATGCACAAGGAGCTGACGAGGACAACCGGACAGAGATAGGACCAGAGAACCGACCCAGAGGAAGACCAGACCAAAGGGTCGGCCCAAGTCGGTGTAACGACCCTACATTTCATGCCTAGATCCTAGGGTCATTACCACATGCATTTCATTTCACTTACAAAGAATGACGAAGGAACAACATTTTGAGTAAAACATGCTTAGAAAATCAGCTGGGATCCTAGTTAAAACAAATCAAGAAGAAATTTTAGCCATTCTAGCAAAAGTCTTAAACCAGAATAAATCCTAAAACATCACATAACAAATACAAAAGAAAGAAATTCGAAAACATAAAATGCAGAAGTCTATCCTAAGGAAATCCATGGCTCGTTCAGCATCACTCCGTCACACGTTCTGTACACCTTTGCCTTTACTTGCAATTACATGTTAGGGAAAAAAATGAGTATTTAAGAAAAATACTCAGTAAGTAACAATACTGCTAGACAAGCAACAACCAAGGTTTCAAAAGGTTATTTGGGCTAAGGGCCTAAAGGTTATGTCATCTCATTCCCATTCATTTCATTTCATTCATCTTGTAGTATGGGTCTAGTGATCAATTAACTCACCTATAAAAATTTCCCAACTCACTGAAGGTGCACAGGTGGGTATTTTGGGAGATCCCTACTCCTACTGATGGTAGAAGGCACCCAGTCAGTGGAGCCAAGTCTCACCCATCAAGGCACTATTGTGCGCATAGCGCACTAACTACCATTTCACTAGTGGGGTGTCCATGGGTTTTAAGTCGGAAATTAACTTCCACAGTTAGTAAATGGCACCTAATCTGCGAAGCCAAGTCCCGCCCATTTAGCTCCTCATTTCAGTCTAATACATCTCAGTCCCAGGTGTTTAATTGACACGACCCCCTTACTAGAGCAACTAGTCTATTCTTTTCCCTTTCTTACTCCTTTTCCCTTTAAGGCCTCTTAGCACTCAGGTTAATTTTAACTGCCACCTAACCAATGAAATTTATTCTCCCAAAATTTACTAATAAACTAGACCAGCAAGTACCATCCCAACTCAGCCAATTACAGATAACCTACCAAACATTCAACACTTCTGAACAAAGAAACCACCACTTCTCGCTGTCTACATACATTGCCAGTCAACTATAATATATCACAGTCAAGCACTCTCACCTATCTCATAGCACAAGTACACAACAGCCAAACTCTTGAAAACAAACGCATTCATATCATCTCAGTCTCAACTCAAACATATAATACAATCTCATGCCAGAAGTACAACTGTCATTTCAAAGCATAAAAGTTTCATTCCAATTCAGCAAGTTAACTTACCTTAACAACTCAGTATAAAATACAACAGCTTGACCCACAGATCTTTCTAGCAATTCCACAATTCCTAATAATTAAATCAACAACTCAAATCCCAACACAGTACTAGGGGTGTTCATCTTCAGACCGAAAACCGACACGACCGACCGAAACAACGACGGTCGGTTAGTTAGTCGACCAAGTCGGTCGGCGTCGGTTCTTACATTGGGGAGGTCGGTCGGTCGGTCGGTCGGTCGGCCAAACAATTTTACACATAACCGACCGACCGACTGATATATTTATATATATAAAAAAAAAATCATTTTTTTTAAAAAAAAAACACATAACCGACCGAGAGACCGAGAGGTAAAATAGATGAGAGAGAGAGAAAGGAATAGAGAGTTACCGACGGCGGAGAGAGATGATGGCGGCGCGGCGGAACTCGACGGGGGACGACGGCGCGGCGCCAAGGACTGACGGAGGGTGGCGGCTTGCGCTGCAGTCGAGAGAGAGAGAGAGAGATTACGGGCGAGTCAGAGAGAGAGAGCTGCGAACGTGAGGGGAAAAAAATCTGATTTTCTTTTTTTTTTTTAAAAAAAAAACGGTCAGTTGACCGAGATTTGGTGGGAAAACGTGAAGGTTTCCCCCCCTTTTCCTCATTTTTTACCGGCTAAAAAGTCATTTCCCTCCCTTTTTTTTAAACTGGCTGTTACAGTCGGCCTTAGCCCGAGGTCGAGGTCGAGCTCATTCGCCTCCATTCGGTCCCTACTGCCTCCGGCCGCCCCGGTTCCGCCTGGTTCGTCCTGAAACACCGAGCAGGTATTTAAACTCCTCTTCGTCACTGAAGAAGGGATCCCGAACTCTATTCTCGACTTCTCCTCTTGCTCTCTAGCTCTTCAATTCGTTTTCTGACTTAAGCATCGGAGGCGGGGTGGCAAGCATCACACCGGTGTACAGTTTCGTCTGTCTTGCAGGCCACGTCTTCCCCCTCTCATCAAATTTACTGTTGGTGGCACGTGAAGGTCAGATGAGTTCCTCTTGACAAAATTTGACCATCAACATTCTACATCAATCATCTTAAATTCCTTCCCGTAAATATAATTAGAAGGTTACCTTATGATTCCAAATCTCAAACATTTAAAATTTTGTATCCAATAGGATTTAGTTATATTTCCAACAAAATTAATTATTTAAAATTATACTAAATAATTTGAATACATTAAAAAGTTTTCTTTTTCCATATTATAAATTATATATTTGGTTAACAGTTTTTAATTAAAAAAAAAATCTTATAATTGAAATAAAAATTTATTATTTGTTTCTTTCATCTAATGTACATCTAAATATAGGAAGAAAGAAAACGTAAACATCATGTGGTCCAACAAAAAAGTTATGAAAATGTTAATCTTAAAGTCATCCAGATTTTAGTTCCAAAAAAAAAAAAAAAAAAAAGTCATACAGATTTTATTACATATTACTGTGGTTTGTGAAGAATATGACTATAAAAATGAATCTAAAATATATTTTTCACTTTGTACTATATAGAAAACGTTTCATAAAAAATACGAAAAATATGAAACCATTAAAATAAAAATTTATGGTAATTAAAAAAAATTATATGATATTTATTTATTACATATGAAAGAAAACACTATTTTCTCTATTTGTAAATTAAAACTACGGGGTTTCACGTGCATTGCACATGTTTTTTGACTACAAAATTGAGTTTTCATGACATCAAGGGTATAACAAAACAAAGGGAAGGAAGAAAAAAAAATGTCATAAATAGCTAGAGGCGCGTTTTTGGCGGAAAAACATAGAAAATTTCGTATTTTTGGATATTGTTGACATTTTTTCAATGTCATAAATATATGATTTTGATTAACCCTCTCATTAATTAAGAATAACTCATTTCTCAAAAAAAAAAAAAAATTAAGAATAACTTTTTTTCTTTTACTATTTTTTTATTTAAAAAATAAAGAAAAACTAAAAACTAAAAAAGAAGCGCGATCCTTCTCGTCTCTCAAAGCCCTTTTCCCTTTCTTCTTGCGACTCGTCCCCCTTCGATCACTGCAGCTCGAGCAGCTCTGTGGTTCTCTCCTCCATCTCGTTCGTTCAAGCCAAGGGCGGATCTGAGAAGGGGCAAGGGGGGCACGTGCCCCCCCCTCAACTTAAAATAATATAAATTATATACTTAATGTGTTGTCTCATCCCTAAAATTTTACCTTTGGCTCAGTGGCATCCGCGTGTACGTGCCCCCTCCCCTTCATGCCTGGTCCCGAGTTCAAATCCTATTCACCCCATATTAGGGCTTTTTCCAGTTTTTCCGTTTTTTATTTTCTTTTTTGAATAGTTCAGGTTTAATTTAAGGCAAACGTGATTTTGAGTTTTTTATTCCGTTTTTCCCGTTTTTTATTTCCTTTTTGAATAGGTCAGTTTTTGTTTTTAAGGCAAATGTGATTTTAAGTTTATGATTTTCGTTAATAACATATATTGATTTTTCAAATGAAATAATTTAAACTTTTTAAAAGTATATTTTTATGTTTTTGTTTAAGCTTTTTATTGTTTGATCTTTATACTTTTGACTTTTAGTTCATATACTTTCATATATTCAAATTTAACTTATGTAATTTCAATAAATCTTTGGATTAATATGAAGTTACTTTTTATAGAACTTTGTTAGTTAATAATCATATTTTTCACTTAAGAAAATATACCATTGTTAATATGTTTTCAAAATTTATAAAGCAAAAGTTAATAGAGACTAAATTTGTTTTGAAAAAGTTAACCATTGATTAATGTTAAGATAATTAAAAGTTCAAGGATTATATTTGGACATTTGAAATTATTGAGAATAAAATAGAAATAGTTCCAAAGTACAATGACATGATATTTTGACCTAAAAAGAATATGAAATGAGTTTTATGTCTAATTCTACTCTTAGACTTTGAGGTCAATTAAAACTTAAAACTAATAATTATATCAATTTAAATTATAAACATTCATAATCGAATTTTATGTCTAATGAAACTATAAACTTTTTCAATTTTGTATTTAGTAAATCTGTGAATTTTGAAAAATGTAAAATAAGCCCCACCTATCAAACACAAAATTGAAAATTTAAGATTCTATTAGACACATTTTTAAGTTTAGGGACCATAGACACAAACCCGAAATTTTAGGGACTAAACTTGAAATTTAACCTGATCAATATTACGTAATTTAAATATTGTATCAATGTTTCTAAAGTTACATTTATATGAACTTGTGCCCCTCTAACACAAAATCCTGGATCCGCTACTGGTTCAAGCATCCCCATGATTCTAGCAACTTTGACGATCATCTGCCGTTCAAGCTTCTCCCTTTGTCTTGTCCATCATTCACTCCTTCGTTCGATTCAAGCAACTCCACCAACGATCATCCGCCCTAGCATCGTCTTCGTTTGATTCAAGCAATTCGATTGTTCCGCTACTGGTTTCTTGCTCCAAGTTATGGATTCCAGTCATGTCGCTTTGGTCTCTTCCTTCTCCGCTCTGAGGGTTTTGAGCACTACCGCTGCGACCGCAACATCTCCATGGGTATGAACCTCAACAACATGGCTAAGATGCTCCGCTGTGCTGGCAACGATGACATTGTTATGCTGAAGGCCGAAGATAGTAGCGATTGCGTCACATTAATGTTCGAAAACCCTTGTGAGTAAACTGCCTTCATTTTCTCCCTTTTTGTGTTTGAAGCTTCTTTGGAGTAACTGAGAAATGTTTTCGAGTCGCGATTAGTAATTAATTGTTGGAAACATCTGAGGTTTGGGAGGTTTGTACACTGAACATACTGTCGTCGTGTTTTCGCTTGAATTTTGTTGCGTTTTTTTTTTTTTGTTGATTTGTCTGGTTTTTCTGCTACCGCTTGGATCAAGCCGTGTTTTCTTTTGGCTTTGTGAAATCATTTGGAGAATTGAGAAATTTGAGCTCCTGAGGGTTTTCTTGTGTTTTTTGGTTTGGAATTAGTTTGTTTGGGGTTTATACACTTAGATCTGGCTTTGAAAGTCTTTTACCGCTATTTTTCTGGTAGGGAAAGAGTGGAAAATTGAGAATGAAGTGCGAAGTCCTTAATTATTAGCTTGCATTTCCTTTGGCATGTTTGTTCTCTAAATGATGATTATGTTGTTTTTTTTTCCCCTTATCTAGCTTTTAAGAAGGGACATTAGACTTGTCAAACAACCAGATAAGCTTTGCCCCTTTGTTGGTCCGGCTTCTTTTCATCACTAGCAAACAATTCATATTCCAAAGTTTTCTCTATTCTGTGGGTCTAGCTAAAGCCATCTTCAAACTACCATTAAGGCTACAACATGATAACATTCAACAAGTGTGACATTTTTAAAGCGTACTACATCGAAGATTCTTGGAATGATCAAATCTTGATGGCCTTTTGATGGCCTATAAATCATTCCAGAATCTGGTATTAAGGTCCCTGGTCATTCTGATTGAAAGGGACCAGTTACAAAGTGTTTTACAATAAACCACAAACTTTCGGGCACTGGTACCTTTTATCCTATGACTGTTAGAAGGAAACAACCCCCTCTTCAACCCCATCTTGTTTGTGATTCAGTGAAATATAATTTCTCCACCCTCCCAAATGACTCACAAAATTATTGTTTTCTCCAACTCAGAGAAATTTTCTCATTTTTTCTCAGGAATGTTGGCCAGTTTATCGGCTATTTGGAAATGAGACAACACATATGAGCATTCTAGATAAAACAAGTGTCTTCTTTAAAGAAAATAGCATTCTATCACTTCTTCAGTCTTTTAAGAACCTTTTCAATCTTCAAGACTCCTGTTGGTATTGTGATTGTGATAGAAATAGCATATTTGTTTGTTGCAAATAGTTAAAATTGACCTTCTTGGAGGCTATACTCAATGGATCTGGTTGATTTGTGTGAATTTTATTTCATCCCAAAAGTCTTTTTTTTTTTTTTTTTTATTTCCACGGCTTGGTCTGTTCAATACCTAGGCTTTTTTTTGTTCCAATGAATCGTAGATAAAATTATTTATTTGATTTGAAAACACAAAATGTTTTTGAAAAAAAAATCGGCACAACAACCTCAATATGGTAATTTAGTTTTTCACATGGTATTCGGTTCGATTCTTAGTGTAAAGGAATCAGGATATGTGTGTGTTTGTGTAACATTGCTCTTATGCAATGCCATTGCAATGGAGGTACTTGAATTGATTGGATCTAGAATTGTTTTCTGAGTGTGTAAAAAACAGGGGCATTCTCCATTTCTTTTGAAATGAGGCTTAAATTTAGGTAGAAGAATTAGTATTGATAATTTTGGAATTTATCAATGGGAGTCAAATGTTACTCCTCAATGTATCCGTTCTGGTGTTAAGAATTCCTACATTTGAATTTTTGGTATAGCTTTTTACTGTCGTGGCATTTGCTATCTGCAGGCACTTCCTATATACTTGAACAAACTTTTTAATCAGTATGTTGCTATAGTTCTTTCTGTGACATTTGTATTAGCTTTTGGAGAAGTATGTTGGGTTCTTTATTTTTCAATACTTTGTCCTAGTTTTTCCACCTTGATTCTGGTATATAAATGATTTATGTTGTTTTGTTTGGAATGTTTTGACCTAATCCAATCCACTAATCTTGAATTTTCATAAATTCCAAGATTGAATTCTTTATCTCAATTTTAATTAAAAAAATAATTCATAATCATTTTAAAATTAAAACTACAATTAATTAAACAATTTAATCAATTATGAAATATTAACTTGATATCATATGTCAAATTAATACTTTGCACCGAGCATGAATCCCTATTCACGTATATTGTATTTAATTCATATTTAAATACATTACTCTCTCAATTAATAGTTTAATCCATAATTAAACTATTGTGTCGATAATATCGTATATAATTGACACTAATTCCCTAAACCGAATTTGAACGATTCAAACTCTCCTATCACATTGTTCTAAGCTTTATTCCGACATGAGCTAGCAGGTGGACGTAATGGACCTACAGATCATGGGCTCCAACGATTCGAGATTAATCGGCCAAACTCTTTAACCCAATCAACCAACATTCGTTAACTACCGAGACACTCCACTATAGCTCGATAATTGCACTCCCCTCACTGTAGATATATTTCTGTCCACCCGATACAACCATAACCAGTAAGTCGATCCTTCACAAACTATTCGTAACTGTAGCTGGGTCAAATGTCCGTTTTACACCTGAAGTCACATCTAGTTCCTTAAGTCTCACTGATCCTCTAATGAACAATTGGTTAGTGGTCCGACCACCAAACCGAGTCCCTCTCAGGTGGGGCCCCTTGTTCAAGTCCCGGAGTCAGCACTTAAGGGAACAACCTCTCTACTATCCCGATAACAGGCAGGAGCGAATTCCATTTTGCAGGACTATGTCTCCAGCTATCTACCCGTTCTTATCCCTGAAATGGGGGGTTTATTGAGTCGGCGATGTTGAGCCACTCTCACCCATGCAGATCTAAGGATAAGCCCAAATAAACAGGAGTTCATAGTTAGCTCAGGATTAAGATCGAGTTACTTAGGTCATCGCATGAAATAGTCAGTCTCAACAGTAAACGGCGTTAGAAAGTGAGAGTGACCTATTTCTCGGTCCTAGTCTTATGCAAACTCATTGCATAGGATGCCCCCACTCGCATGTCTTTACGTGAACGATTTAGGATCACATCGTTTGTCCTTACGACAAAGTGGGTCGCGTCACATACTGTCCCCAGGATAAGGTACCCTGCCTTATCCATATACTATAGACCGTTTATGCTATTTACTTGAGCTTGATCCAATTGTTATGTTTCAACATAAAGCTCTAGTATTCATACAATAGCCATGGATCTTAGTTTATTGGATTTGGGTTGTTTAACGTGCAATTCATTTTATTTAATGATCTAAGTGAATCAAACCTCAATAACGACTTTATTGAACAAGTATATAATTTGTTAACATTCACTATCTACGAGTTTTATGGCACCAACCCCAACAAAAATGATTACAGAAGAATCTATGGTCGTAAACACAACCCTTCTAAAGTCATTTTCAAAAGAAAAGCACAAGAAGATTGAAAAGCGACAAGGAGATGATACACATCACTTAACTTTGAAGGAAAGACAGAAGAAAATCTATCCTTTCCCTGATTCTGACATCCCTGACATGTTGGAACAACTATTGGAAGCACAACTGATAGGGCTTCCTAAGTGTAAACGACCAGAAGAGATGGAGAAAGTCGATGATCCCAAGTATTGCAAGTATCACCGAGTTATTGGTCATCCAGTGGAAAGATTCTTCGTCCTAAAGGATTTAATTCTAAAGCTAGCTAAGGAAGAAAAACTTGAGGTCGACCTTGATGAAGTAGTTCAATCAATCTTGCTACAATCAAAGAAAAGAGCAAACATCAAAGAAAGAAAGATCTTAAGAAACTTCAACCCAAGAGGAAGATGATGCGTGCTCGTTGCTGAATGATGGATGTAGGTTAGGAAAAGATGGTAAATAAGGATTAAGAATAATTCAACCAACCTAGTGCAAGTATACACTATCGCATGCAGTAATAAAAACCTTAGAAGTATTCCAAGGGTATCGATCCCACGAGGACTAAATTGGAAACACAGATTTGAAGAAGAAACTCTTCCAAGATTGCTTAGATAAGGTGACAAAAGAAATAATTGATGATGATTTTTGGAAAATAAACAAAATGAACAAGTAAAGAAAACAATGATAAATAAGCGATGTATTCAATATAGTTTCAACCATAAGGTAAAATAACTCTAATCATTGCTTATTAAACCTAAGTCTATTCATGCATTGGGTCATATTTAACTCTTATTTGGCCTTGCTCCTAAGAACCGTTGGAAGGCTAAGCGAGTAC
Organism: Luffa aegyptiaca; assembly: GCA_017139565.1. Classification (NCBI taxonomy): domain Eukaryota; kingdom Viridiplantae; phylum Streptophyta; class Magnoliopsida; order Cucurbitales; family Cucurbitaceae; genus Luffa; species Luffa aegyptiaca. Next base: position 39,092,851 of record CM029405.1, on the reverse strand, counting down.
CGTTATGCACATGTCTGTGACTCGACTCCGACATAGATAATTCAAGCATGCAATCTATAACCCTATAGTTGTTATAGGGTGCCTTAGGCAACCTCGCCCTATAACACCGAATACACTCTTTCGAGTCATTTCTCCTATATCACCTTTATGAAAACCGGTATTGTTCGTCCCTTTCGAGATCAAACTCACATAGCATGCAATGTCTAAGTGATCAATTTAAACTCAGCAAGATTTGGAATGATATTCAATAAAGAGCGACATGCAATGAATAGAACTTAAGCAAATAAACACTTTCAAGCTAAGTTAACTGATAACTCTCCAAAAGGGAGTTATTTAGGCCTTAGTTCTATAGTGTTTTGTGTGTCTTTTGTGCTAAATAGGGTTGTTTTTAGATGAATATTATATGTTTTAACCCATTTGGAAGAATGGATGCTTTGGAAGTTATTTCGTGCAGAATATATTGCTAAGCGACTTGAGGGAGCAAAATCTGTGATCCAGCAAAATAGGGAGCAAAACTGCCACGTAACAGCTCGTAATCCATTTTAATGAGCCGAAGTTAGTTGAGTTATTTTCGGATCTAAGAAGCTTGGAGAGTCTTCCACGTGTACAATTTGACCCAATTAGGGCTTGCTATCACTCTATAAAAGGAGAGAGTCGTCTCAAGTCAAATTCATTCCACTCTTGGAGAAGAAAAGTCCTATTCCATTCGTGGAGGCTTACTTCCCATCTTTAGAAGCCGAGTAGAGGAGGAAAGATTGAAGACTTCAAGAAGACCATCAACTACGGATTTGACCAAGGGAATTAATCTTTTCTTGTAATTTCTTGTAGTTATGGATGCACATACTCAAATTGTAGCGTGTGTTATTTCGAACCTTATGAGCTAAATTTACTTAGGTGTTGGTTAGGAATCATGTAATTGTCGTGCTTAATTCTCTATGCAATATATGTTGATTTGAGCATCTTGATTAATTGTTGTGCATATTTCTATTTTGTGCCCGCCTAGCCAACCGGTATGAATACCACTTCTTAGTTTCAGGGATGATTTGAGAAGTGCGTGGCATTTAATCACACTAGATCATTATATATTGGTGAAAGCCAGCACGTCATTGGAGTTGAAACACATACAAAAAAATCCAGAGTTCCGGGAGGATCTTGCTGATAAGACTGCAAGAGAATTTCCTAATCAATAATATTGCTAGAGCATCTTTTAAAACAATTACTAAAATCCTGACCAACGTCTGTTTCCAATTTGTCTGCTTTATTTGTTTACTTTTTGTTCTGTCACTTCTTTTGCTTCAGCATTCTATCAAAATCAATCATTTTAACCACTTTTGAAACCATTAAAAAGTTATACAAAATAGATAAAGTGAGAGCTATTCAGCCCCGTGGATACGATAAATTACTTATCACTTGCTGCGGATTGTGTATGCTTGCACAGTGTTCTAGAGTCTATTTTTACCATATTTTTACCCCACTCTGGAATTGCAACATTAACCATAAGGGAATTCACTATATCGAACTCCTCAATGGGATTTAGCTACGCATGATGGAATAAGATGCAAAAGAATAGCCTTTCATTGACATAATGAATGTAAGAATACAGAACTAATGAAAAGAACAATTGCTGGAAATAAGGTGCAGTAGCTAAAACTAGGGTTTTTTCTTTTATCCAATCCTTCTAGAGTTCGCTCGACACTCTACTCTCCTTTACAAGTGGGAATAGAGTGAAAATCTCTACAAACACTCGGGTTTGATGTCTAACTAAAGGTTAGAATTTAGTCTTCTAAGAAGGACCTCAGGCATCCCAACTCATGGGCGTCTACTAGGGTTTTGTGACCACCCTCTTCTTCCCAGTGAGTTCTGCTTGAATTTCCCTTCGAATCGAGGCCTTTTATAGTGTGAGGAGTGGTTGAGGAGTCACGAAAATGGTGCTGGTAGGTAGCCCAATCAGTTTCGGAGTCAAAACAGCCAGTTAGGTGTGCAAAACACTCGTTCAAAATGACCCGCGACGGACTCGGAATGGTCTTCATCTGCCCAGAAATGCGGTCGCATTCGGTTTTTCCAGATATCCTCTGTTTTTCTGCAAAACACTAAGTTAAATTCATATAAAAATAGGTCTTTTTAAGCACTTTTAAGCATAATTTGACATGTGTGACTCTCAACTCCCTACTTCATCAACTTTAACACTTTTAGAGCTTAGGAATAGTAAATTTGATCTAAAACATGCAACTTTGACAAAGAAATGAGCTAAATATAAGGGTAAAATAGGTATATTTTTTTACCCTTATCATACCCCCAAACTTAACTCTTTGCTTGTCCTCAAGCAATAGCAAATCAGAACGTTAGAGATCAAATTTTAATTGCCAATCAGAATGTGAGAGCTCAATAAAAATTGCAAATCATAGATCGTATGTAATTGTCAATCATGGTACTAGTACCAAAGTCAAAATGTCATAAATAACCATATGGAATCAAGTAAAAATGTTTCTCAAGATCGTTTCCTAAAAAGTTTGCCTTTCAAGAGAGGTTTCTACTCTAGTGCCAGTCACAACTTCTAAGTTTCCTAGGCATGAAGATTTCTATTGTTCTTTTTCAAAACAAAACTCTCCCTAGTCCATCCTAACCAATATGTTTAAACTACCTAACTACTATTCATTAAGCCTAGTGTAGTCCTTTTAGTTAAGAAAAACTAAACTTTGAAGTTCCTTGAGCATACATGAGTTACTAGACTTTTTCTATCTCCCCCAAACTTATCTAACTGTTGGTGCTCTTGTTATTCAACTTCTTTTTCTCCCAAGAGAATCCTTGTTCTCACCTTTACCTTCGTTCTAGCTTATCGACACTTTTTAGTGAAGATATCTAGCTTCGCGCAAAGCTCACAAACTTGGATTAATACTCACTTCCCTAAGTAAACCTTTCATGCAGTGGCAAACCATAGGTGTCATGAATGCCCCTAGTTACTTAGTAAACTCTAGGAAGGAGGAGTAACTCTCGATTTTTCTTCTTCTTCTTTTTTTTGGATGATATATACTGAGCATATACTTCTTTTCCAGCAGTTCAAACTTACAAAAAATGCATATGTATACAAAGTAAAGTAAAGCACCCCCCCAAACTTAAGATAGGCAATGCCCTCATTGACTTTTGTTTTTTAGGCATGAGCTTAACATGAGGCTTTTGTTTTTCAAAACATCAAGGCTAAACTCTCCTAGTGTGTTAGAAAGGTTAAACATGAGGAAGTTTAGACTTAAGAAAATTCTGTAAAGAAAAAGACTAATGGAAAGCCTAGATTAGAAAACAAATAGGTTGTGACAGCGACACTTTATGAAATAGAAATAAGCTCTAGTTATCATCATCAAGGACTTAAAAGAAAACTCAAATGAAAACATGTTTGTCAAAAACATTTTTTTCAAGCAATTATTTTCTATAAAGTTGATGTTTTTCAAAAAGTTTCATAGGTTTGGCACAAAAAACAGCAAGCAGATTTTTCAGGAAAGCTAAAAAAAAACCAAGTTTATCTAAACTAATCTAATAGCAAGCTAACCTAAAAACTAACCTATGAACATAACTATTAACAAGCTAATCATTTAAAGCAATAAAATCAGCAACTCAACAATTAAAAACAGAAACTAAGCATGTTAAAAACTAAAAACAGCAACTAAGTATTCACAAAAACAGCAGATAAAGGGGATTAGAAAACTCCCATATTCCTCATCCGAGGAACCCTCTTCATCTCTCTCATCTTCATCTTCATCTTCATCAGATTCTTTCTCTTCTTGAGGCAGTAGGGATTGAGGGAAGTTAGGAAACACCGGGGCGATGCTGGGGGCGATAGAGATGTAAAACTCTCTAATTGCTTCATCTCTCTCCTTAGCGAAGACCCAATAAGTTTTCAGCTTGTCTTCAATCCGGTCTAGCTGTCGGAAGGCAAATCCAAGGGCCTCTGATGATGGTGTAGGCCCTGAAACATGAGTGTGCTGAGGAGGTGAAACAAGATTCAACCCTGGAGATGGAGTAGCGTGGGATGTGGAAGCTTTATCTTTCCTTTGTGCATTATTTTGTCGCAGCTTCCCGATTAGAGGCAAGTCAATGGTGGGCCTGGAAAAGTGACGTTCCTCTTCTCTTCCAGGAACTATCTTTACCCTCTAACACAATTGGGTTATGAGGGACCCAAAGAACAACTTCCCTGCTCTCTTCCTTCCACATGAAAGGATCTCTTCTCTGATGATGCTCCCTATATTTATCTCCAACCCTTTCATGACGCTGTAGAGAAGTGATCGCTTTTCAAAAGGTTGATTAATTAATACAGAATTGTCGCTGATATGCGTTAAACCAAGTATAAATTAACACACAATCAAGTAGTACCTAGAGAGTTCTAGGGTTGAATCCACAGGGAAGGACGGTTAAAGATTTAATAACTTATAGACTAAACTCTTACACGCATGGTATCATAGCAATTGGAAAAAGAGGTTGATTGGAAATGGTTGTTAAAACAGTGCATTAAACATAAAATATGCGATGGACTAAAGAAAATATCATATGACAAGAATATCAAGGCTTTTGTTGCGGCGACCGCATGCGTTTATAAGTAATCTTATAGCGCATACTTTTACTAATTGATCCATTAATGCCTAAGTGATAAATAATCATGAGATTCCCTTCCGGTACTACTCATGCGTTTGGCATAGAACTAACAACTGTTTTGTTAAATTAGCTCATGAGTTGGTCCGGTTCTCTAATAACTTGCAAGTGACTGCGTTAGTCCTAAAACAGTCTAAGATCATTCATGAACTATCTTATTGCGGCAGTATTAGTTTTAACACTACCAAGACTACATGCAATGCGCTAGCTTGCTCTACTTAGATAATTCCACATGCGTTACCTGTCAGGGATTTATCATGTTGTTACCGCATCCGGTTGGCCAGGCGGGAGTTAGTAATGAAAACATTATTGCATCTAAGTAGAAAGCATTAATTTCTCATTTAATCAAAGTGTACGCATACAAAATAAACTTATTACCGCATGGGTGCCTATGCTAAGCCTTGATAAAAATAATTTAGCTCATGCTGAGACAGAAATACACCAAGCAATACATCCTAGCGCAATAGTAATTCTACCCTGTGACAGTATTCTTTCTCTTGGTCTCTTTCTTTTCGCTCTTTGATCTCGCCTCCTCTTCTCTTTTTGGGCAGGTGGATGCTTCTTATAGGCAGAGGAGGCTAACTTTTCCAATAAATTGGCATGCGTGCCCCAGTTATCCTTCGCCAGCTAGCACATCAGTCATACGTCAGCGCAATCTTTTCATCCAGCTTTCCTTGTACGAATGCTCTGAGATCGGTGCCTGAACTGAAGAAAACTTGGGCAACAAAACAACTATGATTTTTGTGCGTTAGCGGCTAAAATTGTACAATTTCCTACCGCATCTATAAATAACGCCTTTGAAAGAAAACTATCGCAATTCCCTTATTCTTATGCGCTAGATTGGCGCGACTATGATCTTTTCAGCCTTATTTAGCTTAATTTTAAGGGAGAAATAACTTCCTTTTTGCAAGTTATCAAACCCCCAAACTTAAACTATTGTTTGTCCCCAAGCAATGCCTGCTATCGACTTTGCGAGAATGACTTAGCTCAAAAGCTTTGGACTCCTACATCCCACTTCCTTTTTCTTTTCCTAGCGCATAATCCGGCAGGATTTGGCCTTTCGAAGAATTTCCTAATTGGCTGAGGAAAACTCCTTGCTTAGGTTCTAGCCTACGATGACTCAGCCCACTCTCTTCTATTTAGGCTCTAAACGCAAAGCAACTAAATATATATATATATATATATATATATATATATATAAATAGTCGACATCAAAACGCATGCTTTCGCTTTGGCTTACCCACATTTGTGATGAAAGGTATCCAACTACGAGGCATTACATTTTTTTACTACCCTAAATGCTCATGGAATGCGGATACGCCTTCGCGTAGTGGCAAACTATGGGTGTCATGAATGCCCATGGCTACTAATGCATCTAAGACCAGAGGAACACATATGCTTTATACTATTCTTGCGCTAACTATCGCACCCCCCAACTTAAATTGGACAATGTCCCCATTGTCCCCAAAACTTACAATGGAGTGCGATGGATCATGGAGATGAAGGCTGAGATGCGACAAGGCCTAGAACACTAAAACTTAAGGAAATTTTCCTTAGGCAATGAGGAAATAAAAGTAAAGGGAAATCTTGCTGAACTAATGCGACAAGAGAAAAGAAACTAAGAAAGCGGGATGCACGAGGCAAAACTATCGATCTAACGCAAATAATTTAATTGACGAAGGCATTATACTAAGGCATAAAGGGAATGCGAATAGAATTTAGTCAAAAGGGAATTTGTATTAATGTGATGAGGAAATTTTACATTGAGACATGCACGCATTACAAAAACAAAATATTGAGAAGCAAAGAAAATATAACTATTGCGGCGGTGGCGGAGGTGGCGGCGGATTGCGAGGAGGCGGCGGGGCCATTAGTGCGCAGACCTGAGATGGGTCGGCCCCATCAGGTCTAGGTGGCCCTAGCGAACGCACAAACAGTTCTGGCGCAACCGAGAGACGGCCGAACTTGTCCAGCGCACTAAGAAGAGCATCATTGAATTGATGTGTTGGGACAGTTCCTCCTGCTGTCTGCGGAGGGGCTCCACGGCTTCATTGATCATCTGCCGCAGTTCTGAAAAGATTTGCGCTGTCTCCATATCGATGGTTGGGACAGGCGCAACATGGCTTGCACTGGCAAAAGGGTCCGCTCGCGGTTGGGGGCTCGGGGCAGGCTCAGTGAATTGTTGGCGCGGAGGATCAGGAGATGAAGTCACGCGGGCTTCTACGCTGTTAACAGCCTCCATGCACTCGTCAGATGGGAAGGGGCCGGTGGTCAGGCGATGGAAGTGGCGGCAAGGATTCTTGATTCAAGGCGCAGACAAGAGTTTCCTGCACCGAAGGGGTTGGTTGAGCGTTCCTTAGCGCAGCTGGAGGATTGCGACCTGCGGTCTGCTTGCACCTCATCTTCTTTGGTGCTTCAGGCGCAGCGGGATTCTCTTTTGTCGCGGGGCAGGGTCTTGACGCTGAGCTTCGACTTAAAGACGCAGATTGTGCGTCCGCGTGATGCGCACCATCCATTGTTCATCAAACGTTTGTCGCATGGCCCTTATTTCTTCATTGGCAGATGGCAGCAAACCAGCCATGCGGCAGAGGCGCGTTACGAGCCCCGGGCAAAACATTGCGCCTTTTGATTTATAGGCTGTCTGGAGCAATGAATCAGATAGGATGCGACCCAAGTCCAAAGGAATCCCCTGCATGATGCAATAGACCAGCACTACGCGCGGGTTGCTTAAAGTGGCATCATGCATTGTGGGCATGATGCGGTTCTTGATCCAGTGCATCCACGCGGTGGCCTCAAAGTCGAGAGATTGGGCCTTTAGGATCCTCGCAGCGTCTCGCCCTTCCCAGTGGGTGCCTGGCTGAGCTACAGTAGCTAAAACTGCGACAAAAAATTCCTCATCTTGAGAGGATAGAAGTGTGTTGTCTTCCGCGTCAGGAATGTCTGGCAGCTCAAATGCGATGTTGATGTCTGCGGGGGCATATGTAATGATGTGTCCGCGCACCATTACTTCATCTATTTCCTCTCGCCACTACGCCCTGTAGAAGTCATGGACCAGCGCAGGGGCGTAACCGGGGATGGGCTCGCAGACGAGCTCCCATTTGCAGCGGGAGATCTGGTCAGTCATCGTCTGCGGCAGCTTGCAACTAAAGCCTCGTTCTTGGGTGAAGTTTCCTTTATCTTCACCAACCTTTTCCTTGCCTTTGGATGTGGCAGGGGCCCGTTTTCTCTTTTGGCTGGGGCTTGCTGCATTGCCTTCTTCTAGCTCTCTGATGGTCAGCGCAGTAGTTTTGACGCTGCGACGCTGGGGCAGAGGGAGATTATCCTCTGAGTCGTGCGATTCTGCCCCATGCGATGGAGAGCTCAGAGCTGCTGCGATGGCAGCCAAACTTGCTGCGGCTAACTCTTCCGCAGCCCTATCTTGCGCCTTTTTAGCGGCGCGCTCTTTCTCTTTTTCCACTTCATCTTCTGCGGCGGCCTTGCGGGCAACTTCATCTGCCGCAGCCTTTGCTTCCATTTCTCTCTAGCGTAGGGCTTGGCCTTCTGCGCCCAACTCCCCCAACAGGGAGTTCCATGCAGCCTCCTCACTCTCAGAAAACTGCAGTGAAGGAGGGCTAGCGGAGGTTGAAGGAGGAAAAGGGTTTGAGACAGTGGTGGGGGCAGAAGAGGATGAAGGGGATGGGTCGGAGGCTAGAGTGGCAGAGGAGTTAGGTGGCGACAAGAGAGGTAGTGATGGAAACGGGGAAGGAAATGAAGTGAGGTTTCGTCGGGCGAGGAGGTTAGGAGTGGGGATAAGGGTGACGGGCTGGATTTGGAACGAAGAGGTATCGAGGGGGGCTAGATCTAGCACCTCCATGGTTTCTGTTCTGGCAGTGGACGATGTGGTGGCTGGGATGGCTGGGCTGTTCTCGACGGGCCTTTCGTCGTCAACCACTTCAGGCTCTTCGTCTTGGCTGACGGCCTCTTCTTCTTCGCCTAGTATGCCATTTTCCTCGTCGGACAAGATGACGATGTCTCTGTGGGGGCCCTCGACTTTCGGCGAAGAGGGAGCTGCGTCATCGGCGTAACCGACGACGGAGAGGTTTTGGGAATCAGACATGGTGGCTTAGGGTTTTCAAGAGAGAAAGTGAAAGGGTTTCGATTTCTAAATTTGGCAAGAAGAATAAGATGCAAATAAAGAGAAGAAACACGCTGCCTTGTGGTTTTTATACTAGTGTTGCAATTCCAGAGTGGGGTAAAAATATGGTAAAGATAGACTCTAGAATACTGTGCAAGCATACACAATCCGCAGCAAGTGATAAGTAATTTATCGTATCCACGGGTCTGAATAGCTCTCACTTTATCTATTTTGTATAACTCCTTAATGGTTTCAAGGTTTGTTAAAATGATTGATTTTTTATAAAATGCTGAAGCAAAAGAAATGACAAAACAGAAAGTAAACAAGTTGCAATTCTGAAGTGGTTAAAATTATAGATAAAATTCACCTCAAAATACTGTGCAAGTATACACAATCTAGCAGCAAGTGATAAGTATTTATCGTATCCACAGGGTCTTGAAATTGCCTACCTCTATTGATTTAATTTGCCTTTTTAGTGATTTCAAATGGTTGGTTAAATTGATTGGGTTTTTGAAATGCTGAAACAAAAGAAATACGAAAGCAGTAAATGATTACGACTAGAGAAAACAGAATGGAAACAGACACAGATTAAGACTTATGTAATTGTTTATAAAGATGATCCAGCAATTCTTTTGATCCATCAATCTCTCGCAGTCTTATCAGCGGGATCCTCCCAGAACTCCAGATTTTTTGGAATATGTTTCAACTCCAATGAAGCCCTTCCGATCAAGCGTTAAACAATTGACTATCCCTAGTTCAACTACTGGCGTCCACCAACTCATAATGGTCTAACGTAAATTATTGCCACACAACTCCTAAATCACATCCCTGAAACTAGGAGAAGCTATACATACCGGGTAGCTAGGCGGGCACATAATGAAATTGAAGAACGACAATAACTCAAGATGACATAATCAAATAGAATTTCAAGATTTTATAAATATAACAATCACACAATTCTTAACCCATGCCTACAAAGATATTAGTTCATGATTGCAAACATAAAATACGTTACAATCTCGATAAGCACATCCATAATGCAAAATACACAAGAAATACTAATCCTTTTAGTAATTGGGGAGATGAAACGACTGCTCCAAACCACCAAGAACATGGAAGAACTTCGTCTTCTTGAGAGGAATCGCACTTGGTCTTCTTAGATCTCCATTCTACCGTCAATTCGGCCTCTAGCCGATTGATTCGGTCTCCCAATTGTGAATGAGTTTATCTCTGACGGCTCCTCCTTTTATAAGATGAGGTTTAACCTAATTAGGTTAATTTAGACACGTGGAGTGACTTCCCAGCCGGATTAGTCCGAGATCAATGCTTAAATCGCCACCTCATTTAATGAATCACGTGCAACTCACGTGGCCCGTTTTGCTAATATTTTGCAGGAGCATCAGACTTTGCTCTCTCAATCTTGTCAGCATTCATTTTTCTGCAAAAGAAACTCCAAAGCATCAATTCTTATAATTAGGCTAAAACACAATAAATCCATCTAATAACACACCCAAATGGCACAATTACGATATAAATCATCATAGAATAAGGTAGAAATAACTCCCTTTTGGAGAGTTATCACGTTGCAATTCCAGAGTGGGGTAAAAATATGGTAAAAATAGAATCTAGAATACTGTACAAGCATACACAATCCGCAGCAAGTGATAAATAATTTATCGTATCCACGGGGCTGAATAGCTCTCACTTTATCTATTTTGTATAACTCCCTAATGGTTTCAAGGTTTGTTAAAATGATTGATTTTTGAAAAAATGTTGAAGCAAAAGAAATGACACAACAGAAAGTAAACAAACAAAGCAGACAGGTTGGAAACAGGCGTTGGTCAGGATTTTAGTAATTGTTTTAAAAGATGCTCTAGCAAAATTATTGGTTAGGCAATTCTCTTGCAGTCTTATTAGCAGGATCCTCTTGGAACTCTGGATTTTTTGGAATGTGTTTCAACTCCAATGACGTGCTACCGATCAAGCACTAGGCAACTAGTCAGCCCTAACTCAGTCACTGGCACTAAGAAGTGGTATCCATACCGGCTGGCCAGGCGGGCATAAAATAGAAATATGCACAACAATTAATCAAGATGCTCAAATCAACATATATTGCATAGAGAATGAAGCACGACAATTACATAACTCCTAACCAACACCTAAGTAAATTTAGCTCATAAGATTCATCATAACACACGCTACAATCTGAGTATGTGCATCCATAACTACAAGAAATTACAAGAAAGGTTAATTCCCATGATCAAATCCGTAGTTGATGGTCTTCTTGAAGTCTTCAATCTTTCCTCCTCTATTCGGCTTCCAAAGATGGAAATTGGAAATGACTTTCTCCAAAAAATGGAATGTCTTTGACTTGAGACGGCTCTCCATTTTATAGAATGAAGGCAAACCCTAATTAGGTCAAATTGTACACGTGGAAGGTTCTCTAAGCTTCTTAGGTCCAAAAATAGCTCAACTAACTTCAGTTCATTAAAATGGATTACGAGCTGTTACGTGGCAATTTTGCTCCCTACTTTGCTGGATCACAGATTTTACTCCCTCAAGTCGCTCAGCATTATTTTCTGCACAAAATAACTTCCCAAGCATCCATTCTTCCAAATGGGTTAAAACATATAATATTCATCTAAAAGCAACCCTATTTAGCATAAATGACACACAAAACACTATAGAACTAAGGCCTAAGTAACTCCCTTTTGGAGAGTTATCAACTAGCGCAGAGGAATTTCAAAGGTTTTGGAGCAATGATGCCCTTTCACATCCCATGCATACGGAATAGTTATGATGAATGTGGGAGAATGTGGGAATCGCCTTGGGCATCGTGCAACGGCTGAGATGACGGGGCTCATTAATGGTGAAATGATAAGTGCTCGTCCCCCAACGCGGATAACTTGATTAAGAAATGGGGCATGCGCTAAGGTCTTTTGCAAGGCTCTAACCTACCAAAATAACTAACACAATAAAAGTAAAGAATGCGGAAAGAAAATGAACAATAAAAACTCTGACCTGCGGGTGCTCTCTTTATGCGCTAGGTCCTGCCGCAACTGAGAGCACTCTCTTCCTGGACCTAATTCTTCTCTTCGTATCATGGTGGGTCAGTTAAAAGGACGATCTCAACAACCTCGTCATGGGTCCCATCAATGTATGGTTTGATCCGTTGTCCGTTGACCTTGAAAATTATTTTTCCGTCCGCAGAATATAAGTCCACGGCCCCGCACGGATATGTCTTATGGATAATGTAGGGTCCGAACCACCTTTGATTTCAGTTTTCCTGGAAAAAGACGTAGACGAGAGTTAAATTACAGTACCTTCATTCCTTCTTTTAGTGCGTTTTTGCAGATTCTTCTTTCATGCCAATGCTTTTGTTTTTCTCTATTAATTTTGGCATTTTCGTTGGCACTTCTTCTGAATTCCTCCAATTCTGATAGTTGGCGCAATCGAGCTCGTCCTGCCGCAACTAGATCGAAATTTAGGCGTTTCAATGCCCAATGCGCTCTATATTCAAGCTCCAGCAGCAAGTGGCACGCTTTTCTAAACACCAACGCATAGGGTGACATCCCTATAGGTGTTTTGAATGTCGTGCGATATGCCAATAGCGTATCTTCTAGATGCTGCGCCCAGTCTTTCCTTCCTGCACCGATTACTTTTTCAAGAATTCTTTTAATTTGTCTGTTGGATACCTCAGCTTGACCATTTCTTTGGGGGTGATTAGCTGTTGCGATGTGGTGTTTTACATTGTACTTCAGCAAGAGCTTGCTCATGATCCGGTTCACAAAATGAGTTCCTTCATCGCTAATGAGTCTGCGTGGCACTCCATATCTTGTGAAAATATTTCTTTTAAGGAATCTGGCCACGGTTGCCATATCATTGTTGACACAGGCAATTTCTTCCACCCATTTGGTGATATAGTCAACCGTCAGGAGGATGTATTGAAATCCTTGCGATGAAGGGAATGGTCCCATGAAGTCTATTCCCCAAACGTCGAACGGTTTTATTTCCACCATGTAGTTTTGAGGCATCTCATTTCTTGCGCTAATGTTGCCTGTGCGTTGGCACTTGTCGCAATGATCCACGTGCTTCCTTGCGTCATGAAATAAGGTTGGCCACCAATAGCCACTTTGTAGTACCTTGGTCGCAGTGCGTTGTCCTCCAAAATGGCCTCCATAAGGAGACTCGTGGCATGCTTCTAAAATCTTCAGCCCATCTCGCTATCCAATGCATCTTTGAATTTTTTTGATCTGGTCCTCTGCGGTACAGAAAAGGGTCATCCCACAAATAAAATTTTACTTCATGAAAGAATTTCTTACGCTGCTGCGCTGAGTATTCTTCGGGCACAACTCCTGTGGCGAGGTAGTTTGCCACATCAGTAAACCAAGGCACGTCTTCCTCAATTTTCAGTAGCTTTTCATCTGGGAATTCTTCTGCGATGGGAGTGTCAGGCGCATCCACCTTTTCAGGGTTGTCCAGCCGCGACAGATGGTCAGCTACTTGGTTTTCACTCCCTTTTTTGTCCTTGATCTCCAAATCAAATTCTTGTAGCAACAAAATCCATCTAATCAGTCTTGGCTTTGCGTCATTTTTTTGCGATTAGGTACTTGATGGCCGCATGATTAGTGTAAACAGTAACCTTGGAGCCAATTAAGTACGCACAAAATTTATCGAACGCATAAACAACAGTTAATAATTCCTTCTCGGTGGTTGTGTAATTAATCTGCACCTCATTTAATGTTTTGCTGGCATAAAAAATGGGATGAATTGACTTCTCTCTCTTCTGCGCTAGCACTGCGCCAATCGCCACATTGCTTGCGTCACACATTAGGACGAATGGTTCCGCCCAATTAGGGGTTGTAAGCATGGGCGCAGTTACTAACGCATGCTTCAAATCACAGAAAGCTTTCATGCACTCTTTTGAAAATTCAAATTTTTTGTTTGCCTCCAATAATGTTCACAAGGGCTTCGTTATGTGCAAGTTTTTAATGAAACGACGATAGAAACCCGCATGTCCTAGGAAACTGTGAATTCCTTTGATAGACGTGGGCGGCGGCAGTTTTTCAATCACATCAATCTTCGCCTTATCAACTTCTATTCCCGCCTTTGATATGCGGTGGCCCAAAACTATTCCTTCTTCTACTATGAAATGGCCTTTTTCCCAGTTCAGTACCAAGTTCGTTTCTTCGCAGCGCATCAGAACGCGTTCCAGCTGCGTCAGGCAATCTGCGTAAGAATTTCCATAAACCGAAAAGTCTTCAATCCATGAAGACTTCCACTGATTTTTCCAGCAGATCTGAGAAAATGGCCATCATGCATCTTTGAAATGTTCCTGGCGCATTACATAATCCAAACGACATTCTTCTGAACGCAAATGTACCATAGGGGCAAGTAAAAGTAGTCTTCTCGTGATCTTATGGCGCAATAGATATTTGATTATATCCGGAGTATCCATCTAGAAAGCAGTAGTAAGCTTGTCCTGCAAGTCTGTCTAACATTTGGTCAATGAAGGGGAGAGGGAAATGATCCTTCTTAGTGATTGCGTTTAGCTTGCGGTAGTCCATGCACACGCGCCAACCAGTGATGGTCCGCAATGGAATTAACTAATTCTTCGCATTTGTGACTACCGTCATTCCTCCCTTCTTTGGCACACACTGCACTGGGCTTACCCATCTACTATCTGCGATGGGATAAATAACTCCTGCGTCTAGCCACTTGATGATTTCCTTGCGCACTACCTCCATCATCGCAGGATTCAACCCCCTCTAACGCTCAACAAACTCGTTAGATTCATCTAACAATCGGATCTTGTGCATGCAGTACGAGGGGCTTATTCCCTTGATGTCTGCAAGACTCCATACAATAGCACCTTTGTGTCTGGCCAAAACCTGCGTCAATAGTTTTTCTTGAGATAAATTTAGTTTTGAAGAAATGATTACCGGTAGAGATTCTCCTTCGCCTAAAAATTTGTATTTCAAATGCGCTGGGAGAGGTTTAAGTTCCAGCGTAGGGGGCTGCACAATAGATTGTAAGGTGAGCTCCCAGTCTTCGAGGTTTAATGCATGGACTTTTTTGTTGGCCTGCGCCATGATGCAACAATCATCCGCTTCACTGCGTTCTGATTCTTGTTTTCTTCTTCTCTCGCAGCTTTGAGCACATTCATTTGCAGAATCTCCATTGGGGAACAAACATCTATGCGCGCAACTGCTTCGCTTTCTTTAGGCTCATCTGGATATTTTAATGCGTTGAACATGATAAGACCAATTTGTTATACACTTGGAATCTCCCAATTTGCTTATCTTAGTTGAATTCCTGGCGAAAAATGCTTTAAAATGAGTATAATATGTCTATAAGTCCTCACCGGAGCTTTGGAAGCAATTCGGGGCTAAAACGAGCGAAACCGGAGCGTAAAATGACCATTTTGCCCCTGGAGCCGTCGCAGCGTCGAGACGCTCGTCATCAGAGTCGAGACGCTTGCCTCACAGAGTCGAGACGCTAGGGCAATCCAAGAAATATTTTCCAAAATTGAAGGGACAGCGTCGAGACGCTTGTCGCAGCGTCGCGATGCTAGGCAGTTTTCCAGAATTAATTTTTTCCTATTTTGGCTGGAAATTTTCCTTCTTTGAAGACCCAATTCAGCACCATTCTACCACGAATTGAAGGCCAAGAAAACTCTATAAATAGAGGCCTTTGGTGTAGGTTTAGAATCATCCCATCATCCCTCAATTCATCCCTCACTACAATTTTGTAGCCACTTTTCTCTTTACTTTTCTAGAGTTCTTTTAAGTTTTCTTAGTCCGTGGGTCGGTTGATCGAGCCTCGAGCTTGGAGGTGCTTGTCTATGGCCAACTAAGCTCGGATCGTTGTAATCGGGACCTCAGTTTGTAAGTTTGATTTAATTTTATGAGATTTCTATTCTTAATTACTTAGTTAATTGTCTCTGTGATTTTAGTTCTTTGCATACAAGTTTAGATTGTGGTAGGAAAGATTGACAACCTTGATCGCGCCCTATCTAAATTTACTTGCTAAATCTAAGTAGCAAATAGGCTAACGTTATGATATTACGCATGCGTCCCTAAAACTAAATGATTTAATCAATTGTAATTGTGGTTTGTTTCCCGTTGCATGTGAATTAATTCGGCTAGATCCCAATGCGGTTTAGATTAGTTAATAGGTCAATTAATTAATTTAAACTAGAATCAAACTTAGCGTTTGCATGTTTGTGATAGTTGGATCATGGCTCTCGGTTTGTTGCCGGAGTACGCCAGACTTAGATAGTTAATTAAATATCAATTGATAATCGATGAGTGAAATTAATCAAACTTAACGCCGAGTTCAACCCCGATTACAGTGATCCTCGTGGTAAGATCAACTAACCCCACCTTTACTTTCCTTGCATTTAATTTTCCTTATTTATTTTCATGTCTTTACTTTATGTCTTAATCTTTTATCAATAAACCCCCCGTTTTTTTGGTTACCTCAAAAACACAAAAGAATTTAGAAATAAACCGATTGTTCCCTATGAACGATCCCGACCACTACTGCTACAAGTTAGCTTTAGGAATCGTGGATTATAAATTTATTTGACAAGAGACCGCGACAATCTCTTCCGTCAGAACGCATTAAAAACTACCTTCTAGTCATTCATGTGCATGGTTAGTTATCCTTTTTGAACATCAATAAGCGCCTGGCCGGTTGCTAGGAATGGTCGTCCCAGAATAATGGGAACCTCTCTGTCTGCTTTATGATTAAGAATAATGAAGTCAGTTGGAAAAATAAATTTGTCAACCTTTACCAGAACATCTTCGATCTTTCCTTCAGGATGCACTATAGATCTATCTGCGAGTTGAAGCGTGACAGTGGTTGGGCGTGCTTCTCCAATCCCTAGGCGCTTGTATACAGATAAGGGCATCAAGTTGATGCTCGTGCCAAGATCACATAATGCTCTTCCAACGTCGATTCCTCCAATTGAGCAAGGGATGGTGAAACTTCCAGGATCCTTAAGCTTGGGTGGGAGTTTGTTTGCTAGTATTGCGCTGCATTCACTGGTTAACGCAATCGTTTCGAATTCCTTCCAGGGTCTTTTGTTGGTCAAGATATCCTTTAAGAATTTTGCATAACTGCGCATTTTTTCCAACGCTTCCACCAATGGAATATTGATGTGAAGTTCTCGCAGGACATTTAGGAATTTCTTGAACTGTGCCTTATCATTTTTCATTCTTAACCTTTGCAGAAAGGGAATTGTGGGCTTGTATGCGTCAGGTTCTTTTTTAGCTTGCTTCTCTTCCTTCTTGGGCTCTGCTTCAGCTGCCTCTACATTATCTTCTTGCTCCTAAACATTGTTTGATCTGGTCGCAGTTCCTTTTGATTCTTCCTACGCTGGCGCAGGATCACAAGGCAGAAGCTGATTTCCACTACGGAGAGTCAATGCGTGGCAATGTTCCTTTCCTTTTGGGGCCTCTGTGTTGCTTGGCAGTGTTCCCGCAGGTCTATTCTTTAGTTCTGACGCAAGTTTTCCAACTTGTATTTCCAAATTCCGTAAGGATATGACTTGACTCTGGACTATCGCATCGTTCTTGGCCATGTATTCTTTTTGGCTTGCCATGAACTCCTTCATCATTGTCTCCAGTGAGTTTGACGATGATGCTCCTTGGTTGCTTCCACTTGCGTTGGTGGTGCACTGAAACTGTCCCTGCGATGGTTGCTCATTGTTAGTATTAAACTGTCTGGGCGCAGGATTTGTGTTACCTTTTGTGACTGTTTGGATGATTTCTCCATCCAGGGTTGTATGTATTTGAAAATAGATTGTTGCACACAGCTCATTGCGGTCCCACAAAGAACACTGATTCTGGGTTAGAAGGGCACTGGTCATGCGTGTGTCCTTCTCCGCAGATTCCGCATCCTACTGCGTTGAGTTGTGCTATTAAAGGTGTTGTGCTTGCTGTCAGCGCATCCATCTTTGTAGTCAACGCATCAATTTTGGCATTTACTGAGGTCAATGGATCAACTTCAAAACCTCCTGAACTGGTCTTCACTGGTCTTTTTCTTTTGTCTTCTGCGGTGCCCCACTCATAATTGTTTCACGCAATGCGGTCAAGAATTGCATGAGCTTCATTGTAAGTTTTTCTGAGGAGTGCACCGTTAGCAGATGAATCCACTAATACTTGTGAATTTTTGTTTAGTCTGACATAGAAGGTTTCCAACTGAATACAATGTGGCAATCCGTGATGTGGGCATCTTTGCAACAGATTTTTAAAGCGTTCCCATGCATCACTGAGCGTCTCATCTTCCATCTGAGCGAAAGTCATGATTTCCTTTCTAAGTCTTGAGTTTGCTGTCGGAGGTAAGTATTTTTCCAGAAACTTCTAAGCTAGATCATTCCATGTAGTAATGGAATTTGCTGGTTGTTGATTTAACCAGACTTTTGCAGCATCTCTCAGGGAATAGGGAAAAAGGATAACCTGTAGCTGCTCCTGGGTTACTCTCGAAATGATGAACTTGTTGCAGATATCCAGGAATGATTTTAGCTGCGAGTGTGGATCTTCAGCCACACTTCCTCCAAATTGCCCTGCAGCAGTTAGCATTTGGAACATTACTAGCTTGAGCTCGAACCTTTCAGTCTCCAAGGTCGGTTGTACTATTCAAGGATTAAAATTGTTGTTTGCAAGAGCTGCATAATCTCTGATTCCTCTGGCTCTATCGTCAGCCATTTGTATGGGGTTTACTGGTAGATTCAGTGGGTTAGGTGCTGCCATTTCTCGTGGTTGCTCGATTACTGGTCTTTGAGCATGCCGATTTCTTCTTCTTCTTCTATGATAAGTTCGGTCAATCTTTGGGTCAATCTCTATATTGAGATGGCGAGCAGCACGCATACAATATTGCTTACCTGGAGAAAAATACTCAATAGGAAACAAGGCGAATAATACCAAACGGAGTGTTATGTCAAAAAGAATATTAAAAACTTGGTTGCCTTCCCCGGCAACGGAGCCAAAAACTTGATCGCTTTTCAGAAGGTCGATTAATTAATACAGAATTGTCGCTGATATGCATTAACCCAAGTATAAATTAACACACAATCAAGTAGTACCTAGAGAGTTCTAGGGTTGAATCCACAGGGAAGGACGGTTAAAGATTTAATAACTTACTGACTAAATTCTTACAAGCATGGTATCATAGCAATTGGAAAAAGAGGTTGATTGGAAATGGTTGTTAAAACAGTGCATTAAACATAAAATATGCGATGGGCTAAAGAAAATATCAGATGACAAGAATATCAAGGCTTTTACTGCGGCGACCGCATGCGTTTATAAGTAATCTTATAGCGCATACTTTGACTAATTGATCCATTAATGCCTAAGTGAGAAATAATCATGAGATTCCCTTCCGGTACTACTCATGCGTTTGGTGTAGAACTAACAACTGTTTTGTTAAATTAGCTCATGCGTTGGTTCGATTCTCTAATAACTTGCAAGTGACTGCGTTAGTCCTAAAACAGTCTAAGATCATTCATGCACTATCTTATTGCGCCAGTATTAGTTTTAACACTACCAAGACTACATGCAATGTGCTAGCTTGCTCTACTTAGATAATTCCACATGCGTTACCTGTCAGGGATTTATCATGCTGCTACCACATCCGGCTGGCCAGGCGGGAGTTAGTAATGAAAACATTATTGCATCTAAGTAGAAAGAATTAATTTCTCATTTAATCAAAGTGTACACATGCAAAATAAACTTATCACCGCATGGGTGCCTATGCTAAGCCTTGATAAAAATAATTTAGCTCATGCTGAAACATAAATACACCAAGTAATACATCCTAGCGCAATAGTAATTCTACCCTGCGACAGTATTCTTTCTCCTGGTCTCTTTCTCTTCGCTCTCTGATCTCGCCTCCTCTTCTCTTCTTAGGCAGGTGGATGCTTCTTATAGGCAGAGGAGGCTGACTTCTCCAAGAAATTGGCATGCGTGCCCCAGTTATCTTTCGCCAGCTAGCACATCAATCATACGTCAGCGCGATCTTTTCATCCAGCTTTCTGATGACATGCAAAAATGTCATCATTTTCCTATTAATTTTAGCTAGTTTTATGCATGAATTGTGTGCTTTAATGCCATTTTCTGTTTAAATTTCAGAAAACCGAGTCAAAGAAGAAAAATCAGAATTTTGAGAGATTTTAGATGATTTTGGAGGCTTTTGGAGCAATTTGAAGAATTACATTGAAGACCCAAATCCAAAAAGCCAAGAAGAATGAGTTAGAAGCCCAAATTCTTGAATTCCAAGCCTTAAATTATCAAGTTGGGTCAAGAAAAGAAGCCAAGACCCATTACATTGAAGCATTTGGGCCAAAGAAAATGAAGGAGGCCCAAAAATTGAGTCAAAATCGGGCAATTCATTGAAGATCAAGGCCTAGCGTCGATACGCTAAGCCTTGAGCGTCCCGGCGCTAGGCAACTATGCAGAAAAATCCAGAAAATGGGGTAGCGTCGCGACGCTGTCCATGTAGCGTCTCGACGCTACGACGACTTGGAGCCCAAGAAAAGATGACGTCAGAGCGTCGCGACACTGTGACGTAGCGTCTCGACGCTACGCCTGCTGGGAGCCTATAAAAGGAGCCATTTGCATCCAAGTTTTGTGTGCCAATTTGTGGGTTTTCACCCCATTCTAGAATCCACACTAAAATTGGGGATTTTTGGGAGAGTTTTAGAGCTTTGTTGAAGATCTTTGGAGCTCGAGATCGATGGAGGTCGGCGCGGGATCGAGGAGATCGACACTTTTATGAGCATTTCTCTTCCCTTTTCCTTTATGTTTTAGTTTCTAGAATTGTTGTGATTAGGAATTATTGAATTTTAGTGATTATGAGTAGTAAATTCCTAAATTCTATGAGATTGATTTAGATGTTGAACCTTTGCTTGATTAATGAATTTATTTGGTTTAATTGTCATTATTGTTCATTTGTGCATTTTGTCCGTAATGCTTTTAATCAACTGATCACTGATTAAATGAATCGTTACTAAGCGAAAACTCGACGGAGAGAAGCTTAGACTAGAACTGAATGCATGACTAACGCTTATTTACCCGGGTGACACGGGATAAAATAAATAACGTTAGAGGTTGTACTGAAGGGTCGTAATGCCATGCTAAGTAAATAAAGATGAGACTGAAAGGAGATTCTTTATTGAAAGGTATGAGATAGGAGGAGACCGACAGGAGAGTCCTTGTCATTAGGCTTCTAGACTTATGAATCAAATGATTAGTTAATCCATATTAGTTAATTGATTAAGCATTAAAGGTCCAATTGTCGAAATCAACCACTCTAGAATTATCCCACCAAATTGCGTCTCCATTTATCTTTTGCTTTCTAGATTAACTTTTAGTTTATTCTTTTCGGCATTAGATTTTGTTCTCTAAATAAAGCTAAGCAAGATTATTCGCGGTAATTAATTGAATAAATCCAATCCCTGTGGAGACGATACTCTATACTCAAAATCACTATATTACTTGTGACGACCCGTACGCTTGCGGTTAGCAACACTTTCCTTGTACGAATGCTCTGGGATCGATGCCTGCGCTGAAGAAAACTTGGGCAACAAAACAACTATGATTTTTGTGCATTAGCGGCTAAAATTGTACAATTTCCTACCACATCTATAAATAACGCCTTTGAAAGAAAACTATCGCAATTTCCTTATTCTTATGCGCTAGATTGGCGCGACTATGATTTTTTTAGCCTTATTTAGCTGAACTTTAAGGGAGAAATAACTTGCAACATGACCCTCTCTACTGAAATGGTACTGTCGTGGGTTGTGGGAATCAGTATGTTTTTAATAAAGTGAAGCCACACTACCGATTCTGGCTTGAGATCACTTGGCACTAATGTCTTCACCTTTGTTTGAGATTCCTTCCATTGAACTCCTTTGTTGGCCACCATTTTCAATGCTTCTTTCATCTGCTTGGTCGAGGGGTTCTTAATTGCATCATTTCCTCATGGATGTAAGGGTGTCTTGATCCGGTACACCCTGTTGATGTCAACAGAAGAAAAACCGACCATCTTACCTCTCACCACTGCCATGCCCATGCTCTCTTCCCTCAAACCAGCATAGAACTCTTGAATTAGAGGCACCACAACCTCCTGAGGGTGAGCACAAAACTCCTGTCATTTGTACTGAATGATGACTTTAGTTACAAAGTTTGGCAAAGTCCCTGCCCTGTTTGAGAATCCTTTCTCGTTCAAGAAGTCTCTTTTTCTCATAATCTCCATCTTCTCCTGGAAGTTAACATCCTTGAAGACTTCTGGGAACGGATTCTTTGGAGATGGAGCTTTAGGTGATTTGGTTTTTGGTTTGACAGGTGTGGAGGTAGGAGGAACTGCAGGAGAGGCGTCCATGGACCTTATCCTCGACCTCTTGGCAAAAATGGGGTCATTCTTATTCTTTGTCCTTCTCTCAGCTCTCAATTCTCTTCTTTCTTTTTCTTTCTCAAGAAGTTGGAGTTCAGCAGCCAACCTCCTGAGTTCTTCGTCTTCTTTTCTCTCTTTTTCAGCTTGAATGGCCTTCTCGGCCTCTTGTTTTTCTTCTTCCTTCTTTTTCTCAGCTTCCCTTTCCTCTTCCAAGTCTTTTTTTCGTGCAAACTCATCTTCATCCCTCATATTTTGATTTTCCATCTCTTTTTCAGCCCTTAATTCCCACAGTGCATCTTGCTCAGCACTATATCCTTCGGCAATAATGAGGGCTTGTGCAACGACCTATCGGATCATCTCCTCGAACACATCTGTTGCCATCCTTGCCATTTTAAGGGGCTCAATGACCAGAGGCTTCACAGGTGCAGCCTTCTTTGAATCCTTCTTCCTTGCACTGTAAGTTACAAAAGGCTTGTCCCTGCAAGAAGAAGTTGGGTTAGTAGAAGGGTTAGAAACCTTACCCATTGGAGTCTCTCTTTGTCGAGAGCTTTCTCCCACTTTGGTGGCTTCTTCAGCATCACGCAATCGAGCTTCTTCTTCAAGTGCCGCACACTTTTGGGCTCCCATCTCACGAATTATCGCAAACCATTCCCTCGAGCGTTTTCTCAACTGTTGGCCTGCAGATTTTTGGGTTTTGTGGAGGGAATCAGTGCGTGTGGACCTTCTTGGACGAGAACTACTCGGATTCTCCCTCGAGGTGGCCGACATTGTCGAGGAAGAAGGAGTTTGAACAGTGGTTCTTTGGTCCGCAACAACTGACGAATTACCCGTGGGTCTCGTGCCTCTCGTTCTGTGCATGCTTGCTTCGGGTTGCTCTTCTTAGCGTCGAGCATCTTGATCAGCACTTTGGGCATGTTGATTACTATGAGATCGAGTAATCTTGCGAGATGTTGATGATTTCAGCGTGTTCTTCATGATTCTTGCTTGTGGGTTTCGGTTTCAAGAGAGTGAAGTTGGAGAGTTTGGTGAAGTTGACTTGAAGGCAAAAGGTCTAAGTGTTTGGTGAAGAAGGAAAGCACTTAAGTCAGCTATTTATAAGTTTCTCAAAATTAGGTCACGTAACCTTCATTTAAATGACGTCACTGCCTTTTACCATCTGGGAAATTCGATTGCATTTCCAAATGCACTGGAAAGAAATGCGATCACATTTTCCCCAGTTTTCTTCCTCCTTTAGTATTATTTTCACTTGGTTTCTTTTCTCCATTTTATGGCTGAAACAATAATACACCTGTTAAAATGTTCACACACTTAAACATGGTTATTCATTTCTTTTTCTTAAATAGACACAAAATAACTTGGTCTTTTCAAACTCCCAAGTAAATCCCCAAGAAAAGGTGTTCCCTACGGTCAACTTAAATACCTTTTCCTAGACAGGATTTTCCTAGATAGAGTTGTACTCTTGTCCATATATTTCGTTATCCTATCTATTTTATTTTTATCATTTATTATAAATCCACATAATGTACAAAAAGTAAAATTTCAGAGATAGAAGTCATACCAGATAAATCACAGCTACGGGGGCTTCTTCGACCCCAAAATTCTTCCCTTAATAGGGTTTAATTCTTTGTCCATTCACCTTGAAATGCATGCCTTGCTGGTCCATCAGCTCTACGGTTCCATAATCAAAGATTCTCACGATCTCAAATGGTCCTGACCATCTTGATTTCAGTTTTCCCATAAATAACTTAAGTCTGGAATTAAAGAGTAGCACTTGTTGACCCTTATGGAACTCCTTTGGATGAATTCTTCTGTCATGCCATCTTTTGACCTTCTCCTTATATAGTTTTGCATTCTCATAGGAGAAGTGTCTGAGCTCTTCCAGCTCATTCAATTGTAACTTTCTCTTGATTCCGGCTTTGTCCATGTTGAAATTGAACTTCTTCAATGCCCAGTAAGCTTTGTGTTCCAACTCAAGCGGTAAGTGACAGGCTTTTCCAAATATAAGTCGATACGGAGACATACCTAAGGGTGCTTTGTATGCAGTTCTGTGAGCCCATAACGCCTCGTCAAGCTGAAATGACCAATCCTTTCGGGAAGGGTCCACCGTCTTTTCCAAAATAGCTTTGATCTCCCGATTAGAGAGCTCTGCTTGACCATTCGTTTGAGGATGGTAAGCAGTGGCTACTCTATGCTTGATATTATATCTGCAAAATAGGTTGGCTATCATCTTGTTTAAAAAGTGAGATCCTTCATGATGAAACGAGGGGTTCCGTATCTTGTGAAAACATTCTTCATGAAAAATTTCTTCACCACCTTTGCATCATTTGTTGTTGTAGCTATGGCCTCGATCCACTTTGATACGTAATCAACTGCAAGAAAAATGTAAATGTTTCCAAAGGACGACGGGAATGGGCCCATAAAGTCTATCCCCCATATGTCGAAGATTTCTACTTCAAGTATGAAATTTAGAGGCATTTCACTCTTGGCTGTCAGATTCCCGATTCTTTGACACTGATCACAGTTCTTTGTGAAGAGGTGTGCATCTTTGAAGAGACTAGGCCAAAAGTACCCCGATTGAAGGACTTTGGTTGCAGTCTTTAGTCCGACAAAGTGTCCTCCATATGGAGTCGAGTGGCAGGCTTCCAATATGAGTGGTACTTCTTCTTCTGTTACGCACCGTCTAATTATTTGATCTGGACCTAGCTTGTACAAGTATGGCTCGTCCCAATAGTAGTCTTTGACATCTTTCAGAAACTTCTTAAGCTGTTGCGCAGTTGCTTCCGGGGGCTTTAGTCTACTGACTAAGTAGTTCACATAATCTTCAAACCATGGGAGTTCAACTGCTCTTACTGTCAGAATTTGCTCATATGCAAACAATTCTTGAATATCCAGCCCTTTCTCCACTTGCGCTTCCTCCCCAAGTCTTGATAGGTGGTCTGCTACTTGATTCTCGGTTCCCTTTCTATCCTGGATTTCAATGTCAAACTCCTGCAAAAGTAAAATCCACGGATTAATCGGGGCTTGGCATCCCTTTTAGAAAGCAAATTTTTGAGAGCATAATGATCAGTATGAACTATGACTTTAGTTCCCACTAGGTAGGATCTAAATTTGTCAAAACCAATACTACTGCAAGTAATTCTTTTTCTGTGACAGTATAGTTTAACTGAGCCTCGTTGAGCGTTTTACTTGCAAAATAAATAGGTTGCACAATATTTCCTCTTTTCTAACATAGTACTGCTCCAATTGCAAAGTCGCTAGCATCACACATCAACTCAAATGGTTGGGTCCAATCAGGTTCAATTATGATCGGCGATGTACTGAGTGCATTCTTTAAAGTCTCGCAAGCTTGCTTACAATCTTCATTAAATTTGAACGGTCTATCTACTTCGAGTAACCTGCACAACGGTTTAGAAATTTTAGAGAAATCTTTAATGAATCTTCTGTAAAAACCTGTGTGGCGTAGTGATGTGGACTTTTCCTACCGCAAGCGCACGGGTCAAGTAATAATATAGTAATTTTGTCAATCGAATGTCGTCCTCTGGATTGGATTTTAAATTAGACTAAGTACTGTGAATAATCATGTTCAATTTTATCTAGGGACCGAAAAGTAGTGAAATCTAGAAAACTATGGTGATGCAAATTAAAGATTGGAGATTCAATTGAAAGAACACTTAGGGAATTGATTTCGTCAGTTTAGTTTAGGATTGATTTTAGGGAATGAATTATAACACACAATTATTTTATGAGTCTAAGAACCTTTAATCACAACTACCTCTCCCGAGCATAATTGATTCTCATGCATCTAACTCACTTGATATCCCTATCTAAGTTCATTAACATCCAAGGCTTTTAGTTCTTTTGACCAATTCTAAAGTTATTCTAAATTCTGCCACAAGCTTAGAAAGTCTACTTTAGTCATGCAATCTTAAGCAAGTCTACGTTAAATCCCCTCTCTCGAGCAAGACTTAACACTTAGATCATTCAACTAGTGGCCAATTAATTGAAAGCATATAAACATGATTGCAAACATAAAACAATTGCACAATTCATTCCATAAATCAATCCATAAACTTGGACTACATCAATCCCTAAGTAACAAGCTTAGCTACTCATACATGGCGTTACAAGATAAACTAAGCATGATATGTTGGGTTTAATGTCCTATAAACTCGTAGTTTGTAAATCATTAAACATATTTCTATTTCCAATAAAGTCGTTATTGAGGATATTCAGTAAAAGATGTTATTGAATATGTAAATTGCGAATGATTAACCTAAATCCAATAAACTAAGATCCTTGGCTATAAAATGAATACTCGAACTATATGTAGGGACATATCGTAGGATCAAGTTCAAGTTTATAGTCAAAATAGTCTATAGTATAAGGATACGGTTGGGTGCCTTATCCTGGGGACACTATGGACGCGACCCACTTTGTATTAAGTACAAACGATGAGATCCTAAATCGTTCATGTGGAGACATGCGAGTGGGGGCGTCCTATGCAATGAGTTTGCATAAGACTGGACCACGAAATAAGCCACTTTCTCTTTATAACGCCGTTTACTGAAAAAACTGACTATTTCTCATAGATGACCTAGGTAACTCGTTCTTAATCCTGAGCTAACTATGAACTCCTGTTTATGCGAGATTATCCTTTGATCTGCATGTGTGAGAGTGGCTAGCATCGCCGACACAACAAGCCTACCATTTTGGGGATAAGATCGAATAGATAGCTGGGGACGTAGTCTCGCAAGACGGAATTCGCTCCTACCCATTTCAGGGATAGTAGAGAGGTTGTTCCCTTAAGTACTAACTCCAGGACTTGAACAAGGGGCCCCACCCTCTCGTTGGATCGAGAGGGACTTAGGTTTGATGGTTGGACCACAAACCGATTGTTCATTAGAGGATTAGTGGAACTTAAGGAACAAGAAGTACTATAGGGGTAAAACGGTCATTTGACCTAGCTATAGTTACGAACAACCTGTGAAGGAACGAGTTACTGAGCATGGTTAAATCAAGTGGACGGAAATATATCTACAGTGAGGGGAGTGCAACTATCGGGCTATAGTGGAATGTCCCGGTAGTTAATGAATGTTGGCTAGCTTAGATAGTGAGATTAGTCGGTTAGCCTCGAATCGTTAGAGCCCATGATCTATAGGTCCATTAGGTCCCCCTACTAGCTCATATCGGATTAAAGCCTAGAACATATTGATAGGAATCTTTGAATCGTTCAAAAACGGGAAATAGGGTTTTATCGTAAAATGTGTTTGACACAATGATTTAATTATGAATTAAATTAGAAATTGAGAGATAAGGTATTTAAAAGTGTTTTAAATAAAATATATATATATGTTAGGAATCATATATAATGGATTACACAAGGCAACAATGATTAATTGGATTAATCATATTAAATGATTTGGAAATGTCCCAAATTGATTACCAATAAATCAATTTCAATTTAGAATTGAAACTAGGGTAAATTGCAAGCTGAAAATTCATAATGGAGATTCAATTTAGTGGATTTAGTGGCATTCTCACTCTTGCATGTTGATGGATAGTGGAAAACAACACAACCATGCACTAGTTGCATGTGTTGTGAATTGAACACCTAGAATCCACTTATACTTGCAATTTTACCATGTGTCTTGTGTCATGAGGCTACTCCTTGCATGGAAGATGTCTATATAAGGAGCATGAATCAGATTCAAAGGCCAAGAGAGTGAATTACCTACTGTTATGCTGCTGGAATTTACTCTCAAACACACACACCTCCATAGATCTCTCAAGAGCTTGTACCTTCAAGCACTCCCTTCCCATTCCCTATCTCTATAAGACTCCCACAAGTCGTTCTTGGCCCGGAGAATAGTAGGGAAGACTCTAGAGGTTGTCCAAGACAAGTTGGAGAAGGAAAACACCACAAGGAGATCAACTCATTTGAGCTACAAAGAGGTTGGTACTCCTTTCTTTCTGTTCTGTCTTTTCTAGAACAAGCATGCTTTAGGAGTAAAATTGATAGAGTTAAGTGCTTTCGATCTTCAATTGCTTCCGCATGTGTTATATGAACACCTTCATGATAAAGTAATTAAATCTAACTAAAGATAAGGGAAAGGAAGAAAAACACTAGAAGTCGTCGAAACCGACACGTCCCCGTCACGATCTCCACGCCTCCAAGCTAAATTCCCGCTCCTTGGCCTTGCTTCAGCTCCCACAGAAGGTCTCTAGTCGAAATTAGGGCTAAATTCTCTCAAATTGGACTCCCCCCAATCCGTAGCTCACAAAGATGAATATATAGGAAATTTGCTGACAGTGTCGCGACGCTGTCCGAGTACCACCCATTCTGTTTAGGAAAAAATCGAGAGCGTCGAGACGCTGTAACCTTTGCCGCCTGATTTACTTAAGGGAACAATGCTAGCGTCGAGACGCCAGAGAGCAGCGTCGAGACGCTAGCTCTCGGATGAACCTCAATCTAGAAGCCTCCAACTTGTGTCTTCTCAGTTCCTTAGCCTCTTTTCATGTCCCGAACACCTGATCAACTCCAAATTCTCGTTTTAGCTCTCATAAACGATTTCCTACAAAATAACCATTAAAGTGCAATAAAATGGCTACGAACTACTTGATGACAGCAAAGTGCACGGGCCGCAAGTAATATAAAACGATAGGTAATACCGAGTATCGAATCCTCAGGGAATTTGAATTATATCCATTAAGTACCAAGAACCATCATGTTCAATTTTATTTAGAATTCCAACTCGAATGATAAAGCGAAAATTAAAGAAACTAATAAAAAATAAACATGCAATAACAAAATGGAAATATTCAATTAAGGGGGCTTGACCTAGGGTGTTGACTAGCTTTTTGGATATGTAGCTCAATTACATGGATGCATGCAACTAATAATCTTCAATTTCATAAATCTAGAAGTAATTATAAGCGGATTCCTCTTTCAAGCTCCTCCACATCTCATACTAACATAACTAATTCATGTGTCCATCTCCTTAGTTAATCATAGTATGGCATTAAGCAACTTCATAATCAATTTCTAACAATTCTCTTTCACTCTCGTGCTCCAAGCAATCGTTAGCCATGCAATTAGGATCTAATCTAATTTCTCTCTGTCGAGTATCAATTTAGACCAACAAATCAATCAATCCGTGATCAAGGGATTAAAGGCATTAAGCATAAATTGCATAGATGAAATATGAAGAAATTCATTACATAATCCAAGTAATTGAGCTACAATATCCAATTAACTATAATAACGACCCTAAGTCTCAAGATCTACTCACACATGGAAATAATTTTGCCAAGTGATCTTGATCCATAGGCCTAACTCAAACTAAAATAAGAAATTATAAAGAAGTAAGTAAGAAATAACCGATAAGTTGATCCCAAGCTCCCGTCACGAGCATCTCGAATTCCGAGCCTTGGAATCTCGCTCAATTCCTCCTTTTTCCTCACAATTCTTCTCACTTTTTCTCTCTATTGAGCTAGGGGAGAGCTCCCCAAAATGGGATGATTTTCACCTTTGGGAATGGGGCTATTTATAGGAGCAGAAACAGACCTTTCTTGCTGCCCAAGACGCACAGCATTGAGACGCTACGTCACAGCGTTGACGTTAGGTTTTCTTGGAGCATAAGTTGTCGCAGCGTCGCGACGCTATCGCGATTCTGGAATTTTCTTCACTAATCACCTAGCGTCGAGACGCTCTAGTCCTAGCGTCGAGACACTATGCCTTCTAAAAGCCTTAAACACAGATTTTTGCCTCCTTTCTACTTTCTTTTGGGCTTTTTGGGCCTCCACTTCAAATGTTCTCTTTTCTTTTCTTCTTTTATGGCCCAAAGTCTTCTTTTTATGCCCAAAATTTGTAAAATTCTTGGTTTTGCTTTTCGAACTCGGTTTTCTACAAAATCAACATAAAAATACATTAAAGCTCACAATTCATGCACAAAACTAGCTAAAATTAATAGGAAAATGATGACATTTCTGCATGTCATCACACCCCCAAACTTAAAGTTTTGCTAGTCCCGAGCAAAATAAAGTAATGCATATGAATCATAACTTGCATGCTAATAACTCTATCCTCAATGCTTCTAGCCATGAATGCAAACTATTGAAACAAATAAGTAAGCATGAACAAAAATCAAGAAGTTTAAAATCTAATCCTATCCTCCCTTGCAAAAACAAATCATCAACTGCCTTATCATAATTTTTACTAGCCCGGAATTATTTATACACTCCTCCACTCATCTTCCCCCTACACTGGCACTAAAGCTCGCCCTTTTAGCCATCATACTTATCTAGCAGACACTACTTTACTGAGGTGCCCATAATTCTTGGAGCGTCCCCCAAACTTGCTTTTTTTTTTTAATGATCCTTTTAGATGTAGCGCCTTCGTTCTGGCTTGCCAACATTGGTGATGAAAGCATCCAACTACGAGCACCTCATCTTTCAGGTTGCCGAGGCATGCTCATTTCTTTTCAGCGCTTTCATGCAAAGGCAAACGATGGGTGTCATGAATGCCCCTGGTTACTAACGCTCTCAAGAAAGTGGAGCATTATTATTATTATTATTATTATTATTATTATTATTATTATTATTATTATTATTATTTTTGGGCAAATCAAAGCATTTCTTTTTCCCAAAGCTCAGTATTACTTACTATTTTGCAAGAAAGCTATCTAGACAAACTTTACACCTATCGGAGTGACAACGAACTTCCAAAGCATATAACTTTCATCTAGGCTTTCAAAATCATAATAAAACAAGTGAATCATCATACTTTGCAAGGGAATCAAAGAAAAAATTTAAAATTTTCTTGAATTTAGACATGCTTTCAAATTTGCAATAATAAAAGAGAATCATGGCTAAAAGCAAATCAGCAGACGTCATCATCATCCACATGCATTTAATTCATCATAAGCATTACCAAAGCAAAACCTAAGCAGAGCAAATCTCCCCCCCAAACTTAAAATATACATTGTCCCCAATGTATGAACATTTAATCAGATAAAGAGAGATCGATACTGCCCTGAAAAAGCGAGAGAATCTGAAACGTCTTGAATTTTTGTCCAAAGAGAGAATGAGAGGCTAGGCATGAATTCACTAGATTCCTGCACAAGGATTGATCTCAAGGGAGCATTAGGATCAACGCAAAAACTAAAATGAAATCTACAGAAAAAAAACTTTAAAAGCTTGGGTTGCCTCCCAAGAAGCGCTTGTTTAATGTCCTGAGCTAGACGGGATTCGGTGTTTTTCAACCGACGTCCACATCTTTGATCCTCAGAGGATCTTTCTTCTTCTTCAATTTCTGCATAGAAAAGCTCAACTTGCACACAGGGTGCACAGCATAAGAAATTTTAATCAAGTAATCTTCAGTCATCCCAAACATATTATTTAAATACCATCTAAGCCTAATAGCAAGGGGGTCAGGTACTGAAATTACTAAGCCTAAATCATGCATTTCAGAGTTATAATTCTTAGGAGAAAAAGAAATAGACATGGAATGATATGAATTTTTCTCAATCTCCAACTCTCCTAAGTTGCATGAGATATTACATGAACTAGGCTCATAATAACAGGGAGAATTAAGTTCAAGCTCACTGAACTTAATGGGATTTTCTTTTAACTCACCTACCTGCTGTTGCTCTGAAATTTGGCATTCTAGCTCATCTTGGGAAGTGGCATGGAACCGAGTGTTTTCTTTCAGATTTGCACTGATCTCACATGCCTCATTGGGTGTCGTACCAAGCGCATCACCACCACTAACTGAATCTAGCATTTTTAACCTTTCGTAAGAGCTTTCAATCAAAGTCTCCTCAGGTAGTGGGGTGTGAGGTACCATGCAATATCCACTGGAGTGGTCCACGAACTCATTGAACGTCTGGACTGGCGGAGCTTTCTCCTCCTCTTCTGTGTTTTGATCATCATCTTTATCCAGTATCCTCCTAGTGCTGGTCTGTTTGACTTCTTTTCTCTCTACTTCCTGCTTTCCACTTCTCAGAGTTATGGCCAGGCATTGTTCTTGTGTGTCCATGGCGACAACATTGGATAAATTTCCTTGCTGGATTTCCTTCATGAATATTGTCATTTGATCTATTTTTGCTTCCATCTTACTAATGACAATATCTTGTTTTACTGATAAATTCCTAGTCTCATTTATGAAATTCCCTAGCATTTCTTCCAAAGGGCTTTTCTTCTCTTGAATTATTTCCTCAGGTTTAGGCTCCATTTTTTCAACCTTGGGTAAACTTGGAATTTCTGATCCTGTGAGCTTATTTAGAGCCTTGGTTAGAGCTTCGACTTGCAACCTTAAAGATTTCAGCTCTTCAGTCTTACATGGTTCCTCCTTTGGTTTGGGCTCTGGCTGCTCAGACGGCCATTAATAACTTGTCAAGGCTAACTCTTCTACCAGGGTTCGTGCATCTTTGACAGTTTTGGCTAAGAAGCTTCCTCCAGCTGCAGTGTCAAGAATTGTCTTAAAATCCCTTTTCAACCCATTGTAGAAAAATTGTATCTGAAGCCAGTCAGGGTATCCATGTTGTGGACATTTCCTTAACAAATCCTTATATCTTTCCCAAGCTTCATGCAGTTGCTCTTCCTCTAATTGTTTAAACGTTCCACTTTCAGTCTTAAGCTTGGTAATTTTGGCTAATGGGAAAAATTTTGTAAGGAAAGCGTTAACTAAATCATTCCAACTAAGAATGCTATTTGAAGTTAAAGAGTCCAACCAATCTCTAGCTCTATCTTGTAAGGAAAGTGGAAACAATTGTAAACGAATAGCGTCAGAGCTAACTCCTCCTATTTTTACTGTTCCACAGATATCCAAAAATGATCTCAGATGATGGTGTGGATCCTCTGATGGATAGCCTTTGAAAGCATTTTCTTTTACCATTTGAATGAGACTGGCTTTGAGCTCAAAATTATCTATCGTGACTGGCTCATAAGCTATTCCAGAATAATTTAATGGAAATTCAGGCAAGAAATAATCTCGGATTGCTCTATCTTCTTGATCTGCCATGATTAAATCTCAAAGAACAGATTATCCACCTTATAGCTCCACAAAATTTTTCACAACTTTTTAAAAAAAAAATTTAAACGCAAAAATAAATTTCTAAATTAAAATCAAACACTTAATTCTCAATATTAACGGAAAAATCACAAAATTCCCCGGTAACGGCGCCAAAAACTTGATGACCAAAAAGTGCACGGGCCACAAGTAATATAAAACGGTAGGTAATACCGAGTATCGAATCCTCAGGGAATTTGAATTATATCCATTAAGTACCAAGAACCATCATGTTCAATTTTATTTAAAATTCCAACTCGAATGATAAAGCGAAAATTAAAGAAACTAAAAAAAAATAAACATGCAATAACAAAATGGAAATATTCAATTAAGGGGGCTTGACCTAGGGTGTTGACTAGCTTTTCGGATATGTAGCTCAATTACATGGATGCAGGTAACTAATAATCTTCAATTTCATAAATCTAGAAGTAATTATAAGCGGATTCCTCTTTCAAGCTCCTCCACATCTCATACTAACATAACTAATTCATGTGTCCATCTCCTTAGTTAATCATAGTATGGCATTAAGCAACTTCATAATCAATTTCTAACAATTCTCTTTCACTCTCGTGCTCCAAGCAATCGTTAGCCATGCAATTAGGATCTAATCTAATTTCTCTCTGTTGAGTATCAATTTAGACCAACAAATCAATCAATCCGTGATCAAGGGATTAAAGGCATTAAGCATAAATTGCATAGATGAAATATGAAGAAATTCATTACATAATCCAAGTAATTGCGCTACAATATCCAATTAACTAGAATAACGACCCTAGGTCTCAAGATCTACTCACACATGGAAATAATTTTGCCCAAGTGATCTTGATCCATAGGCCTAACTCAAACTAAAATAAGAAATTATAAAGAAGTAAGGAAGAAATAACTGATAAGTTGATCCCAAGCTCCCGTCACGAGCATCTCGAATCCCGAGCCTTGGAATCTCGCTCAATTCCTCCTTTTTCCTCACAATTCTTCTCACTTTTTCTCTCTATTGAGCTAGGGGAGAGCTCCCCAAAATGGGATGATTTTCACCTTTGGGAATAGGGCTATTTATAGGAGTAGAAACGGACCTTTCTTGCTGCCAAAGACGCACAGCGTCGAGACGTTGTGACGTCAGGTTTTCTTGGAGCAGAAGTTGTCGCAGCGTCACGACGCTACCGCGATTCTGGAATTTTCTTCACTGATCACCTAGTGTCGAGACGCTCTGGTCCTAGCGTCGAGACGCTAGGCCTTCTAAAAGCCTTAAACACGGATTTTTGCCTCCTTTCTTCTTTCTTTTGGGCTTTTTGGGCCTCCACTTCAAATGTTCTCTTTTCTTTTCTTTTTTTATGGCCCAAAGTCTTCTTTTTATGCCCAAAATTGGTAAAATTCTTGGTTTTGCTTCTTGAACTCGGTTTTCTACAAAATCAACATAAAAATACATTAAAGCTCACAATTCATGCACAAAACTAGCTAAAATTAATAGGAAAATGATGACATTTCTGCATGTCATCACTACTCAAACACTAACTGAAATAAATAGGGAAAATAGCTAGCTATGCTCGCTATCACCTAGAAAGCTCCTGATATCTCGAACTGTTTTTGGAAAAGACAACTTGGATATGATCTCAATCTTAGCCTTGTCTACCTCAATTCCATTTCTGGAAATTCGGTGCCCAAGGACTATTCCTTCACGTACCATGAAATGACATTTTTCCCAGTTCAATACCAGGTTTGTTTCTTCACATCTTTCCAACACTTGGCCTAAATTCTGTAAACACACTGCAAAAGTTTCACGGAAGACAAAGAAGTCATCCATAAACACTTCCAATGTTCGCTCTACCATATCGGAGAATATAGCCATCATACACCTTTGAAAGGTGGTTGGTGCATTGCATAATCCAAATGGCATTCTTCGAAAGGCAAATGTCCCGTATGGACATGTGAACGTGGTCTTCTCCTGGTCTTCTGGGGCTATTGTAATCTGATTGTAACCTGAGTAACCGTCTAAAAAGCAGTAATAATCCTTCCCTGCAAGTTTGTCCAACATTTGATCTATAAATGGTAACGAAAAGTGGTCTTTCCTGGTTACTTTATTGAGGCGGCGATAGTCTATGCAGACTCGCCATCCTATGACTGTCCTTGTTGGAATCAATTCATTTTTCTCATTTTCCACTACAGTTATTCCACCTTTCTTAGGGACGCATTGTACTGGACTAACCCAGCTACTGTCTGAAATTGGATAAATGACTCCTGCGTCCAACCATTTTAAAATCTCTTTCCTGACAACTTCTTTCATAATGGGATTCAGTCTCCGCTAACTTTCAATGGAATTCTTGGCTCCTTCTTCAAGGTTGATGTTATGCATGCAGAATGATGGGTTGATTCCTTGAATGTCTACAATTGTCCAACCTATTGCCTTTTTATGACTAGATAAGACCTGCAGCAAAGACATTTCATCCTTGTCAGTAAGATAGGCTGATATAATAACTGGTAGCGTTTTGTTTTCTCCAAGGAAATTTTATTTGAGATGTTCTGGTTGTGGTTTGAGTTCTAGATCCGGAGGGTTGATCATAGATGGCTGCAACGGCTTGATTTCTTCCTGGTTTGACTCCAAGGAACCGCTCAATGTTTCTATCCTTGCTACTGCAGATTCATTCGTGGCTGATTCTTCTACTCCTTCAATCTTTTTCCCACCTTTTTTCCTCTTATTCTTCCTTTTCAAGCATGTCTTCTAGGAAAACTGGGGCAGATGCGATCGCATTTCTCCCCAGTGTATTTGGGAATGCGACCGCATTTTCAGAAATAAGAGGGCAGTCACGAAAATTTTTTGACCATCACGTGACCTAACTAGAAAACTATAAATAGCTGACTTATTCTTTCCCTCTTCACCAAACACTAAGACTTTCGGTATTCAAGTCAAAACTCAAGAACTCTCCATATTCTTTCACCTTGAAACCGAAACCCACATCAAAGAACCATGAAGAACTCGCCCAAATCTTCATCATCTCGCAAGATCACAAACCGCCCACGAAGCTGAAGCAAGTGTTCGATGGCAAGAAGAGAACCCTGAAACACCCATGCACGGCACGAGAAGGACGAGACCTTCGGGTTTCTCACCGGCGATCGTGAACCAAGAACCCGACGCTCAAAATCCTTCTTCCTCGACAATGTCGGCCACCTCGAGGGAGAATCCGAGTTCGTCTCAACCACGGAGGTCCACGCGCGCCACTGTCGTCCATAAAACCCAAAAACCCGCAACTCAACAATTCAGAAAACGCTCGAGTGAGTGGTTTTCAATGATTCGGGCGATGGGAGCTCAGAGACGTGCTTCTCTTGAAGAAGAAGCGAATAGGCGAGATGAAGAAGCCACCAAAGCAGCAAAAAGCTCTCGACAAAGAGAGACTTCAACGGGTAACACTGTTGTACCTTCAACTAACTCCTCTTCGTCTTGCAAGAACAAACCATTCGTTACTTACAGTGCAAGGAGGAGGAGTCCCAAGAAAATTGTGCCCTAGAAACCACTTGTTATTGAGCCCCTTAAAACCGCAAGAATGCCCCCAGACGTGTTCGAGGACATAATCTGCCAAGTTGTGGCAAAGGCTCTAGTGATTGCTGAAGGCTACAAGGCTGAACAAGAAGCTTTGAAGGAGATTGAGGCTGAAAGAGAACTTGAAAATCAGCACATGAGGGAAGAAGATGAGGTTGTAAGAGAAAGAGAGCTTGATGACAAAAAGAAAAAGGAAGAGGAAAGGGAAGAGGCCGAAAGGGCCAAGTTATCTGAAGAGGAAGAAAGAAAATTGGGTGAAAGCCTCAGGAGGACAACAATTGACTTGCAACTCCTTGAGGAAGAAAAACAAAGAAGAGAAGAATTGAGAGAAGATGAAAAAAAAAAAAAAAAAGGAAGCTGAAGACTTCCTTGCAGCTTTTGAGCCACTCCACAAGGCTCAAAGTGAGGCTAAGATGCTGCAAGGAAGAGAAAAGGTTGAAGCCCAGAATACGACCGCATCTGGGCCGCATTCTGAAGAAG
Organism: Luffa aegyptiaca; assembly: GCA_017139565.1. NCBI lineage: Eukaryota > Viridiplantae > Streptophyta > Magnoliopsida > Cucurbitales > Cucurbitaceae > Luffa > Luffa aegyptiaca. The sequence goes on along the minus strand of CM029405.1, from coordinate 39,055,624 downwards.
GCCAAGCTGAGGCCACTGAAGCTCAGCTTGCTGATGAGCTTTTCGAACCTCTATTCAAATATGACCCACCAGCAGCTGATAGCACCTCCTCAGGAGAAAAGAGAGGTGAAGAAGAGAAAGAAAACAAGGAGGCCGAGACCTCCAGTGATTCATAGACAGAATCCGATTCAGAGATCAAGGAATTGGATGACGACCAAATTCCTATCTCTGCGGCATTGAGGAGAAAAAGAAGAAGAGAGATCAATGCTGAAAGGAGGACCAAAAATAAGAATGACCCGATATTTGCCAAGAGGTCGAGGACTAGGTCCATGGACGCCTCTCCTACAGCTTCTTCTACCGTCTCACCAGCCAAGCCAAAGGGCAAATCACCTAAGGCTGCATCTCCTAAAAATCCATTCCCCGAGGTATTTAGAGATGTTAATTTTCAGGAACGGATGGAGATTATGAGAAAAAGAGATTTCCTCAATGAGAAGGAATTCTCTAATAGAGCAGGAGCACTGCCAGAGTTCGTAAGCAGAGTTATCTCTCAATACAAGTGGTAAGAGTTCTGTGCTCACCCTCAGGAGGCTGTAATGCCTTTAGTTCGAGAATTTTACACCGGCCTGAGGGAGGAAAGCATCAGTACGGCGGTGGTGAAAGGCAAAATGGTCAGCTTCTCTTCAGTGGACATTAATCGGGTGTACAAAATCAAAGCACCCCTACATCCAAGAGGGAACGATGTTATTAGGAACCCCTCATCCGAGCAGATGAAAGAAGCACTGAAACTAGTGGCCAACAAGGGAGTTTAGTGGAAAGAATCCCAGACGAAAGTGAAGACTTTAGTGCCAAGTGACCTAAAGCCAGAATCGGCACTTTGGCTTCACTTTCTGAAAAATCGATTGATGCCAACCACCCACGACAGTACGATTTTAGTAGATAGAGTTATGCTACTCTACTGCATTATGAAGGGGTTGGAGATCAATATTGGGAGCATAATCAGGGAGGCGATTCTAGCCTGTGGAAGGAAAAGGGCAGGTAAACTTTTCTTTGGATCACTCATCACCCAGCTTTGTTAAAGGGTGAAGATAGTTCCAAGCAAGGACAAAGAGCGTCATTTCTTCAACCCGACCATTGACCCGTCCTTAATCGAGAAGCTGCAACAAAATAGCCTCCAAATGAAAGACAAAGCCTCCACATCTCAGGTCACTCCACCGTCAGGGCCGAACATAGCTTCTTCATCCCAGCACACTCCTTTTTCAGGGCCCTCACCATCATCTGAAGCCCTAGCCATTGCCTACCGTCAATTAGATCAGATCAGGAACAACCTGAGGACATATTGGGCATATGTAAAGGAGAGGGATGAAGTCATTAGAGAGTTCTATCTCTCCATCGCGCTGAGTATTGCTCCGGTCTTTCCCAATTTCCCTCAATCACTACTGCCTCAAGAAGACAAGGATTCTGATGAAGAAGATGATGAAAATGATGATGAAGATGATGAAGAGAAAGAGAGTTCCTCGGACGAGGACTAGGGGAGTTTTCTGACCCCTTTGCTTGTTGTTTTTGTACATAATACTGTTTAGTTGATTGCTGTTTTTTGAGTTTTAGCATGATTTAAATTCTGTTTTTTTTTTTTTTTTGTTTAGTTGCTGTCTTTGATTGCTTAAATTGTTTAGTTTGTTAATAGCATGTTCATAGAGTAGTTTAGATAGCTTGTTGATAGAATAGATTAGATAAACTTGGGTTTTTAAATCTTTTCTAAAAAAATCTGTTTGCTGTTTTTGAGCTTTACCTATGAACTTTTTTAAGAAAAAATCAACTTTAAATGAAAATATTTGCTTGGTAAAATGTTTTGGAAGAAAGCATGTTTTCAAAGGAGTTTTCTTTTAAGCCTTGATGATGAAACCTAGAGCTTTGTTCTATCTCAAGAGTGCCACCATCACAACTAAATTGTTTTCTAGTCATAGGTTTTCCATTAGCCTTTTTCTTTACAAAATTTTCTTAAGTCTAAACTTCCTCGTGTTTGACCTTTCTAACACACTAGGAAAGTTTATCCTTGAAGTTTTGAAAGATAAAAAGCCTTATGTTAAGCCCATGCCTCAAAAACAAAGCCAATGAGGACATTGTCTAACTTTAAGTTTGGGGGGGGGTGTTTTATGCTTTATATGTTATACCATACGTTTTGTAAATTTGTACTTGTTGGACTCCTAAAGTGAGTAAAAATATGGTATAAAAGGACTCTAGAACTCTGTGCAAGTATACACAGTCCGCAGCAAGTAATAAGTATTATCAATCCAAGGCCTGAATTAGCTTCCACTTTATCTATCTTGTGTAACTCTCTAATGTTTCAAAGATGGTAAAAATGATTGGTTTTTTTTGTAAGAATAATGCTGAAGCAAAATAAATGCCAGAACAAAGAATAAACAAATAGGCAGACAGATTATAAACAGGTGCTGGTCAGGATTTAGTAATTGTTTTAAAAGATGCTCTAGCAATATTATTGATCATGCAAACTCTCGCAGTATTATTAGCGGATTCCTCCCGGAACTCCAGATTTTTTGGAATGTGTTTCAACCCCAATGAAGTACGACCGATCAAGCACTAGGCAACTGGCTATCCCTATCTCAGTCACTGGCGTTCACCAATACACAATGATCGTAGTGTGATTAATATGCATGGAGACGCATGCTACAATCTGAGTAGGCATGTCCATAATTACAAGATAATAAAAGGAAATACTAATCTCCTCGATCAGCTTGCAATGATGGTCTTCTAGGTGGTCTCCAATCTCTCTCCTCTATTCGGCTCCCAAAGGTGGAAGGAACTTCCCAAGAATGGAATGTTTTCTCCTAAAAGTGGAATGACTTTGACTTGGGCGGCTACTTCCTTTTATAGAGTTGAGGAAGGCTTGAATTAGGTTGACCTAGACACGTGGATGGCTCTCCTTGCTCCTTTATCCTGAAAATAACTCAACAGAATTCGGTTCATTAAATTGGCTAACGAGCTGTGACGTGGCAGTTTTACTCCCAGCTTTGTTGCAGCACAAAATTTGCTCCCTCAAATCGCCCAGCAACAGATTCTGCACAAAATGATTTCCAAAGCTTCCATTCTTCCAAATGGGTTAAAACATGTAATATATATCTAAAACCAACCCTATTAAGCACAAAAGACACACAAATCAATATAGAAATGAGGCCTAAATAACTACCTTTTGGGCAGTTATCAGTACTGTTGGAAAATAATATGTGCTAAGTATATCTAAAACAAAAATGAAAAACCGAGAGTTACTCCTCCTTCCTAGGGTTTACTGAGTAACCAGGGGCATTCATGACACCCATGGTTTGCCACTGCATGAAAGGTTTACTTAGGGAAGTGAGTATTGCTCCAAGCTTGTGAACTTTGCTTGTAGCTAGATATCCTCACCACAAAGTGTCGATAAGCTAGAACGAAGGTGAAGATGACAGCAAGGATACTCTTGGAAGAAAAAGAAGTTGAATAAAAAGAGCACCAGCAGTCAAATAAGTTTGGGGGAGATAGGAAAGGTCTAGTAACTCATGTATGCTCATTTTTACCTCAAGATTGTTTTTCTTAACTAAAAGGACTACACTAGGCTCAATGAGTAGAAGTTAGGGAGTTTAAACACATTGGTTAGGATGGACCAGGGAGAGTTTTGCTTTGAAAAAGAATAATAGAAATCTTTATGCCTAGGAAACTCAGACGTTGTGACTGGCACTAGAGTAGAACCCTCTCCTGAAAGGCAAACTTTTTAGAAAACGATCTTGAAAAACATGTTTACTTCATTCCATGTCACTTGATTTGCAATTAGAAGTTGATACTAGTACCATGATTGATTACTACACATGAACCTTCACATTTTGATTTGCAATTAGTTTTGAGCTCTCACATTCTGATTAGCAATTAAAAGTTGATCTCTAACATTCTGATTGGCTATTGTTTGAGGACAAGCAATGAGTTAAGTTTGGGGGTATGATAAGGGTAAAAAATATACCTATTTTACCCTTATATTTAGCTCATTTCCTTGTCAAAAGTTGCATGTTTAGGTCAATTTTACTGTTCCCGAGCTCAAAATATGCTAAAGTTGATAAGTTAGGGTGTTGAGATTCACTTTTGTCAAATTATGCTCATTTGTGCTTAAAAAAACTCAATTTTAAGGGAATTTGACTAAGTTTGTTGTTGTGTAGGAAAACAGATGAAATGCTGGAATTTACCCAGAAATGCGACGCATTTCTGGGAAGGCAAAATGAAATGTGACCGTATTTCTGGAAAAACAGAGACAGTTCCGAGTCGTCCGCAGGTCGTTTTGAACGAGACTTCTTCGCACCTAACTGGCTGTTTTACCCCGAAACCGACTGGGCTACCTACCAGCACCTATTTCGCAGCTCCTCAACCATTTCCCACACTATATAAGCTCGTGATTCGAAGTCAAATTCAAGCATAACTCATTTGAAAGAAGAGGGTGGTGACAGAACCCTAGTTGATGCCTATGAGTAAGGATGCCCGAGGTCCTTCTTAGATGACTAAATTCTAACCTTAGTTAGACATCAAACCTTAGGGTTTGTAGGGATTTTCACCCATTCCCACTTTGTAAAAGCGAGAGAGTGGAGTGTCTAAGCGAACTCTAGAAGGATTGGATAAAATAGAAAAACTCATAGTATTTAGCTACTGTTTTATTTCCAGCTTGTGATACTTTTCATTTACCTGTATCCTTTACATCTTATTTTCAATGAAAAGGTATTCATTTGCACTTTATCTCACCATGAGTAGCTAAATTCTATTGAGGGGTTCAATATGGTGAATTCCCTTATGGTTCAATAGCTTGAAAGTGTCTTATTTGCTTAAGTTTTGTTCAATGCATGTCATTCTTTATTGAATATCATTCTGATCTTGCTGAGTTTAATTGATCACTTAGACTTTGCATGCTATGTGAGTTTGATCTCGAAAGGGACAAAAGATATCGGTTCTCATAAAGGTGATATAGGAGAAAAAGCTCGAAAGAGATTGTTCGGTGGTATAGGATAAGCTGCCTAAGGCACCCTATATCAACTATAGGGTTAAAGACTGCATTCGTGAATTATCTATGTCGGAGTCGAATCACAGAAATGTGCATAACAGTACTCGCTTAGCCTTCTAACGGTTCTTGGGAGCAAGGCCAAATAGAAGTTAAATCTGACCCATGTAAAAGAATAGGCTTAAGCTGAATAATCCATGATTAAGGTTATTGCCTTTGGGATGAATCCATATTAAATACCTCGTTTTATTTATTGTTGTTATTTATTCTTTTACATGTGCTATTTATTTTTTCTAAAAACCAATCATCAATCATTTCTTTAGTTACTTGTTTTTAAGCAATCAGTTGAGCAGTTTCTTCATCAAATATGAGTTTCCAATTTAGTCCTCGTGGGATCGATACCCTTGGAATACTTCTAAGGGTTTTTATTACTACGTGCGACAGTGTATACTTGCACTAAGGTTGGCTGAATTTATCTTATTTATTATTCATCATCTTATCTCACATCCATCAATTCAGCCGACGATGCACCAGTTGTTCAAATCAATTTGTGCCTTAGGTGTTAATTATGGAAACCCTAATTGGAAAATAATGATTTAAAAAAAAAAAAGAAAAGAAAATTTGATCTCCTTCTTCTCTCTCAACCGCATGCAGCCTTTCTCCCTTGCTACCTCTCGTTTTTTTCCTCTAGTCGTTGTCTCCTTCAGCTTATCGTTCAAATCGTCGCCGCCTGGTACTTGGGTTACTGTCGACCATCGAGCCGTCGCTGTAGTCCCTCTTTGCCACCACTCAGCCACCCTTCAACGTCACTGCAGGAGCCTCACCGTCGCGTCCAGCACTGCTACGTCCTTGGACTACTGTTTGTCTGCGTTTCGGCCGTCACCGTCGTGGTTTAGGGACACCGCCGACGAGTTGGGGAGTTGCAGTGGTGCTAATCTCGAAAGTTTGCTTGGTTGGGTAAGTTATGTTGAGTTTTCGTGACCGGTTTGGAATTTAAACGTGAGTTTATTGGAGATTTAAGTTAACCCACTGTTATGTCCAACAAAGGAATTTCTAGTTGGGTGAGTTTTTCTTATCCGTTTGTGTTCCGGTTGAGATTTTAGGTTTATTTGGTGTTAACCCATTGTGTTTTGAACCGTTTTAGCATTACCCACTCAATTTCAAGTTCATAGTTGCGAAGTTATGTTTGGAAGTGCCGTCCAACAAGCGTTGGGTTATTTTTGAGTGAATATTGGTCGGTAAGGCTTATTGTTTGAGTTTTCCTATTGTGGAGATTAAGGCTTTCGAATTTAATTTCCTATGATTTGGATTTTTAGGTGAGGTGTGCTTGATTTTGGGCTAAAATCTAGAAGAGGATTTAGTGAGTTGTTCTCGCCTAAGTTTGGGTTCGAAAAGAGATTTTGTTTGAGAGTTGGTTGTGTGGTTACTTTGGTTGCTAAGTCAGATAAGTGACCTTACTACTGAAAAGCTTATGCTAGGTTAAGAACTGTGTGCTGATAGCATAAGCTTCATGTGTGAACTTTTCTTATGTATGTGATCCATGTTATAAAATGTTGTTGTACTTATGAATGTATGAGCTGATTGAGAAGGATCTATGTTATTACCATGCTTTACATGATTGAAGTTAATGTGCTTGAAAGGAAAAGTGCCTTATGATATAGTTTTATGATACATTCATAATATATGATGGATTCTTATGGGACCACATTCTTTTATGAACCTTAAAAGTTAGCATGACAATTACCTTAGAGGAAAAATCGATGTACATCTAGAGGAAATTAAGGTATTGGTAGGTGAGACTTGCCTCCAACTAATTGGGTGCCAACTAACCGTTAGATGGGCGCAGTCTCTAAAGGATGCCTACCTTACCTTCTAGTTGGGAGAGGAATAGAGGAAATTGGGTAATTGTTCATGTATGGCCATAGAGGAAGTTTTTAAGAGGAAAAAGGATAAGTCCCACTAGTATTGCATATATCACGATCACTAGAGGAACATGCGTTATGATAACTGTGTTGGTATATTTTGACCTTAGTAGTGGGGTCCCTTACTGAGTATTTTAAATATTCATTCTTTCCAAAAATTGTTTTCAGGTAATGGCAAAGATATACAGCGCGATTGATCGAGTTTGTCGAATAGCCATGGGAGACTACAGACATGAATTTCAACATTTTTTTTTAAACTTCCGCTTTAAGAACTTATTTCTACTTTATGACGTTTGTGTTGTTTTGAGAACTAGTAGGAGCCTCGGTGGTCTTGTTGAGTTTTGTTTTTAGAAATTTGTTTTTTTCCTTAATTGTGGGATCCCAAATTTAAGACTTGTTTTAGTTGAGGTTTATTAAATGTTACTACTTTGATTTGGTTTGTTTTAAAATTTGAGGCCTCCATAGTATGCATGAAGTAACGGTCCTTAGTGAGTTGCATTTTAGAAGTCGGGTCGTTAAATCTTGACTGTGCTTTCATATCCTCAGGATCCCTCTCATTCAGATGTGATCTCAGTTCATTCATGTACCCCTCCTATCCCCGGGTGTCACAAATAAAAACCTCAAATTGTTGATGGAAATGAGTAGGAGATAGACATTTTTATAGTTGTAGAAAATGAAGAGGTTGCAAAACTTTTGATATTCAATAATTAAATGATAATTACTTTCAATTATTTTTATTGGTGGGTGGAGAAGTTTTTTTTTTTAATTTAAATGTCTTATTTATGTGTGGGAATGTGAAATGGTTTAATTATATGGAAAAAAATGTGAGTTTTATTTTTGTTATTTTTTTAGTACAAAAATGTGAGTTTTATTTGTACATGAGTGGAAGAATTTTTTATTTGTAATTAAAAAATCTATCTATGACATTTGTATAAGTGAGAGAGAGAATTTGGATGGATGAATTGGAGGGAGGAAAACGTGAAAGGAGGAAAACGGAGAGAGAAATGTAGAATTATGATGAAGAGAGATGAGTAGGAGAGAGAGAAAGGTAGAGAAGAGATACATAAATGGTTAAACAAAACTTAAATGAATGATGATTTAGGTATTTCTTAAAAAATGAAGGTCAATAATGTCTAAAAAAAGTTTCTTCCACATTCGTACTTTTTATATATTATTATTATAGAAGATAGATAATTCAAAAAAAAATTATATATCATACAAACATTTCAATTGTACAATAGTAAACAAAAAATTATCTTACCAAAAATTCAGGAATATAAAATTTAAACTTAATGAGCATATTTCAATAAATATATTCAATCATCAATAAATATATTGATAAGTAAATCATGGTTTCAATTTTAAACATAATATCACAATATAGGGATAAAAATTTCCATTCAAAAAAACTAATATTCAAATTCAAAGATAATATCATAAAATATCTCAAATTATTTCAAAAGAGCATTAATAAGATAATCGTAGATATGTTTCATTTTTACAAAATATATAAAAACATCCATTCAAGCAATCCAAGAATTTCAAATTCAAATTCAAATTAAAAGAAGATGTCATAGAACATTATATCTCACAATTCATTTAAGAGATAAAGTTACAAAAAAAAAAAAAAAAAAAAAAAAAGGATTTATCCTTTTGAAGCACCAAGAGAGTTTTAATGTTCCATTTGAATTTTGAATAATTTCCTTTTGAAACTCATCAAATCTTCAAAATTGAATTTTGGAGCATACCTACAAAACAATTTAACAAGTAGTCTTTGGTACCCATACTTGTTTGGGTCCATGTAGGTTAATCTCAACTTTGGGAACCCATTTCTTTTTAATTCCGACATTCATAACATTCATATCATTTGATTTAGACAAATAACATGAATAAGATTTATGACCGAATTTTCCACAAGAGAAACAACGAACCTTATGCACAAAATTTTCATTTACATAATGTCTATGCATGTTCTTTTTCACATAAGTGTTCTTTTTATAAGTATTTTGAAATTTTGCTTTATAAGGAAAACTTTTCATTCTATAACCATTCAGAGCATTTTTCAATTTGTTGCAATTTGGTCTAATATGACCTTTAATATCACAATGATGACATATAGGCGCAAATTTTGTATTATGCACAAATTTTGTATTATGGACAAAATTAGACTTAGAATGAGAATGATTTGGAACAAATTTTGCTACATCATGCTTATGAACAAATTTGTTGGTACGACATGCTTATGCACATCATATTTTGGCATTACATTAAGCAAAACGTCATTAGACATACTAGAAAATGTTTTAACAAAAATAGTTTTGGAACTTGATGGAGTAACACTCTCATCAACATAACCAAGACCTCTTTTGTCATTTAACGGTTTATCCATATCAATAATTTTATCCAATTTTTGTGCACCTATTGTCAATTTCTTAATAGATTCTTTAGCACAATTAAGCTCATTCATAAGATTTGATTCTTTTTCTTTGAGAGCTTTAACAAGTTCATCCAATTCAAAGGTATCATGCTCAAGAAATTTAATCTTATCTAGCAAAACACATTTTTCTTCATCACAAGAATTATCAACATCATCATGTTTCACAACACTATTTGCATTTAATTTGAAGCATTCATTTTCCTCAACTAATGATTGATTTTCAATAACTAAGGCCCCGTTTGATAACCATTTCAGTTTTTGGTTTTTGGTTTTTCTGTTTTTGGTTTTTGGTTTTCTGTTTTTTACAAACAAAAACCATATATGTTTGATAACTGTTTTTTGTTTTCTGTTTTTTAAAAACAGAAAATCAAACTTGTTTGATAACTGTTTTTGGTTTTCAGTTTTTAAAAAATTAGAGAGATGAAAAGATGTTTTTAGAGAGAGAAAGATGTGTAGAGTCATTGAAACAAAAATTTAGAGACACAAATATAATATTTTTGAGAGAAAAGTTAAACATAGAAAAGTTAGAGACGTGAAAAAAAATGTTTAGAGAGAGAATATTAGTTAGACTCCATAAAAGATATTAGTTATAGAAAAAAGAAAAAAAGTTAGGGTAGAAGAGATAAATTTTAGATAGAAAAATTAAGTAAAAATAGAAATTTTAGAGAGATAGCAAGGTTAAGAGTAAAAGATATGCTAGAAAAAATAACGATAAATTAGAAAAATAAAGAAAATGTGTAGCGAGAGAAAATTTTGGGAGATTTTTTTTTTCAAAAGAAAATGTAGAATATGTTTATTAGGAATAGAAAAGTTATATATGGATAAATTTTTAGAAATAGATGAGTTATAGAGGAAAAAAAGTTTTGAGAGAAAAAATTTTAGAGAGAGAAAAAGAAATTTTGTTGAGAGAAAAATGTTTTAGAGAGAGAAAAAATATAAAAAAGAATTTGTCAGAAAGAAATAGGTAAAAGAGGAAAAAATAATAAGCATTAGAAGAAAAATGAGTTTTTGAAAAACAGAAATCTGTTTTTAAAAACTACTTTTTTTGGTTTTTGAAATTTGCTTATAATTTCAAAAACATTTTTAAAAAATAGAAAACCAAAAACAGAAATGGTTATCAAACAATCCTGTTTTTAAAAAATGAAAAACAAAAACAGAAAATAGAAAACGAAATGGTTATCAAACGGCTCCCAAATGATTATCAAACGGGGCCTAAGTTTCTCATTTTCTTCCTTCACACAATTAAGCTCATTTGATAACTCATTATTTTGGTGAGCTAATTTTGTGCTCTCCTTTTTAAGAGACATATATTTAGAGCATACTTTTTCAAAATTAATTTTAATTTCATTATAGGCATCCACAAACTCGTCATGTGAGGGACTTTCGTTACTTACCTCTTCATCATCACTTTCATCATCTGTGTGAGCCATCAAGCTCCAATGAGATTCCTGAAAATCTTCTTTCTCCAATTTATGAAAATTTCCTTGATTTCCAGATTTATAAATTTCCTTCACATCAAGAAAATCATTAGAAACACAAGATGAATATTCTAACACATTATTAACTCTAATATTTGCCATTAGCTCAAACAATTAAGTTTTCTAGAAGAATAATTTTCAAAATGAATTTTAAGAGAAAAATAATTTTTGAAAATTTTCTTCTGAACACAACACTTTATAAAATAAAAAATCGAGCTACCCACTCTGATACCAATTGTAGGATCGTATGACAACACTAGAGGGGGTGAATAGGGTTGCTTAATAAAAGTTAAAACTTTTTTTTTTTTTTGCTAAATTAAACTAACCTAAATTAATTTAAACTAATTTAATAAGCACTCTAAAATATGCAAGAAATATTTGACAATTATCCTAGGCATGCAATCTACTCATAAAAATAAAATAGTGGAAATTAAAAGAGTAGAGAGAAAGAGATAACACCGGAAAATTTTATAGTGGTTTGGAAATCCCTACTCCACTACCCAAGACTCCTTCTTGGGTATTTTACTACAACGGCTCTCTTACAGGTGAGAACCAAACCGACTCGTTTTCCAAGTTCAAGAGTAAAACTTTACCGATCCTTTTACAGGTTCAAGACCCAACCTTTACCAATCTTTTTAAACGGGTACAAGATCAAACCACTACGATCCTTTTAATCGGGTTCAGGATCAAACCACTACAAATCCTTTTTTTGGATTTAAGATTTAACCACTCACTCAATTCCCAAGGTGCACCCACACCTTATTACAAGTTCCCAATAATAAATAAAAGAAGAAGCTCACAAAATAAAATACCTCTTGACGGCAAGATACATAAGAATGATCACTCACAATTCTCACTAAAAAATTCCCTCACAAAATGACAATAGACCGGTTGAAGAACAATGGAGGCTTTTGGACAAGAATAATTTGATAACTTGAGTGTGTGTTCGAGGAGAAGAAAATGACTCAATTTATAGATGGAGAAATTGAATTTTGGCCATTGGATTAAATTCAAAATGGATGGTGGAGATTTGATTTAATGAGAAAGGAAAGAATTTTGAATTTAAAAATGAACTTTGAAAGATTGAAATTTGGAGATTTTGAGAATAAAATGGGGATTTGAAATTATATGAAATTTGGAAAGAATTCAAATTTGAATGAGGATAATGAAAAAATTTGGAATTTTGGAGAATTGGAAAATTAAAAATTGAAGGATAATGAAAAAATTGAAGCTAAAAAATTTCTCAAAATTGGTTGAAATACTCTCCAAGATGAGTAGTATTTTTCATAATGTTTTTCCCATTTTTTCGGAATTTTTTCGAGTCTTAAATAGACCAAAAAGGGCTAAACTAGCCATTGGTTGCCACGTGTCGCTCTCTGATTGGCTGCAAGAAAAGAAATTCAAAATTAATAATAAAATAATATTATATTCAAAATTTTGACCGTTTGACTTTCTTTATTATTAAGGGCCCGTTTGATAACCATTTCAGTTTTTGGTTTTTGGTTTTTCTGTTTTTGGTTTTTGGTTTTTGGTTTCCTGTTTTTTAAAAACAAAAACCACATATGTTTGATAACTGCTTTTTGTTTTCTGTTTTTAAAAAACAGAAAACCAACCTTGTTTGATAACTGTTTTTGGTTTTCAGTTTTTTAAAAATTAGAAAGATGAAAAGATATTTTAGAGAGAGAAAAATGTGTAAAGACATTGAAACAAAACTTTAGAGACAGAAATATAAATGTTTTCAAGAGAAACTTTTTTTTTTTAAAAAAAAGACGAGAGAAAAGTTAAACATAGAAAATTTAGAGAGATGAAAGAAAATGTTTAGAGAAAGAATATTAGTTAGACTCGAGAAAAGATATTAGTTAGAGAAAAAATAGAAAACAAGTTAGAGTAAAAGCGATAAATTTTAGATTAAAAAAATTAAATAAAAAAAGAAAATTTAGAGAGATAGTAAAGCTAAGAGTAAAAGATATGCTAAAGAACTAACGATAAATTAGAAAAATAAAGAAAAGTTGTAGCGATAGAAAATTTTGGTGAATTTTTTTTTTCAAAAGAAAAATTAGAACATGTTTATTGAGGAGAGAAAATGTATTGACAAGTTTTTAGAAATAGACAAGTTATAGAGAAAAAAAAAAGTTTTGAGAGAGAAAATTTTAGAGAGAGAAAAATAAATTTTAGAGAGAGAAAAAAAATAGAGAAAGAAATTTGTTGGAGAGAGAGGTAAAAGAGGAGAAAAGTAAGCATTAGAAGAAAAATGAGTTTTTGAAAAACAGAAATCTGTTTTTAAAAACTATTTTTTTTGGTTTTTGAAATTTACTTATAATTTCAAAAACGTTTTTAAAAAACAGAAAACAGAAAACAGAAATGGTTATCAAACACCACTGTTTTTTAAAAATGAAAAACAAAAACAGAAAACAGAAAACGAAATGGTTATCAAACGGGTCCTAAAAAATTTGACTGCCACGTGTCGCACTGTTATTGGTCCACGTTCTCCATGTCATCAGCCACGTCATCACCACATCGGCAAAGGTGACCGTTTGGAGTGCCACGTCATCCGCCACATCATCAAAATTTGACCGTTGTGTCCTACGTCAGCCGCCACGTTGGGTGCCATGTGTCACTGCCACGTAGGATTCTCCCTTCCAATCTTCTTTTGCTTGTAACTTTCTCGTTTGAACTTCGATTCAAGCGATTCAAGTTGCGTTGGAATCGTCTTTCCAAGCTCTATATTATGAACACTTTAAAATACTAAAATCATTAGTAAATTAAAGTTTGTTATCATCAAAACATATAGTATGATTGAAGTTCATAAAGCTAACAGTGAACTCTTGGAGACGTGAGAGCTAAAAAATAATATCATATATACCATTTTTCTCCCACTAAGTATTTTAAACATTAGGGTCTATTACTTAGGTAAATTCCGGCTAAATGAATCTATGCCTTATATAACTCTTATATGAAGGTCTTTAATCTAATGTCTAGGTGAATTAAACTCTTTTAATTAATCTAGTGACATTGCATGTTAACATAACTATGGTTATTTCAACTCAAGTTCTGGGTCAGTTCCCAAGTAGCAGGTGCTCCGTAAACCGTCATCTTAAGTACCTCTAGCCTAGATAGAACCTCACCGGTAGAGTTCCCTTGTAACCAAGAGTTATGTTTGTCCTAATGTTCTAGGTAAATTAAACTTTTTTAATTAGTCTAGCGACATTGCATTCTAACATAACTATGATTAATTCAACTCAATTTTCGGGTCAGTTCCCAGGTAGGAGGTGTTCCGTAAACTGTTATCTTAAGTACCTCCAGCCTAGACAGAACCTCACCGGTAGAGTTCCCTTATAACTATGGTAATGTTTGTCCTACTTAGTCACATTAAAACTATTTTAAAAACTAAGCAAGACTCAATTCTAATCCTATTAGAATTAATATGATCTTAGGTCTAATTAATTTTAAACATTTTAAAATTAATTCATTTTCCTAAAATCCTATGTTTGCATACAATCTTTATTATAGGTTGACAGTTACTAATCATTAATTTTATAACTATTACAAATTTTAATGATTAGCCCTATAATATGCTTTCTATGGTTTTAATTAATTAACAATCAAATTCAAATTAATTAATAAACCATAATATATGCATTTACATGACATAATATAACAATTATCTTAATCGATGGATGTGTCATGCTCAATGTAAATTGATTTTCATATTTATTAATATAACTCCTTATATATAATAAATCATGAAAATCACCCAAGCATCCACAAGACATTTAATTATATATAACACTTTATATTTAAACTATGTAATATCATGCTACATGCTTATTCAATTTTATATATTTAACATAACTATTATATTAAATCACTCATGAAATTCATCCATCATGCATTAATTGCATACATTATAACATTTATAATATATTAAAATGCATGATCATGCTTAATCTAAGGTGAGATTTAATCTAAATGACATCCATAAAGCATTTAGATAGCAAATGAACCGATAATTTGGCCCCTAGGATAAAATTGTTGGGTTTTATGTCCTAAAACTCGTGGCTAGTAAATGTAACAAAATTAATCGATAAAGCGTTATTAAGGTTATTCAATAAGTGGTTATTGAAGGGTTGTTTAATTATATGCATTAATTAACCCAAATCCAATAAACTAGAACCATATAATGAACACTTGAACTTTATGTGTAGACATAAAAGTGGATCAAGTTCAAGTTATAGCCAAAACGGTCTATAGTATAGGGATAGAGGTTGGGTGCCTTATCCTGGGGACACTATGAGACGCGACCCACTTTGTATTTAATACAAACGATGTGATCCTAAATCGTTCATGTAAAGACATGCGAGTGGGGGCGTCCTATGCAATGAGTTTACAGAAGACCAAGACCGAGAAATAAGTCATTTTCCTTTATAACACCGTTTACTGTGAAACTGACTATTTCATGCGATGACCTAGGTAACTCGATCTTAATCTTGAGCTAACTATGAACTATTGTTTATTCGGGATTATCCTTTGATTTGCATGGGTGAGAGTGGCCCAACATCGCTGACTCAATAAGCCTACCATTTTGGGGATAAAACTGGGTAGATAGCTGGAGACATAGTCTTGCAAGATGGAATTCACTCCTACCCGCCTGTAGGGATAGTTGTTCCTTTAAGTGCTGACTTCGGGTCTTGAACAAAGGCGCGTCGTCCTCTCCTGGCATGAGAGGATTTTCTTTTTAATGGTTGGACCATAAACAAATTGTTCATTATAGGATCAGTAGAACTTAAGGAACAAGATGTAAATTCAAGGGAAAAACGGACTTTTGACCTGCTGCAATTACGAACAACCTATGAAGGGTCGACTTACTAATTATGGTTGTATCGGGTGGACGAAAATATATCTACAGTGAGGGGAGTGCAACTATGGGCTATAGTGGAGTGTCTCATTAGTTAATGAATGTTGGTTAACTAGGTTAATGAGTTTAGCCGGTTAATCTCGGATAGTTGAAGCCCATGATCTGTAGGTCTATTAGGTCCCCCTGCTAGTTCATACGAAATTAACCTTAGAACAAAGTGATCAAAGAGTTTGAAACGTTCAAATTCGATTGCAATGTTCATGAGCTATAAGGGGTAAAAAGAGTTGCCTACGGTGTGATCAGTTAGGCCAACCAAGGGTTAAACTCGGGTTATAGGTCACTGCATCGTAGTGTGAAAGCTAGTGTCCCGCCTAAAAAGAATGCAGAAAGAAAATGTCTTTTATTTTTCAGGCACCTAGGTAACGAGAAAAACAATCTAATTTGTTTTGTATGCTCCTTGGTTAGTCCCTAGTGCTAGTGTAGAGGGAAGATAGATTGAGGGTTATATAATCCAACCCCGAGTCAGTAAAATCGGTCCTAAGTAGGCTAAGTGTGAGCTTTAGCGAGAAACTTCATGAATTAACGGGCAATGTGTGCATGATTCTTAATTGCAAAGATTTCAGCATTTTTAGCATTGAGATTTGAGTTTAAGAACTGCAACTTTTGAATACTATACTTTTATTTTGTTTGTCTTGCTCAAGGACTAGCAAGACTTAGGTTGGGGGTATTTGATAGACCAAATTAGTCCTATTTATTTGTTATTAATCTAAGCCTGTTAGAGTGAACTTTACGCTTTATTTGTCTATTTTGTAGATTATTTGTGCATGGAGGGCAGCAGGGACGAACCACACAAATTGGAGTTAATTTGGGCGATTTAGAGAGTTTTCGAGCTAACTTGAAGTCCGTGGATCTGAAGGAGGTGAGAAGACCGTGAGGATCGTGACGAGTCCAAAGAATGGTTCCAAGGAGTCAAAGGTTCGAGTCCCAAACCGAGCAAGCAACAAAGAAGACCAATAAAAGAATGAAGGTACGCTGGATAGAGGCCAGACGTCGAGACGCTGGCCCGTTCTCGAACCATAGGCCCAGACGACATGGCGTCGAGACTCCATGCCTAGCGTCTCGACGCCACGATTAATTTTTCTATATAAACCCCCGTTTTATTCCGCCGTTTAGGTTAATATTGTGTTGTAATTTTTGGTCCCTTTTGAGGTTTCTCTCTGTCATTCAAACCCAGACATCGGTATTGTATGATTTCTTGCTGAATTCTCTTGTATTTCTTCATTATTATAGCATAGGGTTGCAAGTTCTAATGTCCTAATCAATCCACTAGACTTAAGGCAATTGGTTAATTATTTGATTTGATGGCTTAATTGAATTAATTAGTTAATCAATTAGGGTCTAATTCGATCGACGGTGTATGATCGGATTAGATGGCTTAGGTGGGCTTAGGGTCTTTTCTAGGTTCAGATTAGATCGATTGGACAATTAAGCAAATTAAGTTAGCCTTAAATAGGTAGGAAAACAATGATCAAAGTAAACCATTCAACCCCAAGAATCTCCCTAATCGGTGTCGCTAGTTTAATTAATTTTCTTGCCAATTTATGTTTCCTGCAATTTAGTTTTTTGTCTTTTAGTTTCCTGTCATTTAAATTCTTGTCTTTAGATTCCTTGCATGTTAAATTCACCTCTTATGCAATCCCCCCTTTTCATTGATTAATAACTCAAAGTAAATTGAAAATAAATAACCAACCACCACTCCCTGTGATCGACCCCGACCACTACTATAAATTTTATTTGATACGACCCTCGACAAGTCGCTCCGTCAATGCTTTTAATCCCTTGCTCCATAAGCGTTGAGTAACTCTAACTTAACTAATTCTCTTTCTGAATTTTTGAAGCTTGGACTGGCTAAGCTTAATTAGATCAAGGTATTCTGATCTCCAAAAACCTTTTGCTTGAGCATTTTCTCTGGCCTGGTCGTTGCTGCGGCAAAGAAAATTCTGGAGGTAGTGTTGACTTATGTGATCCACTTTAAGCTTAGGTCTAGTCCCACGCTTAGTTTTAAAATTCAGATAGAAAAATTTAAGTTTGGGGGTATAATTGCAAAACTGATAATTCATTGAGGACAATGAATAATTCAAGTTTGGGGGACTTTTTGCTACTCCAATTGTTTTGCTCGAGCATTCCTCTCATTCATTAAATAATTTGTTAGGTTATTGAGTAACCGGGGACATTTGTGATACCCACAGTTTGTCTTCGCGTCAAAAGGTAACCTAGGAAATGTGAAAAATGATGAAAAATTATTTGCTGAAAAAAGTGATTGTTGAAAATTTTGCTGAGAAAATTCATGGAGCAAAAGTTTTGAAGGATGAATGATAGTCCAACAGTTTTTCTGTCTCCCAGAACTTAGGTGAGCTTCATCATAAAATGTTGCCATTCTGAGGGGCAAGAGATGGAATAACTAAGGATTTTTGAGCTTAGCAAAGAGTATTTAGCCTAATTGGTGATAAGTTTGAGGCAAGGGTATACTGCACCATAAAGTGGGTCGTCCCATGCTTAAGAGCTTATGACTGTAGGGCTGCTTTAAGTCTGAAAAACAAAAATATAAACCCCTTGAAAATATGTTTTAATATGTCTGATAATAGAGCTAGGTTGTGACAAGTTCTTAGAACTGAGTTAAAAGTGGTGATTGTTTGTCCATGCCGGAAGAATTATTTTGCTGCAGCAAAGCTTGGTTTTGCAGAGTGCTCAGGTAAAGGTTGAAGGTAGTGTTGGATTGTCTGGTTTGATTAAGCTATTCTTTGTCTAATGTTTTGAATTCTTGAAGGGAAGGTTGGTTAGTATTGCTCGGGACGCGCAATAGTTCAAGTTTGGGGGTGTGATAACTGCCCAAAAGGTAGTTATTTAGGCCTCATTTCTATCATGATTTGTGTGTCTTTTGTGCTTAATAGGGTTGCTTTTAGAGAGATATTATATGTTTTAACCCATTTGGAAGAATGGAAGCTTTGGAGATTATTTTGTGCATAATATGTTGCTGGGCGACCTGAGGGAGCAAACTCTGTGCTGGAGCAAAGCTGGGAGTGAAAACTGCCACGTCACAGCTCGTTAGCCAATTTAATGAACCGAATTCTGTTGAGTTATTTTCGGGCTAAAGGAGCAAGGAGAGCCATCCACGTGTCTTAGTTAACCTAATTCAAGCCTTCCTCAACTCTATAAAAGGAAGTAGCCGCCCAAGTCAAAGTCATTCCACTTTTGGGAGAAAACATTCCATTCTTGGGAAGTTCCTTCCACCTTTGGGAGCCGAATAGAGGAGAGAGATTGGTGACCACCTAGAAGACCATCATTGCAAGCTGATCGAGGAGATTAGTATTTCCTTTTATTATCTTGTAATTATGGACATGCCTACTCAGATTGTAGCGTGCGTCTCCATGCATATTATGAACTAAGTAGCTTAGGCGTTGGTTAGGATACATGTAATTGCCGTGCTTAATTTCTAGTAATAAATATTGATTCTATGCATCTTGATTAATTGTTGTGTTCATTTCTATTTTATGCCCGCTTGGCCAGCCGGTATGAATACGTCTCTCTAGTTTCAGGGATGATTTAGAGAGTGTGTGACGATTAATCACACTACGATCATTGTGTATTGGTGAACGCCAGTGACTGAGCTAGGGATAGCCAGTTGCCTAGTGCTTGATCGGTCGTACTTCATTGGGGTTGAAACACATTCCAAAAAAATCCGGAGTTCCGGGAGGAATCCGCTAATAATACTGCGAGAGTTTGCATGATCAATAATATTGCTAGAGCATCTTTTAAAACAATTACTAAATCCTGACCAGCGCCTGTTTCTAATCTGTCTGTCTATCCGTTTATTTTCTGTTCTGTCATTTCTTTTGCTTCAGCATTATTCTTATAAAAACCAATCATTTTTACCATCTTTGAAACCATTGGAGAGTTACACAAGATAGATAAAGTGGAAGCTAATTCAGGCCTTGGATTGATAATACTTATTACTTGCTGCGGACTGTGTATACTTGCACAGAGTTCTAGAGTCCTTTATACTTTATTTTTACTCACTCTAGGAACCCAACAATACTCGGTAATACCTACCCTTTTATATTACTTGTGACTCGTGCGCTTGCGAATTGCACTCAACATGTAACTCCTAACAGTTGCTAGGAGTTCAAATCCACGTGGGTAGTTACCCCTCTCCACACGCTTATTGATCTGATAGAGGGAAGGATAGAGGGATAATCTGACACTTGCAGTTTTCAGAGAAAGATCTCTCCTAAGCTTCCTCTCTTTTTCACTCTCAAAATCTCTCTGCAAGAGAAATTCACACCACCATTCTTGTGAATTATTCCAAAGTTCAAGAAAAAAGGATCCCACTACCTTTACCTCAAGATCTCAGAGAATAGGGAGGTAATCTCTCTGGTGGTGTCCCAATTTGGTCCATGTGTTGCTGTCAGTACGTGAAATCACAGAAGGGAGTTTTTGATTTTCCAAAGACTTCAACAAGTGTAAGTAATTCGATTCCCTTTCTCTAGACTCGATTTTAAGCATGCTTAATCATACGAAATAATTATAGAAATGTTCTGTACGTTTATTTCGTTGCCAATATACTGGTTTTTCTAGAATGAAATTAAATTGCGAGATTGTTCCTTAGTGATAAAAGAATCAAAGATGCTCTGATACCAAATGATAAAGGAACTACCTCAATTACGTTTGAGAACTCCCTTTTTTTCAGGTGAATCCCTACAACAATAATAAGAACAACCCCATTAATGAAATGATAAGACAACCCCAAAAAGGTTAAACAAATTTTACTTGGAAGAATGATCAAAGATCAAGAAGAAGGGAGAACTCGTTCCTAACTTCAAGATTTCGAACTCTTCACAATCTAATTGATCAGACTAGATTGAAAGTCCTAGGCATGCATTCTAAACACAAGAACACAAAGAAAGCATAAAAGCTTGAGAGAGACTAAACTCAATTTGAAATTTCATTCAAATTAAACTTCAACTTCAACTTGTTGTTCAAATGACAAACTACATCTCTATTTATACTAATTGAAAAGACATCATGAAAGGACACAACCTTTCATCTATGTGGTCTAAATTCAGTCCCTAACTTTTCAAATCCATTCATGAACCTTCGTAAATGCAAATTCATGAATTCAAAAGATACATAATGCATTAAATATGTGAATGAATCAGGATTTTTAGATTCATTGTGTCTCTTGGTTGAATAGGTGCCTTTCCAAGCTTGAATGGATGCAACTCTTGGTCATGGATAGTCACCTTAGCTTGGAAGTAACCATTTAATGCGTCTTGTAATCTTTTAGCTCTAGCTCTTGTCATTGGAGTTTGTGGCATAATGATTGCCTCATGATTGGATTCAATTGGAGTTGACACCCATGGAGCTTCATTTGAGCTTTGATTGAGCTGGTTGAGCTTGGAATTCTTGTAAATTTCTCTTTTGGTCTCCTTGATTGTTTTCTTTTCCTTATCATTCTCCCCTTCTTCGAGCAGATTTGTCCTCGAATCTAACGCATCCCCTTGCAAAGCAGCTTTATAGTCATCATCTTGATCTCGTGAAATTAGTTTGAAGGAATCATCTCTTCTAAGTTCAAATGTGTATGTTCTTTTTAGAGGACACCTTCCCCTTCTCCATTGATAAAAAATTTCAAACTTGATAATCCAATGTGATTTGATTGAGACATCAAAAACACTTTGAAACAAACCCCACTCTCATTAGCTTTTTTACTTAAAATTTTTTTTTCCACATTCGCTCATTTCTTTTTCATTTTCCTCATTTTTCTCAATCGCTTCACTGTTCACAGTTTCCTCTCTTTTCTCTACGTTCTTACTTTTGACACTTTCTTTGATTTTCTGACTCTCTAGATTCACCTCACTTTTCTCTTGAGATTTTACCTCAACCTCATTCCCAACACATACGTCAACCATGCCCTTGTCTTTTATACTAACCTCGCCGTTTGTCCCTTCCTCTTCTTGATTTTGATGATCACCCCCATTTGTAATGTATTGGTCACCATCATCTTGAGGTGCTAAACAATCTCCATCATTTTGATTGGATTGTGCAGCTTTAGCCTCCTTGGCTTGGCCTCGTAAATCCATCTCTTTGCATATTTCAAAATAATCATTCATGGTTTGACGTAGCTCGACCAAATTTTCTTAAACACCGTTCCAAAATTGAGCATCAATTTGTAGGTTTCACGACGTCTTCTTCTTTGGAAAAACATGGCTGAAAAGAAGAAATGAACCTCACTGCACTCCCTTGCGTATTTACTCTCTTGGAAGATGAAAGCTAAAGTCACTCGTTTTTGCACTCAAACGATGTAAAAATACTTTTGAAGACTACTAAAATCTCAAACTTCTGCAAGTCTTTTAGTATTCTTATGAGAATCATGCAAGAACACATCAATATAGCCGAGAATGTGAAAAGTCACAAAATCTCAAAGTTAGAAAAAAAAAAGTTTGGAAAGATGCGGTGGACAAAAAAAATATTTTTTTCTTCTTTTTTTTTCCAACAAGTAAAATGTACGAAGCAAAGATAAGAAGATGAAGATATGGATAGATTGAAATTTGACAGGCAGAAAAATTAGATAGATTGGAAAGCAAGTAAAGATATAATCTGTTTAGAACCAAAGCTCTGATACCAAATGATAAAAGAATCAAAGATGCTCTGATACCAAATGATAAAGGAACTACCTCAATTACATTTGAGAACTCCTATTTTTTCGAGATGAACCCCCACAACAATAATAAAAATAACCCCATTAACGAAATGATAAGACAACCCCAAGAAAGTTAAATAGATTTTACTTGGAAGGATGATCAAAGATCAAGAAGAAGGGAGAACTCGTTCCTAACTTCAAGATTTCGAACTCTTCACAATCTAATTTATCAGACTAGATTGAAAGTCCTAGGCATGCATTCTAAACACAAGAACACAAAGAAAGCATAAACGCTTGAGAGAGACTAAACTCAATTTGAAATTTCATTCAAATTAAACTTCAACTTCAACTTGTTGTTCAAATGACAAACTACATCTCTATTTATACTAATTGAAAAGACACCATGAAAGGGCACAACTCTTCATCTATGTGGTCTTAATTCAGCCCCCAACCTTTCAAATCCATTCATGAACCTTCATAAATACAAATTCATGAATTCAAAAGATACATAATGCATTAAATATGTGAATGAATCTGGATTTTTAGATTCATTGTGTCTCTTGGTTGAATAGGTGCCTTTCCAAGCTTGAATGGATGCAACTCTTGGTCATGGATAGTCACCTTAGCTTGGAAGTAACCATTTAATGCGTCTTGTAATCTTTTAGCTCTAGCTCTTGTCATTGGAGCTTGTGACATAATGATTACCTCATGATTGGATTCAATTGGAGTTGACACCCATGGAGCTTCATTTGAGCTTTGATTGAGCTAGTTGAGCTTGGAATTCTTGTAAATATTTCTCTTTTGGTCTCCTTGATTGTTTTCTTTTCTGTATCACTTAGGCTTCCGCTAGGATTTTGATTCCTACAATAGCATGATAAATCACCTGAAGGGTAACGCATGTGGATCTATCTAAGTAGAGCAAGATAACACATTACATGTAGTTTGGTTGCATTAGGAATAACTCAGCCGCATAAGATATTTCATGAATGTGTTTGGGTTGCTTTAGGGATACTTCAACCGCTTGCAAGTAAAAAAGAGAACCAAGCTAACACATGAATTAAGTAATAGAATATTCTTAGTTCAATGCATGTGTAATATCGGGAGGGAAACACATGATTATTTATCGCTTAAGCATCAGTAGTCAGTAATTCATTGTTATGCATTGCGCTAGTCTTATCTGTCGCATGTGGTTGTTGTAGTGAAAGCCTTGATAGCTCATCTCTCACTGTTTCTCTCCTTTAATGCATTAGCCTGTATTTTTGCTTATGTTATTTCATGTTCATATCGCCTTTCATCCTACTTATTTCCAACACTGTTGCATTCAAATAGAAGTTAACAAAATCATTTTTTACTTCACTCCTCTATCTTGTGTTCTGACCCTGGAATAATCCAAGTATTATTACTTGGTAGTGCATGATTTATGCTTGGATTAATGTACAACAACGACATATTCTTTAGATAATTCAACATAATTAGAAGCGAATACGATTCACTTATTTCTTTCATTCGTTTTGTAATTATGAACTCATCCTCAATGCAAGTTTCATTTGTTATTTCTTTTATTATCCTGAGTAGCTATGAAGGGTTTAATTTGGTGAATACCCTGAAGGATGAGTTAGCTTTGCAATTTGTCTCAATCGTGCCAATTTCTCTTTGTGTGTTTCAATCTTTACTGTATTTAAAACAATCTTGTTAATTTAAACTGGTCATTTAAATTAACATGCAATGTGAGTCCAATACTAAAAAAAAGGTTGTGTAAGATTGGTTTTCGTAAAGGGGATATAGGATGAAGGCATAGACATCTAGAACTTCAGTGTCGTTAAAACAACAACTATAGAATCTAAAGGATTGTGTACTTAATTATCTAAATCCAAATTATCAATCGACATATGAGTCTAATTGCTTAGTCTCCTAACAATACTTGATACAAGACTTAATAGGAGTTAACTCGATTCAAGACACAAGGTAGAAATGCGGTTGCCATGTGGGCGCAATTTGCTAGTTAGCTTAACTAAGGACTAAAACTAAATTAGATCTCGTTATCATTACTTGTTACTATTTGAAATCAAATCAACCAACCATTCTTAATTTTATTTGTTAACTTTTTTCGTACTTGCAAGCGATTTCTACCTAACTCTGAGTTTTACAGTAGTCTCTAACGGATCGATACTTGAAATACCTTCAAGTTTTATTACTATATATGACAGTGTGCACTTTGCACACGACAAAAATCTTTTCTAAAATATTTTTCTTAAGTTATCGCAACGTTATGTGGGTTTTAGTCACGACAATCATCTAAAACATGCTTCTTCTCCATCATCCATAGAATACAACTCTTTTTAGAAGACGGTGAACCCTTATCTAATCCTTCTGTATATTCTAGTGTTGTGGGTATCTTGCAAGAAACACTCAACCAAAATTTTCTTATATAGTAAACAAACTAAGTCAGTCTCTCAAGGCACCAATTGATCAACTTACTCTTTCTGGTTTTTTAGATGTGGATTGGGGATGAACATAAATCGATAGTGTTAGGTTATTATTTGAATTAAATTTGTTTCACAGTTATTTGGTTTAAATTTGATGAGTGTTTGAATTGTGATATTGGATTTAGCCTCTCTAAGTTTAACAAATAGCTACATAGGCCCGTTTGGTAACGTTCTTGTTTCTTGTTTCCGTTTCTTCATTTTTAATAAAGAAAAATAGAATTTCATGACCCTAACACCTATACATTCAATAATAATAAACCTATATTCTTATTTATATTTGGAAAAAATTGGAAACAAGAACAGAAAAGGAGAAACTAGTTTTAGTTGTTCCCAAAAGTTCTATACAAATTTTGGGAGTGTTTCTAAAAAATGATAAACAAGAAACATACATAGTTATTAAATACTTAGATTTCTTAATTAAATTGGAAACAAGAAACAAGAAACGAGAACGTTACCAAACGGGCCCATATTGTATCTTTTGACAACTTCCTAGTCTCATGGTCATCCGACCACTTTTTAAAAAATTGGATTTTGTATTGCTTGACCTAGTTCATTGGTAAGTGCCAAAACCTTGGCTGCCACACTCTCGTGTTTCATATACATTTATCGATGGTATAATCATGTGGTTAGATATGTTAGGAGAAAAAAAGGATACAAGTATTAATATGGAAAACATAAATACTATTCTTCCATTTATAGATTTAAGTCAAACAAGTTAGTGAATCACAAACGACAAATAAATGAGACAAAAAATGTACTAGTTTGCCCCAAACTCAGGACTAACTCTAGTCTTCTGCAATGGTAGGTTCTACTATAACGGAGATTACAAAAGGTCTCACACCAATGCTACATAAATTGATCCTCAAATAGTCAAATAAAAGCTAACTTGGCTTCCAAATACTAAAACTCAGTAGCTTGGGATAAACAATGAATAAAAAACCCTCAAACCCGATAAAAGAGAGATTGCCAATACACTTTGCAACAAAATACGCATTGCCACACTACAAAAATTCTCTTGAATAAGGGCTTCAATTGTAAATGTCATCGTCACGCTTCAAAGTCTATCATATACATATATATACAATACACATTGCACTTTTGCATAATGTTACGATTTAATGGAAGATTTGTTGCAGCAACAAACGAGAGCTATTTTTTTTCTTCTCTTTAAACTACTTAATTGTCTTATATCTAAGGTGAAAGACTTGCATTATTTAATGGATAATATAAAGTAATTGATACATCCATAGTATATTGGAAAGGATAACTTTTATGTATATGATATAGATCCTACAGTTTTAAGTACCATTATAGTAGGTAATTCCAACGATTAAAATAAAAGAAATGTTGGATCCACACAACAAAATAATTATATTATTTTTGGTTATGTGACTCAATATTAATGGATTGATTACCTACCATGATAATACTCATATTCTATCTACTAATGAACTTGTATCGCATCCTTTATAAAAAAAAAAAAAAGAAAGACTTGTATCATCCTAAAAAGCCACACTTTTAGTTTCAAACAGAATCACAAATTAACTTGAACATATAACTCAATAATTAAGAGATCATAGGTTATTTTTTTAGTTTAACAACATGGGGAGGTGAGAATTCGACCCACTAACCTCTTGGTCAAAAGTACGTACCTTAACTAGTTAAATTATCGTATATTTAAATCTTTTTGTGATGCAATATTTTTCAATAGAAAAAACACTTAATTGAAGTCTATTTTATAGGTAAATGTAATATATAAATATACTTAATTATATAAAGTTGTTTATTAGACATTGACCTATTTAAATTATAAAATTAAAAATAAAGATAAAGAAAATTGATGAAAGAAAATACAAAAAAACAAACGAAGGGCAAAAAAGTAAAAAGGAGATACTTCGACATGAGAATTTTCGAAACCCAAGTTTCAAAAGGCATCAAAAAATAATCAGATTACCTCTTGGGTATCCTAGGATACCCGGACATCTCGGGATATCCGGGTATCTTACATTACTGCAAAACAAACGTGGGAATCGAGATACCCGATGCTCGACTCATGGGAATCTCAAACTCCCACGAAACAAACGACCCTCAATATGTCCATTAAATAACAACTAACCCTTCTTTCTAAAGCATAACTAATCTTAATATTGAAATTATTATCCACTTATTAAATTAATCACAAACACGTAGTCTCAGTTCATGCTTGATTTTGATCTTGTTTTTAATAATAATTCAATCTCTGAAAAAATATTTGTTTGGAGAACTCAAACAAAAATAAAAAAAATAAAAAATAAAAAGAAAGTTTGTTTGAAAAAATTTCATACGTCAGGATGGTTTTTTTAAATTTGGATAAAATTAAGTATTGAAAGACTGATTTGGTGCCAACTGGGGGAAAGTTACAGAGGCAGAGAGAGAGAGCAATGGAACTCTTTGGTTGGAAATTGAGAGTCCATTTTTTAATATTATTGGCGGGCCAAAGAAAATAATTATAGAAAACAAAAAAAAAAAATTCTTATTTATTTTTTCATTTTTCCCATCCATCTTCATCGGGTATATAATTCGGGTCTCTCTGGTCTTTCGCTCTTCACTTTTTCTGGTCTTCTGGGTTTCTTAAGATACCAAATTCGATACCCCTCTTCCTCTATTTTCTTTCTTCTTTTATCTCTTTCTCACTCTTTTTAACTTCTCACTCTCTTTTTCAGATCGCGCTCTGTTTCTGTTTTCCAGAATTTTCCCACTGCAAAAATTGATCCCAAAGTCATCGAGATTGATCTGAAATCGACGAGTTGCAGATCTGGGTTTTGCCGAATTCAGCTGATTGTTCATGGCTTCCCCTGGGAATCCAAACCCAAATCCGACGAACCCACCATTTGATGTTCAGAAATTCTTTAAACCCACCATTTCAAACCCTACGCCGACCTCCCAAAACCCTACCCTAATGAATTCTCCTCCATTTCCGCCTCCTTCTTCCTCTTACCCTCCTCCCACTGGTCCATTCTCTTACCCACTTCAGAACGCGCCATTTCATCATCCCTATCATCCTCCTCACCATCCCAATCAAGTTCCGTACTCTCAGGACCAGTTCTCTAACCTTCACCATCAGCGGTCTCTTTCTTACCCCACTCCGCCGCTTCAGCCTTCTCCGCCTCCGGTCAACATCGTCGTCCCTCAGAACAATCCGGCTCAGAGCTCCGGTGCTCGGATAATGGCGATGATTAGAGCCCCCGGTTCTAATCTTGAACCACTTCCTCAGCCCTCCGCTCCATTGGGTTCGATGCCGTCTCCTTCTTCTGGCGTTCCTGAATCTCCAGCGCCTCCCAATGTTCCCATCATGACTACCATTCCCATGATGCAGGGGGTTAATCCTGGCATTTCGCCTACCGGCCCTGTTCGAATGCCTAGCAGCAAGCTTCCTAAAGGGCGGCATTTGATCGGTGATCATGTGGTGTATGATGTGAATGTTAGGTTGCAAGGAGAGATCCAGCCTCAGCTCGAAGTGACGCCAATTACCAAGTATGGTTCAGATCCTATGCTTGTGTTGGGGCGTCAAATTGCGGTCAACAAGACATATATATGCTATGGTTTGAAACAGGGAAACATTCGAGTTCTTAATATCAATACTGCGCTAAGATCTTTGTTTCGAGGCCATGAAAAGGTTTGGCTTAAAACTTTGTTTCTTTCTTCTCTTAATTTGAATGAATTGCGTTGTTTTTTTTTTTTTTTTTTAATCTGCTTAGGTAGCTATCGTGTTGTTGATTTTTCATTAATAATTGTTTTGGATCCTTGGAACATTATAATAGTTACTTATAATATTTGCGGTGGAAACAAGTAACTTCATTTGATGTATGGAGTTTTACCAAAAGGCATCCTGCAGGAGCTCACGAGAAGGTGCTCCGTTTAGAGTTAAATAGGAGGATAAATATATACAGAATGGTTTGACCAAGAGCTCCAGGAGAAGCTGCAGAAGTATTTTCCATAACGTTAGAAATATCTTCATAGACTTTGTACTATTTCTTTCGAGCTTAACCAGCCACCGAATAGCTTTAGAGGCAGAAAGCCAAAGTGGTCCGAAGAATGACTCTTTATCTTCTTTGGCCAAGGAGCCTCCATTTCTTAGGGAAGGTACTAGCCGTAATGAACTTCTGGAGAAGAGATTTACAGGAAAAAGCTTCGTGAAGGTTCCAACTTCTAGACTATTTTATCTTCATCACTACTCAATATAGCATTTTCCATCATCTGTAAAAGAATCGTCGCTGTACATTCCTTAACCTCCTCTTCTTTTAAGTTTTCACAATATTAGACACCAAGAATTTGAGTATTGGTCCCAACACTTGTCCAACAAATGTGATTTTGTTTTCTTTTATAGACTTAGAATAGCACACTTCCTTGGGAATGTAGTCACTAGAGACCTCTACATTATTCAATTGTCTTCCCTAAACTTGACTATATCTCTTTTTGTGTTTTTCTTTATAAAATACCAAGCTTTCATTGAGAAAAAATGAGAGAATATAAGAGCATACAAATTAGAGCTCAAAAAAGGTGGAGGTCAACTAAAGGACTGACCCCAATCTAACAAAATAATACCTAGCGAATAATTACAAAACGACTTAACCACAGAGGCCCAAAAGGACACAATAAAAAATAATTCCAAACAGATTGGGCTAAATTTCAACTCCAAAAGATATGATTAAGGTCCTTAGCGGCCCTTCTACATAGAATGCAACAAAGAGGGCCAATCAACAAAGGACACCTCCTCGAAACCCGATCCAAGGTGTTAACACTTCTGTGGAGCACCTACCAAGCAAAAAACTTGACATTCTTTGAAATTTTCACTTTCCATTAGGTGAAGATGTCACTCGAAGGAGAGGGGTTGACCAGGCAAAGAAAGAAGAATTTACAAGAAAAGCCATTTGAGGGGAAGACCTCCAAGGGCAAACATTCCTTCTCCCAAGATTGCAACAAAACTCCCCCACTAGAGTAAACCCGCTTTAACTATATCTCCTTTGCCCTTGAAAAGTGACATTGTTTGCCAAATTGACAAGGAATTTTGATATTTGCATCCAACCGGAGACCATTCATCCCTTGTCGATCACTCAAAACCTCTAAAAACCTACTATTCCTCTCCCCCAAAAGACCCCACATAATAGTGCATACCCCCGCTTGCCATAAGAACCTCCCTTTCTTGCGAAAGGGGGTGAAGAAGGAACTCCTTGGTCATTTCCTTGCAATCCCTATGCTTAGCAAGGCTGAAGCCAAACTCCTCGAAAAAATAATTCCAAACAGACTGGGCTAAATTTTAGCTCCAAACGATATGACCAAGGTCCTTAACGACCCTTCTACGGAGAATGCAACAAAGACGAGCAATCAACAAAGGCCACCTTCTTGGAACCCGATCCAAGGTGTTAACCCTTATGTGAAGCACTTGCCAAGCAAAAAACTTAACTTTCTTTGGGATTTTCACTTTCCTTAATGAGGTGAAGACGTTACTTGAAGGAGAGGGGTTGACCAAACAAAGAAAGAAGAATTTACAAGAAAAGCCATCAAAGAGAGGTCAAGAGTGAACATCCCTTCTCCCAGGATTGCAACAAAACTCCCTCACTAGAGAAAACCCACTTTAACTATATCTCCTTTACCCTTGAAAAAGGGCATTCTTTGCCAAATTGACGGGGATGCTAGCCTTGTTTCTCTTGCCAGCCAATGATCCAAAATCTTTACCAAACTTTCACTATTTATCATTTTCATGCCATTGGAAGCCAACCTTCAAAGAGTATCCCCAAAGACATTTGTGGGAAAATGGTCATTTTTTGTTCTAGCCATATTTCCAATGCCAAAGCTTTTGTAGGATGAATTCAAAGGAAGTGCAATGAAAGCAACAATATTCCGCTTCACAAGGCAACAAATACCCTCAGATGTGCCTTTTGCTTGATGATATTTTTTAAAATCTTATCAACCTCATTAGTGATGCAGCTAGGAGCCTCAAAGACGGATAAACAATAAGTTGGATTGCTAGCATGGATGACTTTGATTGAAGTAAGTCTTCTTTAGATGGGAGAATCTTCTTCTAGTTTAGAATTATTTTTTGAGTTTTTTGAACAACAAAGGTAAAAATTTCACCCTAATGTTTGCCTTATCCAATAGACAACATGTTGCCGCAGTAGATATGTGGAATCTAGATTTGGCTATGTGGGATTTGCACTTCAGAAGGGATTTCAAAGAAGAAGTAGCTGAAAGGCTGATTTGAGTTTCATCTTGTACAGTATCCATCTAACCAATGTGGAAGATTATTGGGTGTGCTTATGAAAAGGCGGGAATTTTCTCAACAAAATCCTTGCTTAATAGCTTTGCTATAGTGCCCAAAGACAATCCTTGCCTTTTTACAGAGGCTATATGGTCGGGTGCCTATCCAAATGATTAAATTCTTCATTTGGGAATTTGCCCACGCAGCTTTAAACACTATTGATAGACTCCAAAGGCAGTTTCCCAACATGGCTCTCCAAATAGGTGTATTCTCTCCAAATATGATTTGGAGACTCAGTCGCACGTTTTCATTTATTGCTCTGTTGCCCAACATCTTTGAACGATTTGAGATTATCTTTTAATTGGGAGATTGCTCTTCCAAAGTATCCACACATGCTCTTATTTTCTCTCCTTATATATCTTCTTCTTCTCTTCCTATAAACCATCCTTTTAAAAGCCATGAAGGAACTACCTAGAAGTTTAGGGGTTTTTTGGATCCCCTTGTATACTTCCAGCTCGATTTATCATAAAATAAAGACCTACTTAGAGGTTGTATGTTTGAATCTTTTGGTGAGCTCAATAAGGAAAATCCTTGATGTCTCCGGAGTTTGGATTTGGGGAGAGCACAAAATATCAGAGATGAAGCGAGCACTTAACAAGACAATTGAGTTATAATGGAGTTCTCTAGTTGGTGGACCAGGAGTAAATTAAGAAGTTTAGTAAATGCAGGGTTCGATTAAAGAAAGAATAGTAAAGGAGAAGAAAAGTTGTCGAAGTTCTTTAAGTTTCTTCTCAAGATTGTTGATAATTTTTTAATTTCTTTTGCTTAAAGTATCCCAAAGAATAGTTCAAATTACCATTCAACCACAAAGTTTCTGCTTTGTCCTTAAAATTGGCCATAAACGGACAAACTCCTTTAAACTAAGGAGCAAGATAAGAAAGGATGATTTGAGTTACCAATGCTTATTTGAAAAGAACAACCAGCTAGGTTTAAGTACTCATTTGGGGTTTGGCTTTGAACTTCATCAGTTGTATTAATACCTCCTCGATAAACATTCTCAAGGAGGGATTATAGCTTTCTAATTCTTCTTTGAAAGGGAGGGCTCCAAAAATTTTGGGTGCCACTGAAAACAGAAATTTGAAAACAAGGGATTCAATGAAAACAAAGTTGTACTTCATGTTTTAAGATATGCGTTTGGTAGCAGATTTAGAAATTGGATTCCAATTCAAACAATTGTTCAAAATGTGTTTGACAATATATTCATAAACCATAAACTAGTTGTGTTATCAACTAAATAATCAGTTGAATATTTTGCATGCTGTCATTTGTGCTATTTTGTGGGGTTTATGGGGGAAAGAAATAATAGAATTTTTAGAGGGACCGAGAGACATTCTTGTGAGGTTTGGGCTAATATTAGGTTTCATGTTTCTTTATGGGCCTCGGTTGCCAAGGCTTTTTGTAATTACCCTCTAGGTCTTATTTTGATTGATTGGAAACCCTTCCTTTAGTTGGGTTCCTTTTTTTGGGCTTGGTTTTTTTGGATGCCCTTGTATTCTTTCATTTTTCCTCAATGAAAGCTCAAATCTTTATCAAAAAAAAAAAAAAAAATTAAAATATAAATTATGGATAGGCTGAAAACATATATTTTTTTGTTTGAATTTTCACTATTTGAATCACAAAATCTGAAAACAGTTTTCAAAAACACATCAACTAAATGCATATTCACCGAATTTAGTGAATCCGAAAATATAAAACAAAATTTGGATTGTCTACCAAACAAGCTCTTAGTTCTTAGGATTATTAGGTTATCATATAATTGTATAAAGATTTAAATTTGAGTTTACATTAAGGTTGTTTGTTGGTTGGTCGACGTTGGTTTTAGGCGAAAACTGACCTATCGGTTTCGGTCGGTCGATGGTCGGTGATTTTGAGGTGCTTCATGAAATCAACCGACTAAATACACTGTCGGTCGGTCAATTTTGTCGGTTTTGAGATGTTGCTAGAAAATACTTGATGTAGAAGAAAATATTCAAAAAGTTGAGAGAGAAAGAAGAGATAGAGAGTAACTATGAGGAGAAGAGAAATAAAAAGGAATAAGAGAGAAAGATTTGAAGCACGGTAAGGAAAAAAGAGAGGAAGAGAAAAAAGGGAAAGAGAAGAAAAAAATGGAAGTTTGGTAAGGAAAAGGGAAGAAAAAGAAAGAGAGGAGAAAAGAAGAGAAAAGAGAGAAAAAATGGATTGGTAGTGAAGAAGAGGGAAGAAGAAGAGAGATGAAAAGAGAAAGGAAAGAAAAGAAGGGAGGAGAAAAGAGGGAGATGAAAAGAGGGAAGAAGAATCGATGAAGAGGGAAAGGGAAAGAGAAAGAGAGAGAAAATAAATAAAAAATAATATTTAAAAAAAGTAATTATGACTTTTCAATTGAAAAGACTGCACAATGCAGCGTGCAATGTGCATGCAGCCAACTCAGTTGGCGATGGCAGCTGCTTTTTAATTTTTTTTTGAAAAATCTGATGTTGAAGTCGGTCAGTCATTTTTTGCTATTTTTAGTAGACCGACTAATCGATGGTTTGAAAAAACTACATTCGACAGAATATATAGAAAAACTGATCGACCGACGTCGGTTCAGTTGGTTTCGGTCAGATGAGTCAGTTTTTAGTCTAATTTTGAACACATCTGGCTTACATAGTTTAGAAGTGACAAAAAATTGAAGTTAGGAAAATTGCAAAGCATAGTGAAAATGAATAAAATTGCCTTCACCTTTCCCACGAATAGCCTATTGAAGTCTTGAATCCCGTTCGGATCAGCTGAATGCAACATTTCCTTAATCGTAAAGAACTTTTTTGTTTAATTAAAATTTTGGGAAGAGCTTCCTGTTTTCTTGTTATGATCTTAACAACATTCCTTTGGCTGAGTGAGTGGAAAAGTTTTCCTAATCCTCTTGGCTTCGGAACTCTCTCTCCCCATCTTTTTGTGTTTTATTTTATCAACTTTGTGTTTCTCTTAAAAAAAAGAGATGAAAAGTCCAGGGAGAGCTTCAAAAGGCTCTCCACATAGGTACTGGTCCAACAAGAAGGGGTAGTATCTGAATCATCTCTAATTTTGACCATGGAATGCTAGTAACGTTATAGTTTGGAGATGTCGAGCCAGTCTTCTAGAGCTGTCAGTTATTTTGGTTGGGCGATTTTACCCATTCTCTTCAATCTCATATTTTCAACATTAAACTCCTTGAACAATTAGTTTCTTTTAGAAACATCGATGACACATCGTTGGTTGAAATTCTTTCTCCATTTAATTTGACAGAAAGTAGAGGAGTCATGGTAGCATTACAGAATATGGTCAAGATGATATCTCGTCTTTTTCCCTCGAGTAGGGAGGGTTTCCTCGCTTGATTAGTTGACTGCTTCAAGAACTTGATTGGCTGTCCTCACCTTCAAATAATTAAAGGTGGTTTATAACTGAAATCACTAAGCTAGGTTTGAATGGTGGAAAATGGGAGTCTTGGCTTCCTCTCTTGAAAAAAAAAAGAAGGGTTAGTCCTACTTTTTAGGTTGCCTTCCAGCCCTCTCCTCTTTCAACCACTTGAAAGGATGAATTTTTGAACACTTACGCAACTAGTGTAAAGGTTGACTATGATACCATTAGCAGCTTTTTTTTTTTTTTTTTGGATAAGTATGATACCATTAGCAGTTTAGTTGGCGTGAAAGTTGGTCAAGTATCTGCAAGGTCATGAGTTCAATCTCCCACGTGAAAAGGTTGACTATACAGTGTCTTGTGTCTGTTATCCATATACAAGTTGCTTTCTCTATGTGATCTGCTACTTTGGGCCCACCCTTATTATCTCTATGTGATCTGCAACTGGTGTAAAGGTTGACTATAATGCCATTAGCAGTTTAGCTGGCGTGAAAGTTGGTCATGTATCTGCAAGGTCATGAGTTCAATCCCCTTCGTGAAAAGGTTGACTATAGTGCCTCGTGTCTGTTTTCCATATACAAGTTGCTTTCTCTATGTGATCTGCTACTTTGGGCCCACCCTTATTATGTTTTCAGTACCTCATCATTTGCCTCACTTGCCTAGAATGAACTTGTTCCAGAGATCATAAACTCTCCCATGAAAAGACCTTTTGACAATCCTTATCCCCTTAAAAAACTGAAAATTGGTTCACTTATTTTGACTGGACCTGTCAGACATTTTTGTTTATTAGCATGTCAGATCACTCCACCTCCCTGTAGTTTCTTGGAACTAACTCAAGCGATTATCTTTCAGTGGTTAAACATTGTTCCTCTCCTAGTTCTAACTCCTATCCCCTTTACATTTTTTTCTTCACTCAAAAGAGCTAACCACATACACCCTAGCGGGCAAAGGGACAAGGGGTCCCTTCCACAACAAAATTACAAGAAAACCCTCCAATCTAAATTACTGAGGAAGGTAGTATTGGGTTGTTGGCTAAGGCTGACCAATTGGAGGGCATCAACTGTACAAGGTCACAAAAAGTAGAAAAAGAAGAATACTTATCCGAGGAGATTCTAAAGTTTCTTTCCCCCTTTACATTGAAGTGGTGTTTTTCGATAACTAACAAATATTTGCTCCTCCTTCCTTTGGTTTGTTTTCTTGGACTTTGTACTATAAATACCCCCTTCTCTTGCACCGATTGAGAAGCTCATACAATATGAAAACCTGGTCTCCTTTGAGGCCGACGCCACATCTACTATTGAACCACGAGCCTACATCAACCACATTTCCCATGAAGACCCTTCTCGGTGATCTACATGGAATCTTGTCCTTTGTAAAATGAAGAATATAACCTTAAGTGATCTAACAATGGTATTAGAGAGCCAATGAATCTATCATTCACAATAAGTTATGGAAAAACTGAAGCTATTTTGAGAGTTCTAACCAGCAACAGTCAATACTTGGTTTTTGTTACCAATTGTTTTCCTTTACCTTCATAAAAATGTAGTCTATTCTATGATAGTCTATCTATGATGAAAACTTCTCTCTAACATTCTCTTAGAATCAAATCAAGTATAAGAAGTATAAGGTGATAATGATTCCTTGATCTGGTATTTTCTTGAAAGTATTTGTATTTAATTTTTCTTTTTTATATCTGCGTGTCTGGGCCTGCTTGCATGCCACATCGACTATTCTCATAGGACAATCGACCGATCCTACGGTTGCCAAGAAAATTCCTAGGATATTAAATCTTAAGTGGATAGATGGCATAATTTGAACCTATGCTCTTATTGACCACCAGACCATGGTTGTTTTGAAATTATTTTTATTATTTTTATATTTTACACTTGTGTTGCATTCTTTATCATTTATCTGGGCTATGGTATACTGTGACCGGTAAAATCCTCTTTCTCACTTACCTTTCTCTTTCCTTGTTTCTCAATAATGTCTTATTCATGCAGAGGGTCACTGACATGGCATTCTTCGCCGAAGATGTTCACCTTTTGGCTAGGTAATTATTCACTACATCCTAAATGTAATTGTGTTTCTGCTTGGCCTTTTTATACATATATATGGCCTGTGGTCCTCTCTTTGTTCTTTGTTCTTTTTATTTCTCTTTATGGAAGGCAGTTTTCCATAAAAAGATCGATTTTTTTCCTGATTTTTTTTTATAACGGGGTTATGGCCTATTTCTTTTATGCAGTATTGACGTAGGTGGACGAGTTTATGTTTGGAAGATTTCTGAGGGCCCTGATGAAGAAGCTAAGCCGCAGATCACTGGGAAAGTTGTTATTTCCCTTCATATGGAAGGAGGAGAGGGGGCAATTGTGCATCCACGAGTCTGCTGGCATTGTCACAAACAGGCAATAATTATTTTAATGCTAACACCCATATCTAGAGCTGTGGACTTATAATTGGTATTTATGGTTTATAATTTATTATCATTGTACATCCATGTTTGAATGTTGTCTGAATTCATATAGGAAGTTTTGGTAGTTGGATTTGGGAAGTCTGTTCTGAGAATTGACACAACCAAAGTTGGGAAGGGTGAAAGCTTTTCTGCCGAAGCTCCTCTCAAATTTACTCTTGACAAGTTGATTGATGGCGTCCAGCTTGTTGGTAAGCATGATGGAGAAGTGACTGAGTTGTCCATGTGCCAGTGGATGACTTCTCGATTGGTTTCTGCTTCTATGGATGGAACGGTTAGTATTTATCTTTCTGAATTTCTGAATCTGTTTATTAATGAGTTTATATCTTTGCGATGTTTTCATTTTGCAAATACTTGCAGGAACTGACAAGTATTTGCAATATATGTGGTGTAGTGTTATTTTCTTTTTAGTGTACTAATTAAACATTTATTTCCTATCAAGTAGATGTTTTGTGGCGTAGTGTTCTGTTTTCATTTTACAAAATGGTTCATTTCTTGTTCCGAGAAAAAACAACTGAAGAAAAATATAGTTTTTTTTTTTTTTTGGGGTGATATTGGAGCATGTATTTCCTATCATGTTAATGTTTTTTGTATAGTTTTTTTTTTCCCTTTTCTTAGCTCAAATTTTCTTTTGATTTATATTTTACTTTCATGTTTTAGAAATTAAGGGCCTATTTGGTATGCAATTAGAATTTTGTTTTATGTTTTCAGATTCATGGTGAGGTTTGGGCTAATATTAGATTTTCTTTCTTTTGATGGGCCTTGGTTGCCAAGACTTTTTGTAATTATCCGCTAGGTCTTATTTTGATTGATTGGAAGCCCTTCCTATAGATAGGTTCCTTCTTTGGGGCGTGGTTTTTTTGAATGCCCTTGTATTCTTTCATTTTTTCTCAATGAAAGCTCGGTTCATTATTAAAAAAGAAATTAAGTCGAATGGATTCAATGAATATCTGTTTGATAGATTTGTTTTTGAAAACTGTTTTTGGATTTTGTGATCCAAATATTGGAAATTTTGAAAGCTAACATTTTTATGTTTTCAGTAGATCCAAATTTTGAATTTGAAAATTTAAAACGTAGAATTAAATTAAAAAAGATAAAAACTTTGGATAAATATAGTATTTTATGTTATAAACTCATTTCGGTTTTGTTAAAATTAAAATGTGTTGCAACATAATATCTTTCCATAAATTGTATGATATTTACAAAATTTATAACATAAAATGCTCATAAATTAATTAATAATAGTTGGAATTCAACCCAATATTTAGTTGGTAAGTACAACTATTTTTATGGTTTACGAATATATTCTCAAATACTTTTTGAACAACATTTTAAATTGGGATTCAGTTTCTAAATTTGCTATTGAACACATTCAAAAATACTAAAAACATGAAATACAACTGTGTTTCATTTAATCCCTTGTTTTCAAATTCTTGTTTTTAGAAAACGTACCCTAATATAGTAATATATTATTTATCCATGTTTTGAAGGCAATGGTCATGAATGTTTACTAGCAGAAAAACTGCTTCTGCTTTATGCCTTCTTCCTTTTTTTTTTTTTTCTTCTGATTGGGTATGTACATTATAGATCAAAATTTGGGAAGATCGCAAGGCATCACCTTTGCTGGTTTTGAAACCACATGATGGCCAGCCTGTTAATGCAGCTACATTCTTGACTGCTCCAAATCGACCAGATCACATTATACTCATAACAGCTGTAAGTATTACAAGAACCTCCTTTTTTTCCTTTCAATTTGGTTGAAAAGTTGTCCGTGCTTGTATTATCTCTGGCTGGCTGAGTCGGCACCTGATCTCACTCTCTGTCAAAGGCTTACTGAATAATCACTTCTTACTAGAAAAGAAAGGAAGGAGATATAAAAATTTTTGCATCTTTAATCACTTTTATTTTTTATTTTTTATTTTTACCTTATGTAATTGACTGTTCTGAAAGTAATTGACTGTTCTGAAATATTTTCTTTTAATTCTCTCATTTAAAACTCTTGATAGGGGCCTCTAAATCGGGAAGTGAAAATATGGTCATCTGCAAGCGAGGAAGGTTGGTTGCTTCCTAGTGATGCTGAATCATGGAAATGCACCCAGACCCTGGAGTTGAAGAGTTCAGCTGAAAGTCAAGTTGAAGAGGCTTTCTTTAATCAAATTGTAGCACTGTCTCAAGCTGGCCTTCTTTTACTTGCTAATGCTAAAAAGAATGCTATATATGCGATTCACTTGGATTATGGTCTTAATCCAGCCACAACACGGATGGATTACATAGCGGAGTTCACTGTCACAATGCCCATTTTAAGTTTTACTGGAACAAGTGAAATATTAGACCGTCTAACACATATTGTCCAGGTTTATTGCGTACAAACACAAGCTATACAGCAGTATGCTTTAGACTTATCTCAGTGCTTACCCCCACCCTTGGACAATGTGGGGTTAGAGAAGGCAGATTCTAATGTTTCACAGGATTCCGCCGGTGTTGAAGGACTGGCTGCATTGTTTCCTTCTGGGAGCAAACAAACTGAGACACCCTTCACCAGTTCTACGCCCAGGGCTTCAGTGCTAGTCAATGGCTCTGAAAGTGCCAATGCAGAAAGATATCCTGCAAGCACTACTTCTCAAGATGCAGCGTCCATTGCAAATACAGAATCTAAACCTGCTATATTGTCACCTGTAGCTAGTAACACGGACATTGTCTCTGCTGCATCACCTCCTCTGCCTTTGAGCCCACGCTTGTCTAGAAATCTCTCTGGTTTTAGAAGTCCAGTGGGTGCCTTTGAGCCTATTACTGCAGTTAGTGATCATGCAGGTGACCGACGTGGTAATGACTATCCAGTCAACCGACAAATGGATGCCATACACACAAATTTGTCTGAAGTGTCTTCCTTGGATGATGAGTCCAGAAACAGCGAGGATAAAATTGCACGGGAAGATCTGTCTAATGTCCTTAATCCTCCTATTGTGTTTAAGCATCCAACTCATCTGATTACCCCCTCTGAGATTCTGATGGCTGTTTCTTCCTCTGAAACCACTAACGTCATTGAAGGTAAGAGTGAGGGAGAGACAAATATCCAGGACGTAGTTGTTAACAATGATGTTGAAGATACTGAGCTAGAGGTTAAAGAGGTAGGTGAAATGAAGTCTCCTCAGAATGGTGAATATGGTAGTAGAGGTGAGCCTCAAAACCTTTCTATGGAGAACAAGGAAAAATTCTTCTGCTCGCAAGCTTCAGATCTTGGTATGGAAGTGGCCCGAGAGTGTTGTGCACTATCATCTGAAACTTATGTCATTGAGGAAGCACCACAAGTTGATGCTAATATAATGGACACAGAGGTAGATTCCCAAGCTGGCGAGGGAGATAGAACATCGGCCAAAGATGTGTCTGAAAAGGTTTCTGAATCATCTATATCAACGACTCCACAAATTCCAACACCTAATACAAAGGGGAAAAAGAGCAAGGGGAAAAATTCGCAAGCCTCAGGCTTGGTTTCTCCATCTCCAAGTGCTTTCAATTCTAATGAATCTTCCACTGAACCATGTGGTAGTTCAAGCCTTCCCCCACCTGAAGCTGCTTTTTCTTCTTTTCTGGCCATCCAAGATACGTTGAATCAGGTTACTGCTAGTAGATTTTTGAGCAGAGTTGTCAATATCCTTTTTTCTTCCATCTCTAGAAAGGAAAATATTTAATTCTATGACGGACTTAATTTTATAAATTTCATGATCCCTGCCGAGGGAGTAATTTCTTTCTGGCTAGTATGCACAATTTGAGATGGTTGCTTGAGTTATTGTATTCTACATGGCCCTTTGCCTCTCTATATACTATTGATTATTTCAATTCATTGTGTAGATAATAAGCACCCAGAAAGAAATGCAAAAGCAGATGCAGATGACACTTGCAGTTCCAGTCACTAAAGAAGGTAAACGGCTGGAGGCAGCTCTTGGACGGAGCATGGAGAAGGCTTTGAAAGCGAATAATGATGCATTATGGGCTCGGATTCAGGAAGAAAGTGCTAAAAATGAGAAATTGTTGCGAGATACTACACAAAAGATAACTAGTTTAGTTGCGAACTTTGTGAACAAGGACTTGCCTGCCTTTTTAGAGAAAGCTCTGAAGAAGGAAATGGCTGCCATTGGACCTGCTGTGGTTCGCACAATAACACCAGCTATTGAGAAAACAATTTCTTCTGCCATCACTGATTCTTTCCAGGTTTGGATTTGTTAGCATGCAGACTCTTCTTCTCTTGTCACTTTCATCATGGGACCTTATTCATGCCTTCTGTGATGTAGAGAGGAGTTGGTGATAAGGCAGTGAATCAATTAGAGAAGTCTGTTAACTCAAAACTTGAAGCTACCGTTGCTAGGCAAATCCAAGCGCAGTTTCAAACCTCTGGCAAGCAAGCTCTGCAGGTTTACTTAATTTTCGATGTCATTGTTTCTTTAGTTAATCTGCGGCAATTATAATTTGTTGATTAGATTTCTTTGCAGCTCTTGGATGTTGAGATTTTTGGTTATAATAATGATCTTCTTATGCAGGATGCATTAAAATCTAGTTTTGAAGCTTCAGTAATTCCTGCCTTTGAAATGTCGTGCAAATCCATGTTTGAGCAAGTAGATTCTACCTTTCAGAAAGGACTGGTTGAACATTCAGCTGCTGCTCAGCAGCACTTTGACTCTTCACATTCTCCATTGGCACTTGCTTTGAGGGTACAATTACTGTGCCGAAATTCTTGATAAAATATAAGATTTACCTCAGTTATAATTCTGTGTTTCACTCTTTTGTTACGGTGAAGCTTGTCTTCCATCTTACAGTCTTCTTAAGAATGTGGTGATCAAGTTATGACACGATGCTTTAAAAACTTTGGAGCATTATGTGAAATGGTTATCTTCCTTTTATGGTTTTGGTTTGTAAATTAACTGGTATTTAGTTTTCGAAGGATGGATGGATTTTTATAGAGTAAATTCCTGAGGTTCATGCCTAGCCTTAAATATCAATCTTCTTTGCTTGCAGAAGGATCTAGCTATATGATACATGGATAAAGCCTGTTTTCTAGGTCCATGCTGAACATTAACGTAGTCATATTTTGGAATTTATGTTAGATGAGGCCACATCTTGATTTTAGATTTCTTGCATATCTGGATCGTGGATTTCTTTTAGGTTATTTGGATTTTCTTGTATCTGGTTCGGACTAAGTTAGATTATTAGGTCTATTGGAAGGTTGAAGGTGATGGTATTTGATTAGCATGATTTGACACCTATAATCACCTTAGCGTCTGGTAATTTATTAATTATTCTTTGTTGTTTTCCATCTGCTAATTGATTCAAGCATGGAATCCAGGATGCTATGAATTCAGCATCAACAATGGCACAGTCCTTGAGTGGAGAATTGGCTGAAGGCCAAAGAAAACTGATAGCCCTTGCAACTGCAGGAGCAAATGCTAGTTCGATAAATCCATTGGTTACCCAACTAAGCAATGGACCATTGGGTGCTCTCCATGAGAAGGTTTACATTTTTTTCCTTTTCTTCCTTCTTGTATCTTGTATATCCCCTATTGGCCCGAGCTTATGTATTCGCGACATTTGCATTAGGTTGAGGTTCCTTTGGATCCTACAAAAGAACTGTCAAGAATGTTATCAGAAAGGAAATATGAGGAAGCTTTCACCGCTGCTTTACAGAGAAGTGATGTGAACATTGTCTCTTGGTTATGTTCTCAGGTAATGTATGTAGTGACTGGTTTTTGCATGCTTATGTTTTTAGGTCCGTATACATGTGACACTTCCTGGTTGTGATAACATATTTTCGTTCATTTTCCAACATTTCTTGTGTATTTCCTTCATTCTTCTAGAGTTATCTTCAAAGATACATTTATCTTCCTTTGCTATCGCACCGGTTCTCATTATCCTGTTGAACGTTCTCCCTCTTCAATAAGGAATGTTTGATCTTGATAGTAAATTTAATGGTGCTATTTTAGGACTGTATAGGCCTTTATAAGCGTAATGAAGGATGGACCCCTTTTCTGGCTTTCCCATAGCTGTCTTCCATATTAATTCCTACATTTAATCAAGTATGGCAACATCCACGTATTTCATACTACTACTGTTCAGTATATGACAAGATAGATGCTTGGGGTGGCGGGCCTGGCGCCTTAGTCATTTTGGGTTTATTTTGTACTCCCCTACGAAGCAGGGGTGGAGTGAAGGAGGGAACATTTAGTTCATCTTAAATTCAAAATATTATATAAAATAATTAAAATTTTAATGTTTTCTCTCCAATTATCTTCTTAATAGATTGTACTAAAAAAAAAAAAAGAGTTGAATCATATATTTTAGAAGTTAAAATTTTAGAATTTTGTTCCCCAAGAAAATTTCTGGTTCTGCCCCAGCACAACAGAGGAGAGCCTGTAAGGTAAGTTATTCATGTATTAATTCGTTTCGTGAATTGAAGCTTTAAGTTGGCTATGGCACTGGCAAAGCTTCTACAAATTAATTTCCTTCTGAAACTTAGATGTTCTCGAATTGGTAGCATACTTATAAATTGTGTATATACTTTTTCCCAC
Organism: Luffa aegyptiaca; assembly: GCA_017139565.1. Lineage (NCBI taxonomy): Eukaryota > Viridiplantae > Streptophyta > Magnoliopsida > Cucurbitales > Cucurbitaceae > Luffa > Luffa aegyptiaca. The sequence continues at coordinate 39,012,071 of CM029405.1, read as the reverse complement.
AGAAAAAGATCACATCATGTTCTGGTATTTACCATCTTTTTGCATGGTAAGACATGCTGGTGGTTATATGAATATATAATGATCAAAGTCAACCTTGAAAATTAGAACTGCTATGGCTGCATCTGTTTCTTAACTAATTGTCTTTCCACGAGTGAGATTAGTGGTCGGTAATTACTGATTCTGAGAGTTTTAACAACTGAACTAGAAAGGGATATATGATGTTATCCTCCTTTTGTATTGTTTGGCAGGTTGATCTTAGGGCCGTTTTATCAAATCCCCTTGCTTTGAGTCAAGGAGTATTGCTGTCTCTTTTGCAACAGTTAGCTTGTGATATCAACAAGGATAGAGCCCGTAAAATTGCATGGATGACTGATGTGGCTGCTGCCATAAATCCCACAGACCCGATGATAGCGATGCACATACGACCCATCTTTGAACAGGTGTATCAGATTTTGAACCATCAACGGACCTTGCCAACGATCAATCCCGTCGAGCTCTCTGGCATTCGTGTTATCATGCATGTTGTCAACTCCATGCTGGTAACTTGTAAATGATTCTTCCCTCTTTTTCGTATGTAATTTTGTTCTGGCTTTTCAACACCCTAATGTGCAGATATAGAGCATGGAGCATAGATACACATCTCCTCTTTCATGTTTATTTCTGTAAAAGGCACCAAAACCGTGTAGATCCGTTATTGTCGAATCTGTGAAATAGGCGTAGCGTAGGCGCGCTCTCATTTCTTTTCCTTTCTTTCCTTTTTACGGGTGATTTTGTTGTCATTGTGCTTAGAGATCTGCCAGATGAAAACCAGTTGGAATATGTTGCATTTTTCGTTTCCTTTTTCTGCTTCCCTAAAAGGTTGTGAACAACCTTTGTGGGAAAGAAAGATTTTGTAGCACTGACCTTTATTTGTTTTATTAAGCGCTGAGGAAGGAAGCAAGTGCTTTTTCAGCACCAATTCTCCTCCTGTGGGGGGTTGGGGATGGTTGGGAGGTCAAAAATAGAATAGAGTTCCACCTCCCCAATTTTTATTATTTTTTTTGTCCAAAATTTCAAACTTTTAAAACGTAGTATTATTTTATATTTTTACCTTTTAATATATTCAGCGTTTTTTAATGAACTATTATTTCGATAATGATGTTTGTGATCGATATTATTATGTTAAATTTTGGGTTTTTCAAGATTGACTTATGAACTTGAGATTATAGTATCATGTTTAAATTATAAGTTTAGTCTTTGAATTTTGAGCTTTGTGTTTATATGGCTCTTGAAGTTTTAAAAGTGTCCAAAGTCTTTAAATTTTTCTTCTTTTTGCAAACAAATTTGAAATTTTTAAAAATTAGTGGATCTATTAGATACGAATTTGAATTTTTATAATACAACTTTGAAATTTCAGAGACTAAATTTGTAATTTTCAAAGTTCAAAACAAGGGTCGGAATATTCAATGTCGATGGAAATGTCGAGGTCCAAATTTTACGGAAATGTCCATGGAAATGGAAATGTCAATGGACACTTTGGGAAGAGTTTATAGAAATTGTGGAAATTAATGGAAGTTGTTTGAATTGGTTAATGAAACTTTAATTGTGGCTTACCTAGATTATAATTGACCATTTTTAATCATGATATTTAAAAACTAAGACAATATTTATATATAAATGTCAATGAACATATCGATGTGTGGAGAAATTTTGAAAAAAAAAAAAAAGAATATTGATGAAAATTGTTTGAATTATTAAATGAAAATTTAATTATAGTTTAATTATATTACAATTTATCATTTTTAACAATCTATTTAAGTTACATATAATAATCATATTGAAATGTCGATAGGAATATTGATACCAACGAAAATTTTGAAAAAACTATTGCAATCGATAAATTTTTTTTCGATTGTTTGAATTATTTAAATTAAATGAATGAAAATTTAATTATAATGATTTAATTAAACTAAAATTAATCGATATTTAACAACTAGCTATATTTGAATGGACAACTAAAATATTAAATTTGGACCTATATAAAGTATAAACATGTGAAATATTACTAATATATATATATATATATATATATATATATATATGTATCATTTTATGGACTAAAAAGTTAAAACAATTAAAGTATGTGTAATTTTAAACAATTTATATATAAAAAAGTAAATAAAAAAGACAAAATTAAAAACAGGAAAAAAGAAACGGGAAAAATAAGTACTAAAAGGAAAGTTAAAAGAATTAATTAACCACAGGCGGCGCATGTCATAGGCAGGCGCGTAAGACGATTGACATGCCTGACTGATTGTAGTTTTATATATAAAAAAAGAATTAAATTGCAAATGAAAATTTGTTGGAAATCTCGAAATTTTGAGATTTTACGAAATTTCGCCAAAAAGAAGGGAAAAAATGAATTTTCTCCCCTCCCAACATATCAAACCCTCTGATAGAATGACACGTCGACCAAAATGTCGACATGTCGCTCGAAATTTTACTCCATGGTTCAGAATCAAATAAACATAAAAATTTAAGGATTAAATTAGTAACTTAACCCAATATTATTTTTGAAGTTTTGTCAAAATTGGTGGCACCTCATATATTGCAATGAATTGATGAACACAACGAATCAAGGGGATGTTTGGTGTTCCGGAATGGTTTGGATTATTGGAAATCTTGATGCCTGTGTTTGATGCACTGTATTTGGTCTGGATTTAGTATGATGCTCGTGTTTGGATTGCAGGGTTGGATTTGGGTTGGAATCGTATTTGCTGTTTTTTAAGTTGTTTTTTTCCTTCCTATACTCAGATATTCCCCCCCCCCCCCTCCCCCCGCATAAATTTTTAGTCAATGCATACAATAATTGAAGACATTGGAATGTATATTGCCCCACTAAAGACAGTTACTTGACACTACAAGAAAAGATATCTACAGTAGCGGTTTATTTAGTCTATAGCAGCGGTTTTTAACCGCTGCAACATCTATTGCAACGGTCTCATAACCGCTGGAAAAAGCGGTGTTGAGAGGTCTATTACAACGGTTTTTAAAACTGCTGGAATCAAAGATGTAAACCGCTGCAATATGCCCATCTATAGTAGCGGTTTTTTTGGTTTATAGCAACAAATGTTTCGATCTATAGCTACAATTTTCATGATTTTATAACAACGATTAAAGGCGGCATATTGCAACAGTATTGAAACTGCTGCTAGCAATTGCAACATTTTTAAAAGACCTGCTACAATTTTGTCGAAAAATTCACAACAATACTATCAATTGTTATATATCAGTTTTTTTACATATTGCAACATTTTTTATGTTATATTGCAACCAGTCGACCCAACATTTGTAACATTTTTATTAATTATTTTTAATATTTTAATCCTTATTTATTGTAGTATTTTTTTTTTTTAATTTTGTAGCAATTTTGACAAATATTTAACATAGCTTTATTAGTTAATTTTATTTTTATAATATACTGCAATACTATTTTTTAAAAATTTTAAATTAATGATATAATTGTTTAGTAATGCACAATATATTCTACTATAAACCATATCTCTGAAATGTATATCTATTTTCAAACTATGATAAACTTTAAATACAAAAAAACCATTCAAAATAAAAGAATATTCCAATAGGGTATCTAATATCTTTATAAAAAAAATGTACACAATAAACAAAATATTAACATATAACTGTTGAGATATTACATTATTTTACAACAACAAATTGAAATATTAAGGGCCCGTTTGATAACCATTTCAGTTTTTGGTTTTTGGTTTTTCTGTTTTTGGTTTTTGGTTTTTGGTTTCCTGTTTTTTAAAAACAAAAACCACATACGTTTGATAACTGTTTTTTGTTTTCTGTTTTTAAAAAACAGAAAACCAACATTGTTTGATAACTGTTTTTGGTTTTCAGTTTTTAAAAAATTAGAAAGATGAAAAGATATTTTAGAGAGAGAAAAATGTGTAAAGACGTTGAAACAAAAATTTAGAGACACAAATATAAATGTTTTCAAGAGATTTTTTTTTTTTTTTTTAAAAGACGAGAGAAAAGTTAAACATAGAAAATTTAGAGAGATGAAAGAAAATGTTTAGAGAAAGAATATTAGTTAGACTCGAGAAAAGATATTAGTTAGAGAAAAAATAGAAAACAAGTTAGAGTAAAACCGATAAATTTTAGATTAAAAAAATTAAATAAAAAAAGAAAATTTAGAGAGATAATAAAGTTAGGAGTAAAAGATATGCTAAAGAACTAACGATAAATTAGAAAAATAAAGAAAAGTTGTAGCGATAGAAAATTTTGGTGACTTTTTTTTTCCAAAAGAAAAATTAGAACATGTTTATTGAGGAGAGAAAATGTATTGACAAGTTTTTAGAAATAGACAAGTTATAGAGAAAAAAAAAGTTTTGAGAGAGAAAATTTTAGAGAGAGAAAAATAAATTTTAGAGAGAAAAAAATAGAGAAAGAAATTCGTTGGAGAGAGAGGTAAAAGAGGAGAAAAGTTAGCATTAGAAAAAAAATGAGTTTTTGAAAAACAGAAATCTGTTTTTAAAAACTACTTTTTTTGGTTTTTGAAATTTACTTATAATTTCAAAAACGTTTTTAAAAAACAGAAAACAGAAAACAGAAATGGTTATCAAATACCCCTGTTTTTTAAAAATGAAAAACAAAAACAGAAAACAAAAAACGAAATGGTTATCAAACGGGCCCTAAATTAATATGAAAGATGCTTAGTTGACTTCATGAACTTGATGCTTCATTCCTTGGTGTGTTATCTCCATGATCCTGAAAATGAATAACGATAAAACAATAATTATTAATCAATTTACTTAGAAAATACAATTTTCATGTATTAAAAAAAGATTATACCTGTTTCAGACATCACTAACGTGTCTAGCTTGTGAGGAACCATTTATTTGAAATCTAAATAAAGAAAACGTGAAGACTTGAAGGCATTAGTTTGTCTACCAAGTAAATGGACAAAAAAGACATTAGTTGAAGAAACAACATACCTCTAATGAAGAAGGAATAGGAGTCTTGTTTGGGGCTTTCTCTTCCTTTAAAAACGAAGAAGGTTAACTATCAGACATGCCTCAATCACAATTCTAAGATATAATTTCACAAATTCTAGATTGAAAATTTAATAAATATGCTCATAATATAGAATGCTAAAAATGTAAATTAAGCAGCTAAATATCTAAAGCATGAGAAATCGTATCACCAATCAAATACACAATGTTCAGAGTAAAAATCTTCTATCAAAACTTGAATGAAAATAACTCAATTCCTTGATGAACTAGATCACAGAATATACACAATATAACATGGCTACACGAAAAATGACTTACAAGGAAATGTCATTGATTGCTCAACGGCCATTTCTTTGTTTATGGCTTGATCCTAAATTACATGGTCATTAATATTGAAAGAATTTTTCAAGGAAAGTAAATCAATTTTCAGAAATACAAACTTGAGGTCAACCATTGCAAATCAAACTTAGTAATCCCAAGTCAGAGAAGCCAAATAAAGAGAAATTAGCAGCTATCATTTATTGGTTGAATTGCTTCTATCAAAGAGAAAATGGAGGATGAATTTGGTGTTTCAAATGAGATAAAATCAAGCTGTGAATGAGAGACCAAATCCTTGGAATAAAGGTGAGTTAAAACAAATATTAACAAGCTGCTATTAAAATGGTTTTAACACAGCTGTTTTGATCGATTTCAACCTAGAAAGTCACCCCAATGCATTCTAGTTTCTACACGAAATTCACAAACTTCTATTCACCAATTTCTATTAGCAAAATAGAAAGGCATGATACAAAGATGAGTAATACAAGACTATGTGTAACAAGAAAATTATGATAATATATCAAACCACGAAAAATTCGTACCACGTCAGGTAAACACCTGGCATATGCCCAACGCATACGGCGTAGAACTTCTTCCCCCCTCCCATATGCCTAGTATGGAAACTAACATTAGTCGTCTTGATGGTCAAATTTGGACAGGCAAAACTCACTTGACCTTCACGTGCCACCAACGGTAAATTTGTTTGAGAGGGAGGAAGACGTGGCCTGCAAGACAAGGAAACCTGTACACCGGTGTGGTGCTTGCCACACCGCCTCCAATGCTTAAGTCAGAAAGCAGAAGGAGAAGAGCAAGAGAGCAAGAGAGCAAGAGTAAGAGGAAAGTTAGAGAATAGAGTTCGAGATCCCCTCTTTAGTCACGAAGAAGAGTTTAAATACCTGTTCCTGCTCTAGGGTTTCTAGGCGTTCGGAGGCAATCCAGGGCTGAACCAAGTGGAACCGGGGCGGCCAAGGGCACCAGGGACCGAACGGAGGCAGAAGGACTCGACCCACGCAAGTGGGTCGAGTGGTCGGCCTCGGCCGGTTGGCCAAGGCCCGATCCCTCCAGCCTTGGCCCAACCCTCTGGCCTGTTCTTCCTCCGGGGCTCGCTTTCTGGTTGTCTCCTTGGGCTGGTATTGCGTTGTCCTTCTCAGCTCCTTGTATATTGGGGTGACCCAAAATTACCCATAACAAGTCGGAACCTATATTACGTGAACAAGACAACCTAGTTTCCAAACAAATTACCTAAACCCTAAAATAGAAGGAGATTAAATTATTTTAAAAAATCTTAACGATTAACGTTTACAACAAAGGTGATTTAATTATCTTTAAACAACTGAACAATTTAATTACTTAATTTTTTTAAATTATTTTCAAACCCAGAGATTAAAATTATTACCATTTAATTACTTTGAAAAAAAGAGATCCAATTTATAAATAGAAAGGATACTAAAATTATTGGTTTTAAAAAAAGGTTTTAATTATTTTCAAAGAAGGAGATTAAAATTATTTTCAAAATGTTTACCAATTTAATCATTTCGAAAAAAGACACTCAATCACTTTTTTAAAAAAGTGATTAAAATTATTTTCAAACACCCTAGACAACTTAATTACTTTAAAAAGAAGAGTTTTAATTATTTTCAAAATAGGAGATTAATATTATTTTCAAAATTTTTACCAATTTAATCATTCATGGAAGAAGAGACTCATTTACTTTTAAAAAAAGGGGATTAAAATTATTTTCAAACACCCTAAACAATTTAATTACTTTAAAAAGAAGGGTTTTAATTATTTTCAAAAAAGGATATTAAAATTATTTTCAAAATTTTTACCAATTTAACCAACAATGGAAAAAGAGACTTGATTACTTTGAAAAAAGGTGATTAAAATTATTTTCAAACACCCTAAACAATTTAATTACTTTAAAAATAATAGTTTTAATTATTTTCAAAAAAGGTTATTAAAATTATTTTCAAAATTTTTACCAATTTAACCAACAATGAAAAAAGAGACTCAACCATGTTGTGAGGCCGGACGAAAGACAGTCGCGACGAGGAGTGGAACCAGTAGGCCAACGGACAACCATGCGAGAGCAGATCAAGAGAGGAACGAGGAAGAAGATGGAGGTAGATGGAGATTGTGGGAGAAACGAGGAGGTGGGAGAGAGAACATTGGTTGAGAATGGGAGAGAAGTGCATTGATTGAGAATGGAAGAGAGAGAGTATTGATTGAGAGAGTTACCATGGATTGCAACCACATTCCCACCTTGGATTCCATGGAATCCCATGGTAATTGTAATCCAAATTGGATTACATTATAACCCAAATCCAACCCAACAAACAACGCAATCAGATTCCATTACAATCCAATCCAACCCATTCCCTTCCCCCAAACACCCCCCAAAGTTAAATTTGTATCATAGGGTATGTGAATATATGAAAACGGGAAGAGGGAGTTCCTCCTCCCTCCCCCTGTTTTAGATTTTAAATTGGGGAGAGAGGTGGAGCTCCCTCCTCCCCTATTTGGCACCAGAAAAGGAAAGAGAGAACTCCTCCTCCCTCCCCCTCTTTTCTATTCTAAAAAAAAAAACAAGAAAAATGAAGAGAAAGAAAAAGAAAAGAAGAAAGGAAGGAGAAGAAAATAAAAAAAAAATTGTCGTTGCCGACGAGCGGTGGTCGTTGATGGTCGATGGCTGTCAACATAGTAGCAGGTTCGTGGTGGTGAAGAATGATGGTGAAGAAGAAGAATAAGAGAGAGGAAGAAATAAAGATATTAAATAATAATAATACTTTTATTATTTTTTATTTAAAAAAATTAAAGATAATTTTAAAATAAAAAAACTAGTGTCACGTCAGCAATCCGTTAGTAATTAACGAAAAATTGGACGGGTGGACTAAAATGGAATGAAATATAAACCTCAGGGTCTAAAACGATGAGTTTTAAAACTTAGGGACCAAAATGAAACCTAACCCAAAGCTCAGGGACCAAAAGTGTATTTTTTTCCTAAAAAAAAATAAGCACATGTTTACAACCATGATTTGCTAAGTGAAAGTAATTAGGTGTAAAATGAGTCAAATTTTGAAGGATTTAATGCATTTTTATGTTTTTTTTTAAGGAAATATAATTTCTGCCAAGACCGTGCCAACAAAGTGACTAAAGGGCAGAGCTAACCCAAGATTGTGGCCAACTTATGTCTGCAATAAGACCAAACTGACTGATACTTGGACTTGTCAAGGGTCCGATCAAATTATGTTTATAAACTGACTCCTAAAGCTTACTTGTAGCTATAACAATTAGGTTGATCATAGGGAACAACTCGATTTGTTTCTAATTTCTTTTATGTTTCAGAGTAATGGGAGGGGGAGGGGGAGGAGGGTTGGAGCATGGAGAGAAATAATGCGGAAATTAAATTGCAAGAAAATATAAAGAAAAAGAAATTAAACGGAGGATTAGTTAAACCATAGGATTGTGCAATTGGGAAATGCTCGGTATTTCAGTATGGTTGAATTCAATGACAGATTACTGACAAAATCGATCTAATGATTGAAAGTCTAACTAATCAATCGAAAAAGTTGGCTAGCACATGCATGCATCCCTAATTTACCTAGTTTGACCAAAACATTGAAACTAAATCCTAACCGGTTAATTATCAATTACGCTCATCAATTAACTACTCAGTTGCATTAAGAACGAGAATTGTTAGATTGCTTAACATTAACTATGAAAAGCCTATCCTAAATCTACCATGCACAGCTCTAGAGCTTGATTAACCATCCTAATCTAACTAAATCTAAAGCTAGCACAATTGAAATAAAGAGATTACAACACTAGTTGAGAGAGTTTCGGCTAATTGGAAAATTAGAAGATGATTTAACCTAATTGAGAAAGAGCACTATTTATAAGCCAGGCAACAACGTCTTGACACTTGTCAACGCGCATGCATTTCCAACATCTCGACATTGGAAGCAACATCTTGACACTATCAAGCAATCTGCAACGTTGAGGGACAACGTCTCGATGCTACTACAACAAGAATTTGGCTTGCATTTAGCTTCCAAAATGCCCTTTAAGCTCCAACTTAATCTCGGGAAGTCTGAACACTCGAATAGCCTGAAATTAACACAATTAGGAATAATATCAAGTAGAAAACTAACAAGATTAGGCCTAGAAACATATCACAAAATCCTGCTATCAAATTGTCCCTATCCTAAACCCTTGTTAGTCCTCGAGCAAGAACATAAACATAAGCAAATAAATAAAGATTCAATGGTTGCAAATATCATGACTAAAACCTCAATGCTAGATATGCTCATTGTTTTGCCCCAAAGAAACTAATGCATGGAATCAAACAATGAGATAAATTAAAACATGAGAAAAATACACTTTTGGTCCTTAAGGTTTGGATTAGGTTTCATTTTGGTCTCTAAGTTTTAAAACTCAAGATTTTAGCCCCTGAGGTTTGAATTTTGTTTCATTTTGGTCCCTCCATCCATTTTTTCATTAGATATTAACGGAATGCTCATGCGACACCTACTTTTATTTAAAAATATATATATATATATATTTTTTAATTTTTTAAACCAAAAATAATATTGAATTAAATAAAAAATTATTACTTCTTCTTCTTCTTCTTCTTCTTCTTCACCATCACCACCACCAAACGAAAAGTGTTTCAGAAACACTCTTCAAGGGAACGTTGTTAAGGATGTGAATTGCAGTCTCACTGCATACCCTCAAAACGAGCTAGGCAACTGAGCATAGCTCATCATCGAGCGAACCGTGTCTAACAAGGTTCTATTTCTCCTTTCCAATACATCGTTTTGCTGAGGTGTACCAGGTGCTGAGAGTTGAGATTGGATTCCATGTTATATCATATATTTTTGGAATCTTTGATCCATATAATCTTCACCTCGATCAGATTGAAGTGTTTTAATAGTTTTACCTAATAGGTTCTCAACCTCAGCCTTAAACTCCTTGAACTTTTCAAGGGCTTCAGACTTATGCCCCATTAGGTAAAAGTAACCATACCTCGAATAATCATCTATAAAAAAGATGAAATATTCATACCCTCCTCAAATTTTTACATTCATTGGACCACAGAGATCTGAATGTATTAACTCTAAGGGTTCTTTGGTCCTATAACCTTTTCCACTAAAAGGTATTTTGGTCACTTTTTCCTCAAGACAGGATTCACATGGAGGTAGTGAATCATCTTCTAACTCGTTTAGAAGTCCATTCTTTACCAATCTCCTGATCCTATCGAGATTTACGTGACCTAATCTTAAGTGCCAAAGATAGGTATTGTTACTTTTAGGAGAAATTTGTTGCCTTTTTCTTTGAGTTTCAACAGTTTTAAATAATTCATGATTTAAAAGTGTCTTGGATTCGGTTGGTCTTAATACATACAAGTTACTTTCTAATTTGGCTGAACAAATAAGAACACCATTCTTGAAAATGAACGCTTCATTATACTCAAAAGAAACAATGTACAATTGTTCAATCAAATAGGAGATAGGAAATTAAATTCTTTCTAATTTTAGGAACTATATACAGATTTTCTAAAAATATGTATCTATCTCCGAAAAAAAACTTTGCAGCTCCCACTGCACTAGCTGAAACGACGTCTTCCGTTCCAACCCTGATCGTCATTTCACCTTCGTCGAGCTGTTGAAAGGAACTATTTCCCTGTAAAGAAGAACAAACATGAGTAGTTGCTCCCGAATCAAGTATCCAAGCAAATTGATCATGTTCCACAAGACATGTTTCTAAAACAAGTAAATCAAATTTACCTTATTTTTCTTTCTTCTTTTAGTGAGGTACTTAGGGCAGTTCCTCTTCTAGTGTCCATCCACATTGCAGTGGAAACACCTGTTCTTGTCGGCCACCTTGGCCTTTCCCTTACCTTGTACAGCAGTAACTGAAACTTTCCCCGTATCTCCCTTCTTCTTTTGAATCTTCTTAGAACCAGAAGATTGAAGTACAGACTTGGTTCCAGAGGATGAACCCTTATTGAATTTTTTCTTGGAATGGGTAACATTTGCCTCTTCTTTTATCGGTCCCTTATTCTTCATAAAAGACTGATAAGATTGTAGCTCGTTTAGGAGTGTAATTAGGTTGTACTGGATCTTATTCATCATCGCATTGCTACGAACTTGAAGGAAGCTCTTTGGAAGAGATTCATGATGAGCACAACCTGACTGCGCTCGTTAATGACTGCCCCATTTACCTCAACCACATTGAATTGGACCATCATGTCGAGAACATGTTACCGAATAGATTGGCCCTCGTTCATGCGGAAATTATAAATGTATTTGAGGGCCTCATGGTGGATTTGAAAGGATGGTTGTTCAAACATCTCCTGTAAGAACTCCATGATCTCTCTAACAGAGACCATGATCTCATGTTTCTTGGAAAAAGCTTCTAACAAGGTTGCCAAGATGTAGACTCGGGCCTTTTCATTGGCCTTTATCCACTGATCATATGCATCGCTCGTAGCTTGGGATGCATTACGAGCAAGGGCCGGAGGACACTCCTCCGTCAAGACAAACCGTAGATCGTCGATTACAAGAATCTATTCAAGTTCAACTTCCATGTCGCATAATTCTCACCGGTTAATTTTTCATTTTTAAGCAGTGCAATTATTGAGGAAGACATGCTGAAATAAAAACAAACATTGACTATATTAGTTATCTTTGCCTTAACCCATTACACAAGAAAATTGCAAACAATCCAATCAAGTTTAGCAAAAACAAGCAATCAAAGAACCCTAATAAACTATTGATTTAGTTTTTGCAACGATACTTCAAAGGTTTAGAGGAACAACCACCGAAAGGTGATCAGCTACTCCTCCCCTGAATTGAGACAATCTCAACTAATTTCTAATGTCAGAATAACTCATAATCCTATAGACATTGGTGTTGGCTTTTTGGCCCTTAATCTCAAATTAATTAATTAATCAATGTTTTGATGATGACAAACCTAATTTTTAATTACTGAAAATTGGAGCGTTTAAATGTAACCATAGCGTAGACCTCGGAACAATGATTCCAATGCCTCTTGAATCACAAAAATTGGAGTTAAAATGAAGAAGTTATAGCCGAAACAAGTTTTAACGAAAAATACCGGTGGCGATGACGTGGTGGCTGGGTTAGCTTCATGGACCAATCCGATGGCGACACGTGGAAGGCTGAAGAGTGTGACACATGGGGCTTTTTGATATATATATATATATATATATATATATATATATATATATAATATTTTATTTAAAAATGACATATGTCAAACGGTTCTTTAATTTTTTTTTTCTAAAAAAATCACTGAGCATCATTTAATGTTGTTACTGTAACCATTGAAAATTTTTATATATATAATATTTTTTATTTTAAATTTTCTTTACCGTTAACATTCGAATTCATATATTATTATTATTATTATTATTATTATTATTTTACCGTTGGTCTTCAAGTTTTTTAAAAAAATCTTTACTTATTATTATTATTATATATATTTATATTATTTTATTATTTTATATTTGCTTTTACTTTTAATTTCTTTTAATCTCCACCCTTCATTTTTTTAACACAAATCCAACGATCCAAATTAAATTTAATTTTTACCCTATTTCCCTCTATAAACCATCTTCCTCCCCAAAATTAACACCAACAAATTTTACGTTTTTATAATCCTCCCAAATCAAAAAGTTTCCATTGTTACTCTCTCCAAACTCCCAAATTTTTTTCTTTTCATCTTATTCTTGAGAGAGTTTTATTGTATTGTGAGGATCAATTTGTTGAGTGCTTATATTTGTAAATCCACCCTATTGGGAGTTGTCTGTATTCTTCAAAAATTCCAACATTTGTAATGGTTTGATCCTAACCCGTGGAAAAGATTGGGTTTGCTCTTGAACCCATAAAAGGAGCGGTGGTGTAACGGTTGGGCTCTAATCCGTGGAAAGAGTTGGAAAGATTTTATTCAAATTCCCAAGAGGCGCTTGGGGAGTAGACTAGGTCGAGTTTGATCGAACCACTATAAAAATTATAGTGTCTTCTTCTCTAACTCTTTCCTTTTTATTTTTGAAATTAATTTAAGTAATTTATTGCATGTTTTAGTTTGTTTTTATTTGTTTGTGAAATTTGATAGAATTAAATTATCACACTTTTTGTCATCTTATTTGTTGCATAAATTGAATTTTTCTTATTGTTTATAAAAAGTGTATTAATTAGTTTAATTGGGTCAATTTAGTTAAAAGTTTAGTTAAACCCTATTCTCCCCCCTCTAGGGTTGCCATACCGATCCAACAATTAGCTACCGTTGTTCAATCAAGGATTCGTTAACACGTTTAACTCATCCCCGTAAATGCCTCCCATTTTCAGATCCTAGAGGTATGCACCAACGGACTATCGTTAGGAAAGACAACTGTTGGTAATTAACCTAAGTGACCCTATCCATTTTTGGAGTCGTGGTGTTCCGAAACCTATGATCAGGCCCTCCGAAGGGATGGTCGCTCCAGGACGACACGCAAGCAGATCATAAGAATCTCACGGTGCAACCTAGGGATGGAGACCATAGGATACGTTGACACGCGTCCTGCTCCCACTTACTATAGACACTCCCCATTCACCTTGGTATTGACCCATGCAAACACTTTCCGAAGGGAGGTTGCGCCCAAGGTGACACGAAGCCTAGTATGGATCTCACGTTATGAATATTTAGGGATGTAGGAGCAAAACTTGATATAAACTCCTCTTTTTGATACTTTTCCTCCCACTAAAGAGTCCTACTAGTATTTTAGGGTTATTTAACTTAGATAAATCCAGCTAAGTTAATCTATCTAAGTTTATGCCTATTATAACTCTTATAATAAGGTCCTCTATGTTCTAGGTGAATTAAACTTTTTTAATTAACCTAGTGACATATGCATGCTAACATAACTATGGTTAATTCAATACAATAAATTCAAGACAAATTAAGGTTCTTGGAGCTGTCCCTATGAAGCTGGGGTATCGTCAGCGTGCCTGCTTGAGAGTTTGGGGGTTCTTTTGATTTGAACGTGGAAGCACGACTGCTTGCAATGGAGATTGAGGAATTAGTAAATTAATGGAAAAAGTTTAATCTGATGGAAGAAGAAAGAGAAGCACTCATCGCTCTGGATACAGAAGACATGAAGAACATGATGGGGTACCTAAATAATAGTTTGGTTGGGAAACGGCTGCCAAACCAAAATATATCTAAAATAGCAATCAAGAATGCAATGGATGGAGCTTGGAGAATAAGGGGTGAATTAAGTGTAGAAGTCATTGGAAAAAACATGTTCCTCTTTAAATTTGATAATCAAGAAGATAGAGATTGGGTTAAAAAGAATGGTCCCTGGCTTTTTTATAAGAATTTATTGATTCTTGAAAAACCTAACGCAAACCAAAGAACAACAGATATGGAGTTCAAGAAGGAGGCTTTTTGGATTAGGTCATTTAATCTCCCTTTAGGTTTCAAAAATAAAACTGTGGCTGAGAAGGTGGGGAACAATCTTGGTGACTTCATTGACTTTAATAACAATAAAGAAGCTGCATCTTGGAGAAATAGCATCAGGATACGAGTAAATATTGACATAACTACGCCCCTTTGAAGAGGTTCCATGCTTAAGGCAATAGGTATAGAGGGAGACTATTGGATAACCATGAGGTACGAGAGGTTACCAGATCTATGTTTTGGCTGTGGAAGGATTGGCCATGCTGTTAAAGAGTGTGCAGAAAGAACAAATAATGAGACACTGAACAAGGACAAGCATGAGTTTGGAGCCTGGCTTAAATTTCAAGGTTCTTCAAAGCCCACCAAGAAACTAGAGTCTCCAAGGAAAAATTCAAAGAATCCAAAAGACCAATCAGTAAATGAAGAGGAAAACTTGAATAAAGGTATGAGCAATGAGGAAGATGTAGGGAAGGAAATAAACGTGGAAAAGCTTTTGACCCCTGTTTAGGACAATTGGGGGAATAATATGAATGGTGAAGAAAAGATGGAAATCTGACTAACAAGACACGAAGTGAGAATGAAGATACAAACAGAAATATTGACCAGGGGATTGGGAGTTGTGATCAGATTGTTGCGGAAAATAAGAATACTACTGGAAATGTCAACAAACAGGGGGGATTTGAAATTTCGGCAAGGAAGAAAATGAACTGGAAGAGAAGGGCAGAACTTGCTGCAAGTATAGGTTCTACAATGGAGAATTTGGAGTCTCATAAAAGGTAAAGAGAGGAAGTTATATAGAATGACTATAAAAGACCAAAAACAGGGGAAAAATTATCAATGGATATTAGCAGTGGAATGGAAAATTTGGCAGAGGCTGTGGAACAGCCCTGGTGTGAATTATGAAACTTATTTGTTGTAATGCTCGAGGGTTGGGAAACCCGAGAGCATTCTGGACAATTAAAAACCTTCTTTTATCAAGGTGTCCCCAAGTTATCTTCCTGGCTGAAACCAAATGTGACGAAAAGATAACAAACATAATATCTCTGTGATTTCGATGGATGTTTCACTGTGAGGAGTTTAGGAGCAAAAGGTGGCTTATGCCTATTATGGAGAGACAAAAATTTAGTAATTATACGATCATTTTCTAATAATCACATCGATGTTGATATAAACTGGAAGGGGAATCTATCGCGTTTTACTGGAATCTATGGGTTTCCTGAATCGGGGCAGAAAAGCCAAACCTGGTATTTAATTTGGAGGCTCCGTAGTTTGGGGAGTTATCCATGGCTATTAGGTGGTGATTTTAATGAAATACCTAATGATAGTGAAAAACTAGGTGGCCCTCAGAAAGATAGGAAGTGCTTGGAAGGCTTTAAACAATGTTTGGATGATTGTGGTTTAAGAGATATGAAACCTTTTGGTGATATATTTACATGGCATGGAAATAGAAGGGACAATCAAATATGGGAAAGACTCGATCGTTTCTTATATAATATTGAATTTGACTCTATCTTTAATTTTTCAGGTGCTAGCAACTTAGATTGGCTGTTCTCGGACCATCGGCCTATTGAAGCTAATGTGGATTAGGGGTGTTCGTTGGTCGGTCGGAGTCGGTTTTGGGCAAAAACCGACCTATCGGTTTCGGTCGGTCGGTGGTCGAAAATTTTAGAATGCTCTTTGAAATCGACCGACCAAATACACGGTCGGTCGATTGGTCGATTTTGTCGGTTTTACGACTTGAGATGAAATTTTGTTGTCGGAAGTTTGGTGAGGGTTTGGAGCATGGGGAGGAGGAGAAAAGAAGGGAAGAAAAAAGAGGAAAAAGAGAAAGACAGAGGGAAAGAAGAAAAATAAAAGAGAGAAGAAAGAAAGCAAAAGAAGTCTTGCCGTCTTGATGTGATGAGTCTGTCGACGCTGGAGAATGAGAAGGAGAGGGTGAGAAAGAAAGGAAGGGAGAAAAGAGATAGAGAGATCGGTGAGAAGAGTAAATAGGATGGAGAAGAAAGAAAGAGATGAGAAAAAAAAAAGGAAGAAAAAAGAGAGAGTCGGTTCACGTGAAAGGAAAGAAAAGAAGAAGGGAGAAAAAGACAAAAAGGAGAGAGAGAAAAGAATAAAAAAATAATAAAAATTTTAAAAGTAATCATTACTTTTGAAGAGAGAGATAGTTCAATTTTCAAAGGAAAGAAAAGAGGGAGGGAGAAAAAGACAAAAGAGAGAGAAAAGAAAAAATAATAATAATAATTTAAAAAGTAATCATTACTTTTGAAAAGTTTTGAAAAGAAAGTTGAAAGGATTGTACTTTGTGCATGTCAATCAGCGTGCATGATGTGCATAGTGCAAGGCTCGGGCAGAACCAATCGTTTTTTTAAATATATATTATTATCAATCGGTTGGTCGGTTTTTTCATGTTTGGTTGAACCGACCGACCGACAGTCGGTTTTGTCAATTGACAAAACCGACCCCAACCGAATCTAGCAAAAAACCGATCGACCAACATCGGTTCGGTCGGTCGAGTTGGTTTTCGGTCTAATTTTGAACACCCCTAATGTGGATACACGAAGATTCAGAAGATCTGGGAGAAGGAAGAATCAGTTCAAATTTAAGGAATCCTTGACAAAATATGAAGAATGTGCAGAGCTAATAGCAAGGAATGATGATTGAACTGGTGATATTATTTCTTTAACCTCTTTGTTAAATAATTTACATAATTGTTCTATTGCTTTTTCTAAGTGGGGATATAATATTAATTTGCAAAGGAAAAATAGGATTTTAGAATGTAAGAGCGCTTTAAAAGATGCTTATAATTATAGCCCTTTGGTTAAATTTAATATCATTCATGGAATCGAATTTGAATTAGATAAACTCCTAGAGGAAGAGGAAATCTATTGGAGGCAAAGATCTAGGGAATAATATTTAAAGTGGGGGGATAGAAATTCTAAATGGTTAAAAAAAAAAAAAAAACAACCATGAGGAGGAAAACAAATGAAATCATTGGAATCATAAATGCTACTGGCTCCTGGACTGAGGATAGCCTATCTATTGAGGAAACATTTATATCTTATTTTGAAACACAATTTGAATCCTCTAATCCTAATTCTGACCAGATAGATTATGCGCTAGAAGGTTTGACTCCCAAAGGTTACTCAGAACATGAATCATAAACTACTGGTCCCTTTTACAAAAATAGAGGTGGAAAAAGCCATAAGTCAGATGTTCCCCACTAAAGCCCCAGGCCCTGACGGATATCCAACAATATTTTACCAAAAATATTGGAATATAGTTGGAAAAAAAACAATAAATGAATGTCTTGGCATCTTGAATGGGAAGGGAAATGTTGCTTCCTAGAATAACACTAATATTGTATTAATACCTAAGAAACCTAATTGTAAGGAAGTTGGAGATTATAGACCTATTAGTGTAACGTCAATTACAAAATTGTTACTAAATCAATTGCTAATAGGCTAAAAGGTATCTTAAATGAAATTATTTCAGAATCACAATCTGCATTCATCCAAGGGAGACTTATAACTGACAACATAATAATAGGCCATGAGTGTTTAAATTCAATTAAAAGTAATAGACCTATGAAGAAAGATATGGCAGCCCTCAAAATTGATATAAGTAAGGCATATGACCGGGTAGAATGGTCGTACCTTAAGGGGATTATGCTAAAGCTTGGTTTTGACATTAGATGGGTGGATTTGATTCTAAGTTGTATTTCTTAGGCTAACTTTTCTATTTTAATTAATTGGGAGAAAAAAGATGAATTTAAATCAAGTCGGGATCCCCGACAAGGAGATCCCTTGTCCCAATATTTGTTTCTTTTAGTGTCAGAAGGTCTATCCCATTTAATTTCGATGGCTAATAATAAAAGAAATCTATCAGGTTTAAGTTTTGCAAATGGTCCATTAATATCTCATTTACTCTTTGCAGATGATAGTTTGATTTTTTGTAGGGCTAATGAACAAGAGCTAGTAGTACTGAAAATTATTCTGAAAATCTATGAAAGTGCTTCGGGGGAATCAATCAATTTTTCTAAATCTGCCTTACTTATCTCCAACAATGTTAATAAAGATAGAAAGTTATTCTTAAGTAGTATTCTTGGGGTTAAAAATGTTAGTGATTTGGGAAGGTATCTAGGTGTCCCTTCGGCTTTCTCCAGAAATAAGACAATAGATTTTGGGTATGTGATGGAAAAGACATGAAAATTTGTCCAAGGAATTCCTTCTTTTCTATTGCGGGGAAAGAAGTTCTAATTAAAAGCATAGGTCAAACTATTCCTTCATATGTTATGAGCATCTTTAGGTTCGCTAAGAGCTTATGTGATGAAATAACTAGGAGTTTTGCAAGGTTTTGGTGGGGATCTAACAATAACAAAAGGATGATACATTGGTGAAGATGGGACAAAATGTGCCTTCCTAAGAGCCTTGGTGGTTTAAATTTTAGAGACATTGAGGGATTTAATCAAGCCTTAATAGCCAAACAAGTATGGAGGATCTTAATCAAACCCGAGTCTTTAGTTTCCAGATTCCTAAAAAATATTTACTTTCATAATTCTAATATACTAGATGCTAGAGTAGGTAATAAGCCTTCTTTCTTATGGAAAAACTCAATATGGGGTTGGGATCTTCTTATCAAAGGTCTTAGATATAGAGTAGGCGATGAGAAGTCTATTTCTATGTTTGAGGACCCCTGGATACCAAAGGAATTTCCCTTCAAACCTATATGTATAAATAGGGGTATGATAAACAATAAGGTAGCTTATTTTATCTCATCTACTGGTGGTTGGGACCTTGCAAAGCTAAATTGTGTTGTAATGAGTAATGATATTGAAATAATTAGGGGAATTCCCATAGATATTAGCCTAAATGATAAGCTAATTTGGCACTATGATAAGACAAGGGGGTATTCTGTTAAAAGTGGCTAGAAACTATTCATGAAAATTAAGATCAATGGGGTGTCCTCTAGTTCTTTTTCTATGAGCCAAGTATGGAATAACCTATGGAAGCTACAAATTCCTTCTAAAATAAAACATTTCTATTGGAAAGCAATTAATGAGTTTCTTCCAAATAATTCTAATTTACAGCATACATGAATTAATACTCCTAATCTTTGCCCTATCTGTACCAGCCATGCGGAAAACACGGATCATTGTTTGTTCGGGTGTAGCAGAGCATAAGAGATATGGAAGCTAACCTTCGACAAGGTCTTTTTGGACGAAGACTTCCATGGGAGCTTTGTGGACAGATGGATCAAAATTGATTCAATTTTCATAAAATTGAAATCAATTAACGAGATGACTCTCTCGGCTAAAGTGTACGAGGGTCATCTAGATGGTCTAGGTCTACGAGTTATGTACAAAGATGTAATCTAGGGCAAGTGGGAGAAGTGTAATGGGTATAGTGATACCATTATGTAATGGGTATATTGATGCCCTAGTTTATTATATTTGTACATTGTAAATACGTTTTATGTATTATACATGTATTTATACACCCACTGCTAGGATAGATTATTGTACATTCCCACTAAACTAGATTTTTAGTCCAAGTGGGAGTTTGTTGGGTTTTATGTCCTAAAACTCGTAGATAGTGAATGATTAACGAATTATACACTTGTATCAATAAAGTGTTATTGAGGTTTATGCAATAAAGTGTTATTGTCATATTAAGTCTAGAATTGCACAATATGACCCAAATCCAATAAACTAAGTTCCAAGGTTGTTTACATGAAACTTGAACTAGTATGTGGGGACATACGGGGATCAGTGTTCAAGTAACAACCTAAAAGGTCTATAGTACAGGGATAAGGCTGGGTACCTTATCCTGGTAACACCAAGGATGAAAATATCGATATCGGTACTAATATCGGTAACTTAGATTTACGGATATATCGACGGATATTTGAATATCGACGGATATTTGAATATCGACGGATATTCCGATAAAAATGACGGATATCACGGAAACTCATAAAAATATTCTGAATTTTTTTATGAAACTTTGAACTAAGCTTATTTAAGTAATAAACTATTAGTTTAAGCATATATATATCAATAATTATAAGCTAAATATGAATAGTGATGCAATAATAGATAACATTGAAGATCGAAAAATGAACATGAACTTGAATATTTCATTGGTAAAAATTAAGAGATTTTTTGTTTTTTTTTTTAATACAATTCTTGAAAATTAAAAGGAATCAATTCCTTTTCATAAAAAACAAGTAAAGATCACTTCAAATGTGATGTTTGAAGTGAAAAAACAATGACAATGTTGAAAATTGAAATCAAGTGTGGGAAATACCAAAAAATATATAGGAAATTGTAGAAGGTCACATGTAACAAAAAGAAATTGAAGAGGAATTAAATCAAAGTTTAAGGGAAAGGAGGATAAAAAATTTAACTACAAACAAAATTTAAAATTATCAAAGATATACAAAATTATTACAAATATACTATTTATTTATTAAAAAATAAAATAAAAACAATAAGTATTCTATATAAATTAAATTTAAAATTATATTATAGTATTAAAAAGGTATAATATAAAGTACAATGTGGTTGTAGTGGAATTATGCAAGAGAGAAGAGGGAAAGAAAAACAAAACAATAACAAACAAGTAAAGATCATTTCAAATGTCATGTTTGAAGTGAAAAAACAATGACAATGTTGAAAATTGAAATCAAGTGTGGGAAATACCAAAAAATATATAGAAAATTGTAGAAGATCACATATAACAAAAAGAAATTGAAGAAAAATTAAATTTAAAATTATATTATAGTATTAAAAAGGGGTACAACATGGTTGTAGTGGAATGAAAGAGAAAAAAGGGAAAGAAGAGGGAAAGAAAAAAAAAACAAAAAAAATTATACAACATAAGAATCAAACTCGTGCATTGAAGGAAGATAGTTGTGCAAGCCAACCAATGGAGCAGATTTTCACATATTGTAAAAACAGTCATATTAAATATATATCTTCGATTTTTCGCCGACATTTCCCCAATTTTTCGCTGAAATTTCCGCGATATTTTCGCCATTAATCCGCGATATATCCACGATATTTGCGATATATCCACGATATTTTGGTAAAAACGATCTTACCCCCCATATCCATATTGTACCCTCGAGATTTTGGATATATCGGCGATATATCGCCGAAATATCGCGATTTTTTCATCCTTGGGTAACACTATGTGATACGGCCTGAGTTGTATTCGATACAGACGTATTGATCCAAGGCGTCCATGTAGGAGACATGTGAGCGGGGTATCCTATGCAATGAGTTTGCATAAGACCGGACCACGAAATAGTAAACCACTAGATGTAACACCGTTAACTAGTTAGGTTACTGTTTCAATACGATGACCTAGGTAACTCAATCTCAATCCTGAGTGTGTCATGAACTCCTTCTCACGAGGGATTGTCCTTTGATTAGTACGGGTGAGAGTGGCCAGCACGCCGACTCAATAAGCCTACCTTCTTGGGGACAAGACCGAGTGGGGGGCTAGGGACATGACAATACAAGATGGAATTCACTCCTTCCTTTATTGGGGGCAAGTAGATGTGTGTTCCCTTAAGGACTGATTCCGGGTATTGAACAAAGGCGCGCCGTCCTCTCCTGGCCCGAGAGGAACTCCTGTTTAGTGGTTGGACCCTAAACAACTTGTTCATTAGAGGGATCAGTGGTACTTAAGGATCCAGAGGTAACCCAGGGGTAAAACGATAATTTGACCCAGCTGGTGTTACGAACACACGTGAAGGATTGACTTACTGCATTGGTCGATATCCGTGGACACAGAAATATTCTACAGTGAGAAGAGTACAGCTGTGGGTCTTTAGTGGAGTGACCCACAGTTAACGAATGTTGATTGACTCGGTTAATGAGTTTAGCTGATCAATCTTGTATCGTTGGAGCTTCTGATCTGTAGGTCCATTAGGTCCACCTGCTAGCTCATAACGGGTTCTGAGATAATTTAGTCTTGACATTAAAGGGAATCAATATAATGTATGGAGATACATTATAGTATAAAGTTTAATTAATGAATTAAACTTTATAATAAAATTAATTTTGGATATGATTCAAAATTAATTAATGAGAGAATGATGAATTTAATTAAATATGTGATATTTGATTAATTCATGAATGAATTAATTGGGGAATTAATTAATTTAATTTTAATTTGGTTAAATGTGATTTAATCAAATTAAAACTATAGTTTATATTGATGTACATTTTGATACACATTAAAACTATAGGTTAAATGAGAGAGATAAAATTGAATATGATTCAATTATAAAATCAATTAAATATTTGATATTTAATTAATGTGGATTCAATTAATAGAATTAATTGAATGGCCAATTTAATTCAATTGAATATGATTCAAATTGAATTAAAAACTTTATATTATAATTCATTTAATTAATATTGATTTAATTAAATTAATTATAATTAATTTATTAATTATTTATTTATTATTTAATTAGTTAATGGCCGAGATCGTTTTGATTAAGATCTAACGGTCTAGATCTAGTAGGGCAATAACTCCCTCCCCACTTATCGTACAGGGGAGAGGGAGTTCCCATGAGGTCTCTCATTTTTTTTCTTTCTCTCAACTTCACGAAAAAACACAGAGAAAGTTCTTCATTTTTCCTCTTTAGTTTTCTCTCAAGAACAGCAAGTTTCTTTGCTGTAATTTTTCCCTTCAAGACAGCGAGGATCCCACAATCCTATTCTCATAGCCCAAGAGGATAGCCGGTGTTCATTTGTGGTCGTGTCTTGATCAAAGCAGTATTTGTTCATCGAATCAAGTAAGTTTTTCTAGATCTAAATAGGTTTTAGATCTAATTTACAGCATGCTTAATCTGATCTAGTTTAATTTAGAAATTGTTTCTAATTTTGATTTGCCAACGTACCGGTTTTTCTATAATTGAAATTTAATTCGAGAAAGGTCTTGATTGTTTCCGCTGCCAAAGGGATTTTAACCCTTCATTTTTGGATGAAGACTTCCATGGGAGTTTTGTGGACAGATGGATCAAAATTGATTCAATTTCTTCTCTAATGGACCTTGGGCTGGTTGTTGTGACATGTTGGTCGATCTGGAACGATAGGAACAAAGTCAGTCATGGAGATCCAATTCCAGAAGTAAATATCCGAAGCCAATGGATTTTAAATTACCTCAAGAATTTTAGGAAGACAAACTCAAGATCTTCCCTGAATGTGATGGCGGATCATCTTTCTGAACAATCTATTTTGAACTCCCGACCTGCATGTTGGTTTCCCCCATCTTCGGGTTTTTGGAAATTGAACACAGATGGCACTTGCTCCTCTTCTCCTTTGATAAAAGGCCTTGGAGCAATTTGTAGAGATGAAAACGGAAATGTGTTGGCAGCATCAGCGGGCTTTTTCAGCTTTAGTTTGGGTATTTACTCCGCTGAATTGAGGGCAATTCTCATGGGAGTCCAGTTGGCTTTAACGATGGGATGCTCAAGGCTGATGGTGGAATCTGACAGTGTCGTAGCAATTAATTTTATAACAAAGAAAACAGCCCTCTGGAGTGACGTGGAAGCCTTAGTGGAATCAATTTGGAGTCTTATCCCATTTTTTAGTGAAATATTATTCTCTTTTGCACCTAGAAATTGTAATAGTGTAGCGGACGGTATAGCTAAATGTGCTTGTTGTGCTATTTACCGCAAGCGTACGATTGCCACAAGTAATATAAAACGGTAGAGTACCGAGTATCGAATCCACAGGGAATTTGAATTAAGCCCATTAAATACCAAGAACCATCATGATCAATTTTATTTAGATCTCAACTCTAAGGATAAAAGAACTAAAAATAAACTAAAGGATTCATGCAAATAAATGGAAATATCCTATTAAGGGGACTTGACCTAGGGTGTTAACTAACTTTTTGGATATGTAGCTCAATTAGTTGGATGTTTATAATTACTAATCTTTCAATTTCATAAATCTAGAAGTGAATTTTAGGTGAACTTCTCTTTCAAGTTCTTCCACATCTCATACTAACATAACTAATTTATGTGTCCATTTCCTTAGTTAATTATAGTATGGCATTAAGCAACTTCATCTTGAATTTCTAATAATTCTTTTTCACTCTCGTGTTCCAAGCAATTGTTA
Organism: Luffa aegyptiaca; assembly: GCA_017139565.1. Taxonomy (NCBI): domain Eukaryota; kingdom Viridiplantae; phylum Streptophyta; class Magnoliopsida; order Cucurbitales; family Cucurbitaceae; genus Luffa; species Luffa aegyptiaca. Next base: position 38,987,129 of record CM029405.1, on the reverse strand, counting down.
GCCATGCAATTTGGATCTAATCTAACTTCTCTCTGTTGAGTATCAATGTAGACCAACATATCAATGATCAAGGGATTAAAAACGTTAAGCATGAATTGCATGGATGAAATGTGAAGAACTTCGTTACAATATCCAAGTATTAAGCTAAAATATCCAATTAGCTAAATTAACGACCCTAGGTCTCAAGATCTACTCACAAATGGGAATAAATTCGGCCCAGTAATCTTGATCCATGGTCCTAACTCAATCTACAATGAGAAATTAAAAAGACATAAGGAAGAAATAACCGTTGTGTTGACCCAAAGCTCTCGTCACGATCATCTCGATTCCTGAGCCTTGGAATCTCGATCAATTCCACCCTTTTCCTCTCAAATGTACTCACTTTCTCTCTATTGAGCTAGGGAAGAACCCCCCAAATTTGGATGTCTTGAACCATTGAGAAGTGACCCTTTTATAGGTGAGGAACCGAAGCTATCTTGTTGTCCAAGTCGCACAGCGTCACGACGCTGTGACGTATGCTTTTCTTGCCGCTTACTCTAACTAGCGTCGAGACGCTATAAGGACAGCGTCTCGACGCTGGTCCTTCTAGAAGTCTCAATACACAGATTTATGGCCTTTAATTCTTCAATCCTTTGGGCTTTTGGGCCTCCACTTCAAATGTATTCTTTTCTTTTCTTCTTTCATGGTCCAAAGTCTTCATTTTGATCCCGAAATTAGTAAGATTCCTGGTTCTGCTTCTCGAGCTCGGTTTTCTACAAATTCAACATAAAAAGACATTAAAGCTCACAATTAACGCACAAAACTAGCTAGAATAACAAGGACAAAGATAGCATAAATGCATGCTATCAGTGCTAAAAGGTCAAAATTAGGTGAGACTTGGGTCGATCGTTTTCCAAGTTGGATGTGTATGTTGGTCGATGCAGACCGGTTATCCTTTGCCCAATTGACGTAATAATATACCCTTTACTCTAAAAAAACAACTATGGTTAATTCAACTCAAGTTTCGAGTTAGTTCCCAAGTAGGAGGTGTTTCATAAACCATCAACTTAAATACCTCTAGCCTAGGAAGAATCTCACCGGGAGAGTTCCCTTATAACCTATAATTAATGTTTGTCCTACTCAGTTTATTAAAAATATTTAAAAACTAAGTAAGAATTAATTCTAATCCTATCTTAGGTCTAATTAATTTTAGACAATTTAAAATTGATTCATTTCCTAAGATCCTATGTTTGCATGCAACTCTTTACTATAGGTTGACGATTTCTAATCATTAATTTTAAAACTATTTTCAAATTTTAATGATTAGCCGTATAAACATGCTTTTCTATGGTTTAATTTAAGTAACAATCAATATTTAAATTAATTAAATAAACCATACAATATGCATTTTCATGACTTAATATAACAATTATATTAAAAGTATGGATGTGTCATGTTCAATGCATCTTAATTTTCATCTTTATTAATAGAACACTTTACATCAATCAAAACATGAAAATCAAACGAGCATACACAAGACATTTAATTAAATATAACTCTTATATTTAAACTATGTAATATCATGCATCATGCTATACCATTTTCATATATTTAATATAACTCATATATTAAATAACTCATGAAAATAAATTATCATGCATTCTCTCATACATTATAACTATTATAATATATAAAATGGATGAGCATGCTTAACCTAAGGTGGGATTATATCTAAATGACATCCATAAAGCATTTAAATAGCATATGACCCGGTTAATTGGCTCTTGGGATAAAATAAATAATAAAATTACATTATTTTCATTAAATTTTATCCTATAAAGTCTTTGGTTGCTCAAGAAATGGACTAAAATGACCTGAATCGAGCCTAAAAATAGAAAAACGGATCGAACCGGCAGAAAACCGGACCGGACCGAATTTCCCGATCCTGATTCCGACCGGGAAATTTTCCAGAATCCCTCCGATTCTTCGATTCCTCTGTTTTGCTCTCTGTTTTTCCAATTTTCAACGCCGCTCTTTACGATTTTCGCCCAAAATCATCTCGATCTCGAAAAATTTTTGCAAAAAAAAAAAAAAAAAAAACCTAATCTAGACACAGACTTACAAAGATTCAATTTACTAACAATTGTCCAAAATGCAAGGGCCCTTACACTTATGATCGCATAAAAAATAGTAAATTCTAAGGCCAATTAACCAAAAATGTTCATAGCAAAACAACATTCACAATGCGTTTAATCCCACCAAAAGCCAACACAAATTTTAATCGAAATTAAAATCTTGAGTTGGCTCTGATACCAATTGCAAGGGTGAAATCCCTAGCACAACAGAAATTATCAAATCTTTACTCAGTTTTTCAATTACAATTAAAATACCAATACATTGGCAACATAATATAGTAAACATTCAACTAAAATCTATTGTATTTAGCAGAGGTTTAAGCATGCTGTAAATTAATTTAGAACTAGAATCCCAATTCGAATTACAAAGAAGAGAAACTAGAGTCTTACTCTTGTTGACGACTCAGGAGGGCTTCACCAACGTTTCTTGGAAAGAAAACCTCTCTGCAAATTCCAGCAACACCACCAAAGGGTCTTCACCATTATGTCTTTTAAGACTAGAATCCCCGTATGTCTCCACATACAGTTCAAGACTCATACAACAACCTAGGATGTTAGTTTATTGGATTAGGGTTATTTAGGCAAGACTATTATAAAATAAACAATAACACTTTATTGAAATAACATCAATAACACTTTATTAATGAACAGTCAAATGTTACATTTACTATCTACGAGTTTTAGGGCATAAAACCCAACAGTAAGAACCTCTTCATCTCAACCCATATTGTCACCAACCAAAAAGGCAACCAATACAACCACTCACTCACCTCTCCCTTCAATGAAAATGCGGAGACGCCTTCAGACTAATTTGCTCCTCTGTCACTCCATGGGGTTGAAAGGAATGAACTCTTCACCTTGTAATGGAAGCATAGAAATTGACTTTGATTTATTTAGAATTACACGAAAAATAGGCTAAACAAATAAATACCTCGAAATAATAGGGAGAAAATTATGGTGCGTCTTTGATCTTCTTGCTCCAACTCCAATAAGGTTGAATCTCCAAGGTTGGCTTCCACAAAGTCTTCCTTGCTATGAGTTGAACACATGGGCAAGGCTTGTGGGAGTCATTTGAAAGAAAATGCATAGAATTTGAGAGGAAAGAGCTTTTGGGTGAATTCTCTAATTCTCAAATGAGGAGTGACAAGTGTTGAATTTGTCAAAATAAATTTATAATCATTAGCGCTCTAACTACTTTGCAGTAGTAGTGGCCGAGGGCGATCACACTACAAGAAAAAACACTTTCAGTGGCGCGCTAAACACGCGCTAAAACAAAAAAAAAACGTCGATAAAAGTTTTATCAACGCGCCTGATGAGATACATTTGTACAAAATACTATGCCTAATGAGAGGTTGGTCCTTTTTGAAAAACCAACTCAGGTTAGGAGACCTATTGATGTTATGATGCTAGGTTTCTTTGTAAATATCTGCTTCGAGAATAGAGATTTAGAAAAGAATTTTGATATAGATGCTTGGGTTATGGAAACTTATTTGAATAGTTTACTTTATGACGAGGGCCTAGGGGAGTATTTTCTTTCTTTCTCCTATTTGCATATTGTTCTACTGTAGCACAGTTCATTAGTGGCACTCGTGGGCTGGAGAATGAGAATTTTATTTTTGAACCTCCATGAGTGGAGTGAGCCCCGTCTAGCTAGAGACGTTAAAAAAGCGCTGCTTAGGAGGCAACCCAAGGATTGGTAGTAAGTCGTTCTTTTTGTGTCTCAGGAACCAAGAAGCAAGCCTCGCCAAATCGAAAGATGTGCTATCTCTATCCAAAGTCTGAAGAAATTCTCCATAAGATTTCAGGGAAGTCTCAGTATCCATTCGCTTTTATTGTTTAAAATATTGGGGACAATGTTTCATTTAAGTTTTTGGGGGGAGGCTTTCGCTATATTGAGCTTAGTTGAATTCTTTGGATGCATGTTTAGGATAATGAGGACAACCTAGGATTTGAGTAAGAATATTTTTGGGGGAATATGGATGGTTGCATAGGTTTTATTTTCCTATCAGACAACTCCAATGATTCAAAAGCTCTCCTAAAGTTAGAAACTTCACTTACTACCTCCATATTCTGTTGCACACACAAAATTTCTAAATCTTCCATTCTTATTTCACCAAACTGTTGTATGTGGTGCTGCAGCAGCTCTACTTCCATTTCATTTTCCACAAGCTCATCCAACACATGAATCACAAAACATTCTTCCATCTCAGCTGGGCATTTCAAGGCATCAAACACACTGAATTTAACTTCTTGATCATGCACTCGCATAATCAATTCACCATTTTGAACATCAATTAGAGCTCTCTCTGTAGCCAAAAATGGTCTTCCTAGGATAATTGGAACATCCTTGTCAGCTTCATAATCCAAAATGATGAAATCCGCTGGAAATATAAACTTATCCAATTTAACTGAAATGTCCTCAATTTTTCCTTTAGGGTAGGTAATTGATCTATCAGCAAGTTGCAAAGTTATAGTGGTTGGCCTAGCCTCTCCTATTCCCAATTTCTTGTAAATGGACAATGGCATGAGGTTTATGCTGGCCCCAAGGTCACACAAGGCTCTTGTTGTCTTGTGCAAATTGAAGCTAGATTATGCAACAACAAGTATACACATCATGGCAGCAAGTAATAAGTAAATTAAGATAGTTCTCCACAGGGATTGATTTGGGGAATTTTTACTACTTCTAAGCTTGATTTTTAATGAAATTCAGAGTAACCAAGAACCAAATAGTTTTCATTAACTAAAGTGCAATAATGTAAGAAAATTACTAAAAGACTTAAGTGACAAAACTAAGAAAACAGTGCAAAGGGGTTGGACAACAAAGAAGAATAGGCTTAGATTAGGAGTTTCTATACTGCTATTAAGTGCTGCTACAACTAAACTCTTGCAATTTCCATCTCACTCAGCTTTGTTCACGGGAATCTTCCAATTCTCCTTGAGTTAGGTGATTAAATTCCCATTCAACACCTAATTTAGAGTTCTACTGAATTGTGCATTAGGTGAGTGTTCATTCTCAAACTACCCACTAGCTTAGCCACTACTTTTATCAAGCTAATGTAAAGTAAAGCATTCGGTTATCATTCATTTTCCCAAATTCATGACAACATTACTAAATAATGGTTGGCCAAACGAAAATCTAGTATTAAAATGAAGCACATTTACTTTAAAATGGAAATCACAAGGTTCAACTACAACTATGCACTTAGTTACAATATAAAACTCCTAATCCTCACTAGGATTAGTTCATGTTCAAAATAGAAATAAGTTCAATATAGCAGAAAACTCCCATACATAACATGTTTTGAGCCTCAAACACAAATTAACACCAAGGAGAAGAGATAGGATGAGAAGAATAAGCTAAATAAGAAGCTTCCAAGGTGGAATCCAACTTTCCCGAGCTAGAATTTCTCCTATAAGCAGCTTTCCTCTGTCTTTTTCCTCTTTTCGCACACAGCAGCAGCTCCAAGGTTTATTTCTTTCTTTTCCAGTCGTCCCCTTCCTTTTTAGGTCTTCATTCCTTAAATAGCCTACTCTAATCGTGGAATTTAGGGCTAATTGAACTCCTATTCCCACATGGATTCTGTCCTAATAGCTGAAAACGTCTTGCATCAGTATTTGGGAGTGCCAACTCAATTAATGAGCCTCCCACGTGGAGAACACGTGCAGCCACTTAAGATTTTTAGCTCCACTACTACCTACTGTCAGCTCAGCTGCTATAGCATTATTTGTGCAAAATACATCTCTAGATTAGCTTAGAAAAACCAAATATGTACCAATTTATACTCAGCTTCTTTCCAACATCAACCAAACAACCTAGCTCAAAATTCAAACAATTATGCACAATTTCACAACAATCCTCAACAATCATAAAGCTTTAAGCCTAAAAATATATTTTTTTTTTCTTTTTGCTTATCTGGTTTATTTCTATTTTTGCACTTGTTTTTCCTTTCCCTTTTGCGCATTTAATAATTCCCTCTGTTCCCTAGCACAAAAGCCTGTGATCCGCTAGAATCCCTTTCCCTGTGTTCGACCCCGACCACTACTACTGTAAGTAGCTTAATGCCGTGGAACTATAAATTTCTAATGTTTTTAGGTTTTTGTGCTTTTGTGTTTATTGGGTTTTTTTTTTTTTTTCCTTTTTTTTGTAGAGCTTAACGATGAAATCAACATAACCTTGTCATGGTAAATCAAGGGCGCCATGGCCGAGTGCATGATGCAAGGTCTATCAGCTTCTGATTTGAGTTTCTCTTGGAGAACTTGACGTCACTAGGGAGATCATATACATCACCCAAGCATCAGAGGAAGCGTTTCACAAGTATTGGGATTGCTTCATTGGTTTATGTGCGTGTCCTCATTTTCCAATGACAAAGTTTTCCTTGATTGAGAGCTTTTATAATGGTTCGATGTTGGAGAATAGAGGTTTGCTCAATGCAGCGAGTGGTGGTGATCTGTTTGACAAAACACCTAGTGAAGCGAGGGAGATAATTTCAAATATGGCAGAGAGTTCTCGGTTCCTCGCAATGAAAGCTCATGACAAGGCCTTGAGTCAGATTCAGGAGCATGAGAACACTCAAACAGCCACCTCTCTCAATGAGTTAGAAGTCTAGATTCCAAAGTAACAAGAAGGTAAATCAGAAGAAAATCACCATGAGGTCAGTGAAGTTGAACTTGAATTTTTTTTTAGATTCTGAGCCTGATGCATGTGATTCACCGTGCATACTAGTAGAGACAAGAGCTGAGCATGTTGAAGTAGCTTCGGCTATTATTATACCATTTTCTGTTCCTCCAAAGTTTTACTACAATGATTCACATGATTTAGACTTAGTAATTCCAATCACTGATCATTCTGCTGCTAAGAATAAATTTGTTCTGATTAGCATGTTGAGGTTGTCAAATGATTCGTTTGAATTTTCTTACGGTGTGCACACCATGTGCAAGTCAGATTTATGTGTGTAGGAGCTAATAAAAAAGAAGAAAAATAAAAAGGATGCACTGAAAATCAAAGAGATTGATTTCGGATGAAGATCGAGGAGAATCTGGTTGAGCAAACGACCTTAAACATTTGCACCGAATAAGTTTACGACTTTCTATCATTTCTTTTTCTTAGTTTAGTTTATTTTGATTAGTTGCTTTTGACTCTTATTTGTTGTTTTGTTTCTTTTTAGGATTGGCGGTACCAAAGCGAGCCCTCGTATTTGTATATAAATGTGATTCACCACCCATGAGCTCAAATTCAGGGAAGTTTCTTATGCATTTGTCCTATTTTGCATGATCTATTACATTGAGGACCATGTAACCTTTTCGGTTGGGGGTGGGGTATTCTGCTTTAGTTTTTATTGGGCCCTGAGCATCTGTGCGTCGAGCCAGCGTTTGCGCTTAATGTATATCTTGCATGCCTGTTGTGTATATATTTTCTTTTGTGATAATGATTTCCTAGGATTGGCTCAAATTTTTCAAAAATTTATAGCTTTCGATGAGTTGTGATCGTGAGTGCCCCAAAAAGAAGCCTTTTTAAAACTTTTCTTGGATATGTCTTGCACAGGTTGGGTGTCTTTCTTGCTTTTGAGTAGGATTTGAATGTCTAGGAGCAAGTTACTTAGCTCATATTCCTGTTGTCACCCCGATAGGTGTAAGGTTTGGCGAGAAAGTCTAATTTTTTTGCAAAATAGTGTGTGGAGAGCCTAGGAGAGAAAAAAGAAAATACGCCTGCCATAAAAAAAAAAAAAAAAAAAAAAAAAAAAAAAAAAAAAAAAAAAAGAGGTAAAATGAGATAGTGAGCTTTTGTGTAAATATTTTTGAGGTTCATCTTTCCTTGTTTTATTTCCCTGAAAGAAAAAGCATGCTTGCATTGTATCGAGCGCTTAGGGGTAAAAAGAGTTGCCTACAGTGTGAACAGTTAGGCCAACCAAGGGTTAAACTCGGGTTATGGGTCCCTGCATTGTAGTGTGAAAGCTAGTGCCCCATCCGAAAAAGAAATGCAAAAGAAAAAAAAAAAGAAAATGAATTCCTTATTCAGGAACCTAGGCAAAGAGAAAGCAACCTAGTTTGTTCCATTTAGGCCTTTTAGCGAGACCTTAGTGCCAGTGTAGGGGAAAATATGATGAGAGTTTAGTAAGTCAATCCTGGGTTAGTAAAGTCTTCTTTAGGTGGGATAGAACTCTCTTGTGCAAGATTGTCTTTGGAAGAACTCTCTTGTGCAAGATTGTCTTTGGAAACTTTTGATTTGTCTCCTTATTGGGTCTCATGTGAATATCTCTTGATTGCTTTAGTTTTTGAATGTTTGAGCTTTGAGGTTTAAATCACTTAGCATTTATATGTACAACATTTTTTTTTCTTTGGTTTGTGTGTGCCTTGCTCGAGGACTAGCAAGATTTAGGTTGGGGGTATTTGATAGCACCTGACTCGTGTTATTTTATTACCTCTAATCTAGGCTTGTTAGAGGAATTTTATGCTTTAATTGTTTTTATTGCGGGTACTTTGAGCATAGGTGATATTAGGAGCCAACCACACAAATTGGTGTTTAATTCGAGCCAATTAAGGAGTTTTGGAGTCATCTCGATGTTCTTGGACGACGAGGAGGTGAAAAGACCCAAGTGGATTGAAGCGGGCCTAAATAGCTACACCAAAAATCGAAGGTTGAAGCCATCTCGATGTTCTTGGACGACGAGGAGGTGAAAAGACCCAAGTGGATTGAAGCGGACTTGAATAGCTACACCAAAAATCGAAGGTTGAAGCCCCATACCGAGAAAGAACGAGACAAGACCGAGAAAAAAGGCAGCAAGCCTGGGATAGGGGTTAGCGTCGGGATGCTGCCCCTAGCGTCTTGATGCTGACGCAAACTTGAAACGGAGTACAAAGTTCGTGGCGTCGAGACGCCGATATTTAGTATAAATTTAGTGCTTCGGTTTAGTCTGCCGTTAGGTTAGAATTCTCGATTTTCTCTGTATTCAGCACGTTTCTTTTCTGTCTTTCTTTGTTTCTTTGATTCCTAAACTGATTAGGATGTATTTCTTGATTAGTTTACCTTGTACTTTTCCATTATGCTAGCTTAATTCTCTTTTCATTGGATTCTTGGGATGTAGTTGGATTGTATTGATTGTTTCTATTGGTTGAGCTTGTTGGAACTTATATAATTCTGCACTATTTTCTTTGTTCATCCATGTTTTCCCGTTTAAACCATTGTCTTTGAATGCTTTCTTAGGCAATCATATCAGTTATTTGAGATAGCCACTAGGTTTGAATCATTCCTTTACATTTCTCTATATGAACTTGCATAGCTCGCTGGATAGAACCTAGGAAGCATGGAGAAGTTGATAACGCGGGCTAACGGGTTATTTATTCGGTTAGTTAGATTAGATTCGTGGGCTAGCAGTCTAAAGCATGAGGGGTAGCGGGCACAATATTATATTAATCAATTAATTAATCATGCGGGCTAACGGGTTAATTAGTTGGTTAGCACAGGTAAGGAGGATGCATAATCCGATCTACCAAGAAGCATGTCGGGTTCGTAGAAATAGTGTAAAATTAACCTTTAGAGCAAGCGATGAAACCAACTAATCAATCGATCCAACGAACCCCTTGAATCCAATGATCTTTCTTGCATCTGTTGTTTTTACCTTTCAAGCGTTGTTTTCTATTTTATTTGTCTTTTTTCTTATCTGGTTTATTTCTATTTCTGCACTTGTTTTTCCTTTCCCTTTTGCTCATTTAATAAATCCCCCCTGTTCCCCAACACAAAAGCCTGTGATCCGCTAGAATCCCCTTCCCTGTGTTCGACCTCGGACACTACTACTTCAAGTAGTTTAGTGTCGTGGAACTATAAATTTCATGTGGTCGGGACCCTCGACAAGTCGTCCGATCACACTATCTCAGCTTTAAGCTTGGCATTTCTAGTGGGAGGGAAGTACTTAATGAGGAATTTCTCTGCTAACTCATTCCATGTAGTGATTGAGCCAGGAGCAAAGTTATTTAACCACGCTTTAGCACCATCTCTCAAAGAATAAGGAAACAAGGTTAACCTCAAAGCATCTTGAGAAACTCCTTGAATTCTAAATGAGTCACTCACTCCCAAAAAGGATTTAAGGTGTAGGTGTGGGTTCTCAGAAGGTAATCCATGAAATTGTCCCACCGTTTGTAACATTTGGAACATCACAGGTTTCATCTCAAAATTTTGTGCCTATATCTCAGGTCTAGTTATCCCAAGGTATAATTCATTGAAGGTAGGGATGGCATAGGCTCTAATAGCTCTTCCTCTATCATTGGCTATAAGGACAGGGTTTTCAGCTTGATTTTCTACCCTAGGTTACTGGTTTATCTCAGGATTAGGTTTTTGGTTGTTTTGGTTTTCTTGATTCCCAGGAGGTACAAGGGGCAAAAGAGGTGGTGGATCTATTCTATTGTTTCTTTCCCTTTGTTCCCTTCTCCTCCTATGAAAAATTCTTTCAATTTCAAGGTCAAAATTGAATTCTAAGTCAGGGAATTCATTCATACACAGCTACCAGTACCTACAAAATCAAACAACCAAGTTAGAATCTGTTTTAACACCAATTTCACCAAATTTCAGCTCAAAAATAGCAAAAATCAACTCAATCCCCAACAATGGTGCCAAAATCTTTTTGCCTTGTGCAAAGTGATTCTAAATATGCAAGAAAAACTCACAAACACACGTGCAAGTGCACACGATCAGCAGCAAGTGATAAATATTTTTATATCGTTTCCATAGGAATTGATGCAATGAAAATCACTATTTCTAAGCTTAATTTTCAATGAAATTCAAAGTAATCAAGGACTGAATATTTTTCATTAAGTAAGTGTAAGAGATTTAAATGGCAAACAAGCTTAAAATGACATAAACTCAACAAAATAGCAGCAAAAACAGTGAATCAACACAGAGAAAATAAGGTTCAGATTAGAGGTTGTGCACTCTCACAAGCTGCTTGCTGTAACAGAACTCTATAGTTTCATTTCACCCAGTAATTTCTAGGGGAATTTTTCAACTCTCCTCAATATTAGGTGATTAAACTCTCATTTAACCCCTCTTTTTTTGCTCTACTGATTGGTGCTTTAGGTGGATATTTATCCCTAAACTACCCACTAGCATCTATTGCTTTTAAAAGCTAAAGTGAAGCAAAGTAATCAGTTATTAATTGTTATTTCAAACTCTTAACAACATTGCTAGAAAATGGTTGGCCAAACAAATTTCCAGCTGTGAAAAATGAAGAACACTTTACTTCAAAATGAAATCTACAAAGTTCCACCACAAACAAGCAACAAGTTCAAGCTTAAGCACCCTAATCCTCACCTAAGAGGATTTAGCTCATGTTCAAGGTGAAAATAATGGAAATACAACAGAGAACCACTATATTAGACATAATTACAGCCCCAAATATCAACTAAACACTAAGAGAAGATGGGATAAAAGAAGGAAAAAGAAGAGGAGAAGCTCCCAAGAGAGATTCCAGCTTTCCCAAGCTGGAAAACCTTCCAAAAGAGCAATCTCCTTCGTTTTTCCTTCACTGATGGCAACAACTCCTAGGTCAAATTCTCCAGCTGATCGTTCTCTCTTTTTTATCCAAAATTCTATTTATATCAGGCATCTTCATTGATTTCAGGGCTGATTAGACATTATTCTCCACATGGACCTTCCCCAATTGGTTGAAATGGAACAAATCAACTCCATATAAATGTCAACTCAATTAGTGAAGATTCTCACGCATACATCATGTGCAGTCACTTAAACTGCAGCCTTTTGGCCTTCTGCTATAAACTTTGCTGATGTAGCACAACCTAAGTGTTCATAAACCAGAAAATCAGCTTGAAACATACAAAGTCTGCACTAAATTCAACTTAAGCTTGGCCCACTGATATGTAAAGATATTCAATAAGGAATACTCATTTTCATGCACAAATCAAAGCTCAAACAAATAAAAAAGTTGAGTTTTTAAGCCTAAGAGAGACCCAATTGCTCTTATTTCTAAGAGTTGTCAATAACTTCATTGACTAGTTAGGTTTCTATTTCACCAGGATGACCTAGAAAACTTAGTCTCAATCCTGAGTGGATTATGAACTTTTGTTCACGAGGAATTGTTCTTTGATTTGTATGGATGAAAGTTACCCGTACGCCGACTCAATAAGCCTACCATTTTGGAGACAAGACCGAGTGGGGAGCTGGGAACATAGTCACACAAGATGGAATTCACTCCTTCCCAGCTTTAGGGTAAGTAGATGAGTGTTCCCTTTAAGTGGTGTCTCCGAGTCTTGAAGAAAAAGCTCTACCCTCTCACTGGTCCGAGAGGAGTTTCTGTTTAATGGTTGGACCATAAACAGATTGTTCATTAGAGGAGCATTGATACTCAAGGATGTAGAGGTAACCCAGGAGTAAAATGGTAATTTGACCCAACTGGTGTTACAAACACTGGTGAAGGACTAACGTAACTTGTTATTGGTCTATATCCATTGACACAAAAATATATCTGTAGTGAGAAGAGTGCCACTGTGGGTCTATAGTGGAGTATACTCACTGTTAACGAATATTGATTAACTTGGTTAATGAGTTTAGCCAATTAATCTCATATCGTTGGAGCTTTTGATCTAGAGGTCCATTAGGTCCCATTGGTAGCTCATAAAGGGTATTGAGGTGTTTAAAGTAATTGAAATGTTTAAATTTACTAATGCACTGTTTTGCATAAAGAATTGAAGGGAAATGATTTTAAATCCTAGAATTTTAAAAAATAGAAATGATTTTAGATTTCTAATCTTGTTTGGAACCCTAATGGATTCTAATAGATTTTAAATCACGACAAATAAAATTTCTTGTTTGGATATTTAAAAGAAAGGAAAAGAAAAGAACCATTTTACAATTATGCCCTTGTGATTATGTTTTTTTTAAAAAAAAAAAATATAACAACCTTATTTCTTTGTTGCAAAGGTAACCATTTTTTTTAAGTAGGTAAAGTAAGACTAACAACTTTTACCTTTTTTTAAAAAAAAAAATATTATATATTTGTATTTTTTAAAAAAAGTAAACCCTAACTCACTACTCTCCATCTTTCTCTTCTGATTTCATCCTTCTCCCAATTTTTCCCACAACCTCACATCCACGCCGGACGACTTTTTTTTCAATGTCTCCTTGACTCCCAAATGGCAGACACACACCAACCTCATCTCTCTGATATTTTTCCTTCTCTCCTCATCTTTCTCTTTGTTACTGTCATCCCTTTCTACTGTCGTCGTTGTCGATCGCGGGAACACCCCCATTGTCGATTTTCTTTCTCCTCTACTTATCTCCCTCCTTGGAGCAACCTCACACCGCTGTATCAACTTTGTCTTTTGCAATAGCCCCTCCAATTGATCGCTTGCCATTGAAGTCGGTTTGGATCATTCTTTTTTCTTTGTCATGTTCTTTTTATTTCTTCAATTCAACCCACTTCCAGATAGGGTAAAATTGGAATTAGGCCAATTTTAATTTAAAATCCTGCACAATTCGACCTTTTTTTAGTGGAAATTTTTTTGGATCAAAACAAGATTTCAAATCATTTTGGATTTCAAATTCTATTTTTTCTGTTCGTTCCAAGCACAAAAAATGATTTCAAATCCATTAAGATTTGAAATCCTTCCAAATCCAACGGTTCCAAACAGAGGGTAAGGGAAATAATATAATGTATGGTGATACATTATAATATAAAGTTTATATTTTAATTAAACTTTATAATATAAATTTATTTTGAATTTGATTCAAAATTAATTTATGGCAGAATTGAATATTTGAAGGAGTTCATATGAATTACATATTAAAACTATAGGTTAAAATTAATGCGCAGTAAATGAACATTAAAACTATAGACCTTGAGAGAAAAATATAATTGAATATGATTCAAATATAGGGCTAAATTAAATATGTGATATTTATTTTATTTTATTTTATTCAATTCATTGAATTAAAAATTTAGGTTAAGTGAGAGATATTCATTTAAATATGGGTCATGCTTGGGGCATGCTTGATAACCCTTTGTACTCCATCCAGACAAGTCACCATAAGCGGGGAAATCGTTGATAGTCCACAATAAACTTGCACGTAGTTGAAAGTACTCACTAGAATCACAGTCATAGGTGTGCACACCACTGTCCCATAACTCCTTTAACTCCTCTATTAATGGACGCATGTAAACATCAATCTCTTTACCAGGGGATTTAGGCCCGGGAATCAGTAGAGACATGACAAAATTTGTCTAATTCATGCACTTCCAAGGTGGCAAATTATAAGGAATTAGAACCACAGGCCACATACTATACGAGGTACTCATATTTCCAAACGGATTAAACCCATCTGAAGCTAAGCCCAAACGAACATTTCGTGCATCAGAAGCAAACTGAGGAAACTCACGGTCAAAATGCCTCCACCCTTCAGCATCAGCTGGATGTCGTAACACACCATCTGTTTCAACATGCTTCTCTTTATGTCATCTCATTTCAGAAGCAATATGTTTTGATGCGAACAACTGCTTCAACCTAGGGATCAGTGGAAAATGGTGTAACACCTTATGTGGAATCTTCTTACCTTTTTTATCGTTAACCTTGTAACGAGTCTCTCCACACACTGGACACTCTTGACAGTCGAAAAATTCTTTCCAATACAATATGCAATCGTACTTGCAAACATGTATGGTTTCATATCCTGTCCCTAAATCACGTAACTTTCTTTTAGATTCATAAAATGAAGAGGGTATTTTCGTGTCGTTAGGCAATGCCTCTTTCAAGAACTCCAACAACATATCGAATGAGTTGTTACTCCATCCATTCATGACCTTCATATGCATCAACTTTACCATAAAATACAATGAAGAAAACCGGGTACAACCAGGATATAACTGATCACGGGCTTCATTCATTAATTCGTCAAATAAGCTTGAAGTTGAAGTCTCGGTCGCATGGACATTAGTGGGCATCTCACTCTGAATGTTTTCGTCATCTACATTTGCATCACCAATTGGAGTCTATAGATCATATAGAAGATTCAACATTTCGTTTTCCTCGTTCCCAGCACCAGGCACATCAATACCTAAATCTTGATCACTTGGTATCGAATTATTTGTTCGAACCACAAATCCTTCGGACAAGTCCACTGGTTCGCCATGATGAATCCATCGACTATAAGTGGGAGATATCCCGTATGTGAATAGATGTCGCTCCACCCCCTCTAATGATTGCCACATTGCATTCATACAGTGCTTGCATGGACAACGAGTTTTTCCTAGATTAGTAACGTGAAACTTTGCTATTGTAGGGAATAAAAGTCCTCACGCAGCAAAAGCGCATCGATTGGACCTTACGTCGTATATTAATTAACATTAAAATATTGTTACGAAAAGGCAAAATAAACTTTAAACATGCTTTAAAGTTGCTGGAAATTGCTATAAACATGCTTGAAAATTAAATCTAATTTATTTTCATGCTTTTCTAAAGAAACGGGAAAGAACCGTTACAAACCTTCGTTGTAGACTTGACCGTTCTTCGCCAACGACGCTTAAAGGAACGAAAACGCAGCAGCCTCCTTGTAGTTTCTTCGCTGGAAAATTCTTCTTCAAAGACACAATAACCACAGAGGTTACACCGGTATGTCTCTAAGTCTACGAGGCAAAAGACTTGTGGGAGTCTTTCTCTAAGAGGGAGGCTAGAGAGAATTCTAGGGTCTTGTCTTGTGAGTCTAAGAGCAAGAGGAGAGTCCTGAACCAATTAGGTTTAGTGTTCTATTTATAGAAGAGAGGTCATGAATAAAATATTCAATTAAATCAATCTTTTTCAAAATTGATTCAATTTTATTCCTCATTTAATCAATCCAAGATCAATCAATTCCATAATTGATTAATCCTTTCCACAAATGACTAATTACTTCCATAAGTGATTAGATCATTTCCATAAATGATTAATCACTTCCTTAAGTGATTAATTATTTCCATAATTGACTAATTTTCGGTTTATGAATTCTTTAATTAATTAACCACCAATTAAATATCACATATTTCCGGCCTTGAATTAATTAATTTGCCCAAATAGATTTTAGGCCTTAAAATTAATTAATTCATTATTTGAACTCTTTCAAACTTCCATAAATTTAATGTGACTCAAATTTATATTAATATTTGAATTTCTTCAAATATTAATTTCTCTCATAATAATATATCAATATATATTATATTGTTTCCCTTAGTAAATTGAACATTTTCAATTTACATTTATTACTTAGTTGCCTAAAATTACTTTATGAGCTACCAGTGGGACCTAATGGACCTGCAGATCAAAAGCTCCAACGATGTGAGATTAATTGGTCAAACTCATTCACCAAATTAATCAATATTTGTTAACTGTGTGTACATTCCACTATAGACTCACAGTTGCACTCTTCTCACTGCAGACATATTTTCTGTGTCCACTGATATAGACCAATATCGACTAGTTAGTCCTTCACGAGTATTCGTAACACTAGCTGGATCAAATTACCGTTTTACCCCTGGATTACTTCTATTTCCTTAAGTACCAGTTCTCCTCTAATGAACAACCTGTTTATGGTCCAACCATCAAACAGAAAATCC
Organism: Luffa aegyptiaca; assembly: GCA_017139565.1. Lineage (NCBI taxonomy): Eukaryota > Viridiplantae > Streptophyta > Magnoliopsida > Cucurbitales > Cucurbitaceae > Luffa > Luffa aegyptiaca. Next base: position 38,970,427 of record CM029405.1, on the reverse strand, counting down.
TCTCGTGCCATTGAGAGGGTAGGGTCCTTTGTTCAAGACTCGGAGTCACCACTTAAGGGAACACTCATCTGCTTCCCTAAAGTCGGGAAGGAGTGAATTCCATCTTGTATGATTATGTTCCCAGCTCCCCACTTGGTCTTGTCCCCAAAATGGTAGGCTTATTGAGTCGGCGTATTGGCCACTCTCACCCATACAAATCAAAGGATAATCCCTCATGAGCAGGAGTCCATAATCAACTCAGGATTAAGACTAAGTAGTCTAGGTCGTCCTAGTGAAATAGAAAACCAACTACTTAACGGTGTTATAACTAGTGGTTACTATTTCGCGGTCCGGTCATATGCAAACTCATTGCATAGGATACCCCCACTTGCATGTCTCCTACACGAACGCGTTGGATCATAGCGTTTGTATCAAATACAAAGTGGGTCGTATCCATAGTGTCACCAGGATAAGGCACCCAGTCTTATCCCTATACTATAGACCCTTTAGGCTGTTTCTTGAACAATGATCTCATATGTCGCTACATATAGTTCAAGACTCATATTACAACCTAGGATGTCTAGTTTATTGGATTAGGGTTATTTTAGGCAAAGACAAATATAAAATAACTAATAACATTTAATGGAAAAATATATCAATATTATTTCATTAATATCCGGTCAACGGTTACATTCACTAACTACGAGTTTTAGGGCATAAAACCCAACAGCTATTTCTAGGAACTGCGCTACCCTTTCTCTATACTCAGTTGAGAACTTGTCTCTTAGTTTAATCCACTCCCTACTCATCGTTGTTAGATATTAAAACCTGTTGGAGATGGTAAGAAGGTTAGTTTCAAGGTTGTGCATTTTTTCAAACTATGCTTCTGAAGTTGTTCTGACACGAGGCCTAGGCGTGGGCTTCATTGTCGGCTCGAAGATATAGATTTATAGATCTATAGTTTGCCTCGAGAAACAGGTTGATCCGTACAATTATTTGTTTTCAATACGTGATGTTTTTTAGTATGAAAATTAGGGATAGTAATCATCCCTAATTTTCTATACCTTTCAAGCACTTGGGATTGACCCAATTTCCCCAAGTTTACAAGCAAAATACATGCAAAATACATGCAATGTGCTACCATAACTGCAGGATAGAACCAACGAACAAGAAAAACTTTAAGAGAAATAGGAGAAATTAATCACCATTAATGCAAGGAAAACCTTAGTAGTCATGTACAATGTGAATTTAAATGGTGAAGATACCATTTAAAATTTTGTAAAATATTAGGGGGATTGACAAACTCCTTTATAAGAGAGTGTTCTCTTAAGACTAAAAGAAGCAGAATCCAAACATGAGAAGAAAAAAAAATTCTTGTACCCCATAATTATCATTAAGTATAGATTCTAAAAACTTTCACAATTTTCTCTCATGCATCCAATGATATAAAAACTATCAAGTCACGTTACAAAATAAGCTCAATGTGATGGATTTGGCACAATAAGGGAAAAAGTATTGTGCTTTTGAGCTAGAGAACAAGGCAAAATCTGCAAAATGGGCTCTATAATTCCTTTAAAGGAAGGAAGAAACGCAACAAGGGTAAAAAAACGAAGACATCAAAATATATGCTGCTTGGATACCTAAAAGATTTTGCAAAAGGAATAAAATACAATAAAATGGCCCAAGATGTTCTGTACAGAACTTCTATTTTGGCACTTCTAGATATGGTACTGACAATTAAAATAAGGATCTAAACTCCACTTTTCCACATTTTTCCCTAATAAAGAATTGATCGTCAAAGGCAATTGATTTCAGCTAAAAGAATTGTTATCCAATACAACCAAAGGTCAACATAATATGTAAAAAACGATCAGATTCCCAGATCTAAATCAAGCTCAAATCATTGCACATTTTAAATTAGTTTAACAAAGATCAATTAACGAACACTGCAAACAGAACTACTTCTAAACGAGAAGAAAGTTAATGCCAAAAAAGCCAAAACAAAACAGTTCAATAATGAATAAGAATAAAAGAAAAAGAAAAAGGTAGCAAGGATCTGACAGTGTTACCTAACACCAAGATTCTGGAACTCAAAAAGAACACCTAATCTCAACAAAGCTTCACCACGAAGCTCAAAATTTTCAAATATCTAACAGGGAAGAAGATCTCATTAAATACCCTTAAAAAAAATTACAATCAAATAAAAGATAAAATGTTCACAGTCGAGGGCCGCCACAGTAACAAGTTTAATAAAACTACCCCTTTTTCAACCCCATGGCCTATAAATAAATACACACACATCATCATCATTATTATATATTATATAACTTTGATTCATCCATATAATAAAAGCCCATTTCCAACAGTACCTTCCGGGCTTCCACCAATGTTTTAATTTTCAAAGTACCACTTTTGTACTCTAAGTTTGTTTTTGATTCATATATAGATAGAGAGAGAGAATTATATATTAATTAATGACACAACATAGGATTAGAAATTCACATGGGGTGAAATTGCAAGTGCAAGTGCAAGTGCAAAGCCAATGAAATGCTTGTCCACTGATCACCTCCTACACAAATAGCTAGAATGTACAAAAAGGATGTTTGTGATAAAGAAATAGAAGAATCTGTTAAGGACAATACAGTAGAGTCCAAGGTTTGCATTAAAAAAAATTACCTTTTCTCTTTTAACCCTCCTTGGAAACTGAACGCTTCTTTCCCAAACGTTGTGGCTCCTCTCTACCAACTCCGACCCATGACTTTTAGAGCTGTTTACTTAAATTTTTTTTCTCATTATATTAGTATGTATATGATATTGTCTATTTTGAACTTAAACTCACGTTCGCGTGTCATATTGTATTCATTGCAATCTTTCCTATACCTCTGTAAAGAAGGCATGACTTTACTTTGGTGGGATTCTTAAATGTGGTCCCTATAGGCAAATGTTGCAATGCTTTAATTTTGTACTAACTTTTGGTTGGGTGTACTTTGAATAGTTTCTATTTTATGGTGTTGATGTACATTGTTAGAGAAAGGGGTTTAATTTATTGTTTTTGTTTGTTTTATGTTTGGAGTATAATGGGGTTCATGGAGATGTTTCTTGAGCAGTCGGGTTTTACTACAAGCAGTGGGGGTGGGGGCTTGGCCTTTGGTGTTGACAGATGAATAACTTGGAAGGGGAGCCATTTTGATTGGAAATGTATATTAAAAAAAACAAATAAGAAAAAATCTTTGCTTTCTCACATTTGTTGCTAAGCTTTTGTTTTCATAAAGATTCCCACAGATGGCCTTTAAATGACCCCCTCATCTCACTTTTCTTTTGATTTTTATTGTAAAAACAATATCAGTGCCACTTCTTCAAATGGATTACGGAAGTAAATCCAAGTAAACTACACGTTAATGCTATATTAATATAAATCGTCTATTACGAGTCAAAGAAACCAACGGTGCCAGGAGAATAGGCAAGAACTAAGACAATGGAGAAAGATTACCGTATAGGAGAAAATCTTGGCGGCAATGGCGGCAAAAGCAGCGTTGAAGCCGGCTGAAATTTGCCCACACGTAACCCTTCTTCCCCTTGGAGACCGAAACCGCCAAAACCACCAGTGGATGGAGGAGACGGCGGCGCACGAGACACGACGGCGGCTGGCGAGATGGCAGGCGGGGGAGACGGCGGTGCGAGGGCAGGGGTACGGCAGGGAGGCGAGAAGGTCGACAGAGAGGCGCGAAGGGGCTGGGTTCTTCGTTTCTTCTCAGCTTGTCGAATGAGGAATAATTTAGGGCTTTATTCCCACCTCTCTCGATGCCGTTATAACGGCGTTGAGAGAGGTGGCATTTCTCTCGACGCTGTTATAACGGCGTCTAGAGAAAAACCACATGGCTCTTTTATCCCAGAGTTCTGCCGACGTCGGCAGAATAGGTTCTCTCTCGACGCCTTCAAGACGGCGTCGAGAGAGATGTCCTTTCTCTCGACGCCGTGGAGACGGCGTCGAGAGAAGGTTATTCCATTGTATCTCTCTCGACGCCGTCAAGACGGCATCGAGAGAAATGCCGTTTACCGGCGTCGAGAGAGACGGCGTCGGCATAACTAAAATTTCTTGTAGTGCAAAATTCAATAGAATTGAAATTCAAGGTCTCAAGAAATGCCAAACTTACCTCCGTAATCCCCAATTGCAACAATCTTAGCCTAGTCGAACATCAAAATGCTCCAACTAAGTGTAGGGGCTTGATTAGCTATTCCTAATCTAGAGAAACTAATCTAAACTACTCTAAATTACAGAGTAAATCAATGGAATACAAAGAGGTAAGATGGGAGTTAATTAACCAAATCTGCAAAAAGATCCTTAAATACCCTAGTCGAGAGCGTCGAGATGCTTCAGCGGCCAACAGACGAAAAACACGTGTGCGCCTCCAATTGTAAGTTATAGTAGTTAATACAATAGTTTTATCTTTGCAAAATTAGTTTTCAATTATCTTTCTACTTTTTTTAATTTTCTTTTTACTATAACTAGTCTTTTAGCACGTGTTTTGCACGTTATATTTCAATTTTATTTCATCATATATTAAAATTAGGTTTAAACATATGATCGTTTGTATTTAAAAGAAAATAAACTATTTTATAGAGTAATAACTGATTTTTTGAATATAATTTAACAATTATTATTCTTAAAGTAATTTAGTATAGATGTTAAAATTTACAACTTTATTGAAACAATTAACTTATATACTTCAATGCTATGTATGAATTTATTGATAGTGTATTTATATAAAAAGCATTAACTTTAGACTAAGTAACATATGATATAAGAATTTTATAAAAGAATTTAACATACAGTCCTTATATGCAATGGTTTCTTCTCCCAATTTAAAAATGATGTTATCTTTCTTATGGTATTAGATTTGCGCCATTTGCGGTATAGAAAGAAAAAGGAGATGGATTTTTATATAGAATGGTTAGAATGTAGTGTATATACATTGAAACTGAATTTTGTATATGTCCCTATTTTTCCTAATCAAGCTACCATAATTTTGATGTGTATATATATATATATATATATATATATATATATTAAGTTTTTTGAATTAAAAAGATAAGAAGATGAAAAGTCATGAATTTTGAATGTCTATGTTTTATCTAAAAAAAAGTTAAAAGGGTTGTTTTATTGCTCAATTACTAAATAAACATTTCATAGTGATGTAGTGTTGGGGTGTGGAATATCAAGAGGTTGGGAATAGTTATTATTATTCAATACTCCATCTATATGTAAGACACAAGTGTACCAAAAATGATAATTAATTTTTTATTAATTAAACGTGTTAAAAATATATATATCTCAATTAAAAATGATAATTGATACTCAATTATATACATGAATATGGGAAAGTAAAATAAATTCGGTTATGTTGATTAAGAAACAAGTTTAAATTGTTGCAACAATGATTATTAATTAATATGATAAAAAAATTTGAATAATAATTAATTTATGTAATGGTTCTTAAAAGAAAGGTAAAAATTTTATCAAATTATACATTTAAAATATAAAAAACATAATTTAACTAAAAATAAAATATGTAAAGTTTAAATATGCTTAGACATTCAAAAGACAAAAAAAAAAAAAAACAATAATCACATAGTAAAATAATTTTAAAATAACAATTATGAAAAAAAAATACCATGATTTGTATATTATATAACTGTTTCTAAAAAAAAAAAAACTTTACTTTTCACCAACTTGAAGATTGTCGAACGATCCTGTTTGAAAATTGAAACGGCTCGAGGTTTGCTGCATTAGAAATTAACCTCAAAAAATAAAATAAAATAAGAGAGAATAGTATAAGAAAAAGACCCCAAATTCTTGATCGAAATGAGTAGGAGATAGCCCTTTTTATAGTTGTAAGAAATGAAAAGGTTACAAAACTCTTGAGATTCTAACTTTTTATATTCAATAATTAAATGCTTTCCATTGTTTTTATAGGAGGGTGGAGAAGTTTTTTTTTTTTTTTTTAATTTAAATACCCTATTTATGACACGTATGTGGGAATGTGAAATGGTTTAATATATGAAAAAGAAAGAGTTTAATTTAAAAAAAAACGGTTTCATTTGAGAAAAAAGTGGAAGAACTTTACGCATACATCATACATGAGTGGTGCTAGTCTCATTACACCCTTTGATTTTTAATTAAGATTTTTTTTTTTACGTAAATTTTTTAATTAAGAATTAAGAAAGAGAAAAAAGAGTTTTATAATAAACCTAGAAGGAAGGGTAAATTGGGTATTATATTAAAAAACAAAGATAATATTGTCTAAAAAAAAATTTATTCCTCATTCGTACTTTTATATAGATTATAGATAGATATAGATTATAGATAAAGACATTTGCAAATTTTAATTTAATAAATTGGTTTATTTTTATTAATGGTATTTTTTTTTTTTTTTTTTTGAAAAGATGGTATATTTCATAGTTATGCGTGCTTAACATTATTATTTGATATTAAAATATTTTACAATTGATTAAAATTATTTCATGCAAATTTATAAGGGCATAAAAATAAAATGTTATACTTTCTTTGAGATTTTAATTTTAATGATTTCAAATCAATTTGATTCCATATGCAAATAAGAATTTGAAATTATTTATCTTTTAAAATCCTGGAATTTAAAATCATTTCTTACTAATTCCATACCATGGAGCATAAAAATTGGCTATTGAAAGTAGTTTTTTCTTTTTCTTTTTTCGAGTTAAAAAATAAGGTTTGAATGTTTATTCACAGACTTGGAGCTGTAAATCTACATTTTCAGTTACATTGTTTACAAGTTAGAATCCTAACAATTTTTCCAAAAGAAAGAATCATCAGGAAAATCAATAAAAATCTCATTTCAACTACCAGCACTGATCCGTTTCCCATCTCCGGGTCGAATAGAACCCGGCCCTTCCCCCGACGGACAATTCCACCGCCGTCCGCCGCCGCTGCAACGACGAATCGTACACCAACCTCGCTGCCGGATCCGATAGCGTAGCGTACGCTTCGTGGAGCTCGATGAAACGCCGTCCTTCCGATTCCGACGAGCCGGAATCCGGATGGTACCGCTTGGCCATCCGCCGGTACGCCGCCTTGATCTCCACCGCCGAAGCGCTCGGTTTAATCCGAAGAACTTCGTACGGACAGACGGATTTTCTCGAATCAGAATCGGTCAAGGCTCTGACGGACGCTCTGCATTTGGGCCGCCGAGTAACCTTCGGAAAGGGTGGTTTTGCGGCGGCGGAGACGGCGGAGGTGGCGGAGAGGGTTCCAGACATTGAAAACGGCTCTGTCAAAGACTCAAATGTATGTTTAGAAAAAGGGATGTTGTGAGAGGTTAATATACATCGGAGAGAAAGCGGGAATCGCACGTGCGAGAGGTTCTGGAAATGATGAAATTACGAAATTGACATTTGACAGTCTGTCGCTGCTGCAATATTGTCCATGAATTTAAGAATCTTAAAAGTGGAAGGTCAGAGTGGATTAGTTTTGAATATTTTAGTTGGGGAAATATAATAAACTACTATATTTATATAAAGTTGGTTATTTTTGTTTGATATTAGTTTTAGTTTGGTAAGTATGAATTTCAAAAGTTGGAGATAATATGGACCTACCTAAGGCCAATATTTCTCTAATGAGCCTTCTAATGTGTTGGGAATAACTTGTAAACAAAATAATTTTCCTTTATAAGCAGCTTTGAAAAATGAACCATTTAAATGTGTTTAGTATAATTTATGGAATGATTTTATGTAATCCAAAGTAAATAAAAAGTGTTTAAAAAATTTGGATTGATTTAAACTTTATATATGAATTATTGAAAAAAAAAATGACTTTAAAGTGATTAATCCAAAATCTTCAAAACAAGTAATAAAAAAAATTTAAAATATTAGAGAAAAAAAAAAAAAATCATTTTTGACCCTTAACTTAGCTAGTTGTATCAATTTTAACTCTCAACTTTCAATTTCGTCAAATTGATCCTCAAATTTAGTATGTTTATCAATTTTAACTTTGAACTTTCAATTTCATCAAATTGAACTCAAAATTTATCAGTTTGTATTGATTTTAACCTCAAACTTGCATGAATGTTGCAATGTAGACTTTCAATTACTTTCTGCTTGAACCACCGTTAAAGAAACGTAATTGAATATTATCAAATGTGATGGAGATTTTGAAATAGAAATTCCAGCATTCCTCTATCGTTCCTCTTGAATGACTAAAGCAAAGACTTTGCTAATAGAAGGAATTGGATTCATCAAAGAGAATTTGGGTACGGATGGGAGCATACTGATCATTGAGGCCCATAAAAAAATCATAATGTATTCAGATTCCAAATGCGACAAAAACTCCTTAATTTTTCTGCAAGAACAATCGATATTAGGGCGAAAATCATTGAGGTCTTGCCATATAGTCTTTAATTTCCTAAAGTAAGCCAATAGACAAATTACCTTAAGTGGTAGTAATTAACTCCTTCCGTAATTGATAGATTTTTGGTCCATTGCTCTCCTTAAATCTATCAGCAAGTTTGTCCCAAACATCTTTAACAGATCCAATATAAATGATGTTGGCTGTAATCTCCTTCGAAACTAATACAACATATATATCTAATAAATATTTCCTCATTTTTCTTTTCTTTTTTTTTTTTTTAATTCACATTGCACCTAAGTTTGTTTCTGGTAAGAAATTTATTAGAGAAACTTTTTATTTAAATTTTTGTCGTTGAGAAGTTGTACATGAGTTTCCTTTGTGTTTGTGGGTTTTGTTGCTTTTTTTTTTAGCTACTTAAAAGAACATACAAAATGTGAGATGATAGGAAAACAATTTTGGAGTTTTATCTTTTCATTTAGATCACCTTTTCTTCTTATTGAGAACTTTGTGTGTGTTTTTGTTGTTGTCAAGGATTATGAAAGCAAAACAATTTTTGAGTTCTTTTTTTTTAAAAAAAAAAAAATTGTCATTTTTTTTTCTTGCTAATTAGAATATGTAAGTGTAGGAAACGAAAGCAAAACAATTTCATTTTTTTCTTATATTTGCAAAATTTTTCTTGTTGCTAATGACTTTATGATTTTTTTTTTTTTTTAAAAGATAACAACAATGAGAAGAATCAGTCTAGAGTGTTTTATTTTTTCAAATAAAGAGTTTTTCCAACAAATTTCTTAAAAGTTAACCAAAGGTCTACATTTGCAACACTCATGCTTTTTTTTTTTTTTTTTTTGTGAGAAGAACAACACTCATGCTTGGGGTTAAAATTGATACAATTCGCTAAGTTTGGACTTCAATGTGATGAAATTGAAAATTTAGGGTTAAAATTGATTTAACCTATAGTATCACTATAGAATATAGTATAGTCAAACAAATTTGTTATTTAAAATATTTTTGAAAATATATAAGATATAATAACATCTTTGTAGAGAATATTTTTTTTTGAAGGGTGGTTAAACTAGAAGGTATCATAGCTTAAATTACAACCAATTTGATTCTAATGGTTTCTAACATAGTCCCCCATCAAGATATAAAATGTATTTCATACGATGTTATTACATTATTATTATTATTATTACACAAAAAGTTTTAACTGCAGCTTTTATCATCTATTTTCAGACAATTAAGTCCAAGGAGATAAAATGCCCATTACCTATGCAACAGTATGAGCGGCTGAAGGTACTTATTGAGGGAGTGAACTTCCTCCAACTTGTTTTAGTCGATGTGGGACAACCTACCATCACTCTCAAGTCTCAAAACTGTCGACCAATCTTCTCTCCTCTCTCTTTTTATTTTTTTATTTTGTTTTATTATTTTTTTATCTTTGAGAAATTTATATATATTTTTTATTACTTTTACTGTTTCACAAAAATTTTCATTATTCTTTTTTCAATCTTTCCTTTTTTTTACCATTCATTATTTTATGTAATTGTCTCTTTTGTATTCTTCACTGTTTTATTTTTAAAATACTAGCAATACGTTGTTTTTTTTTCTTTCAGATTTATAGTTTTTTTTATTAAAAAAGTTATATCAATATATTTTTTTTTAAAATTAACTTAACTAAATGTTAAAATATTAGGAAAAAATACTTTTTTGTCCCTGAGTTTTGAGGAATAGGTGCATTTGGTCCCTGAGTTTTCAAAATAGACCTTTTTAGTCCCTGAGTTTTGAGAAATATGTTTGAAAGGTCCCTAAATTTTTAAAATAAATCTTTTTAGTCCTTGAGTTTTGAGAAATAGATTTCAAAGGTCCCTCATATTATTTTTTCAACATTTTTAAATTAATATTTTTTATTATATTTTAATATTGGATGGTTTTTTAAATTAAAAAAAATTAAAAGTATTAATTTAAAATTTTTGAAAAAAAAATATGAGGGACTTTTTAAACCCATTTCTCAAAACTGGGGGACTAAAAAGGTTCATTTTGAAAACTTGAGAATCTTTGAAACCTATTTCTCAAAATTTAGGGACTAAAAAGGTCCATTTTAAAAACTCAGGGACCAAATGCACCTATTCCTCAAAACTCGGGGACCAAAAAGGTATTTTTCCTTAAAATATTTTTAGACATATATAAAAGTAAAAATATTATCTATGTTTTGTAATAACTACTAAAAATGATGAATTATAGCATAATTAAGTTATAAGTAAAGACACATTTATTAATTTAAATGATGAACATCAATTTTTAAATTTTCCAATTGTTTTTTGAAATTTCTAGCAACGTTGACATTTCAATATAAATCTTACATGTAATTTAGTTATGAGGGTTAAAAATGATCCATTATAGTGTAATTAAACTATAATTAAAGTTTGATTTAATAATTCAAACAATTTTCATCAATTTCCAAATTTATTCCAAAATTTCTGGGTGCATTGATGTGTCTATCAACATTTACATCTAAATATTGTCTTAGTTTTTTAATATAATGATTAAAAATGGTCAATTATAGTCTAATTAAGCGACTATTAAAGTTTCAATAACTAATTTGAACAATTTTCATGAATTTCCACGATTTTCATAAATTTTTCCGAAATGTCCATCGACATTTCCATTTCCATCGACATTTCCGTAAAATCTAGATCTCGATATTTTCATCGACGTCGACGTTTTGATCCTTGATCCCCATTTAGACTTAGTTTCAAATCAATCAATCTATCAATTTGGTCTCTATAGTTTGATTAAACTTTACATGTTATCCATAAACGCTCTTTTATTTACTAAAAAATTTACTTAAATCTTTCGATTTTTACTCAATCTTAAATTCTAATATAGGCAACTAACATAATTAGTCAAATATAAAACATAATTAAACTTATCGTCCATTAAAAAAAAAAAAGAAGTCAATATAGTAATGTTAGAGATAACACATAAGGCTTAACTACATCATAGGGACTAAATTAAAAATTTTGTAATTATAGGGTCCAAATTGAAATTAACCTCCAATCATAAATGACTAAATTATTATTATTATTTTTTTGAGTTCGACTAAATTAGAACTCTTAAAACTATTAGAATCAAATTTATAATTTAACCAATAACATAATTTTGTTTTTCTTCTGCAAAATTATATGTATCAAAATTTTGATAATCTAATTTCATATAAATACCTTTTTCAATAGATGATATTACTAAATCATTTAATCTTTTCTTTGTTACAGGATTGAATTCAAGTAGAATTTAATTAATTTTAGTTTTGTAAAGCGTCTTTCGAGTTTTGTTCTAATAAAAGTAATATATGCATTGTATTCTTAGAAGTGAGCATTTTAAGAGTGAAAACGGTTGGATATTATTAGAAATTGATAGAATGTTAATTCTCCCATTATATTTGTTGGTCTATTTCTGTTGTATTTATCTAAACTATGGTCTATTTCTCTGTTTTTCTGTGCTGATAGTTTGTTATAGGTGCTTCCTATCATGGCTCTACACGTGTCCTTCATTGTAGCTTTATATTCTGCGCCTTCTCTGTTTTTCACATATGAATGAATATAGAAACTTCTGATTGCATCATTCTCTGCAATCCTTGATGGTATCAGAGCCATAGGCTCAAACAAAATATTCTCTTCTGGAAATGAATATCGAGGAGGGTTCATCTTCATCTTCTCCTTCATCTACTTCATCAACAACTCCAGTGGTCTCTCCAAGCACCCCAATCGCAACTCCGGTCGTCACTCCCATTCTTAATCCCAATCCCAACCCCAACCCAAATCCTCATCCTCGCCCTACCCTTCCTGTAAACACAAATCAGCAGCGCCCTCCCTTCAATCCAAACACATTTCCTCAACAATCCTTCTATGCTCAGCCTTATACTCAACCTCACAACTTCCAAACACAACAATTTTACCCCAGACCTCCATTTCCAACACAAGGACAGTATCCTTTCACTCCACAAAATTTCCCCCCACTCCAAATTTCCTTACCCCAAATCCCTATCCAACTCTTCCTTAGCCTCTTGCCGTCAAGCTCACTGAGAATAACTTCTTATTGTGGAAGAACCAACTCTTAAATGCAGTGCTCGCAAATGGTCTCTCTGGATATCTCGATTCCTTCTCCACAGAAGTTCCTTGATCAGAATCAAACGCAACCTAACCCTGAGTATCTCGGCTGGGAAAGGTACAATAGGTTTATTATGTGCTGGATATATTCTTCATTGTCTGAAGAGAAAATGGGTGAAATAGTTAATTTGGATACTGCTGCTGCTATTTGGGAATCTCTCAAGAAGTCTTATGATTCAAAAACAACTGCTAGAATTATGGGTCTAAAAACTCAGTTACATAGGATTAAAAAGGATGGTTTGACTGTATCTCAGTATTTAGCTCAAATTAAAGAGGTTACTGATAAGTTTTGTGCCATTGGGGAACCAATTTCGTATCGAGACCATCTTGCTCATATTTTAGATGGTTTAGGCAGCGAATACAATGCTTTTGTCACTACCATACAAAATAGGTTTGATAATCCATCGCTTGAGGATGTTAGGAGTTTATTGCTGGCTTATGAAGCACGTCTTGAGAAACAAAACATAGTTGAACAGCTTAACATCGCTCAGGCTAACCTTAACACTCTCAACCTTCAATCTGTTAATCGCCGTTCTCCTGTCTCTTATTCCCCACGACCCCATTTTAACCATTTTTCCAAGTCTACATTTACCTCGGCTTCTCAGCCTCAGTCCCCTGCTTTTACTTCCAGCATCCTCGGTAAGCCTCAAGTTCCTCCAAAATGGCCACAAAAATCAAACTCTTCCAAACCCCAGTGTCAAATATGTGGTAAAATTGGCCACACAGCTCTTATCTGCCACCATCGAACTAATTTGGCATACCAAACTCCTCCATCCAATCCTCAAGCCTTTCTTCACTCTGTCCCAACCAACCCCTCTTCCTCTGTTTCTGATACTTCCTCGGCCATACCTACTGATTACACTCATCCAGATGAAAGTTGGTTTCTCGACTCCGGGGCCACTCACCATATGACTCATGACGCCTCTACCTTGTGCAATCCAGTCCCTTATCACGGTGGTGAACAGATAACAATTGGAAATGGTAAGCAAATTCCCATAACTCATATTGGTTCTTCTTCTTTACATTCATTTCATAAACCAATATCTTTACATACTGTTCTTTATACTCCTTCCATATCAAAAAAACTCATAAGTGTTGCTCGTTTATGCAAGGATAATAAAGCCTTTGTTGAATTTTACTCCTCTTTTTTCCTGTCAAGGACCTACAATCCAAGAAAATCCTACTCACGGGCACACTTGAAGATGGGCTTTACAAATTATCTCCATCAGTCTCCAATAGCTCCAAGTCTCCAGCAGTCTTTCTTTCCTCTATCCAGCCTACTTCAAATTGGCACATCCGTCTTGGCCATCCTGTTGCGGCAACTTTAAAGCAAATTTTGTCCTCCTGTGGCGTGTCTTGTCCTAGTGCCACAGAATTTTGTAATGCTTGTCAAATTTCCAAGAGTCATCGCCTTCCCTTTAATTTGTCCGAGTCAAAGTCTTGTGAACCTTTCTCTTTAGTTCATTCTGATGTATGGGGTCCTTCCCCTCAAACTTCTATTAATGGAGCTCGCTACTTTCTTCTATTTATTGATGACTTTTCTCGTTTCTCATGGTTGTACTTGTTAAAATCTAAGGATGAAGTTTTTCCTTGTTTTCTTAATTTTAAAGCTTTGGTTGAAACTCAATTTGGCAAGAAAATTAAAAGCCTTCAAACAGATTGGGGAGGGGAATTTCGCAAGGTTTCCTCTTTTCTATCTAGCCATGGCATCATTCATAGAGTATCTTGTCCATACACACCACAACAAAATGGTCGTGGGGAAAGAAAAAATCGTCATGTTGTCGAAATTGGGCTTTCCCTTCTTGCTCACTCTCACTTACCTCTTTCTTTTTGGAGTTTTGCCTTTCAAACTGCAATTTATATCATTAATAGGCTCCCAACTCCAGTACTTCAATCTAAATGTTCTTATTATGTTCTATATAATAAGCTCCCAGATTATTCAATTTTGCGTAGCTTTGGTTGCTCCTGTTTTCCTTTTCTTCGACCTTTCAATGCTCATAAACTTCTTTTTAGATCCAAGGAATGCATTTTTGTGGGCTATAGTGCTAATCACAAGGGATACCTATGCCTTGATCCTTCGTCTGGTTATTTATATGTTTCAAGACATGTAGTTTTTAATGAATCTGTTTTTCCTTGTGCATTGTCCTCCTTTAACTTTGGCAAGGTAAAGCATTCTCCTCCTGATTACTCATTTTATAATCCTAACCCCTTTCACATTTCTTCATCATTTACACCTATTTCTTTTGATCCTTCTTCCGCTGCCCTTCTTCAGAAACCAATATCAGTACCCCAAATTTTCCTCTGGGATTTACTCCTCCCTCTCCAATTTCTGTTCACCACTGTCCTTCCCCTACTGCCCAACGTTTATCATCCTCAAATAGCTCTCCAGACTCAAACTCTTCCCTCCCAGTTTCAACTTGTACCACACCTCTGCCTACTGTCCAATCTTCTTCATTATCGCCTTCTTCTATTCCCCTACCATCTGAACTGCCTTCTTCAACTCAGCTTGTCCCCACTAATATTCACCCTATGATTACTAGAGCAAAGGCTGGTATACATAAACCAAAGTGTTGGCTTGCCAATGCTTCTTCCACACATTTAGTTGAACCAACCAATTTTAGAACTGCGGTTAAGAGTATTGAATGGCGAGATGCTATGGAAAAGGAATATCAAGCTTTGGTGAATAATAACACTTGGACTCTAGTGCCCTTTTCTCCTGCCTATACGGTCGTAAGTTGCAAATGGGTGTGTCGCATTAAACTCAAGCTGGATGGAAATATAGAAAGGTATAAGGCACGTCTTGTGGCTCGTGGATTCGATCAGACTTATGGGGTGGATTATTTTGAGACTTTTAGTCCCGTTATAAAGCCAGCCACCATTCGGATTGTGTTTTCCCTTGCTGTGAGTCACAATTGGATCATTAAGCAACTTGATGTCCATAATGCATTTCTTAATGGAGAGTTACATGAGGATGTTTACATGGTCCAACCTCCTGGCTTTGTTGATAAACATAGACCTCATCACGTTTGCAAGTTACAAAAAGCTCTATATGGTTTAAAACAGAGCCCTAGAGAATGGTTTATGAAACTCAACACTTGTTTATAGAATTGGAACTTTGTTGCCTCGAAATCTGATACTTCGCTGTTTGTTTACAACAAAAACTTAGTCATTGTTATTGTATTGGTTTATGTTGATGATATATTGGTTATTGGCAATAATTCTCCTTTCATCCACGGTTTTATCACTGCTTTAAACAGCCTTTTTGCCCTCAAAGACCTTGGTAATGTGTCATACTTTTTGGGGATTGAAGTTTTCAGAAATTCTACTTCCTTTCACTTATGTCAACGCAAATACTTTAGTGATATTCTCAATCGTGCTGACATGCTGTCTTGCAAGGCTATTGCTACTCCCATGGCTGCTGGGAGTGTTTTTTCTGCAGGTGATGGTGAATTATTGGCCGACCCCAAGCAATATAGAAGCATTGTTGGTGCCCTCCAATACTGCACTCTCACTCGGCCCGATTTGAGCTTTGTCGTTAACAAAGCGTGTCAATTTCTTCATGCTCCTACCACTGCACATTGGAATTTAGTTAAGCATATTTTACGTTACTTGAAATCTTCCTCAAACCTTGGCATCTCTGTTACAAATTCTGGTCATCACTCCCTTACGTGTTATACCGATGCCGATTGGGCAAATTGTCCGGATGATCGTAGGAGCACGAGTGGTTATTGCGTTTTTCTTGGTAACAATCTGATTTCTTGGTCCTCAGCTAAGCAGAAAGTGGTCTCCCGATCGAGTGCTGAATCCGAATATAGAGGGCTCTCAAACGCTGCTGCCGAATTGGTTTGGGTGCAGTCTCTTCTCAAAGAAATCGGTTTCTCCCCAGCCTCTCCGCCTTTGCTGTTATGTGACAACATAAGTGCAACTTATCTTGCAGCAAATCCTGTGCGTCATGGTCGGTCAAAACACATAGAAATTGACCATCATTTTATTCGTGAGAAGGTGATGCGCAAACAACTTCTTATCTGTTTTGTTCCTTCAGATGACCAATTGGCTGACATAATGACCAAGCCTCTTCCTACCGTTCGTTTTCAATGCCTTAGAAACATGCTCACAGTACTTCCACGTCCGGCTTCGCTTGTGGGGGGATGATAGAATGTTAATTCTCCCATTATATTTGTTGGTCTATTTCTGCTGTATTTATCTAAACTATGGTCTATTTCTCTGTTTTTCTGTGCTGATAGTTTGTTATAGGTGCTTCCTATCATGGCTCTACACGTGTCCTTCACTGTAGCTTTATATTCTGCACCTTCTCTGTTTTTCACATATGAATGAATATAGAAACTTCTGATTGCATCATTCTCTGCAATCCTTGAGAAATAAAATGTGAAAGAAAGCGATCTTTAAATTCAATTCATCAAAAGTTTCAAAATGGATTGAAAACATCAAAATAAATTTGATGTTTCATCTAATTACAAATTTAACATATGAAAGTTAAATTTGGTGTTATGACTCAATTGAGTTATATTTTACATATGTTTCAATTTTATTTATTTTTGTTCTTGGGGTTACTAAGTTGCTAGCCAATAAACAACAACTTGTTTCTTCATTTGAATCGTCTCATTCCATTTGGAGCATTATTCTTTCTTTCTTTGTTTCTTTTGATCTTGAGTCGAGTTGAGAGCAAGTATCCAAGAGTTCTGTCAAATCCGAGTAGTTCGAGATTGCTGTTTTACCGGAATTAGTCGTTGTATCCTGTTGAGACAATCATTGTAGTCTGCTTGCAACCTGTGCAAAGCGAATAATTTGAAAGTGTTAATATCTAAAAAGCCGAAGCAATTTTGGATCTTAGGCACATAATTTGTTCAATTTGATCAAACATTGTATGTTGTCCATTTAAAGAAAAACAGAGTATGTTTACCAACCTATAATCCATGGAGAAATTGGTTGGATTTCTTTGTTGTTTTTCTTCACCAACGAGTCACGAACTACCAAAGGATCTTCCTTGCTATCCTCAAGCCTTTAGAATAGATTGTGGGATCCTCAAGTGATGGAATTTGAGAGAGAAAGCTTGAAGAACAAGCTTGCAAGGTGGATTTTGGTGAGTTTTCAATTTGGCAACATTTCCTTATGTTTCAAGCTTAATTTCTTCAGTCATCTTCTTCTCTTTTATAGAGGGATTAGAGATGAAAGAAAGCTCCAAAAATTGACACTAAATCAACCAAAGATTAGTGGGAATTTTGGTGTCCAACAAGAGGTGAGTGCATGGGTTTAGTCACCATGCACTCCACCTCCAAAAATTCAATCTTTTTTAATTTAATTAAATCCATAATTATCCTTAATTAGTTGGATAATTATTTGAACTTTAATAATCTGAAAAATTAAATTTCAATTTCAATTTTTCAATTTTAAATTAATTCAAAATTAATTTAAAATAATTATTAAATAATTAATTTAATATTTAATATTATATTAATATTTTTTTTCACCAATCCCAAACATTTCCTAAATGTTATTTTCAATCATGAATCCCTATTCATGTTATCGGTATTTAAATCATATTTAAATATTAAATACTCACCTAACGGTTTTCACAAAAACCCGACGTATTGACAACGCCTATCACCTCTACTCATATTTCTCAACATGAACTTTAAAGTAATTCATATTTTATCCATCATATTGTTCTAAAGGTTAGTCTCGAGCTAGCAAGGGGACCTAATGGACCTACAGATCATGGGCTCCAACGGTACGAGGTTAAGCTAGCCAAACTCTTTTAACCTAGTCAACCAACAACCGTTAACTACCGGGACACTCCACTATAGCCTAGTAGTTGAACTCCCCTCACTGTAGATATATTTGTGTCCACTCGATGTAACCATGATTAGTAAGTCAATCCTTCACAGGTCGTTCGTTACTATAGATAGGTCAAAAGTCCGTTTTACCCCTATAGCACATCTTAGTTCCTTAAGTCCACTGGTCCTCTAATGAACAATTTTGTTCACGGTCCAACCATTAAACAAGATCCCTTTCGGGCCAATGAGAGGGTGGGGCCCCTTGTTCAAGCCTTGGATTCAGCACTTAAGGGAACAACCTCTCTACTATCCCTAAATAGGGTAGGAGTGAATTCCATATTGCATTACTATGTCCCCAGCCATCCATCTAGTGTTATCCCCAAAATGGGAGGTTTACTGAACGGAATTTTATGACCACTCTCACCTATGTAGATCAAAGGATAACCCTAAACAAACAGGAGTTCATAGTAAGCTCAAGATTAAGATCGAGTTACCTAAGTCATCGCATGAAATAATCAGTCTTAACAGTAAACGACGTTATAAAGTAAGAGTGACTTATTTCTCGGTCCAGTCATGTGTAAACATCTTTTACACAGGATGCCCCTACTCACATGTCTTTACATGAACGATCCAGGATCACGTCGTTTTCCTTATTTGCAAAGTAGGCCGCATCCATAGTGTTACCAGAACAAGGTACCCAACCCTATTCATTTACTATAGACCATTTAGGTTATATACTCAAACTTGATCATTGTCCATATTTACTATATAGTTCGAGTATCTCATGTTATAACCATGGATGTTTCTATTGGATTATAAGTTATAAATAAATAATTTCATTGAATAACATCTTTATTTATATAAAGGATAACAAAACTTGAGTTCTAGGACATAAACCCCAACATAATTATCTTCAGGACATCGCTTTGTAAGCGTGCCTCAACTACTTATTATAAATATTATCTTGCAACATTTGTTATATATACAGTGTCTACATTGTTATTTACACTATAACTCATACTAAAACTTGAGCGTCTCCGATTACAGTGATCCTTGTGGGAAGATTAACCTGTCCATCCTTTTATTTTATGCATTTAATTTTTCGTCATTTAAATTCTCGCAATTTATCTTTCCTCACAATTATTAATCGCATATCCAAATCCCCCCATTAGTTCGGTTTCGCAATAAATCTATGATAGACAAATTATAAGCGTGCTCCCTGTGTTCGACCCCGGCCACTACTGCTACAAGTTAGCATTAGGTGTCGGTGATTATAAATTTGACCCAAAGCCTCGACAACTTCGGCCCGTCAATCCTTCCAAGAAGGAGGTAGCTTCTCAATCACGACAACTTGGAATGGTTCACTGATGTCCAATCCCTCATTTTGTAAATCACCAATGATAATTTGCAATTCTTCCATCTAATTGACTACCAACTTGGTATCAACAATCATCTTGTAGTCTAAGAATTTTCCCACAATGAATTTCTTAGTAACAACATCTTCCAGCTTATACTTATTGTCTAATGTCTACTACAATTACTCTGAAGTATTTTAGGCATTGCAATAGACATTATACAAAGTGTCTTCAAGACCACTTAGTATATAACTACGACACAAGAAGTCAGAATGCATCCATGCTTGCTTGGCAGCTTCAGTTTCAAGAGTGACAGCTTCTGGTGAAGTAATTGGACATTCTTCCTTCAAGACGCGAGTAAGGTTCAATGTGGTGAGGTAGAAGATCATCTTTTGTTGCCACCTCTTGAGATTTTCTCCCTTGAATTTCTCTAATTTTTCAGAATGAGTTTTGAGGATGGTCGATCCCATCATGGTAGAACCAACAACATTAGTAGAAGAGTTTCAGCCATCAGTTCACTAATTGTCTTCAGATTGTTGGAGATATGCTTAATATAAGAAGTACTGAGTAACACTGGCAAACTGATTATACCTTAACAATTATCTTGTCCAATTTTATTTAGAGAGCAAAACTTAATGAAAAGGATAAATCTAAAGACAAAAACATAAAATAAAGGTGGAGATTCAAATGGAAAAACTCTTAGGGAATTGATTTCATTATTTGAGATTGAGGATTAATTAATGGGAATGAATTTAGCGTGCAATTAATTTACAAGTCTAGGAACCGTTAATCACAACTATCTCTCCCGAGCATAATTGATTCTCATGCATGCAACAAACTTGATATCCCTATCTAAGTTCATTAACATGCAAGGCTTTGAGTTTAGTTTTTCTAACAACTTCTAAAGTTATATTCTAAATCTCCCGATCTTAGAATTTCTACTTTAGTCATGCAATTAGTAAAGTCTAAGCTAAATCCCCTCTCCCGAGCAAGATTCAACACTTAAATCATTCAACTAGTGATCAAGTAATTGAAAGCATTTAATCATAATTGCATAGATAAATTAAAAGCACATTCATACCATGAAACAATCCAACAATCTAAACAACTACATCAATCCCTAAGACAAACAATTAGCAACTCATAGTCTTGAAACTACAAACACTAATTGAAAGAAAAGCCATAAAAACAACAAGAGGTAAGGGAAAGAAAGGGATAAAACTCGAATCCGCGACACCGTATGTCCCCGTCACGATCTCCACTCCTTCTCGCTTGATTCCCGCTCTTTGTCCTTGCTTCAGCTCGCACCAAAGGTCTCTAGTCAGAATTAGGTCTAAAATCTCACAAATTGGACTCTTCTTGGTCGTAGTGCATAAGATTGTATTTATAGAAAACTGTCGACAGCGTCGAGACGCTGTCCCTTGCCGTCTTATTCTAATATGGAAATTCTTGGCAGCGTCTCGACGCTGTCCTCTTACCACCCATTCTGTTTAAGGAAATTTTACCAGTGCCTCGACGCTAGCTCTCGGGTTTGCCTCATTTGTAAGCCTCCAACTTTGATCCTTTTCGTTTCCTTAGCCTCTTTTAGCGTCCTGAGCACCCGATCAACTCCAATTTCTCTAATTTAGACCAAAACTCAATTTCCTACAAAATAAACATTAAAATGCATAAATCGGCCAAATAATACTCAAAGACTAACTAAGATGAACAGGGAAAAATAGCTCTCTATGCGCGCTATCACCTTCACATAACACAAAGTGAGGTGAAATTAAAAAACCACACCATTGTCCTTAGCAAATTGACTCACGCTGATTAGATTTTTTGTGATGGAAAGAACAAGAAGAAGATTGTTTAAATAGAAAACACAATTAGCACATATAGAAGACGAGAAGGAGGAGTAACCATAGTTAAGAATTGGCAAACCTACTCCTTTTCCTACATGGACTTGATTACAACCACCATACTCGGTACCTACCGCGAGATTTCCAAAGTTATGAGTGAGGTGATTCGTAGCGCCATAGTCAGGATACCAGTTGGCATCTTGATTGATATTAGGAGTCGTGAGCATAACAACCATCTGTGGAAAAGCATTAGAGTGATTGAATTGATTAAAATTCTGAGGAAAAGAACCTGAACTGTTTGAGGCAGCGGAAAGAGCATAACAAAAATAACACTTCTGAGCAGTGTACCCAAATTTGCCACAGAGCAGACATTGAACACGATTAAAATTATTCGAGGTTCGACCTCCTTCATTGGAATCAGAGAGTCCACCACCACACCCTCGATTCTTACCATTGAAGGCTTGAGAGTATTGATTAGTATTTGATTTTTGGACTCAAACTCAGAAGGTTTTGGACTAACTGTACGATTCACGGATGGAAGAGAATTTTCAGAACTGGAAACCTTACTTTCAATGCGATTTTCTTGAGTTAAGAGTAGAGACATAACTTCATGGACCGACTGAGGACCGACCTTAGTAGATTCAACAGAGACCATAGATTCGTAATCAAAACCCAAACCAAATAAGATGAATAAAATATGATCATTGACCTCTACAGGTTTTCCAAAGGCAAATTAAGCAACAACATATTGTTGAATTTTGGAAAAATACTCCTTACGAGACATACCTCCCTTCTGGATTGTATGTAACTTGGTTGTAATTTTCATCATCTGTGGCAAGTTGTGTGTGGTAAAAATTTGATGAAGATAGGATCAAATGGCTGATGCGCAATTTGCTTACCGCAAGTGTACGTGCCAAGTTATAATTGAAGGGTTGAAATCCCTTTTGGCAGCAGAAGCAATCAAGAACGATCTCGTTTTTAATTTCAATTTTTAAAAAAACCGGTACGTTGGCAAATAAAATTACAGAAACTAATTTCTATAAAACGATTAGATTAATCATGCTGAAAAATAGATCTAAAACCTATTTAGATCTAGAAAACTTACTTGATTTGATGAACAAAACACTGCACTATGCTCCTTTGATCAAGACACGACCACAAGTGAACACCGACTATCCTCTTGGGCTATGAGAATAGGATTATGGGATCCTCGTTGTCTTGAAGGGAAAATTACAGCAAAGAAACTTGTTGTTCTTGAGAGAAAACTAGAGAGAAAAGATTGGAGAACTCTCTCTGTGTTTTTTCGTGAATCTAAGAGAATGGGAAGATCCGTTGGGTAACCCCTCTCCACTTCATGATAAGTGGGGAGGGAGTTAAAACCCTACATGATCTCAACCATTGGATCTAATCCAATTGATATAGACCGTTTAATTATTATCTAATAATAATTAATAATTATTTAAATAATAATAATTAATAATTATTTAAATAATAATAATTAATTATCTAATTAATTTAATTAATTTAATTAAACCAATTTTAATTAAATCAATTATAACATATAGTTTTAATTCAATTAAATCTTATTCAATTGAATTAAATAGGTCATTCAATTAATTTAAATTAATTGATCCCATATTAATCAAATATCAAATATTTAATTAATATTAAAATTGAATCATATTCAATTTTAATCTCTCTCATTTAACCTATAGTTTTAATGTGCATCATAATGTACATTAATATAAACTATAGTATTAATTTGATTAAATCACATTTAACCAAACTAAATTAAATTAATTAATTTCCAATTAATTAATTCATGAATTAATCAAATATCACATATTTAATTAAATTCATAATTCTCTCATTAATTAATTTTGAATCATATCCAAAATTAATTTTATTATAAAGTTTAATTCATTAATTAAACTTATACTATAATGTATCTCCATACATTATATTAATTGCATCAAAATACAATAACTTAAATTCCCTTTTAATATTCAAGACTATATTATCTCAGAACCCGTTATGAACTAGCAGGTGGACCTACGATACGAGATTAACTGGCTAAACTCATTAACCAAGTTAATCAACATTCGTTAACTGTGGGTCACTCCACTAAAGACCCACAACTGCACTCTTCTCACTATAGAATGTTTATGTGTCCACGGATATCGACCAATGCAGTAAGTCAATCCTTCACGTGTGTTCGTAACACCAGCTGGGTCAAATTACCTTTTACCCCTGGGTTACCTCTAGATCCTTAAGTACCACTGATCCCTCTAATGAACAACTTGTTTAGGGTCCAACCACTAAACAGAAATTCCTCTCAGGCCAGGAGAGGACAACGCGCTTTTGTTCAAGCCCCGAAATCAGCTCTTAAGGAAACACACATCTACTTGCCCCATTAGGGGAAGAAGTGAATTCCATCTTGTACTGTTATGTTCCCAACCCCCATTCGGTCTTGTCCCTGAAATGGTAGGAATATTGAGTCGGCGAGCAAGCCACTCTCACCCATACAAATCTAAGGACAATCCCTCCTGAAAAGGAGTTCATAACAGACTCAGGATTGAGATTGAGTTACCTAGGTCATCCTATTGAAATAGAAATCTAAACTAGTCAACGACGTTACATCTAGTGGTTACTATTTCGCGGTCCGGTCTTATGCAAACTCTTGCATAGGATACTCCCACCCGCATGTCTCCTACATGGATGTTTTGGATCATTGCATCTATATCGGATACAAGGTGGGTCGTATCTCATAGTGTCACTGGTGCGGCAGAGGCCGAATGATGGATGTGAGATAAGATGATAGATAATAATAAATATAAATTCAGCCAACCTTAGTGCAAGTATACACTATCGCACGTAGTAATAAAAACCTTAGAAGTATTCCAAGGGTATCGATCCCACGAGGACTAAATTGGAAATTCATATTTGAAGAAAAAATTGCTCAACTGGATTGCTTAAAATAGGTAACCAAAGAAATATGATTGATGATTGGTTTTTAGAGAAAATAAATAACACAAGAAAATAAGTAAAGAATAACAAAAATGAATAAAACGAGGTATTCAACATGGATTCATCCCAAAGGCAATAACCGTAATCATGGATTATTTAACTTAAGCCCATTCAATGCATTGGGTCAGATTTAACTTCTATTTGGTCTTGCTCCTAAGAACCGTTAGAAGGCTAAGCGAGTACCGTTATGCACATTTCTGTGACTCGACTCCGACATAGATAATTCACGAATGCAATCTATAACCCTATAGTTGATATAGGGTGCCTTAGGCAGCTTGCCCTATACCACCGAACAATCTCTTTCGAGCTTTTTCTCCTATATCACCTTTATGAGAACCGATATTGTCTGTCCCTTTCGAGATCAAACTCACATAGCATGCAAAGTCTAAGTGATCAATTTAAACTCAGCAAGATCAGAATGATATTCAATAAAGAATGACATGCATTGAACAAAACTTAAGCAAATAAGACACTTTCAAGCTATTGAACCATAAGGGAATTCACCATATTGAACCCCTCAACGGAATTTAGCTACTCATGATGAGGTAAAGTGCAAATGAATACATTTTCATTGAAAATAAGATGAAAAGAATACAGATAAATGAAAAGTATCAAAAGCTGGAAATAATAACAGTAGCCAAATACTATGGGTTTTTCTATTTATCCAATCCTTCTACAGTTCGCTGAGACACTCCACTCTCTCGCTTTTACAAGTGGGAATGGGTGAAAATCCCTACAAACCCTAAGGTTTGATGTCTAACTCAGGTTAGAATTTAGTCATCCAAGAAGGACCTCGGACATCCCTACTCATAGGTGTCAACTAGGGTTCTGTCAACACCCTCTTCTTCCAAATGAGTTCTGCTTGGATTTGACTTCGAATCTCAAGCTTATATAGTGTTGGAAGTGGTTGAGGAGCTGCGAAATAGGTGTTGGTAGGTAGCCCAGTCGATTTCAGGGTCAAAACAGCCGGTTAGGTGCGAAGAAGTCTTGTTCAAAACGACCTGCGGATGACTCGGAATTGCCTCTGTTTTTCCAGAAATGCGGTCACATTTCATTTTGTCTTCCCAGAAATGCGGTCGCATTTTTGGGTAAATTCCAACATTTCCTCTATTTTCCTGCACAGCAACAAACTTAGTCAAATTCCCTTAAAATTGAGTCTTTTTAAGCACAAATGAGCATAATTTGACAAAAGTGACTCTCAACACCCTAACTTAACAACTTTAACATATTTTGAGCTCAAGAACAGTAAAATTGATCTAAAACATATAGTTTTGACAAGATTATGAGCTAAATATAAGGGTAAAATATGTATATTTTTTACCCTTATCAGTCACCAGGATAAGATACCCAGCCTTATCCCTATACTATAGACCATTTAGGTTGTTACTTGGACACGGATCCCCATATGTTCTTACATACTAGTCCAAGTTTCATTTAAACAACCTTGGATCTTAGTTTATTGGATTTAGGGTTTATTAATGCAAACTCGATTATTCAATAACCAAATTACTGAATCACTCAAATAACGCTCTATTGAGATCGATTAATTTGTTTCATTTACTATCTACGAGTTTTAGGGCATAAAACCCAACAATAATATGGTGATTTTTTAGATCGAATGTCGTCCTCTAGATTGGGTTTCTAATCAAATTAATTACCGCAAATACTGAGGTCCAATTTTATCTAGGGAATAAACTTTAGTGAGAATGAATGAAATAAGACACAAAGCTTAAATTATGGAAATCAAATGATGACAAACGCTCGCTTAGGGAGTTGATTTCACCAATTGGGATTATGAATTAACTAATGGATGATTTAACATGCTATGTTTCATAAATCTAGGAATAACTCAATTCATATTTATCTCTCCCGAGCATAAATAATTCTCTCACATGCAATGAATCCAATATCCCTATCTAAACTCATTAACATGCAAGGCCTTAAGTCTTTTTTAACGATTTCTAAGATTATCTTAAATCTCCCGATCTTAAGACCATCCTAGTTATGCATAACAAGATCTAAGCTAAACCCCCTCTCCCGAGCAAGATTTAGACAAAAAATCATTCAATTCATGGCCAATAAATTGAAAGCATTAAGGGAAGTCTATGCATAAATGAAATCACAACATCATCAAAAAATTAATCCATAATGCCCAAAGGGCTACATCAATCCCTAAGATAATAAACTTAGCTACTCATACACGGCGTTACGATATAAAGTAAGTTTAAAACAGCCATTGAAACAACTAAAGTTAAGAGAGAAAGGAGATTAAACACTATTGTCGCTGAAACCGCACGTCCACGTCACGATCTCCACGAGCCAAGCCTTGAATCCCGCTTCCTCAACTTGTTGAGTTTTATGCCCTAACACTCGTAGATAGTAAATGTAACAATTGACTGAACATAAATAAAGTATTGTTTGATGTTTTTTTCAATAAAGAGTTATTGTCTATATTATGTACATCTTGCCTAAATAACCCTAATCCAATAAACTAAAACATCCTAGGCTGTGGGATGAGTCTTGAACTGTATGTGGAGACATACGGGGGTCACTGTTCAAGAAACAGCCTGAAGGATCTATAGTATAGGGATAAGGCTGGGTACCTTATCTTGGCGACACTATGGATACGACCCACTTTGTATTTGATACAAACGCAATGATCCAACGCGTTCATGTAGGGGACATGCAAGTGGGGGTATCCTATGCAATGAGTTTGCATAAGACCGGACCGTGAAATAGTAACTGCTAACTGTAACATCTTTAATTAGTTAGGTTTCTATTTCACTAGGATGACCTAGGCAACTTAATCTGAATCCTGAGTGGATTATGGACTCCTGTTTGTTGGGATTTATGTCCTAAAACTCATGAATAGTAAATGTAACAAAGTTATATATAAAATGTTATTAGAATAGTTTATATAATGGTTGTCGAAAGATTAGTTTATTTATGAATTTATTAACCCAAATCCAATAAACTAGAATCCATGGCTATGATATGAATGCTTGAACTTTATGTAGTGACATAAAAGTGGATCAAGTTCAAGTACATAGCCTAAACGGTCTATAGTATAGGGATAAGACTGGGTACCTTATCCTAGGAAAAACTATGTGACGCGGCCCACTTTGTTTTAATACAAACGATGTGATCCTAAATCGTTCATGTATAGACATGCGAGTGGGGGAGTCCTATGCAAAAGAGTTTGTATTAGACCGGACCGCGAAATAAGTCACTTTCACTTTATAACGCCGTTTACTGTGAAACTGACATATTTCAAGCGATGACCTAGGTAACTCGATCTTAATCCTGAGCTAACTATGAACTCCTGTTTATTCAGGATTATCCTTTGATTTGCATAGGTGAGAGTGGCCCATAAGCGCCGCTCAATAAACCTGCCACTTTGGGGATAACATCGAGTAGATATCTGGGGACATAGTCATGCAAGATGGAATTCACTCCTACCCGACTATAGGGATAGTAGAGAGGTTGTTCTCTTAAGTGCTGACTCCGGGACATGAACAAAGGAGCGCCGCCCTCTCATTGGCCCGAGAGGTTTTAAGGTTTAGTGGTGGGACCACAAAACCAATTGTTCATTAGGGACTCAGTGGAGGCTTAAGGAACAAGAAGTACTATAGGGGTAAAACGGACTTTTGACCTTACTATAGTTACGAACAACCCGAAGGATTCACTTACTGATCACGGTTATATCGGGTGGACAGAAATATATCTACAGTGAGGGAAGTTCAGCTACGGGCTATAGTGGAGTGTCCCGTTAGTTAACGAATGTTGGTTAACTAGGATTGAAAGAGTTCAACCGGTTAATCTCGGATCGTTGGAGCCCATAATCTGTAGGTCCATTAGGTCCCCTTGCTAGCTCATACGGAATAAACCTTGGAACAGAGTGATGAAAGAATTTGAAGACGTTCAAATTCGATTAAGGGAGATAACGTTAATTATATTCAATATAATTTAACTCATCGGTTTAATTATGTATTAAACTATATTAAAGAGAGAGTTGAAAATATTTAAATGAGATTTAAATAAATATGTATTCGATACATATTTTAAATGTGAATAAAGATTCATATTCGTCGGGTTTTTGAGAGAAGTCGGGAATGTAGTTAATTCAATATTTAATATTGAATTAAAGAATAAATTATAAAGTTAATTAATCTTGTAAATTAATTTGGTGAAATTAATTTGTATTTTAAATCAATTATTTGAAATTGATTTTAAAGCAAGATTAATTAAAGTTGAAAGATTTTTTTTTTAAATTTGAAAATCAAGAGGTGGTGGACATTCTTGACAACACCCACCATGAAACCAAAATTGAACACCTAATTCTTCTTATTTTGACTCATATGTTTGTTGTCACCATGAGCTTCATTTGTTTGCATGAAATGCTGACTTAAATAAAGGGAAAAGAAGCTTGAGATGAATGATGAAGGTTGGACAAAACTCTCTCTCAAAATTGAAGAAGAAAACCCATTTTTCTTCTTCCAACCGAGGCTTGGATCTTTACATTTTCTTCTTCCTAATTCATCATGCTCGGGTTCCCACAAGCTCGTTCTAAGGCCGGAGAATAGTGGGGAATATCTCGGTGGTCGTCCACGACTCGATCGTGTAAAGAAACAACCAACAGAACGTTTGAATTCGGAGCTCCAAGAGGTATTTGTGTTCTTGCTCTGTTTTCGTTTTAGTTTTCGCATGCTTTTAATCCATGAAATTAATGAAAATCGGTGCCTAAGATCGTCAATCGCTTTCGAACGAGTGTTCTTCACTCTATCACTGTTCACGAGGGATTGTCCTTTGATTTGTATGGGTGAGAGTGGCCAGTTCACCAACTCAATAAGTCTATCATTTTGGGGACAAGACCAAGTGGCGAGCTAGGAACATTATCACACAAGATGGAATTCACTCCTTCCCGACTTTAGGGAAGTAAATGAGTGTTCCCTTAAGTGGTGACTCTAGGTCTTGAACAAAGGGTCCTACCCTCTCACTTGCCCGAGAGGGGTTTCTGTGTTGGTGGTTGGACCACAAATAGGTTGTTCATTAGAGGAGCACTGGTACTTAAGGAGGTAGAGGTAACTCAGGGGTAAAACGATAATTTGACCCAGCTGGAGTTACGAACACTCGTGAAGGACTAACTTGCTGTTATTGGTCTATATCTGTGGACACAGAATTATGTCTGCAGTGAGAAGAGTGCAACTGTTGGTATTTAGTGGAGTGAACCCACAGTTAACGAAAATGGATTAATTGGTTAATGAGTTTAGCTGATTAAATCTCATATCGTTGGAGCTTCTGATCTGCAGGTCCATTAGGTCCCACTGGTAGCTCGTAAAGAGACTTGAGGCAATTAAGTATAAATTGTAAATTGAAAGTGTTCAATTTATTTAGGGGAATCATATAATGTATATTGATACATTATAATATAAAGTTTATGAAACTTTATAATATAATTTTGAATTAATTTCTAAATTAATTCTTGAGAGAAAATATTTGAAAGAGTTCAAATAATTAATATGAATTGGATTCATATTAATATAAATAATTTAATAAAATCCCTAAGATTAAATATATGATATTTAATTGGGTAATTAATTAATTATGTAATTAATTATTTATTTATTAAAATTTGATATGAATAAGATAATAGATTTGATTAGATCTTATTCATGGTCTTTTCCTATAAGGAAAAGGTCTTGACCTTTTCTTATAAATAGGACCCCTAGGGTGGGGTGAAAGGCATCTCATTCATTCTCCTACTCTTAGAGAATTCTCCTGAAGGCTCCCACCAGTCTCTTGCATCTAGTCGTCCCAGAGTCATACCGGTGTAGCCATAGTGGTAGTGTTCGCAATAGTTCGTGATTATTTCACAAGCAGTTGGTGAATTTAATCTAGGTCGTCAACGAGAGTAAGTAACTTGTTACTAAATAAATTAGATTTAGATCTAATATTTTTGTATGCTTAGCCTTAATATAAATCTAGAATAGTTCTAAGTTTATTGCCAATGTATTGGTATTTTAGATTAAACAAAATTAATTACAAATCGGTCCCAATCACACTTCCGCTTTACGGAATTATGGAATTCCAATCCCTTCAAGTGGTATTAGAGTCGATCGTAGATTTAATCTTGTTTTTCTAAAATTTGCATTGGTTCGGTGGGATTAATTGCATGGTGGATGTAATTTTGCGAAATGAATATTTTCGATAAATTTGGCCTTAGAATTTACTACTTTGATATGATCAAAATTGTAAAGACCCTTGTGTTTTTGGGCAATTATATGTAAATTCGAGTCAATTGTAAGTCTGGGTCTAGATTAGGCTAAAAAATCAATGAAGATCGAGAGTTCTCTAGATTTCTCCTCCAGACGCAACAGCGTCGAGACGTTGGTTCATCAACGTCTCGACGCTTTCTCAAAATCCCAACAACACGCGAAACGCGACGACGTCTCGACGCTGCGTCGAGTTCCAGCAGCGGCTCTAGGGTTTTCAAGTGGTGTAGACGGTTTGGTTCGGTCCGGTTCAAGGGGTTAGCTCTGGTTCGTGCTGGGATGGCTTGGTTTGAGTTTTTGGAGGCCGGTTCCAAGGACGCAAATATCGATATCGGTAGCAATATCGGTAACTCAGATTTACGGATATATCGACGGATATTCCAGGAAAAATCATGGATATTACGGAAACTTATAAAAATATTGTGATTTTTTTTTGTGAAACTTTAGAATTAGTTTGTTTAAGTAATAAACTACTACTTTAAGCAAATATATCAATAATTGTAAGTCAAATATATGCATTGATACAATAATAGATAGTATTTTTTTTTGGGAAAAATACACTTTTGGTCCCTGAGGTTTGGTTTAGGTTTCGTTTTGGTCCCTGAGGTTTCAAACTCAACATTTTAGTCCCTGAGGTTTCAAACTCAACATTTTAGTCCCTGAGGTTTGCATTTAGTAGCATTTTGGTCCCTCCATCCATATTTCCGTTAAAAACTAACGGTTTGCTGACGTGGTACCTATTTTTTTTATTAAAAATTTATTTTTTAAATTTTAAAAATAAAATAATAATAAAATAATTAAAAAAGTATATTTTTTAAACTTTTCATTTTCCCTCTTCTTTTCCCCCTCTTTTCTTCCCTCTCTTCTTCCTCCAACCATCTTCTTCTCCAACACCTTCGGCCATGGCCGGCGGCCGGCGACCACCGCTCGCTGCCCGGTGACTTTTTTTTCTTTCTTTCTCCTTCTCCTTCTCTTCTCTCCAGATTTTTCTTAAAAAAAAAAAGAGGGAGGGAAACGGGGAGGGAGCTCTCTCCTTCCCTTCTCCATTTTCCGGCGAAAACAGAGGAGGGAGGGAGCCCTCCCTCCCCGTTTCCCTCCTTTTTTTTTTAAGAAAAATCTGGAGAGAAGAGAAGGAGAAGGAGAAAGAAAGAAGAAAAAAAAAAGTCACCGGCCGGCGACAGCCGCCGGTGAGCGGTGGTTGCCGGCCGCCGGCCATGGCTGAAGGTGTTGGAGAAGAAGAAGGTGGAGGAAGAAGATGGTTGGAGGAAGAAGGGAGGGAAGAAGAGAGGGGAAAAAGAAGAGGGAAAATGAAAAGTTTAAAAAATATACTTTTTTAATTATTTTATTTTTAAAATTTAAAAAATAAATTTTTAATAAAAAAATAGGTGCCACGTCAGCAAACCGTTAGTTTTTAACGGAAATATGGATGGAGGGACCAAAATGCTACTAAATGCAAACCTCAGGGACTAAAATGTTGAGTTTGAAACCTTAGGAACCAAAACGAAACCTAAACCAAACCTCAGGGACCAAAAGTGTATTTTTCCCTATTTTTTTTGACAATATGTGGGGGGATTCGAATCACAGACCTTGTGGTTATCAATACAACTTTATGCCAGTTGAGCTAAGCTCTTATTGGCAATAATAGATAGTATTGAAGATTGTAAAATAAATATAAACTTAAATAATTTTAAATTTTGATCAACAAGTAAATTATTCATAATTCATTAATATGATGATGAGATGATATTTGTGGAGTTTTAGACCAACATTAATATAATTGATTTGGTAATGATGATATTGCTCCAAATTCATTCTATCTTAAAAAATAAATCAAAATCATAATAGTATTAAAAGTGTAAATTCTAAATATAATATAAAAAAACAAAACTTTAAAAGAAAAAGAGAATTAAAAATTTATTAAGATAGAAAAATCAAAATTTTAAAAGATATGCTATTAATATTTATAGAGAAATATTATATTTGTACTATATTTAATAAATTTAAAAAAATTACATTCTATATTTTAAACCTACAACACAAAATCAAATAAATATTTTATATGCTAATTGTTAAATATGTAACACAAAATATTGTAAATATATATAACACAAAATAAGAATCAAAAGAAAAAAAAAATAGAGAGTGAATTTAAGAAAGAAGAATTGAAAAGGAAAAATGAAAAATAAGTGAGTGATTTTTTTTTTTTTTTTTTTTTTTTTTTTTTTTTTTTTTTTTTAAATAAGTGGGGTTGTAGAATAGGGAAAGAGAAAGAGCGGAAGAAAAAAAAAGGAAAAAAAACCAATGAATAGGTATAACTTTTATAGATATATAACTCAAGGTGGCTTTTATCCATATAATTCTAGATCCATGTCTCTTAATTGCATCATATATGTTTTTTTCTCTCTCGATCGATCGTCTCTCTCTCAGTTCGTCGCATGGGTTTCTCTCTCTCGATCATCTTTCTCTCTCCCCGTCGTCGGTAAGGAGTTTCCGTCCACTTCGAGTTTTGGTTCTGTCGCTGTGATGATAGAGAAGAAAACAAAAGAAAGGAGAAAAAAAAAAGAAAAGAAAACAAGAAAATGAGAAGAAAGAAAGGGAGTGGAAGAAAAAAAAATTTAAATTATATATATCTCTGTTGGCGACGGCGACGGTGGTCGTCGACGGTGGCCGGTGCTGCCGCCGACAGTTACAGATGGTGGGTGGGTGGTAGGTGGATGGTGAAGAAGAAGAATAAGGAGGGAGAGAGAGAGAAAAAGTAAAATATTAAAAAACATATTATTTTAATTATTTTAATATTATTTTTATTTTAAAATTTTAAAATTTATTTTTAAATAAAAAATAGGTGCCACGTGAGCAAACCGTTAATTTTTAACGGAAAAATGGATGGAGGGACCAAAATGAAACCAAATCCGAACCTCAGGGGCTAAATTGTTGAGTTTGAAAACTCAAGGACCAAAATAAAAGCTAACCCAAACCTGAGGGACCAAAAGTGTATTTTTCCCTTTTTTTTTTTGTCTCCATTGAATGAAATAAAACTTTTGATAAATTTTCAAATAGTTAACTTTGTATGGAAAATATTCATTAATTTTCAATTAGATAGTTAATTATTCACATAAATTCTTCATTTAAATACTTAATTTTCTAAAAAAATCTATTTTTAAAGAAAAATATTTTTAAATCTCCTATTAGAAACAAAATAATATTTCATATTAAACAATCTAATTATCTATCCATATAATTCAAATTTTTAAACCACATAATTCAAACATATTTAATTTTCTAAATCATTAACAATAAAACTTTAAATTTATAGATGTAGAGAAGTAATAATAATAATACTAATAATTAAAAAAAAAAGTGAATGGGGCGGAGAGCGGGAAACGGAGATGGGGAATACATTCTCCATCTTCGTCCCTGTTTAGTTCGTAAGGAATTTTTTTCCCATTTCCCGCTCCATTAGGGACGGGTCCCCACGGGACAAATGGAGTCTAGAGATCCCTACTTTTGATCATAAGCTAACACTTTATTAACTTTTTTTTTTTTTTTTTTTTTTTTTTTTTTTTTTTTTTTTTTTGAGAATACTAACACTTTATTAACGTTAGAAAGAGTGAGGATAAAGAGAATAAAATATAATAAGAAAAAGAAGTATCTTCCCCTAAGAAATGAAAATGAGATTAATCAAGAATGGAATTGTCTGCTTGAAAAGTGATTCCTAATTTTTTTTTTTCCTTTGAAAAAAAAGTGATTCCTAAATTTGGGAGGGGTAGATTTGCATTAGTTCTCATCCCTTGTTTTGGCAAATACTATCCAAAATTTTCATTCCATAAACGGAGCCTCAGCTATTCGAAATGAAGAGTGGCAATGGCTACTGGCTTTGAAAGACAGACGTGAAGATCACAGAGACAGTCGTCGGAAGAACACCAAGCCATCTCTCTCCTCTGTCGAGTGGAAATGGCAGTTTCATCATAAAAGCTCCTTCCAATTTCATTTCACGCCGTAGCATTTCTGCACTCAGAAACGTACAAAATTTGTTCCTCTTCTGTTGGTGTGTTGGGGTAGCCGATCGACGACATCCCAAGCTTGTCTTTTGGTTTCTTCGAATTCGGGTCGAGTCTTCGCGAAGTTTTTGCTCACCTGAGTTGGCTTCAAGTCTCTTCAACCTCTTTTGTTTTGCTTTTATCTGCTAATTACGGTAAGACACAACGAACTATGCCTTACCTAAAATTTCTTTGTCTTCTTCTGAATTTGTGCGGGATTCTGTATGATTGAAGTATAACTCTTTGCATATAAACTGTTGCCTTCTTCGGCCTCGAATTGGGGCTTCGTGTTTGTTTTCTTTTGTTTGGGTTGAGAGCAGTGGACTGGTGAATTAGATGTTTAGGTTCTGAACTGTTGATGTCCATGTGGATTCAGCTGTTGGTGTTTAACTTGGATTGGTGAGGTTTGTTATTTTGAGTAAATGACATCATATGGCCATATTTAATCGTGATTAAGATGGATTTGTTGGTTCTTTTTTGTATTTGGGAACTTCGTTTTGTGCTAGGTTCTTGTGAGGTGTGGAGCTGGGCGAGGTGACGGAGTTGATTCTTTTGTACACTTTTGAAATCTAAACAAATCTGGTTCTCCATAGGTTGATATGCATGGATATGTCTTAAGTTTCCCAGATTTGTTAATAGGATATTCAAACTAACCAGCTGCATTAAAGTTCTAATATTTGGAAATCTGCATTAATCTCAACGCAAATTCTCTCTCCCTCTCTCTTATTTTTTTGAAATTATTGGAGATGAATAGCAAAAATATGACTCAACAATTCCGAGTCCCACCTCTAGGCAGATTTCATTTCTCATTCTGTTTTTTTGATGGGTTATTCTTTATGCTGTATTGCATGCGATAACTTTTTGTGGTTGAAATTAATTGGATATTGATTTTGAACTGAAGGATTCTTGTTGTTACATATGGCTTCCGTATGTGATAATTGAGTAGAAGGGTTGGAGGAGGATAACCTTTTTAACTGGTTCAGTAACTGAGGTTTCACAGATGCAGTCTATTAATGCTGTTGAACATGAATCACTTTCTGGAAGGTTTCAAGTTAGTAACAGAATGTTGGAGAGTTTTGCTTACAAGAGCGTGAAGATTGTGGTCTTCTCAAATAAACTCAACTTCCTTATGCCTTTTGGGCCTCTAGCAATTCTTGTGGATAAGTTGGCTGGTCATAATGTAAGTTGAAGTCATCACTGCTGGGTATGCATTCTTATCAGTTATGGATTATGTGTTTGTTGAGGTCTTTATGTGGATTCCAGAGTTGGGTCTTCTTCCTGAGTCTATTGGGTATCATACCGTTGGCTGAGCGGTTAGGTTATGCCACAGAGTAAGGATTTCTGGATCTCTCATTTGATGCTTTTTTTTTAAAAAAAATCTAAAAAGCTTTTTGCAGCTGAGTTGATTTTTCCTTTGAAACAGGCAGCTGGCTTTTTACACAGGACCTACAGGTTAAGTCTCGATCTTAATTTTACATGTCTACAGTTGTCGGTTTCTTTTGATATCCGGAGTTAAGAAACCTGCTCATGGGATATTTATGAGTTTGTATGACTATCTTTTTGACATTGGGGTAAATCATGATGGTTGTATGTTCATCGATACGCATTAGGTGTTGTAAAATATCTGCAACTGCAAGATGTTTTTTTTTGCATTATAACTCCAGATGATGATTCATCTGTTGCTACTAGTCTACTGCTTCAATACAATCCTGAGAAGGAGAGAGGGACGGTGATGTCATAATGTACTATATACAAATTATATAGTTGTGGAAAGCTGAAAGCTTGAGTGCATTTGATAGGAAAAACATAAGTGTGCACATATGCATATGAATGAAAAAGTATTACAAAGGTATAAGGGAATCAGGCGTCCTCTTAACCATTTAAGAAAGTGATAAACCTGTTCATATTCTGGATAGGCAAATTTTTCCTTTTCAATTAACTATTCTTCCATAGGCACAACTGTCTCATGTCTATCCTGTTTTCTTTTGGATTTGGTTATAATGATTCATTATTTGTTCAATTTTCTCTTCTGACATGAAGATTGAATCTGCAGTTGGGGGTCTACTAAATGCTACTTTTGGAAATGCAACAGAACTAATTATATCAATTTTTGCACTGAAAAATCAAATGATACGTGTTGTTCAGCTATCATTACTAGGCTCAATTCTGTCGAACATGTTGCTGGTGCTTGGTTGTGCATTCTTCTGTGGTGGGATTGTTTTCTATAAAAAGGAACAGACTTTTAACAAGGTATAAAGGTTTCACCTTAACCCAGAAATTCCTTTTCTTTCTCCCTACTAATTTTTAAGCTACTTTTTGTGCTACAACTGAAATCGCATGCAGGCCACTGCTGTTGTCAACTCAGGATTGTTGTTAATGGCTGTCATGGGCCTGCTTTTTCCTGCTCTTCTCCACTACACCCACAGTGAAGCCCATTTTGGGAAGTCGGAATTGGCACTCTCTAGATTCAGTAGTTGCATTATGCTTCTGGCTTATGCTGCTTATCTTTTCTTCCAATTGAAAAGTCAGAGGAATCTTTATTCTTCTGTTTATGAGGTTGATTATGTTCCTTTCGCTCTTTCCTTTGATGTTATGTATCATCATGGAAGATTTTAATTTGAGTTTGTGCTGTCTTCTGCATAATATTTATACCTCGTGGGGCTTTTGGGAGCTCGGGTAGTAGGGTGATCCATTTGTCCAAGACGCCCCTCATTATAAGTTCATTTAGGGTGCAATTATCTTATTCATATGTGTTAGATATCCAAACTAAGAAAACACCAAATACTAATATGTTGCAATAACAAAGAGAATTTACAATATAACCGATAGCCTTTTGAGAGGGCTAACTCTCTCCCAAAGTCCCACTATGAGACAATACCCAAAATTCTCCACACCCTCTAAGGTTCCTCACAACCCTATTTATAACCAAGACTCCTTTACTAATACAACTATGCCATCATTACTAATCTAATACTACTCTCCATATAACCCTAACTAGTACTCTCACAATATGCCAGTTTGCAGTCTTGGTTAGAAAATCCCCAAAATTTAGACGTTGTAGTTTTTGTTTTGCTTGTTTAATGGATGGCAGTTGGCAGGCTATAATGAGGGGTAGGACGGTTACCATGTGTCGAATTAGATGCTATTCTGTTGACTAATGCCATCTGTTTTCCCCCCATTTTACTTGAATATTTTGTTTACTTGGTAATCCACATTCTATTGAGCTACAAGTTCAGGAAGAAACTGAGAGCGAAGAAAGCTCAGATGAAGATGAAGCTCCTGAGATCTCCAAGTGGGAATCAGTTATCTGGTTATTAATTTTGACGGCCTGGATTTCTGTTTTATCAGAATACTTGGTTGATGCAATCGAAGTATTTACCTTCTTTTGCTCTATCACCTTCTATCTGAGAAAAAGCTTCAAATTTTGTTAATAAGCTTGACTTATTAAGTAATTCTTGTACAGGTTGCATCTGTATCATTGAAAATCCCAGTGACGTTTATTAGTGTTATACTGCTTCCTATTGTGGGGAATGCTGCTGAGCATGCAAGCGCTATTATGTTTGCTATGAAAGATAAGCTTGTAAGCTTTAGAACTTATTGTCCATCCAAACTTTTCGTAATGGAAAAATGGACTGATGCGATGTCAAGTTTCATGGCAGGATATTTCTCTGGGTGTAGCTATCGGATCATCAACCCAGATCTCTATGTTCGGTGTAAGTGATTCTATCCATTAAAACATGATGGCTCGGAGTACTTAATTCTTCTACTTCTTGTACTCTACAAATTCAACTTTTTATTGTCCTTCTGTCTCTTTCTCATTGTAAAAACGGCCTGTGATGTTTCTCTGAATTTGAATCTGCATCGCTATGTCCTTCAACTGGTTTATTGTTCCTTTTGTCACGTTGGTTGTTTTCTACAGTCGTTACATTGTCTTGTTTCCTTCTCAACTTATGAATTAAGTCCTCTCGTATGGAAAATTAATGCAGATTCCTTTCTGTGTTGTAACTGGGTGGATTATGGGACAACCGATGGACTTGAACTTTAAACTCTTCGAGACGGCGACACTTTTTATAACTGTAATAGTAGTAGCTTTCTTGCTGCAGGTTTGTAATCGAAACCCGTTATTCATATCTTAAAATATAAATATTTCTTTCACTTCCCATATAGGAATGATCAAAGATTTGAATTTATTCATCGTTCATGTAAAAGTTACGTTTTTCTGCAGGAAGGAACTTCAAATTACTTCAAGGGACTGATGCTTATCCTTTGTTATCTGATAGTCGCAGCTAGTTTTTTCGTGCACGTCGATCCTCCTTTACCTGGTGAGTAAACGTGAGAGCTCTATATTTTTACCATTTGAAGTGGCTCAAAATCAAATGTTGGGTTTTTATTTTTTTTCAGAGAACAAACTGGGGAGTTTGAAAGCGTAGCAGAAGAACCTTCAGAGAGAATTTCTCCATGAAAACAACTTAGCTCAAAGATCAGCCATTTGACAAAAGAGATGGAAGATTTACTTAAAAGAAAATACTTTAAAGTTTTGTTCCAAAGCTAGAGGTGCTGTAAGTGGCTAAGCAGTGATGGTCTAACTTGGGCGTAATTTTACTTGATTGTGTGTGTAATTTTACGGTAAATATTGGTCATTTCCAGATGCTAGATCTGCAGCTTTTGTGAATAAGAATGTGTCGTTTTTATTACAATAGCCTTAAAAGCCCATTTTTTAAGAAATATTGAGAAGTTCTCTTAGGTGGCTGTATTCTGTGTGAGCAAAAAGATCAGAAAGCCACGTGACCCCACAGCATGTTCTTAACCCCACATAAGAGTCAACGAGTGGAGGAGAGAGAAAGTTAGGGAGAGAGAGAGGGGGTTGACCAGGTGTCTGAAGAGTGAGCTACCGACCCATCTCTCACACGCTCAATGGCGTTGAATTCTTTAATAAAATCATGCAGCTTTGATGGCTCTCTCTCTCTTTTACCATATAACCAACTCCATGCAATCACTTCTCATTTCCTACTGTCCATTATATATAACAATGCCAATCTACTCTCTTCCCATAATAGAAAAAACAACCTCTCTTTTTCTTTTTCTTTGTCTGGAAAAAAAAGAGTATTGAGCAAAGCAGATAGTGAAGCAGCAAAACATTCTCTTTTAACAGTTTACTGTTCTTTGCCTTCCCATCTCTGTTCTTTGGCTTTTCTTTCTTTTTGTTATTGTTTTGCTTTTGGTCAAGAAAAGAAAATAAAGACAAAAGGGAATTAGGAAAGGGAAAGAAAAATGGGTAGAATTCCATGCTGTGAGAAGGAAAATGTTAAGAGAGGACAGTGGACTCCTGAAGAAGATAACAAGCTATCTTCCTACATTGCCCAGCATGGCACTCGCAACTGGCGCCTTATCCCCAAGAATGCTGGTATAAATCTCTCCCTCTAGAACATTTGAAGTCATCTTAGTTATTCAATGCCTAATGCTGCAATGACATTCAGGTCTCCAAAGATGTGGGAAGAGCTGCAGGCTACGTTGGACTAATTACCTGCGCCCCGACCTCAAACACGGCCAATTTTCGGACATGGAAGAGCAAACCATTGTCAAGCTACATTCCGTTGTTGGCAACAGGTACACCACCTTCTTAACATCAACATTGCTTGTCAATCATCCAAATGTATTATGACTTTGTATGCAAGAGGATCAATTTCGACTCTGCAGGTGGTCGTTGATTGCAGCTCAGTTACCCGGTCGCACCGACAATGATGTCAAGAATCACTGGAACACTAAGCTGAAGAAGAAGCTATCAGGTATGGGCATTGATCCTGTCACTCACAAACCATTTTCCCATCTCATGGCTGAAATTGCCACCACTTTGGCCCCTCCACAAGTTGCCCATCTTGCCGAAGCAGCACTCGGCTGCTTCAAAGATGAAATGCTTCACCTTCTTACCAAGAAGCGTGTTGATTTCCAGCTCCAACAGGCTAATGTGCCGCCCGGAAGCTCCACGGGAACTTATATTCACAGCAAACAAAATGAGAAAGATGGTACTGTTGAGAATATCAAACTTGGTTTGTCAAGGGCCATTCAACAGCCTGATCTGATCTCCCCTTATAAGCCTTGGAATTCTACTGATGCAGCAACACAGAATTTGGAGGGGACGAGCAATTGTTTCCCTGCATCGACGTCGGGGTTTCAATACGCTCCGCCCTCATTTGGCAACGAGGGGGACGGGTCGTCATGGAGCCAGAGCTTGTGTACAGGGAGCACATGTACTGCAGGAGAACAGCAGGGCCAACTGCATGAAATCCTTGAAGAAAATGGAGAGGAGCTATCAGAGGGGGGAAAAGAGATCAGAAATGGGACAAGTATATTCAGTTCAGACTCTGTCTTGTGGGATTTACCATGTGATGATCTCATGAATCCAATGGTGTGAGGAAGATGAAAACAAAGAGTGAAAATGCCACCAAATTCCTAAATAAAGTCTCACATCAAATGATGCAAC
Organism: Luffa aegyptiaca; assembly: GCA_017139565.1. Lineage (NCBI taxonomy): Eukaryota > Viridiplantae > Streptophyta > Magnoliopsida > Cucurbitales > Cucurbitaceae > Luffa > Luffa aegyptiaca. Next base: position 38,929,091 of record CM029405.1, on the reverse strand, counting down.
TGTGAATAGAGCTCACTTTATGGGCTACAATAAAGTACATTCAACATAGGTTTACAACAGTAGCAACTACTAGAATCTATAATCAAAATACTACATTGTTGATCAAGCAAAGTATAAGCCAGAATAATTGTGGCAAATTGTGCTATAATATCGATTCAATAATTCCACCTCCAGTGGCACTTCAGAGTATGAATCAGAAAATTTCAAGAATCTCCCCTTGGTCCTTCCAGAAAAACAGAAGAAGAAACTAGGAGAATAGGAATAGAAGAATAAAGAAGCAACTGAATATTTTATATTAGCTCGGCACAATGTGTGCAGCTCACTCTTTCTATTTACATCAACATTATAACAAGGCACAACAAACCAAACATAACCCAACACAAGGATAATGAGCTAGAACAAGGAAATATGATAAAAACATAATACATAATCAGCTAATAAAAAACTACATAAAAAATAATAATAATATAGATTAATAGTTTGTTGTTCAAATTATGGGAACCAAATGTGACCTCATAAAGTTTGTGAAGTGCACACAAACCTGACTCCAGTTATATAGGAATAGTTTTCAGATATCATATCCACAAAGACTTGTTATAGACTTTATTTGCAATATTAAGCGTTAAGGTAATCAAACAAATATTATTTATGTTTTTAGGTAATCAATGCAATTAAATGAGTTGGATTATTGCAAGATTAGTTGTTGATTTAGGAGATAGACTTGACTTGCTAAGATCTCCCGCCATTCTTTATCTTCACTATTTGCCTACATTATTTTTCCAAATATTGAACGATCATCACTAAAATAGATTTTTCTAAGACTCACTAAATCTGATTTTTATTAAACCTTGAATATTCATAAACTTGATTTTATATTAATTTCTAGTCGTCTTAGTTTAAGAAGTGAAGGTCATATTTAGTGTAAATTCAAATATAAAAGGGTTAACGGTAGAAATAGCTAAAATAAAAGGCTGGTTTTGAAAAAAGGTTAAAAATATTTTTTATTGCGAAAATTGCAAAAGGATGGAATTGGAAATTTACTAATTGCTCCAAACTGACCAAAATGTTTTTTTTTTTTTTTTTTTTTTTTTTTTTTTTTTTTTTTTTTTTTTTTTTTGAGAATGACCAAAATGTTCTTGAATGGGAAAGAACAATATCTTCCTAATTATAAGGAGAAACCAGTTTTTTTAATCTTTAAAGATTCTCATATAATAACGCAGTGTATCTTCAAAATCAAAATCTAAACAAACTAAAATCTTGGATTGTACTATTAAATTCAAAAAAAAAAATCTACAAACGTGCAACAATCACCCATTTGCAAAGTAAATTTTATACACACAGAATCACCAAAAACATTTTTCAACAAAAAAAAAAAACGTAAAATTACTTTGTAATTAAGTATTAAAGCAAATACAATGTATATGTGGGTGACTAAGTTGTATGTAAGACATTAAACCTGGATTTTTCTCAATTAAGGTTGCGAAAAATGTTGGAATTAGTGTCATTGTAGCTCGAGAACAATAAAATGGGTGAGCGTCAAATACAGTGTCAAAGTGTCTTTGCAGCTCAAGAACAACAAAATGGGTGAGCGTCAAATACGGTGTCTTTGCAGCCCGAGAACAACGACAAAACCGGGTGGCGCTTTTGGAGAGATATTCAAACACATATACAATATATTTCAAAGTCTGAATTACAAAAACAAACACACAAAACATTCACATTCATTCATCAGAAGGATGAATTAGTAAACCCATATATAAAAATAATAACCAAAAAGAAAAGGAGGACCAAAGCAACAAAGAAAAAAAATTCAAAGTAATAAGGATTAGGGAAAAATACACTTTTGGTCCCTGAGGTTTGGGTTAAGTTACACTTTGGTCCCTGAGTTTTAAAACTCAACAAAATTACCTTGACGTTTGAGATAAGGAGCAATTTAGTCCCTGCCGTCCATTTTGCCGTTACATACTAACAGAATGCTGATGTGGCCATATTTTTTTAATTAAAAAAATTCTTTTTTTTATTTTTTAAAATAAAAATCAATAAAAACAATAAAAATATTAATTTTTTTTATATATTTTTATTTTTTTTTCTTTCTTCTCCTTCTTCCTCAATCCCCAACCTCTTTTCTTCCTCTTCAGCATTCGGAGGTCTGTTTTCTTCTTCTTCTTCACCGGCGGCCGGCCGTCAGCGTTTTTTTCTTTCTCTTTCTCTTCTCTCCCTTTCCTCCCTCTCACGCGACCTCCCCCTCCTTCGATTTTGAGTTCGCCGGCGACAGAAAGATATCGCCGTCTCTCTCCCTTTTGTTTTTCCTCCGGCGACAACAATATCTCACCGTCTTTCGCCCATATCCGTTGAAGCTCGCCGTCGCTCGCCGTCGTTCGCCCAGATCCACCGCTCGCGAGTGTCTGAATCTCATCGTCGTCTCCCTCGTTGAAACCCACGTTGCAAAGTGCCCAGATCTGAAGAAAAACCCACGCACGAACAGTCTGCGAGCCCCGTGCCCGCTGAGAAAAACCCACCCAGATCTCCGGCGCAATCTCTCTCCCCCTCACTGTCTCCTCCACGCCGGTGAGAAAAACCCATGCACGAACAGAGGAGAGAGGTCATCGGTGAGAAAAACCCACGCACGGCCCAAATCAGTCCGTGTTCAGCCCGATTTCGCCCTTGTGAGGTCACCGCCACTGCAGCTTAAATCATCTTTCTCTCTTCAGCTTAAATCTAGACTCTACTAAGAGAACTCAAGGTCGAAACTGAAACCCCTTTACTTAAAGTCCAAATTCCTTTATCTTTATTCTCATTTTTAGAGGTTTCCGTACCTGGATCCCTCTTTCTGATCGGAGTTTGGCCGGCCGATGGTCTGTTGTTGTTGTAGGCCGGAGCTCCGTCCTTGTTGGCTTTGATGATTTGACTCTTGAATTGGATCCGACGAGCATTGTTTGGCTGAGGAATTGCCATGTCTTTGGGAGTTGGAGATCGGCAACGGAGCGATGTGAAGCGTTGTTGTTGCTGTTTTGCTAAATGGATGAGATGGTGGAGCAATGTGACCAGCTTGAGAATGTGTTGTTCTGTTTTTTCTTTGTCTGCGTGGTACAGTGTTTGAAGGCGGATTGGGTTGCTCTGTGTGGCTCTGCCTTTGCTGTGTTCCTTACTAAACAAAAAAGAATGGATGAATTATTTTAATTGTCGCCCTAATTGAAATTTTGTTCTCTCTCTTTCTATATCTCTCTCTCTCTAGGAGAGAAGAATCCTGATGCGAACCTTTGAGATGTCCATTCTCCAATCCGGCCACAAGCTTGATGTGCTCTGTCATGGATCGTGGTGAAGTTAGAAGGTATTGTGGAAAACATAAAACAGATCTGTAACGGGTCCTCTCCGTGATATTCTGATTTTTTTAAAAAAAAAACAGAAGAAGGAAGAAAGAAGAGTAGAGAAAGAGAAGATATTAAAAAAAAAAAAAAAAAGATCGCCGCCGGTTGCCGGCGCCGGCGACGGACGGCGGCCGGCTGTCTCCGACGGCTGGTGTGGTTGAAGAAGTAGAAGAGGAAGAAGAGGATGAAGGAATAGTAGAGGAAGAAGAAGAGAAGGAAGAGAGAGAGGGAAAAAGTAATAAAAATAATAATAATAAAATATTTTTATTTAATTTATTACTATTTTATTAAAAATTAAAAAAATAATTTTTTTTAATTAAAATAATAGTGTCACATCAGCCGCCGTTAGAATTTAACAGAAAAATAGACGGCAGGGACCAAAGTGCTCCTTATCTCAAACCTCAGGGGTATTTTTGTTGAGTTTGAAAACTCAGGGACTAAAGTGTAACTTAACCCAAACCTCAGGGACCAAAAGTGTATTTTTCCCTAAGGATTATTAGAAGATTCCTAAAAAAAAAAAAAAAAAAAACTTGAACTTCACTCATGTCAATCTTCATCTTCAAACATCCTAACAATGTCAATAATCCATCACAAATCTCCAACTCCTTCTCAATTCTCATTCCCTCTCCTCAAACAAAACAAAAATGCCATTTCCAATTTTCCTCTACCATTGCCTTCTTCTAATAATCACTCAAATCCTCACGTCATTCCTCTTTCTCAAAGTTGCCGCCCAACCCATCAAATCCCGTCAAACTGTCTGCGACAGCCTCTACTACCGCAACCTCCTTTTCTGCACAAACTCTGACAATGCCCACAGGGGGAAATTTCTAGTACTACAGTAGTACCTACTCCCTCCATTCAGCATTTGACACGTCATTTAATGAACATTTAATGATATAATATTTTATTGGGAAAAATACATTTTTAGTCCCTGAGGTTTGGATTATGTTTCAGTTCGGTCGTCCCTAGTTTTTAAATTCAACAATTTAGTCCTTGGGATTTGGTTTTAGTTTCATTTTGGTCCCTCCATCCAATTTTCCATTAATAATTAACGGAATGCTGACGTGGCAAAAAAATTTTTATTAAAAAAATTATTTTTTGAGTTTTTTAAAATATAAATATAATTAAATAATAAAAATATTATTATTTTATATATTTTGTTTATTTCTCTCATCTGCCCTCTCCTTGCATCTTTTATTCTTCTTCACCACTTTCTTCTTCTTTCCCATACCACCACACCACCACCTTGTCGCCGGCCGCCATCGAGTGCCAACGGCCACCGTTCGCCAGCGCCGGCGACCAGCGATTTTTTTTTTTTCTCTCTCTCTTCTCTTTCTTTCTTCTTTTCTTCCTCTTTCTCTTCACTTTCTTAAAAAAAAGTGAGGAGTTTCAAAGACCCACGAACAACAAAAAAACCCACATTGAGCTCTTCAGCTACCACCGTCGCTAGAGTTCGATTACGCCAGATCCGTGACTGAAGCAGAGCTCTCCTAACTGTGGCGTGGACACGATTGGGCGTTGGCGTTTCAGATCTGAAATGAAACCCAGATCTTGGTTTCGTTTGAGATTTGAAACTCCCAAATTTGAGTGTTGGCGTTCGATTGAAGGCGGCATCACGACTGAAGACAGCAGCAACTGAAGGCGGCGAGTGGATTGAGAGGCACGAATCGAAGATCAAACTCTACGGCAGTGACGGCGTGACTGAAGTAGGTTCATGCGACGACGTTTCTGGTGGGTTCGTGCAAGGGGGTTTTCTAGGGTCAGTTCGTGCGAGGGGGTTTCGTGCAAGAGCGCTTTTGGGTCGGGTTCGTGTGAAAGCGGCGTGACTAAAGCAGCGGCAACAACTAAAACTCTTCTCTTTTCTGTTTTTTTTTTAAGAAAGTGGAGAGAAAGAGGAAGAAAAGTAGAAAGAAAGAAAAGAGAAAAAAAAATTCGCTGGTCGCCGGGCGAGCGGTGGTCGTCGGCAGTCGGTGGCGGCCGACGGCGAGGTGGTGGTCATGATGGTGGTATGGTGAAGATGAAGAAAGTGGTGAAGAAGAAGAAAAGATGAAAAAGAGGAGAGAGAAGGGGGAAATAAATAATAATATTTTTATTATTTAATTATATTTATATTTTCAAAAACTTAAAAAATAATTTTTTTAATAAAAAAATTTTGCCACCTCAACATTTCGTTAATTATTAACGGAAAATTGGATGGAGGGACCAAAATGAAACTAAAACCAAACCTTAGGGACTAAATTGTTGAGTTTGAAAACTTAGGGACCAAATTGAAACCTAACCCAAACCTCAGTGACTAAAAGTGAAATTTTCTCTATTTTATTCTATGGGTCCCACATCATTCTTAAATACTTTTTACTTAGCAAAACAATGGAGGTAGTATGGAAAATTTTCCATACCACCGTAGTACGAGAAATTTTTCCCGCCCACCAGAACATATCCGTTTAATAACAAAGTTTGTTATTATATTGGATAATCTTGAAAGATTTGACCAAATCTTTTATCTAATTTAAAATAAAATACCTAGATTTTATTTTAAAAAATATTGAAGATACACTATCATTAAATGGGGAGGAAGTTATTAACCTAGTGCAGTGTAGGGACATAACTGAAATTAAAAAAAGCTGAGTCATGTGGTTCTCACGTGTGGCTGTTTTTCAACCGTTTTTTTCTTTTGGTTTTTTTTCAAAACCGCTATTTTTTTGTGGCCATGTGAGGCAATTTCTCAATCAAGAAAATGGTTAACAAACCTTGATTGAAAATAATAAAAAAAAAAACCCAAAATAAGGCTTAAAACCAAAAAGGGAACCTAGGAAATAACAAATATATAAAGAACCTATATATTCCTACGATCATTCTCAAACTTTAAGCATTCATAAATTAAACTTACCTTTTCTAATTTTCATTAAATTGAGCCCCACAAGGTTGGCCAAATGTCATAAAAAAAATATTTCAACATGCACTAATAAAGGAAACCTAAACTCACTCTTGCTAAGAAATGCCATAAAAAAGTTAAATATAAAGACATAGGGTTCACTATCACTAATCACGCCATAAGAAAGCTTGACTCATGAATATCTTGAAAAAAAAAAAATCAAAGTGAACTTGATATTAAAATCTAAAAGCAAACTCAATAACTATATATATATGTATGTTTGTCTGTCATGGTGAAGTAGGTAGAATCACAGTGATTGATCGATGAATGTTTGCACCCTTTTTCCTCTAAATATTTCTTCTTGTTGAGAATTTTCCTTAGTCAATATACTTTGATAACCACTTGTTTATCAATGTATGAAAATCTTAACAATAACATATGAATGAGTACTAATGTTAATTATTTGTCATTATTTGACCAATTCCCAACTCCTTAGATCCACAATTCGTACCCAACATTTTAGAATTTAATTAAATAGAAATCATATAATAACTGGCATGAGATCATTTATGCTCCAATAGTTAATTTATTCCATCTCTTAGCCAAAATGCTATCAAAACATCTTAATAAAAGTTATGCTTTTCAAGGAGTGTTTATATTATTACTTTACTTAATTACACAAGTTTAAGCTCTTAAGTTCCAACTTTGCTCAACTAACATTCACCATCATGACTATTGGTTAATTATAATAGACAACAATAAAGGAGTTCTTGAGAGCAAAGTTGATGTTATGAGTAATGCCAAATTACAATATAGCAATACATAATTTTGCAACATTGTCATTCCAAGTTTAGTACTATGAATCGTCTCTCTTCTCAAATCACAAGCTATGGTTCTAGAAGTATTTACCTCACACTAAATCAAATAGGCATTATTGTTGTGTTCTCTCAAGGTTCAAATTATGCATTTGGATTAGTTGAACATCAATTAGAACGATTTGACAAAGTTGTAGAAGCAGGAATTACTAGCTCAACTTGAGTTGCAGGTGAAAGAGGGAAAGCTCTAGAAGTAGAAGATGATAATTAGTGATAGCTCTCTTATACCACGAATAATATTGAGTACATAACTAAAGAAGGGAAGAAGAAACATAACAGATAGAAAATCATGATTGTTGATGTGAAAAGTGTTGGTTGAGGTCGAATTAGTTGATATAGAACCTCTTCGGACAAAGACCTCGTATCAGAGTAGCGTTGTGCTAATACTTTTCAATGTTTAAGTCAATGCTTAGATCGAAATAATAATGTAAGCCATAGTTGGGAGATTTTCCTTCTAACATTTGGTACCATGGTCGTGCATTGAGTTGGTCATCCTCCTGCTTTGCTCGAAAATCCTGTGCTCTGTTTTTCCATTCCAAAAACCATCAACTTCTCATACGATTTAGGTCAAGCTTCCTTCATGAAATTTGTTAGAAAATGAACTAACTTTCAAGAAAATCAAACCTCACCTCTTGATTCCTTCTGTGTCGCTCAAACCGAATAAAAAACCAGAGGTTGACAGGTTGATCTCAGATCCTGCAATGGCTGGCTTTGCATGGGCTTTTCCCTATCTTCTTCAATCTCAAACCACGAAATTCTTCTTCTTCTTCCTCCTTCACTCTCTCCTTAATGTGCTCTGAAAGTTTGGGTGGAAAAAGATGAGAAATGAAATGAAAATGGGCTGATAAAAAGTCTAGTCGGTGGTGGATTTTTGTGCTGTCCATTCCCACTCATTTTCATTTTTTTTTTTTTTTTTTTTTTTGATTTCTTTTCCTTTTCCTTTTCTTTTCTTTCTTCTTTTAACTTGATAATTTCCAACAACTTAGTCCAATAATGAAACCACCAATAGATGACAAGAGAAAATTATCAAAGGAAAAGTCTCAACTCAATTGTCACAGACTTAATCTATCTCTTCCCTCTTTCAGTGGTTGGTCGCATTATAGTTTGGTTCGACGGTCGAACTTCGACCCATGGGCCACCATGCGCACCAATCCCATGTCGATCCTCTACTCATAACAATGAATAATGAGAATATAACATAAAAATCCAATTAAGAGCAAGAATTTAAATAATGATTTCAAAAGAAATATAATAGTCTGAATTTTACAAAAATATCGATGATAATAATGATAATATATTAAAATTGATAGATATATTTCTTTAAAAAAATCGTGTAAATAAGATAAAATAGTTAACTAATAAACAACAATTTCACACCTTTTTTAAGTTAAAATTTAACCATTAGTATTTAGTCGAACCCTCAAATAAAATAGTTATATTGTTGATATTTTTATGATATAATAGAAATATTGATTAACCTCTCGTATCAAAGTCGAACCCTCAAATAAATAAAAATATTGACGTGTTGAATATTTAGAACTTTTGCTAGAAGTCACTAGTAAAAAAAAATGGGGTCGTACTTGCACTACATATAGCAAAATAGGTCAAATTCAAATATAGCAAAATCTAAAACTATTTGCAAATATAGAAAAACCTGATAATTAGACAGTGTAAATGACTAAAACGCCCATAAATCTTGCTAATATCAGTGATAGTCACTAATATCATTAATATCAGTGATATCAACAACTATCATTGATAGAATAGTCACTGATAGAATTCTATTTGTATTAAAATCTAGTCATTAATAGACTTCAATATAGAAAATTTAGTTTAATTTGAGTATCTAATAATTACGTATTCACGTTTTCATTTTATATCTTCTTTTCCTAGAATATGCATGAGCTCACTTCTCAAAACTAACATTACTAAGATATTCTCGTATAGTAGGATGTATCGACTCCATCCATCTCATATTCAACTCGAATTCATTCATTGTACAAGCTTTTGCACAACTAATATAAATCTTTAGGCTATTTGTACAAATAGCAAAATAAACTCCGTCTATCACTGATAACCACTTATATAAGTGATATTAATAATTATCACAAATAAAATTCTATTTGTATTAAAGTATATAGTCACTGATAGACTCCTATTATTTGATAGAATCCTATTTGTATTGAGGTATTAAAGTTCATTAGTGACTATCACCGCCAAAGCGAGCTTAGCTCAGCGGTAATTGGCATATACCCTCGACCAAGAGGTCAGAGGTTCGAATCCCCCACCCCCAAATGTTGATGTACTAAAAAAAAAAATAGTGACTATCACCAATAGAATTATTTGATGTAGAGAAAAAACAGAGTTTTTGAGTACCAACCTCTTGTAGCTCAAAACTTGAACGGATTGATATGTTGTTTTTCCTCACCAACTGATCACGAACCACCATAAGATCTTCCTTGCTATCCTCATGCCTTTGGAACAGATTGTGGGATCCTGGTTCATGAGCTTGAGAGATTATTTTGGCAGCATAACACTAAGAATTTCAGCTCTCTTTCTTCAGCAAATCTACCTCTATTTAAAGAGGAATTCATGCTGAGTTGAAGCACCAAAAATTGACAACAAATTAATCCCAAATTGAGTGGGATTTGTTGGCTAATTGAGGAGTGCATGTAGGTTTAGTCACCATGCACTCTACCTTCTAAAATTGCATTTTCTTTTGAATTTAATTAATTCAAAGGAAAATTAATTTTAGTTAATTAAATTTAATTAATAATCTGAAAAATCTATTTTAATTTTGAATTTTCAATTTTAAATTAATTTAAAATAATTATTAATTAAATAATTATATATTAATTTAATATCAATATTAAATTAATATTTTGCAACCAATCTCGATCATTTCCAAAATGAAATTTCTCAACCATGAATCCCTATTCACGTGCTCGATATTTAAATCATATTTAAATATGTCTAACTCTCAAAATTTGGTTTAACCAAAACCCGACGTGTCGGTCATATCCAATACGACCGATATATTCCCTAAACCGAATTTGAACAATTCGAATTCTTTCCATCATATTGTTCCAAAGTTTATTCTTTAAGCTAGCAAGGAGACCTAATGGACCTACAGATCATGGGCTCCAACGATTCGAGGTTTAACCGGCCAAACTCTTTTAACTTAGTTAACCAACATTCGTTAACTACCGGGTCACTCCACTATAGCATATAGTTGCACTCCCCTCACTGTAGATATATTTCTGTCCACTCTATATAACCATGATTAGTAAGTCAACCCTTCACAGGTCGTTCGTAACTATAGCTAGGTCAAAAGTCTATTTTACTCCTATAGCACTTCTTGATTCCTTAAGTCCACTGGTCCTCTAATGAACCACTAAACAGAGTCCCTATCGGGCCAATGAGAGGGTGGGGCCCCTTGTTCAAGTCTCGGAGTCAGAACTTAAGGGAACAACCTTTTTACTATCCCTAATACGGGTAGGAGTGAATTCCATCTTGCAATACTATGTCCCCATCTATTTATCCAGTCTTATCCCCAAATTGGTAGGCTTATTGAGTCGGTGATGTCTGGCCACTCTCACCCATGCAGATAAAAGGATTACTGGTCCGTAGTCAGCTGAATAGATGGATGTGAGATAAGATGATAAATAAGAATAAAGAATAATTCAGCTAACACTTAAGTGCAAGTATACACTGTTGCATGTAGTAATAAAAAAACCTTAGAAGTATTCCAAGGGTATCGATCCCACGATGACTAAACTGGAAATTCAGATTTGAATAAGAAACTGCTCAAATGATTGCTTTTGAAAAGGTAACCAAAGAAAATAAGTTTATTGATTGGGTTTTTGAAAAGATAGATAAAACATGCAAATAACTAAAAGAATAACAATAAGAAATAAACGAGGTATTCAACATGGATTCATCCCTAAGGTAATAACCATAATCATGCAATATCTAACTTAAGTGTATTCAATGCATTGGGTCAGATTTAACTCCTATTTGGCCCTTGTTCCCAAAAACCGTTAGAAGGCTAAGCGAGTACCGTTATGCACATTTCTGTGACTCGACTCCGACATAGATAATTCACGAATGCAACCTATAACCCTATAGTTGATATAGGGTGCCTTAGGCAGCTTGCCCTATACCGCCGAACAATCTCTTTCGAGCTTTTTCTCCTATATCACCTTTATGAGAACCGATATCGTTTGTCCCTTTCGAGATCAAACTCACATAACATGCAAAGTCTAAGTGATCAAATTAAACTCAGCAAGATTAGAGTGATAATCAATAAAGAATGACATGCATTAAACACAACTTAAGCAAATAAGACACTTTCAAGCCATTAAACCCTAAGGGAATTCACCATATTGAACCCCTCAACGGGATTTAGCTACTCATGATGGGATAAAAGCAAATGAACACATTTTCATTGAAATAAGAATGTAAATAATACAGAATAATGAAAAGATTCAAGAGCTGGAAATAAAGGAGATAGTTAAATATTATGGGTTTTTCTATTTACTCAATCCTTCTAGAGTTCGCTAAGACACTCCACTCTCTCACTTTTACAAGGTATGAATGGGTGAAACTCTCTACAAACCACAAGGTTTGATGTCTAACTCAGGTTAGAATTTGGTCATCTAAGAAGGACCTCAGGCATCCCTACTCATTGGCGTCGAGCCAGGGTTCTGTCACCACCCTTTTCTTCCAAGTGAGTTCTGCTTGAATTTGACTTCGAATCTCGAGCTTATATAGTGTAGAAAATGATTGAGGAGCTGCGAAATAGGTGCTGGAAGGTTGCCAAGTCAGTTTCGAGGTCAAAACAGCCAGTTAGGTGCGAAGAAGACTCGTCAACAACGACCCGCGGATGACTCGGAACGGCTTCAGATTTTTCCAGAAATGCGGTCGCATTTCATTTTTGCCTTTCCAGAAATGCGATTGCATTTCTGGGGAATTCCAACTTTTCCTCTGTTTTTCTGCACAACAACAAACTAAGTTAAATTCTCTTAAAATTAAGTCTTTTTAAGCACAAATGAGTTAAATTTGACAAAAGTGATTCTCAACACCCTAACTTATCAAAGTAAGCATATTTTGAGCTCGGGAACAGTAAATTGATCACAACATACAACATTTAACCAAGAAAGGAGCTAAATATAAAGGTAAAATAGGTATATTTTTTACCCTTATCAATAACCCTGAACAAACAGGAGTTCATAGTGAGCTCAAGATTAAGATCAAGTTACCTAGGTCATCTCATGAAATAGTCAGTCTTAACAGTAAACGACGTTATAAAGTAAGAGTGACTTATTTCTTGGTTCGGTCTTGTGCAAACTCTTTTACACAGGATGTCCCCACTCACATGTCTCTACATGAACGATCCAAGATCACGTCGTTTGCCTTTGTTCGCAAAGTAGGTCGCATCCATAGTGTCACCAGGATAAGGTACCCAACCTTATCCCTATACTATAGACCATTTAGGTTATATACTAAAACTTGATCCCTGTCCATATTCATAATATAGTTCGAGTATTTCATATTATAACCAAGGATGTTTATCTATTGGATTTAGGTTATATAAACAAACAATTCACTGAATAACATCTTTATTGCAAAAAGGATTACAAACTATGAGTTTTAGGACATAAAACCCAACACTGGAATAATCATTGATGAACTTCAATAAATAAAATTTGGTTCAATTTATGTTCAGCCAATAAACTATCATTGTGAGTGAAATCTATTAGTGATAGAAACCTATCACTAATAGACTTTAATCACAATTGCAATTATCAGTGATAGTGATAGCTCAATTGATAGACTTCAATAATATCAGTGATAGTCACTGATGACTTCAATACATATAAATTCTATATGTGATAGTCATTGATAGATTTCAATACAAAAAAAAAATCTTAATTCTTTTTTAGCATTTCAATTTCTTTTCTTTTTTAGTTCAGTTTTTCCATTTCAATTTCCTTTTATCTGGGTTCCACTTGCATCTGCGTTTTTCATCAATGACCATCATCGAAAATAGATAGAATTTTAAACAGTGATCACAGTGACTATCATAGATAGAATTCTATCTTTATTAAAGTCTATCAATGATAGTCACTGATAGACTTCAATACAGATAGAATTCTAATCAATAATAGAAGTCTATCGGTGACTATCTAGTATAACCTAAGCTTCCAAAAATCAATCAATCTTTATTATTAATCAAAAGTTATGAATACAATAGGGCAATTCTCTATTTATATAGAGAATTGAAAAATAAACTAATCCTAATCCTAATTAGACAAGGAAATTAATCCTAATCCTAATTAACCAAGATAACTAATCTCAATCCTAATTAGTCAAGGATTTAACCAAGATACCCAAATTTATCATAATCCTACTACATCATTCTATCCCTCCCAAAAAAAAACTTGTCCTTGAGTTTTAAAAAGAAAATGAAGTAATCAAAACACTTCTTTTGATGGTTGGAAGAAAATCCTACTAAAAATGTTTTCTTTTTCGACATTTTTGGAGCACGGCTATGAACAAAATAGTCAACAATCCCATGAAAAAACATTTCTCTATGGGTTGGATCGAAAAAAAAAACCCTCACTACAAATCTTGAAAATATTGAAATTAGGTTAGATCGATGTATGTTAAATCCTTCAGATGTACACTGGTCAAATTTTGTAACAAAAACGATTGTGTTTTGAGTTGAACCGGGTGATGCAAATTATGGAGAAGACCCAACTCACTAGTCAAACTCCTCAAAGAAGGGTGAGTATCGTCTTGGGTCAAGATTCGCAAGTCTTGGAGCACAAAGAACAAAACTCGCTTGACAGGTACTCGGTCAAGTCGTCCAAGCATCAAATCAAACACATTTTCTTTCTCTTCACACACAATATTATAGAGCACTTGGTTGTGGCTCCCACCTTGTTTGCTCACACCATCTTCTTCATGCATATCCATTGCGCCTTTTTCCCCTTCATTATGTACGACTTTGCTAAGGGTTCTAAAAATATTCAATTCGAGTTGCACTTGTAATGGGTTGAAAAGAATCACACAACTTTTCTCTTCGAATGCATCTTTCTTTTCCAAATGGCTTGCTTTCACCTTCGCTCAATTGGTCTTCATCATTACGTGGGTTCCATGATTTCTTATCATCTCCTTCGCTCGACTTGACTTTATCTTCGCTTGTTTTATCTTCGCATGTCTACATTTTTTCGCCTTCCTTTGTTACGCTCGGAGTTTTGAAATAATTGCACGCTGACTTCATTCGGTCAATTTTCTCTTGTATTGAACATTTTGACTAAATTGATCCAAATTGTTAGACATTTTATCCAAAAGTCGTTGGACTTTGACCATCCCTTTCTTGATTCCCTCTAAGGCTTCACGGTTGATGTAGGGTTTTGGGTGTGTTCTTGGATGATTTTCTGCCTCCATAGGTCGTGTTCCAAATCCAAAAGTGGATTTTATGGCTTTGAACTCCCTTCTTATGTTGTAAGATTCCATTCTTGAAGTTTCTTCCTTATTTCTCAAAAAGAAAATATTCTGAAAGGTACCCCCTTGTAAATAAATGTGGGTTGTTGAACAACGAGCACAACTCACAAAGTTCCCTCTTCGATCGACGTCAAGAAGAGTTTTTGGATCTTCTACCGACGACAACCAACATTGAACTAGTATGTAGGGACATACAGGGATCAATGTTCAAGTAACAACCTAAAAGGTTTATAGTATAGGGGTAAGACTGGGTGTATTCGATACAGACGTATTGATCCAAGGTGTCCATGTAGTAGACATGCGAGCAAGGGTATCCTATGCAATGAGTTTGCATAAGACTGGACCACAAAATAGTAAACCACTAGATGTAACACCGTTAACTAGTTAGGTTACTATTTCAATAGGATGACCTAGGTAACTCAGTCTTAATCCTGAGTGTGTCATGAACCCCTTCTCACAAGGGATTGTCCTTTGATTAGTATGGGTGAGAGTGGCCTGCACGCCGACTCAATAAGCCTACCTTCTTGGGGACGAGACCAAGTGGGGGGCTGGGAGACATGACAACACAACATGGAATTGACTCCTTCCCGCTTCTAGGAGAAATAGATGAGTGTTCCCTTAAGTGGTGACTCTGGGTCTTGAACAAAGGGATCTCGCCCTCTCACTGGCCCGAAATGGACTTTCTATTTACTGGTTGGACCATAAACAGGTTGTTCATTAGAGTGTTGGGTTTTATGCCCTAAAACTCGTAGATAGTAAATGAAACAAATTAATCGATCTCAATAAAGCATTGTTTGAGTGATTCAGTAATTTGTTATTGAATAATCGAGTTTGCATTAATAAACCCTAAAATCCAATAAACTAAGATCCAAGGTTGTTTAAATGAAACTTGGACTAGTATGTGGGGACACACGGGGATCAGTGTTCAAGTAACAACCTAAATGGTCTATAGTATAGGGATAAGGTTGGGTACCTTATCCTGGTGACACTATGTGATACGACCCATTTTGTATTCGATACAGATGCAATGATCCAAAGCATTCATGTAGGAGATATGCGAGTGAGGATATCCTATGCAATGAGTTTGCATAAGACCAGACCGCGAAATAGTAACCACTAGATATAACATCATTGACTAGTTTAGGTTTCTATTTCAATAGGATGACCTAGGTAACTCAATCTCAATCCTGAGTCTGTTATGAACCCCTTTTCAGGAGAGATTGTCCTTAGATTTGTATGGGTGAGAGTGGCCAGTCTACCATTTCAGGGGCAAGACCGAGTGGGGGCTGGGAACATAACAGTACAAAATGGAATTCACTCATTCCCCTATTGTGGTAAGTAGATGTGTGTTCCTTACGGGTTGATTCAGGGTCTTGAACAAAGGTGCATCGTCCTCTCCTGGCCCAAGAGGAACTCCTGTTTAGTGGTTGGATCCTAAACAACTTGTTCATTAGAGGAATCAGTGGTACTTAAGGATCTAGAGGTAACCCAGGGGTAAAACGGTAATTTGACCCAATTGATGTTACGAACACATGTGAAGGATTGACTTACCATTATGGTTGATATCCGTGGACCCAGAAATATTCTACAGTGAGAAGAGTGCAGTTGTGAGTCTTTAGTGGAGTGACCCACAGTTAACGAATGTTGGTTAACTTGGTTAATGAGGTTTTGTCGGTTCATCTCGTATCGTTGGAGCTTCTGATCTGTAGGTCCATTAGGTCCACCTGCTAACTCGTAACGGGTTCTGAGATTAATCAATCTTGATTATTAAAGGAAATTTTAGTTAATTATATTTGATACAATTAATATAATGTATGGAGATACATGGTAGTATAAGTTCAATTAGTGAATTAAACTTTATAATAAAATTAATTTTGGATGTGATTCAAAATTAATTAATGAGAGAATTATATATTTGAAGGTGTTCAAATATCAAATATGAATTAGATTCATATTAAACTATAGGTTAAAAATAATATGAATATGGATTCATATTAAAACTATAGTAAATGAGAGAATATGAATTTAATTAAATATGTGATATTTGATTAATTTATGAATTAATTAATTTAATTTAATTTGATTAAATGTGATTTAATCAAATTAATTTTATAGTTAATAATTAATGTACATTTGATGCGCATTAAAACTATAGGTTAAATGAGAGAGGTACATTTGAATATAATTCAATTGTAAAATTAATTAAGTATTTGATATTTAATTAATGTGGGGAACAATTAATTTAGAATTAATTCAATTGAATTTGATTTAATTGTATTAAAACTTTATATTATGATTAATTTAATTAAAATCAGTTGAATTAAATTATCTTATACTTTCCATAAGATAGATTTTTGTCATATCAATCGTGAGCACAACAGGTTGGCTCACGACTTAGCTAGAGTAGGGATGTCTGCTCCGAATTCTGTTTGGAACATGAATTTCCCGGATTGGGTGGTTCGTATAGCTAATAGTGAGTTGCACTATTTTGTAATCCCGCAAGGGATCCCTTAATTTCTAATGAAAGTTTCTGGATTTCAAAAAAAAAAATTATCTTATACTAATCTGGATTATTAATTATTATGAGATAATAATTAACGGTCCAGATGTTGTCAAATATGTTCAACGGCTGAGATCTATCAGGAGAAGATAACTTCCCTTCCCTACGTATGATTCGGTTCAGAGAAGTTCCTCCCCTCCTCTCCTCTCTCATTCAGACTAACGGAGAAGGCTATTGTGGAGAATCTCTCTCTCAAGTTCTCTCTCAACAGAAAATACAGCAACACCTTGCTGTGATTTTCTCCTCCAATTCCCTCCTAGACAATCCAAGGATCCCACAATCCTAATCTTATGGAAAAGGAAAAGGAGCATAGTGTTGTTTTGCTTCCAGTCACGTAAGTTTTTCACAGTTCTAAATCGTTTAGGTCTGATTTTAAAGCATGCTTAATTTGTAAAATTTATAGAAATTGTTTCTCTAAATTTTTTGCCCAACGTACTAGTTTTCTAATTAATTGAAATTCAATCACGCATTGGTGTAAACCGCTTCCGCTGAGGATTCAATTCTTCATAGAGGAGCACTGAAACTTAAGGAAACAGATGTAACACAGGGGTAAAACGGTAATTTGACTCAACTGTAGTTACGAACACTCGTGAATGATTGACTTACCAGTATTGGTCAATATCCGTGGATACAGAAACATTCTACAGTGAAAAGAGTGCAGTTATGGGTCTTTAGTGGAGTGACCCACAGTTAATGAATACTGGTTAACTCAATTAATGAGTTTAGTCAGTTAACCTCATATCATTGAAGCTTCTAATCTTAAATGGAATTTGAACTGTTCAAATTCATCATGGGATTCAAGTTAATTGTATGAGATATAATTAATATAATGTATTTAGATACATTATAACATAAAGTTTGATATGAGATTAAACTTTATTATATTGAGAGAATATATTTGAAAGAGTTCACATATGTAATTAATTAAATATATGATATTTAATTAGTGAATAAATTAATTAATTATGAATTAGGGTAATTTCAAACCTATCAAATTTGATATATTAGTAAACTGATATACTTTATATTTCGTATATGAATAAATATAAAGTATATCAAATATACTACTATTATTCTAGTTGATATACCAACGAGAGTAAAAGTGGAATAATAAAAAAACGAAATTCAGATTTAAAATATTTTGCTATATTTGCATATCTCAAAAACCATTGACTAGATTTACAAATATCTTAAATATATATATATATACATATATATATATATATATATATATATATATATATATATATATTTACCCATTGCAATTTCCCTAAACATATATATACTGAATGCATGAATAAATTTTAATTTTTAATCTCTCCTATATTCAATGGTTGAAAACCGCCATAGAATAATTTCTCCAAAATTTGTTTTTAATTAATAAATAAATTAAAAAAGTAACTAAGTAGTAAAGATGTGGCTAAGACCGTTCATTTTAGACTGTTGGTGGATTGTACCAGAAGGAAAGCTTTAGATGAAGGCAGTAGGGATAATGGCACTTCATTTCCTCACTAAATTCTATGAGCCTCAAAGAATGCAACTTTGGACCAAGATAGCTCAATATTATGGACTACAATAGAATATGATCAATAATGTTTATACAAGAATATCAACCCACTACATTCTTAGCTATATCTTTTCCTCCCAATATTACATTATTTGGTCAAGCAAAGTATGATGATGAAGAGGATGTATCTGCCAGAATCTGCAAAACAAAAGAATAATAGTTCAGAGATAGTTTGATCCTCGATCCATAGATCAAATATGTTTCACAAAACTAAACCAACCTCCAGTTGCTCTTCATTGAATGAATCTTTCTGAATATTCCAAGTATCGGCGTGAGTCCTCCGAAACTCGGCAATTGCTTTTGTTACGGTAACTTTCACAGGTGATGGCTCCACGCTGAACCGAGCAAGTAGCGTGACGCACTCTGGTAACCAACTGAAATAGTAGATACAGGAAATGGTATGAATTTATGCCTAAATACTTCAGATGGTTCCACTAGAAAAACTCCCCACAATCAGTCCCCATTACTCGGTAATACTCATAAACTTCCCAAGAGGTAAACGTAAACTTGAACCGTTCGGGGCTTGTGTCATGGACGTGCTATGCTATGTTAAATGAAACTACACCTTAGCTAACTCGGAATCAGCCAACATATTTAGCTTGGACACGAGTTGAAGCGATGAGACAAGCTTGGCAATTCCATGTACGTTACAAAACAAATTTTCAAGGGTAAGTAGACATACCCTGGCATATCATAAGGAGCTGACAAGACAGAAGCGGCCAAAGCAAGTACTGCACCGTGAACCGTAGCAAGCGACTGACCAGAACTTAAATTTCTGCAATTGACAACACAATTATTTGGAATGATATATAAGTGCAGAACAACACGATATTTCAGCGTGAGATCGTGCATTTTTAAGTCTAATATTAGAGCATGCTAAAATGTTAAACATACAAGACATGAATAAGACAGGGTATTCTTCCATTCATATTATGAAAGTTTGATAACGAGGATAAGGTATTAGTTCTCATTTCACTCCCCATTTCTCCACAAAAGGACAAAACAAAACACAGTTGGATCCATTATTATGGAAGAATGTGAAGGACATTCCATCCCCTCCTATTACAAACATTTAACCACATTCATAATGCAGTTCACGACGACGATAAGATGTCCATTCTCATTTCTCGATCCTATTCAGAAAAGGTCAATAACATGGCCATAAAGTAATCAGCAACATTATTTTAGACAGCAGAAGACATATATGGAGAACATAAAATTAACCTTTTTCTTCTCCTTCCTTGGAGATTATTTGCTTCCTTGCAGGCTCGCTCACGGAAATCTCTAGCTAGATCTTCATCCCCACCCTTCATAAGGCCTGCCAGAACTGCCGCAGCGTGCTCTCTTATCTGATTCAAAAGGTATCATATCTAAATAAAACACAAATCCAGTCCTCAACCAAACGGCTGAAGTTGCAAAATCATCTATCAGCAAAGCCTAGTGCAATAACATTTCAAGGGTTGATATAACTGACTATAATTCAACTACAGAAGATCATTATTTTCTTTCAAGCTTGAAAGGAAAAACTAGCCACACCTAAAAATGATGACACAGCATATTTCTTGTCATTAAATATGAAATCAGGGACTTACCTCCACTTGGTTGTCTATAAGAAGCTTCTCAACAGTTCTCCAAATTTGTTGTTTCTCTGAACTTGTGAGAATGTACGTGTGCCTGTTTTTATTTCAAAAAAGAAGGTAAACAAAATACTAAAAGTAATTCAACTGACATGATAATTGCCAATATCTTGTGTTTATCGAATAAATCTAAGAGGTTAAAGAGAGCGTTATCACAGAACAGGGAACTAAAGAACTCGAAGTCCTATTGACAGGTGGAACTAATTTAAAGAATAGACGCATTCCCACTTTCTCGGAAGTAAAGTTAGTGGACAGCCAACTACTGATCAGTCTAACAGTCTACCTGTACATGAATGATCGAAGATATGTCAATGTAGCAGATCTTGTTCTCCAGTTGGAATCACCAGCTGAAGAGAGGATTACAGATATAACCTTCTGCAGATGGGGCTCCCAAAAGACCCTCCATTTAAGCAATTCGAAAGCTGCCTTTGCCAACGTTGACAAATCTTTATTTGATGTTTCCTTCATAACCGAAGAATAAAACAAAATAACGATAATGATCATAAATAACCATACTACAAACTATAACCCTTTAGCCATGCTATAATAAACCATATATGGCAAGAAGACAAGAAACAGAATGCAAGTTACTTTAATCAGAAGCTATACACGGCTGATTTTCTTATTATACAGAGGATGCAGGAAAAAGTGGTAAGAAGTCCATCAAAGCTCTCTAAATGTTTGATTCCGAAAGGTTCCATTCAGTGTATTAAAATTTTGCAACTTGCAATTAAATCAATCATGTACAACAGTGAAGTTGGGTTTTGCATACCTGCAAGGAAATTACAGGATATAGAAGACCCACAATAACATCTAGCAAATGAGAAGATCTTCCAGACTTCATAGATGATATGAGAAAATGGAATAGCTGCAAAAGTGGAAGAGAGTTCAATAAAATAAAGTAAATGAAAGATTCTGAAAGTTCAAAACAAATGGCTATGATATTTACCGTTTCCATCCATTTGACATCATCTTCTGAATCAACATTTGAGTGCCCATTTTGAACTTTAGCATCCTTTGATGTGTCCAAGTTGAAGGAATGGCTTGAGTTGTGAATATTCTTTACTGCCTGAGTTGCACGTTCAATTAAAAGTTTAACCCATCTTTCCTCTTTAAGTTCAACATCAACATCTTCATGTGAGTGATCATGAGGATGAGATGCATGAAGTCGAATGTTTGAGCAAACAACAGAAAGAGTCACACCTATCGCTTCCCTTACCTGTTCAAAAAAAAAAACCAACATCAAGATTAAGGAAAGTTTGCTTCCAAATTTTCTTTTGCAAAAACAAGAGAGCAAATTGATAATCCATCTGGTAACTAAGGTCCCATTTGATAACCATTTGGTTTTTGGTTTTTGGTTTTTGATGATTAAGCTTATAAACACTATTTCCACCTATAAATTTCTTTGTTTTTTTAATACCTTCTTTCCATGTTTTAAAAAACCAAGCTAATATTTGAAAACTAAAAAAAGTAGTTTTCAAAAACTTGTTTTTCGTTTTTGGAAATTGGGTAAGAATTCAAATGTGTCCTTGACAAATATGAAAACCATGGTAAGGAAATTGGGAGAAAACAAGCATTTCAAAAACCAAAAACCAAATGATTATTAAACGGGACCTTAGTTTTTTATTTTTGTTTTTTGAAAATTAAGCTTGTTTTCTCATGATTTTCATCTTTGAATTAGTCATTCAAAAAACAAAAACTACTTTTTTTTTTTTAGTTTAAAACTAGATCTGGTTTTTGAAAACATGGGAAGAATATAGATGACAAAACAAAGAAACTTATGGGTGAGCGTAGTGTTTTTAAGCTTAATTTTCAAAAAAAAGAAAACCAAAAACCAAATGGTTATCAAATCAGGCCTAAAGATTCTCTATTTATCTAACTTGACTCGTCCAGTACTAAATTTCTTGTGCTCTATTCTATAAAGCACAACTAAAATGAAGATAAGTAACATCAAGACAAACAGAACTTTATATCTGAAAAAATAACATAGACAAATAAAAAATATTGAAACATCAATAAACGTGTCACCCTATGCTTGAAATTGTGATATCAATTATCAAATTTATGCACCAACACAGAGGAACATAGTAAAAAGTTCTAAGTTCCAAAATCTTGACATATATATATAAGAATTGGAAAGTAAAATTTTGCCTCTGCACATAAAAATTTCTAGCTCTGACAATTGCTTCGTCATCACTTTAGGTTTTAGAAGACTTGCAAGCATAGAGAAACTGACCAAAAATATCATTTAATAGAATAGATACATGCTTACTTGGGCAGAAGAATGACACATATTGCCAAGTAGCTCCTCGAGAAGTTTAATATGTAGGTGTATCTCGGCTGATGGCATTTTTGAAGGGGATAATTCTATAAGTGAAGCTGATAGAAAAGCATAGCGCTTGGCTACAACAGTGGTAGTTGCTGCTGCAGGCAAAGGTCTAGCCAAACATTCCAGAATCTGTTGCCTTAAGAAAGGAATTCTTGTGCCATATTTGCCTTTACCAGTGACCGCATAACGAATGCAAGCTGCCCACTCAGGTATAGATTCTACGGACTGTCCCAGAATAATATTCTGCAACTGGACCATGATCCAGCTTTCCCAAGCATCTAAAAGGCCATCAACATCGGAATGCAATATGCCAGCCAATGCTTCAGCAGCAACGCACTGCTTAGACCTCTCACTTGAATTTGCAAATTCTTCCAATGTACTTTTCAGTGATAATAGTACAGTCATCCCACATTCCTGTACCAACCGTTTGAAGATCCGAGCAAAATTGGAGTAAAAGGTATCACTTCCTATCAATGATATCCAACTAGGAGTGCGGGGCCATGAAGCTGAGAAGTCAAAATAAAAACGGGTGATTGATTTGTCAGCTTGACTCTGGAAAGAAGAGTTTCTCTGGTTTCCACCGGAGGCTGCACCATCAGCATCAGTTATGTGAACATGAGAGAGACTATTAAAAGTCTCATTGAAAAATCCCTCTTCCTGAAAAATTTGTGTCAAAGCTCCTTCAAGGGATGACTTCGAGTCTAATTGCATTTCCACAGGAGAGACATGTTCCTCCTCAATGGAAACTTTGTACGGTGATTCTTTCAATAAAGTATTCAAGGCAGAGATTGCAAGTATTCTAGTCTGAGGGAGATGACTTTTCAGATTCATCAAGAAGTGACCTGAAAGGCATTGAAATAAGAAATTCAAGAAACAGGAAAAAATAAATTGATTCAGTACAAAATGTCATCACAAAAATCACTCATCAAACCGGCAGTTTCACTGAGGATCTTTGAGGAGCTTGGGTCATTTCGAGATGCCATCGCTAATAAAAGCAAAACTCTGTTAGCCATCAAATTGTACCTACAAAGAAGGAAGGAAACATTTAACTTGATTCCAAAATCTCATATGTAAAAGCCAGTAGTATGAATTCCATCATTGCATGTATTTGTCCCTCAAAGTCAGATGGAGAGCTTAATTGATCCTACAGATCATCTACATTGCACTAGAAGAAGTAAAGCAAGGTAAGAAGTTTACCGCCAGTGTAAGCTGGTAGAATCAAAACTCATCGAACTAAGCTGAGAAACCAAATCAGCAAAATCCATTTCACCCATTTGTTTCTCGGATGTTAAGAAAATGCTCTTAGATACTCCAGCAAAGTGAATGTTAAATTTGACAAACAGCTGCAGAAAGTTGTAGATGGAATTACTGAAGGTTCATCACTGACGAGGTAGATATTATTTAAAAAATAAAATCACAATTGCCATCAAGTTATTTTGGAGGTTGCTTTACCTCATTGATTGCTTTCTGGGCTTTCAGTGATTCATGATGGGAGCTTCAGGCAAAAAGGAGAATAAGAGAACACGGCAGATATTTAAATCATAAGGATTTAAGGCAGGGAAAAGAAGTTACCTTGAAAGAATTCCAAAAATAAATGAAGAAAATGACTTTGAATCCTGGTAGAAAAAGAAAGATATCTCATGAGCATTTCATTACTAAAATAATCTGTTTAAAGAGCTTTCTTATGATAGCTACCACTGTCATATGCTTCAGAACTGTTTGGGTGGCAAGAATTGCACAGGAACCTAGCACAGCATACTCAGGCGAGTCAGGGTTCCTTAAATTCTCAGAAAGAGAGAGAACACACTTCGAAATCATAGATGGCCATCTCTTTAGCAACTTCATAAGAGACTTTCCAGCCAGTCTGAGCAGTACGTCAAAATTTAAAATGAAAAATGTTACAGCACTTATAATACAGGATTACAGATCATATATAAAATTGACAAACCAAAAATATGCAAATTAGACATCAACGAAATAGAACAGTCACCAACCAACCTTCTTCTAATGGAAAAAATAAGATACCATATTGATGATATAAAAGAAGAGAAGTAATAAAAAGGTTTCCAATTACCAGTAAACTCTACACAACTGAAAGGAGCAGAAAATCTTAGCTGAAGACTTTTTATATTATTGAAAAGTAATAGAAATCAACTGGTATTCTCATTCAATCATTGAAAGTATGTCACTGGGGAAGATCCAAGAGGCTCCCAACACTCTGCCAACTACTAAATATACCCAAAAAAAAGGAACAACCTTCCTAAATATACTCAACTTGGTTAACTTTCAGTTACAAAAGAGGCCAACATTCACTTCTTAGTCTTCCTCTTTTTGTAGACAAGAATTATGGGAGGCAGTAACTCATCATCTGGCCCCTAAGAAACCACCTTGTCCTCAAGGTGGAAATCGGATACTTGTGTACCAAGGGTGCTTATGTATTCCTACATACCATCAGAGAACAAGCACCTTCCAAGAAAATCAGTACTGCCAAAGTATCAGGATCACATAGGGCTGTAATATTAGTACTTAGGCCCAAAACTTTCACGGGCAAATCAAGCAAAATAGTGTTACAAGAAAGTATTCAAGGGCGAGAACAACTAGAAAAATATGGTCAATGACTTTGTACAGCTGAGACCCATGAAATACTATATGAATGGAAGAGGACTTTGGCAATAATAATTTATGCAGACAAAACTGAGGGGATCAGTAATGAAAAATGACCAAAAAACTACTGGGCTAGTTAGCATTCAGCCACTCTATTAAAGTGCTTTCTTATATGGAGGGAATTGATTTCAGATAAACCCAATCCTCAACAGGAAACTGAACATTACAGAGCTCTCCATTGGAAGTAAAGATCAACCTTGCTAGAAACCTACAGGAGAACTTTTAACTCAATTTATGTAGCATCACAATTCCCAAGCTAGTAGTCTACCGTAACAATTGAAGTAGCATCATCAATCCAGGCAAGTAGAGGTGGTGTATCCATACAAGAACTCAAAGGAAAAGGAAAAAATAGAAGTATCAAGCACAAAAGGAACTGAACTAGCTATACTCAACCAACAAACCACTTCTTTGGAGTTGCTACAGTATATTAGCACAGATAGGTGGTCTCCAATCCCTGTAACAACCATTGTTTGCCCATCAGTGGAATTTGGGTCTTAGAAGACACCTTAAGGAGGAATAAATGGAAGAAGGGGCGGATTTGTCTTCTTACCTTCCTCTCCTTACAGCATGTACACGTGAAGGTCGTTGTTCTACAAAAAATCCTTGGATTGTTACATCTCCGAATTGTTCTTTGCCAAAAGGACAATGAATCCTTGACCCATCTCTTCATCACTTGCCCTTTCGCAGTTTCATTTTGGAAGTCAATTCTCATGGCCTTCATCAAATGGCACTTACCTCTTCCAGGTGATGTTAACACTCTCCTTGAAGTCGTCATCATCAATCATCCCTTCATCAAGGAAAAGGAAGTATTATGGTTATGTTTCATCAAAGCATTCCTTTGGCTTGAGTGCAATCACCGAATCTTTGAGGATAAAGCCACCACTTTTGATGTCTTTCTTGGTCACCTTGCTTATCTTGCTCTCTCTCGGTGTAAATCATAACCACAACCTCACTTCTCTTACTGTCCAATGGAAGTGTTTTTGTAAATGCTTCGGCATAATATTAGCCTCTTTTGTTATTTCATCTTATCAATGAAATGAAGGATTCTTCTCATTTAAAAAAAAAATATGTTGCACAGAGGCCCATGGAGTTGAATTCCTTCTTTAGAAGTACTTGAGTATAGTTACAGTAGTAGAGTAGGGTATTTAGACAATCCACCACAACCCGCACCAAACCAAACACAATCCATTGAGATATCCTCCTGCATGCAATTAGGAATGGGAGGAGCTTGCAATAAACATGCAGAACTTGTAACCAAATATTTCCATCTCACTGACCATACAACACGCTAACATCTAACATACAATAGATTTCTTCTTTCATTCCATTAGAGTTCCTTGGCTATATATTATTAAGTTCTAAACACACTCCTACAGCCTGCGGCAAGGTTATTATGAACCTCATGGAGAAACATGGGTACTTTTGAAGAATCAGAGGGCAAGACCAACCTCCCTTTGTGTACTCAAACAGGTCTCCTCGTAAAGTACGTCCACAAGACTGCACACCTCCCCCCATTCCATAGAGCAACCATTACCTAAAATCTGTCTAATCTGAATACTAAATCTTAAAGAGAAAGCAACTGACAATTCTCATTCAACCAATGAAAGTACATCTTTAGGATAGATTAGAGTGCTACCCTCACTATTCTCCCAACCATTATATGCCCAAAAAAAACTGCCCCCAAAAGTCTTTGTCCTTCCTATGCACATCATTCTTCCACCCCAATGTGGTTAACTTTCATTAATAGAAGGGCCCCCACAATCTACCTATAACTCCTATATGCCCCCAATCCCTTTCTTAGTCTGCCTCCGTACACATGAATTACGAGAAGCCTACAAAAAAATTTCCAGATTACGAAGCAACATTATACAAGATACATTTATCATTAGGTCACATATTAAGGCTTGACGACCACCGTAAAATTTAAATGCGAGAAATTGCACTCTTAAGTAAACCATGCAGGAAACTGAGAAATTTTCCGTCAAAAGGTTCACTTCATTATAATGTACTTTTTGCATTAAGATTCAATGGATGATACCATTTCTAGCTACAGGGCAGTGTCTTGGAAGACTTACACACGGACAGTTTCATAACTGTGCAAAGAGAGATTTAAAAGATCATCCACCAAAAGGATCACATGCTCTGATGGACCGAAATTTCCACCAACTCGGTATAAATGGTAGGATGATTGTGATGATCTCCACGTACTGTGCATGTATGCTTTGTCAATAAGTGCCCACCTCGGCCTGATAAAAAATTTCAAAAAATAATACTTAGAATTGAGAGAGAGACTCATGTTAAACATCGATATAATATGTAAGCACAATAATATTACTGAGTGAGGTCTTGTAAAACAAAGAAAATGCTACCTTTTCTTGCCTTTAGAACGAGAGGACATGATAAAATTTGTTGGAGGCTCAATAATAGCAGCAGATTCCAACTTCCAAGCATGCCTATGGTTGGACCATTCATCATATTCCAGACTACCTATATATGAAGGAAAATTCATATTTGTTTTATGTAGGAAATGAGTGGGAGTTGTGGCAAGGACAAACACAAAAGTGTAGCCAAGACGAAATCACAAAAATTTATACAAATATGTACTTTACCATAATTTCCTAAAGCATCCATTATGCGGATAATGAGTATCAATAAAACACTGTCATCAGCTTTTTTTTCCAGCAAATACCTGCTCACCACACGATAAAAGTGGCAATCAACAAATTGGACCATGAAAAATTGAAAACAATAAAGAGCTTCACAATGTACCTGCAGGCTGCATGTATAATATCTGCCGCTTTTTCCCTTAATTTAGTGGTGCCAACACTTGGACCTGATGCCCCAGCTATAAAGAAAGAATGAGCTGGACTTCCAACCTTCCCATTCCTGAAGGATGGAATGAAATCAGGCAAGCAAGACAAAACACCTTGCAATGAAGAATCAATGCGCAATAGAATCACTTTCAACTGATCTTTTTCATCTCCTGCATGATAAAATTAGCAACCATTATAATATTATTACTTTGTTTCTTGCATAATCAAAATCTTGAGGCAAAAGACTTTTGTCAAACATATGAATGTAGTGAGATACTGATCGCAAAAAAAAGCACATACATTCAGATAATTTCAAGAATATCTATAATATTAATCTCTGAAATCAGTAAACTCCATGTTCCTCGTTCAAAAAACAAAGTCAGTTGACTCCTAGAACTATTCCTATCCTTCCTGACTAAATCTACCAAGGTTTGTGCAAGCACTGCTTGAGAGGAGCAAGAAAAGTACAGCACCTGGATCAGCATGGACTTTGTTTTCACATATTTTTAACAGATCATCCAAAGCTGATTGAAAATGAAGATCCAATAATTCATTTGCAAACTGAATTTCTTCATTATTTGGAATGTGCCACTTGGGGATCACTAATGATGATTCGTCATTTGAATAATCTTTTGTACTGATCCATTCCTCTAATGCTGAAGCATCAGGATGACGTACAGTGCACCTAAACACCAGAAATTTCAACTTCCAAATGAATTGGAGAAAAGAGGAAAGAGAAGGATACAGGAAGATCAACTAGAATGTTAATGAAAAGATATAGACATACTTGTACTGATCAATAGGATAATATAGAATCAAACTGCCTAGGAGAGACCTAAGAAGATGATCAGCAGCTCCATTCACCTGTTATAAGACCATAAGAAAATTTTCAAAACAGTCCAAACAAACTTATTCATCAAGAAGATGAAAATATCATTTGAGATAATTGTCAATCATCAAGATAAAGTAAGCAGACATTGACCTTCCAAGATGGAGAGTCGAAACCACAAGCAATAGCTTCCTTGAATTGGTCTTTATAAGGAAGTAGTGCTGGGCCTCCATAACTGACGGCTACAGATAACATCTTCAAGTGATAATCAATTGCAGTTTCAAGAGCTGGAGAAAGTGCTGGTTTTCCCTGAAAAGAAAATTGTTACTCTTCTTCACGCATTATTAAATTATTGAGACAAAATGTGTGAAGTTAAAAGAACCTTCGATTTTCCTTCGCCTCCAAATCCTGTACTTGGCATTGCTTTCATAGAGGAAATAGCAGATAACAAAACTGGCGCAACAAGTTGAGCAACTGCCTCTTCTGGGTCAGAATGAACACATGCACAACAAAGAAGTCCAACCTCTGCAACTGCACCAGGAAGAATATTTGTCTTGACAAATTTGGAGATTTTTTTTAAAGCCTGCAAGCGATAGAAGAAAAAAAAATTATACCCTGTGGAAACACTTATTAAGTTGCTGGAAAAGTATGATTGAAGCAGCCGTGAAGTTTACAAACCTGAGCGAATAATTGTTTTGAAAGCCTTCCAAGCAAGATCTCAAGCATACAGTAGTAGTAAGGCCCATCATCAACCAGAAAAGTTCCTGAAGCTGACGAAGAAAGTAGACCCTCATTCCTGCCAATGCAATTAGTAATGCCTGAATATTGATTTAGCAATTGAAAAGGGATTTTAAACAAATGATTTGACCAAAAAGATAAAATTCAGTGCCATTACTTACAGAACACTGCTAGGTTCCAGGTGCAGAAGTAAGGAGAATAGGCGACATAAAAACTCATCCAACCATTCGGAAAATTGGATCATTGGAATAATAGACAGCTCATCTGAGTTATCATTCAAAGAAGCTAACTGCAAAATTATGTTTTGATCATTGGAGGCAAACTTAAGGAGAAAACAGACTAAAATGAATGTACGTTGTGACTTGTCTACTCACATTGGAGAATAGAGAACCAATTAATTGCATGGTGGCCAGGGTTTTAGGAGGATCATTGGCATCCATACCAAGTAAGGCATTAGATAGTGATACCATGAGAAGATTAACGAACTCATCATCAGCATCAAGATCTGCAGACCTTACAGCCGAAGCTGACAAAGATGTCAGAAATAATGGCCGCCCAACAAATGCTACTGACATAACAGCAGTTTTCAACTGGTGGGTAGCAGTCATCTGGACAAACAGAAAGGACAAGTAAACAAATCATACGTAACTAGAACACTTACTAGAACACTTCTAGTACACTTACAACCAAATAAAAATGAATATGAATTTATTTTGCATGGGAAACCCTCAAAACTATTAAAAACCATACCAAACTAGTAATCAAGCTTCTCAATTTTTATATTTATCTTTCCCTATCATTTCATCTTCTCTCCTCTCTCCTTCCACTTTGAAAGTTGTGCACATGTAGCTTCCAGTACACTTCTAATAAAAAACATACATGCTCTCTCCTCATAAAATATTATAATTTTTTAATCATTTATTTTCATCTTATTTCTTTCCCTTTCTTCCAAAACTGGCAACTATTAATCTCTGTCCTTTCTTTTTTTACTTCAATCCCATCTTTCAGTTCCCCTTTTAAGTGATACCTTCAATTCCATTTTTCTTTTTACTCTTACCATTCTTTTAGTTGTCATGAATATACGAACTAACCTAAACTGGCCAAAAAGACCATGATTGATCAGTTTCTGTTGGCTTTAAAAGATAGATTTCGGTTGGTTCCTCAATAAGGAAACCAACATACTTGGTTTGGTCTCAATTACTAGTCAAAACTAACTGGACCCAGCCCACTCACATATGACATATCCTAGATTTAGAGATCTAAACTTTTTCAAGTAGAGGCAACATGACTAACCGTCTCCAAGGCCATATGAAATCGAGAGGCCACAAAAGGAAGAACCAAAGAAGGCTCTACATAAGACAAAATAGAGGTTGCAGCTGCAACTGTTTCAGAAAGATGTTCATTTTTGCTATACTGACCACGATCAATTAACTTTAGGATTGTATTGACAAAAGATTTTCTTTCTGATGGTCCTAAATACAGCTTGTTCTGATTATTCTCATCTGCTTTCCTGGAATAACAGTATTTTATTAGAAAGCCATAATGGGTAACAATAAGTTTTGCTAACCAAATACGGGAAATTCTCACTGCTCAGCCTGAAGCCGTTTCCGGAAAGTAATAACCAAATGAAGCAAAAATCGTTCTAACACATAAGTCCAGCGCCCACCATTAGAAGGATGATAGTATCTGTTACAATTTTTTTTTTGGGGGGTAAGAGATTTGATTGAAAAAAAAAATTAGAAATAGAAATTTTGATAGACCTAGAAATAGCAAGCTTTAAAATGACAATGAACTAACTGTTCGAGAAGGTTGACCAATTTCTCAAGGTGAAGTTGAGCTGAACTACCAGGTTTTAGTAGATATACCTGCAAATTAAACGTTCACACATTTCTATAATATATCCGATAAATATCAGAACACAGAGGCTTCATAATGTCAACTTACAATTGATTTTGCAATGGCTTTAGATGGGGTGCCCATCTTATTGGAAAACAAGAACCTGGTGTTTCGAGGAACATCTACAGAGAATGGATACGATCCGCTACCATTTGCCACTGGAACCTACAATTTTCTCACATGAAGGATGAGTTTCTGTTTGGTAGTTGAGTTTCAATTCATTTCCTTTATTCAGGATAAGAAACATAAAAAGAAAAAGGGAAAAAAGTTAAATAAAAGCAATGCCCATTTGATTCAACAATAAGCAAGTACTATTTCAAGAGATACAATATTCTATGCAGAAAAATAAAGACTGATGAAAATCTGGAAACAATGAAAAGTTGATTAATAGTTTTCATTGTTGGTCTGTTTTTTGCATATCACCTCTCTCTTTCTTCATCAGTGAACAAATATGATAAAAATATAACTTAATAGCTATCAAACTTATATCATAAATTACTCTAATTATATATATATATATATGAATTCACTTGAAACAACTAATGAACATTTCTTTAAACTTCATCAATTTATTTTTGAGAGAGAGTGGAAGTTAAACCAAAGATGTTCCTAAACTTCTAGAAATTTAGAAAAGAATTTCCTTGTCTTAATGTTTTCAAACTTTCATTTTTCCAATTGCAACTCAGATAAGCCCTAAACCTTTTGAATTTCCACAAAGGTAGATAATCATTTTTTGTCGGAAAAACTAACCACGACACGAGAAATGGTATTTAACATGATCAACATAGAAATATTTACGAATGACTTCAAAGGACAAGGTTCAAGCTCTTTTTTTTTTTCTTTTATAAGAGACAAAGAAATATATTCACACATAGCCAAAAGAACAACCTAAGGGCAAAGGGTAGAGATAGCCCCTGCCCAACGATCAACTAAGGGAGAGTTTTCCAAGTGTTAATAATCATGGTAAGTCTGTAATTACACACACACACACAAAAAAAAAAAAAAAAAAAAAAAAAAAAAAAAAAAAAAAAAAAAAAAAAAAAAAAAAAAAAATTGTGAATTGTGCACCACCAAGAGGTACTATGCTGCACATACATACAAAAAGAATCAAAAGAACAACCTAAGGGCAAGGGGTAAAGATAACATTCATGCTCAACTACAACTGAGTAACTAACAAACAGTATCCACCCAACGGTACTACTAACGAATAGAAGCCCACCCATCACTCATTTAAGAAGATGATTAAATCACTGTTCATCAAGCTCAACTAGCCCTTAGCAACCAGCCTGGTACTTCTAACTATATCTAACATAATTAAAAATAACTTGTGAAGTCCACGTACTCACCTCAAACATGTTTAAGAACCTCGTGAAAAGTGTAGGCAAGAAACGCTCCCAGTCTATGAAACTGTAATTCTTGACAACACGAGCTATAATGGCAGCCCATTGACTGTTCCAAAATTGGCAATTTGGTATTGAGTCCCAGTACTGCATACACTCTTCAATCCAATTGCTACAATACAATGGCAGGAAGTTATGATCTCATAATTGAGCTTAAAAACTACTACAAATGAAATTTCCACATAGGAGTACTCCTTACTGTGAAAAAAAGTCTTGGTTATCCAAATTGGTAGGAAGAAACAGTCTGACAAAACCAGAACCTTCAAAGGATGAATTATGCCAAGGATTTTCCAACATAGATCTGCAAATTTCATCCATTAGTTGCACTGATTCTTTTTTCAAGCAAATTTTTGCATACCTCAAACAATCCTAACTAGTGCATTGATATTACAACATTTAGATTTAACCAAAAGTAAATTATTAATATTTAGAGACTAGAGAGTAGCTTCCAACTCAATCTCACCACCTCTAGAACATTTAGTTTATCTCTTTCACCACTATGTCATTCTGTGGTACTTCATATATTTTAAAAATATATGTGTGAAGTGTAAACAAAACAAAAATAAGAAAGAGAAAAAAATTTGGAATACATAGAGTGAACTCATTGACTACAACAATGGGTAACTATAGAATAGCATCATAGCACCACCTAAACTCTGTCCATATATCAGCGGCTGAACCGGCTGGGAAGAATCTCCGGCAAGACCTAACAAGAGAGGTAATTGCCTCAAAATGTCGCTGCCTCAATCTCCAACCTTCTGGTCCAGTGTTCCTAAAGAAACGAAAAGAAGCTTTCAGAGAGTACCAAGAAAATTAGCCTACAAGTACAAGCAATCAAGGATATTTTACAGTTCATAGACCAGGGCCAGAACTTTAGCCATTAAAATGATCAGTCTGAAAGTGAGGATGAAACCCACAAGAACCAAATTAAAACTGAGCGAACTTAATACCAAAAGAGCATGTAAATATCTTTATGAAATATCAGACCAAGAAAGAAATCCATTACTCTAAAACTAAAAACTTGGGAATAAAGCAAGAGTTTTGACTTAGCAGCAACAACCTGAAGTTTTTTTTTTTTTTATAAGAAACCACGCTTTCATTGAGAATAAATGAAAGAATACAAGAGGGCATACAAAAAACAAGTCCATCCAAAAACACCTGCCAAACTACAGGAACGGGTTCCAATCCAAAAGAATAAGACCAAGCTGATAATTACAAAAGAGCTTAGAAACCGAAGCCCACAGAGACGCGTTAAACCTAATCGTCTCCCACAGCTCATTCGTGAATTTCTCCATCCCTCTAAAGATTCTTTTGTTTATCCTCTCGAGTCAAGTACCCCACAAGATAGCAAACAACATGAAGCGTTTGAAGTAACATGAGAAACCAGTGGCAAGACAATTGAACATATTACATGCTCTAATAGCCATCACAATTTCTTGCTGGGAGGACTGACCTGGTAAAATGTGTATGAACCAGAGTGTCATACAGTGGTCGCCATTGAACTTTCAAGGAAAGCCTCTTTGAATACTTGTTTAGTATTCTGACTAGGATATTTCCCCATCTGACCTATAAAAATAAATAGAATCTTTCTTTAGGAAGGGAAAAAAAACACAGCAATGAACATTAAACAAGAAGTATATCACCTTTCAAACATAAAAATTACCACCTGAGCATACAGCTTGCCTTGTGACACGTGAAACAACTCTAACCCAATATTTACAACAGCAGCTACATCTTCCAATGATACTTCACTTTTGGCCTTGATAAAACTGCATAGTAAGCATCTAAGAAGTTACATACATACCAATCATCAAAACTTTAGCATTTTTCTGACAACTGAGAGAGTCATTGAACAAATGATTGGCAGCACTCTAACAACAACATTTTGTTAGGAAAATGGGGATGAAAAGATAAAACATCCTCCAGAACCAAAGGCCAATAATAATTGCAATAACACTCTCTTACAAATCAAAGAGAGAGAGTAGTAACAAAATACTAAAGCAAGGACACTCCAAGAGGAGCAACATAGGGAATAAGATCCAAACACTCAATACCATCCTAGACAGCTCTTTGCTAGCCTCTCCCATTCATTTCAAGTCAAATTTATCAAAGAAGTAAGCCCCATTAAGTCGACAATTTGTTATAGTACTTGCAGCTGAAGGGAATTGCAGCAGACATGAGATATTCATCAAGTCAAGTTCTCCACTCAAGCTAATTAGAGCGACTTCCTGAAAAAGTTATTTTCCTTAACCCATTACTTCCATCACTACAAGGTCATCTTCAAACTGTCTGATATTGCCACGTAACTCTAGCCCAGATATCCAACAACACAGAAGGTGAGATCTTTGTATGGAATCAATTTTTTTCAAATAAATTCATTTTTTTAAAAAAAAGGGTCATGTTAGTCATCCGTAACAGTATAATCCGAGTGGCAAGACAGCTCCAGACACAGCAAGCTTAGTAGATAAATAGAATTCCTAGATTTCCGGGGGCATATTAATCCCCAGTTTCCAACTCTGTGACACGGAAAACAATGAACTTAGTAGGACTATCATAAGCAAAGGGAAACGGGTTTTTATAGGCAAAAAACACGACCCAATTCAGATAAGAGAGTTTAATCATGGTTAAAGACCTTAAACCTCGATAAAATGTTAAATCCTCTACTGTTCCAGCAGCTAATCCCCAAAAAAGAGAAAAAGAGTAAGAGAAAAAGCAACACCGAATAATCGCAAGTAACAGTAATCGAAAAAAGAAGAAGAATTAAGGAACGCCATTAAAAGCAACACCCGCATCAGAATCAAGAAAAAGGCGAAATACTGACAGGTCAATAACGGAGACCCATTTGAGAGTGGAATAAACAGAATCAGGATCATCAGAGCGATAAGAATCCTTGAGAGAATTGATGACAAGGGCGAAAGATTCCTTCTCTTTAATGGTGTCTAGAGCAACAGGGGGAGGAAGCCAAGCATTGTAGAGATGCATTTTCAGAATCCCAAACGAAGATTCGAAAGCTCAGAGCAGTCCAGATTCCGAAGAATCTTATCAATGGAAAGAATCAGTGAAAGGGGAGAAGGTTTTTGTGGGTTTTTGGGGAAGAAGAGAAGCTAATAAAACAGAGTGAGCAAAAGGGGGCAATGTAAAATGGGAAATTGGAAATGGGTTTTACAATTTCGACTCTCTCTCTTCGTTTCTTTTTTAACAAGAAAGTTCTGACTTCTTAGGCTTGGCTTTGGCGCAGCGTAGGAACACACACGTTGACGCAGAGTCACAGCCAAGAGAGGAGAGAGACGAAGAGTAGAGATAAAGAAATGGAGATGCTTGTATTTATTAATATTTTCTTTTTCTTTCTCTTTTTTTATTTAAATCTATGTCTATGATCTATAATCCTTTTCAATAATATCTTTATGGAATAATTTTAGAATTGTTTTTGGACTTATTTGTCTTTTATATAATTTTAAAATTGTGAAATTATCCTCTAATATTAATACAAGTTTTCAATGTTGAATTTTATATCTAATAAATTTCTAAAATTGAAAATGTTTGATAAATTTTCAAATTTTAATTTTAGATTAAATAGATCCATAAACTTTCGATTAAAACATCATTTTGGTCAAAAAAAAAAAAGTGAACTCAGTGATAATTGATATATACGCTCAACCAAAAAATGAAATGTTCGAATCTCCTACCCCCAAATGTTGTTGAACTAAAAATAAATCATTTGGTCTCTATATCTTAAAATTTCTTTCTTTCTTTCTTTCTTTCTCTTTTTTTTTTTTTTTTTTTTTTTTTTTTGAATTAAAGATTTGTTTCATTTTAATCATTATACTTTCAAATGTTCAATTTTGGTTCCGGAACTTTCGATAAATCTTAAATTTAATCTTGATTAATTCCAAGTTTATGGTTAACTTTTCCAAAAACAAATTAATCTATATTAGTCTTCCCTTTGTACATTTTAGAAACATATTCATGTTGTATCTTTTCTTGAATGGAAATTATATTTATTATTTTATCAATTTTGGGAAAAAAAATTAACTTCAAACTAACAACAATGATTAATTTTGAGATATATTGAAAGTATAGAGACCATGACAGTATAGAGACTAAAATTGGTTCCTACTTTGGTTTATCATTAACTTTTCTAAAAATTAAAAATTAGTTTTTATAGCCTTCTTTCTATGAGTTTTGAAAATATGTTCACATTATATCTTTTTCTTGCATGAAAATTATTAGGATTATTTAACCAATTTCAAAAAATTTAATGGTAGAGACCAATTTTAAGATTTATGGAGAGTATAAAGATTAAAATTGGACGTTTGAAAGTACATAGATTGAAATGGAATGAAACCAAACGTACAGGGATTAAAATGGTATTTTAACTTTTTTAAGTTCAAGGGGTGAGGATTCTTACATATGATTTTTAGGAGAAATATATTATGTAGTTAAGTTTTAATTAGTTAAACTATATACAGGTTGACACACTGATTAAAGTTGGTAACAGTTATTATGTTTTTTTTTTTTTTTTTTTTACAATTATCAAGTTTTTATGCACAGGTTTTTTAAAAATATTTTTGGAGGCGCTATGTATATTTTATAAAAAAAATATATATATAGAATATAGAATATTTTCAATTCAATTAATAAAGTATATTTTGACATTACATCATTATTTTATCAATTAATTATAACATTTGGTGACCATGAGAACATTTTTTTTTTTTTTTTTTTGAATCAATGACCATGAGAACTAAGTTAGAAAAAACTTAATACTAGATTGAGATTTGACAGAAAAATACTCATATGTTAAGGACTACAGTACATAATGACCGTTTATTTTAATATTGTTTTTATTAAATTAAAATAATATTTTATATTTAAAATTAAACTTAATCACATAAAGTTAAAAATGTTTTCGAACTTTTAATTAAGTTTTTTTTTTTTTAAAAAA
The DNA here is from genome assembly GCA_017139565.1 of Luffa aegyptiaca. Classification (NCBI taxonomy): domain Eukaryota; kingdom Viridiplantae; phylum Streptophyta; class Magnoliopsida; order Cucurbitales; family Cucurbitaceae; genus Luffa; species Luffa aegyptiaca. The sequence goes on along the minus strand of CM029405.1, from coordinate 38,891,086 downwards.
AAAAAAGGTAATTTTAAACACCTATGCTTTGTTTTCCAAATTATCAAAGGTTTAAAACAAAACATAAAATGTATTAATCATTAAATAAAAATTGTTATTATATTATCGAAGGAGAAAAGTATGCATATTATCGAAGGAGAAAAGTATGCAGTGCAACGTATGCAAGAAAAAACTAGTGGTAAAGAAAGGTACAAATTGTTTCTTGGAGAAAAAGTCATTTTCTAGCCATATATTTTGCATTTTTTTGAGGTTAAATTATCCCCTCATGGTTATCGGTACAACTTCATGCCAGTTGAGCTATGCGCTTGTTGGCTATTGTCATCTTGGTCTTCATGGTTTTCTTAAGTGGTAAAATGAACTCTATGGTCTTTGTTATGGATAAATTGATCCTCGTCCGTTTGCACCAAAGACTCGGAGGGGTCAAACCATGGTAGGAAAAGGAAGAAGGCAGGCTCACAGCCTGCCAGCAAGTCTCCTCGACTTCGGCCCATTGCAGAAGACGAGGCCATGGTTAGCCTCAGCCCAATGCTGAGGCCGACAAATAAAGTGGCGGGGCCACATTGCGGGTGGCCCGAGCATGTTTCTTTAGACTCCAAGGGACCTCCCTCAGTCAAGCAAGATCCTCCGTCAATTGATGCAGGTGAGGAAAAAACCCTAAAGACAATTATAAATACCCTGAGAGAAGAATTGGACAGGGGACCTATATTTCTTCTCCTTTGATTTATCTAGCTCATCTTGCTTTGGTGGTCTGACTTAAGCATTGGAGTGTGTGTGGCAAACATCACACCGGTGTGCAGCGTTTGCTCATCTTGCAGGTCATGTCTTCTCCTCTTCTACAAATTCACTGCTGGTGTCACGTGAAAGTCAGGCGAGATGCTTGGTCGAATTTGACCATCAATAGTCTTTTAAGATCTTTTAAAACATTTTTTAATGAATTAAATGTGGATTTTTTTTTCTGGGGTGCATTTTCTATTAGTGATAGTTGGTCGACTCTCTAAAACATATTGAAAGAAATATGTTTCATGCATTGACGCTAGGTAAGAAAACTGTTAACCTGGTTAGTGATGCTAGAAACAATTTAAGATATTTTACTAAATTATACGAGGATCAATAATTAAAACTTTTAAAATATCAAAGTAAACATAGTTCAACGATAATTGACATGTATTCTTGACCAAGAGAGTTGAGATTCAAATCCAAATCCGAAATGTTGTTGATCTCGCTAATAAAATAAAATAAAACTTTAAAAATTATAAAGTCTAAATTGAACTAAGCACAATCTATAAGTACCAAGGTTAAATCTAACCTATTTCAAGATTGAACTCTAAGCTTGAGCAAAAGTGCAGTGAATAGAGGTAATTTTAAGAAAAATTAAGGAATAAATATCAAAGAACAACAGGCAGAATAATTTTAAGTATTTTCTAAAACATAAATTATGTTAAAATAAGAGTCATACTCATAAGAACGTGACATTTGGGTAAAGCTAATTATTTAATTTTTTTTTATTAAAACCTTCTTGGAGATGTGGCAAGATTTTTGTATGTACCTACAATCCAACATTAACATTAATAAAGTGAATGATTTCACATGATGGATTATATATTATATTATGTTATATTATATTAGATAGATTTTACATAATGATTTAGAATTCAATTATGAGATATATCTTATGTTTATGATTTCTGACTAGACAACAGTCTTTCTCCAATCAAAGAAACTAATTTTCTTTTACTTATAGAGGAAGTGAAGGTGACTAGACCAGAAGAAAGCCAGTCCAAGAGGGAATATAAAATTTTCTTCAAAAAAAAAAAAAAAAAAAAAAAGAGGGAATATAAAATTGGTTTTATATGAAAAGGGGGAGATTAGTATTGAGGCAATGGGCAAATATAAAATATAATATACCACAAATTTGAGGGTACAACATTTTTATTTTATTTTATTTATTTATTTTTGTTAAAAATACTACTTTGACGTGGTGTGAAATTTTGCAAAAGCTACTACAGTTTTGTAAATTAATTTTGCATTTTATCTATGAAGTATGTACATGTAATTGGGACAGTTAAAAGAAAATCATAGGAGTGAGAAAGGGTGTGAATCACTAGAGTAGAAGCGGAGATAATTCCCGAGAAAATCGTAGGGGAAACAAGGGTGAGAGAGGGAGAAGGAGAAAGAAGATTTCGAAAGCTTGAGTACAAGGAGGAATATGGTTTACCATTAAGAACCTGTAGAAAAGAGAGCTTTTGTATATGGCGTAATGAGGTTTACCATTGAAGGTTTGTGAAAGAATGAAATCTTGAATGCTTCTGATAGCTATATTGCTAAATCACTTTAAATCTCGTGTTATTTCTCTTATTCTTTTGTTTTTGCTACAGTTTTCTAGTTATCTTTTATTTCTTTATGTTGTGTTACACTTACATTGTATTTATTGTTAAAGGTGTTTGTTTCATAAAAGATTTATATAAAATTTTTAATATTCTTTCCATGGTACAAGGTAAATAAAAACTTTAGCGTATTTCTTTTTTTTTTGAGAAAATAAAACTTCATTCAGCAGAAACTAACCAACATCACGATAATCCTCATACAGAATAGAGGCAAGCCATAAGGGGAAATTCGAATCCCCCACAAAAACAGAACAATAATGGGAATCTCGTTGAACGGACTGAGGATCTTCAACAGCCACAAAAGAATAAACAGAAAAATCAGAGATACAAAAAACATCCCCCCTGAGGTCGAGACGACGGCAGCCGGGAGGCCCTACGCGCTAGAGAATGCGCAACCAAATTACCCGATCTAGGGCGCCACACGAAAGAGATATTAGACAGTGAATTTGCGAGGTTCTAGATAACAGGCACAACGTCCTGCACTTCGGAGAGGTCAGAACTATTGCGATTGAGAACTTTTTCCAAAGGCAGATTTTGCCTCTTGGAGCGATTTTGAGGCTCCAAATCGACTTTCAGAAGCTCTTAGAATAGTCACATCCCGAGGCGGAGCTCTCTTTGCTATCTTCGAGAGCCACTGCTAAATGATAAGCCGACTTCTCCGAAAATTTGCCTTTGTTGTTAATGGCCCAAATGATTTCGTCCTCCAAATTTGCCCTACTGAGGGGGATATTGAGGATATCTACCGCATCACAAGGCAAAAGGGACTCCCTAATCAAAACCTCATTCCATTGACCATTCTCCTTGATCATGTTTTGCACTCTAGCCCCTCTTAATTGATCAGGAACAACCAATCCTTCGACCCGACCTGATAATCCACGGATCTTGGTCAATAACAATGTGATTCCCCTTCCCGACTTTCCATCTATAACCCTTGGAGAAGAGCTCCCTTCCCCAAACAATACCACGCCAGGTTAGGGAAGGATTGTGTCCTAGGGGGGCCAAGAGAAAGGATCCATTCTGGTAGTATCTGCCTCTCAAAACTTTGGCTAGTAAGCTATTTGAATCCCTCACGATCCTCCAGCTTTGCTTGGCAAACAAAGCTTGGTTAAACAGGATAAGATCTCTAAAGCCCACTCCTCCTAAATCCTTCCTTTTGCAAAGGCCTTTCCATTTCTTCCAGTGAATCTTGTTTCTGTCTTTAGAAGAGTCCCACCAGAAACGAGCACTCATGGAATTGATCTCTTCGCTAAGCCGTTTTGGAAGACGGAAGCAGGACATCGTGTAGGTTGGGATTGCCTGGACAATAGTTTTTATCAGAACCTCCTTTTCTCCAGCCGAGAAAAGGCTTTCCTTCCATCCCATAAGAGCTTTTCCTACTTTGTCTCTTAATTTCTTAAAGAGTTTCGCCTTGCTTCTGTCTGTCTGAGAGGGCATCCCTAAATAGTTGCCTATGGAGTTACACCTTTTCATGCCTAAGATATCGCCAAGCTTTTTAGCTAGATCGGCTTTGACGTTTTTGCTGGTCATGAACATCGATTTATCTAAGTTCATGGTCTGACCCGAAGCTTCTTCGTACGTTTTTAAGCATCGCTTTAGCGTGAGACAATCCTTCTCGGAGGCCCTGTAAAAAACCAAGCTATCATCAGCAAAGAAAAGGTGCGAAATGGAGGGGCAATACTTATTAATTTGAAAGCCTTTGAAATTATTAGCAAGCTCTTCCCTGTTTAAGAGACTCGATAGGCCTTCCACGCATATGAGGAACAAGTAAGGGGATAACGGGTCCCCTTGGCGAATGCCTCTTCTGGGAGTGAAAGATCTTTGCGGAGAACCATTCAGCAGAACCGAGAACTCAACCGATTCAATGCAATTCATCACTTTGTTCACCCAACTATCATTGAATCCCAATCTAGTCATCATTTTCCTCAAGAAGGCCCATTCCACCATGTCATAGACCTTGCTCATATCGAGTTAGCTGCCACCGCCCCCAACTTGCCTTTAGATTTGCTGTGCGTATTTCTAGATGTTCCTTTTTCAGAAAAGGCAATATTAAGCCGACGTAATGCTTTAAAATTTTCATTAAAAAATATATATAATTTTTTACTTTTTGAGATAAAAGAAAAAAGGGTGTTAGTTGAGTTCCAACTCCAAGTATAAACTTTTGATAGATTTGGGATGTGACGAGGCAAATAACAAAAGATGGTGGCCTTGATGACGTGGCTTCCAAATTGCCGATTGGTCCTTAAATTGAATAAGCCATTTAACTTTTTAACAGAAAAAGAAAAAATCTTTTTTCTTTTCTTTATTTCTATTTCTGAGTCAAGTAGGACTCAGCATGTCTGACTTTTCTCCTTTTCGGGAACTACCGTCAAATGGCCCACTGTTTCCAGATTATAAAAGTTAACATATATTAAATTTTATAATATACTATGATGTCTAAATATATTATAGGTTTTATTATAAGTTTAGTCCCTCAATTTTCAAGATTGTATCAATTAGGGCCAACAAGAACATAGCTCAATTGGCATAAAGTTGAACTTCAAAAAGTTTCTAACAGATCTCTGAATTTTCAATTTTTTTTTCTAATAAGTCTCTGAACTTTAAAAATGTCTAATAGGTCCCTGAACTTTCAATTTTGTGTTTAATATGTCTATGATTGATATTTTTAAAAATTAACCAATCGACTATATATAAAATTGAATTTTATGCCTATTGAGACTCTAATCTTCCAATTTTGTATCTAGTAAGCTTGTAAATTTTAAAAAAAAAAAGTTTAATAGATCAAAAACTTATTAAACACAAAATTAAAAGTTGAGGACCTATTGGATACAAAAGTGAAAGTTTAAGGACTTATTGAATGTTTTTTAAAGTTCAAGAACCTATTGGAAACAAAATTGAAAGTTCAATGATCTATTTAAAGTTTTTTAAAGTTCATGAACTAAACTGACACAACCTTAAAAGTTGAGGGACTAAACATGTAATTTAATATATATTATATTAAGTAGTTTTCCTTAGTTTATATTATATTTAGTAGTTAATGTTTAAGTTATTAACATACATTAATATTTGTCAAAAAAAAAAACATACATTAATTGCTTGTTAAAAAAACATTAATTTGAATAAACCTAAATATAAATCAATTAGTCAAATCATTACTACTTGAATTGGACACTCATTTCATTTTAATCTTTGTAATTTTAAATGTTCAACTTTAATCATTGTATTAGCTATAAATCTTAAAATTTGTTCTCTTTGTTAGTTTGAAGTGATTTTTTTTTTTTCGAAATGGATCAAATAATAATTATTATTTCAGTTCAAGAAAAAAAAAACATAATATTAAGTATGTTTTCAAAATTTATAAAGAGAAAACTTATAGAGGTTATATATATATATATATATATATTTGGGAAAAGTTAGCCACAAACTAGTAGAGACTAAATTTAAATTTGTCGAAGTGAGCATAGCTAAGTGGTAAGTGACATGTACACTTGACCAAGAGGTCAGAGGTTCGAATCCCCTTACCCCCAATTGTTGTTGAATTCAAATAAAAAAAAAAAAAGACTAAATTTAAAATTTATTGAAAGTAGAAGAGCTAAAATGATATATATTTTTTTTAATTCAACAAAATTTGGTTGCATATTCAAATTTCTGACCTCTTAGTCATTAATATCAGTTGAGCTATGCTCATGTTGGTTGTATTTTTTATCTTTTTAGTTGGGGATATGAATCTTAACCAATTGAGTAATGCTATGATTAGCAATCAAGTCATTACTTATCTGCCTAAAGGTTAGAGGTTTGATTCCTAACTCATTATTTGAACTAAAAAGCATTAATTTTGTCCCAAATCTTTTAGAAAATTTTGTAGGTCGTTAAAATTTCGTAAAATAAATCAATACGAGTTTGGAAGTTTAATTTTTATAATAAAAAGTCTGTGGGTATAATTATAACAATGTTAAATTATGGGTTGCCTTTGAACTTTTAGGGTGGTGTCTAACAAGTCTTTGAACTTTGAAAAGTGTATACTAGATTTCTTTAACTTTCAATTTTACAGTTTAATAGGTCAAACACTTTTAAAAGTGGCTAATAAGCATTGACTTTTAATTTGTATCTAATAGGTTTTTTTATTTATTCAAAGCTTTTTAAACTTCACTAATTCATTAGGCTCATTTGATAACCAATTTGGTTTTTAGTTTTTGATTTTTGAAAATTAAATTAATAAACACTATTTACACTCATGAGTTTCTCTGTTTTGTTGTCTATTTTCAATTAAATGTTTTTAAAAAGCAAGTCAAATTTTGAAAACTAAAACAAGTAATTTTTAAAAAATTGTTTATGTTTATATTTTGAAATTTGACTAAGAATTTAAATATTTCTTTAAGAAGTGTGAAAACTAATGTAAGGAAATTGTGAAAAACAAGCATTAATTTCTTACAAAATTGTTATCAAACCAAATCTTAGTAAACACAAATGATATTTTCTATTTAATAAGTCTATGAATTAAAAAAAAATAGAAAAATTTTGGGAATAGAGAACTATAAGAAACAATTTTGAAAGTATAGAAACCTATTAGACTCCATTAATGAACTTTTAAGTTAACTTTGCAACGATTATCATACTTCAAGGTAGGTTTGCACAATTTGCTCTATTTTCAAGGAGTTCATTTTCCAAAAAAAAAAAAAGAAAAGAAAAGAAAAGAAAAGAAAAAAGTATTCAAGTTGAGTAAGTTACTACGCATATTGGGTTATATGAAGTTGCTGAACATAACTCAACTGGTTAAGATATTATAACCTCACTCGAAAGGTCGAAGGTTGGATCTTCACCTTGTCAATGGTAAACTAAACAAGATCATGTAAAGCTGGTAAAATTTTTATTTTATTTTACTAGTTTGCAAATCCATCTTATTAAATTAAAACATAAGGTATTCGTAACTCAATTATTAAATTGTATTTGGCATAACATTATCAATTTGTCAACGATTTTAATTTGTGAACAATAATAACTTGGATGGATTTTTTCAAAAAAAAAAAAAAAAAAAAAAAAAAAAAAAAAACTTGGATTGAAAAAAAAATAAGAAAAATATATTTATACCCCTAAACTTTGGAAATTGTATCACTTAAAACACTCAACTAATAATTATATCAATTAAAGCCCTAAATTCTCTAAATCGATTTAAACCCTTCGTTAAGATTTTTTTTTGACTCATACATAAATTTTACATGTGTATAAGAGTTCTTTAAATGTAAGGATTAACGTAATATTAGGGAGAAATGAGATGAAAATAGTTTTCTTTTTTTTTTTTTTTTTTTTTAAATATGAGTGGTTTTTCATCTTGTTGACTTTCTCTATTTTTCTCTACTCATCTAGGAAGAATTATCACATAATTCTTCTTGCTATTTTGATATATTTTTTTTTTGGAAGAAGAATAATTGTATTTAAGTGATTTTGAGTTGATTTTATATAGAATTACAGGAAGATAACTATTAATTAATAACAGATGGTCTAAATTATTGATTAATTTATAAAAGTTTACCGTTTAAATTGATACAATTATTAGTTTGAAGAGGACACCAATGTGTCTAGTGGGGATCCTGTCCGTGATTTTGCGTGCTGAGCTTTTGCTCTTTCCTGATTTTTATCATATTTTTTTTTTCAAAAAATTATTTTTTCTAACAGAAATATGACTTGCAAACGATAACTTTGAAATATTTTTTAAAATAAATACTATGGATATAAATAAGATAGAGTTAACCTGAATTTACTCATATAATCATAACAATAATACTTTAAATAAAAAAAAAGTGAAAAATACACTTTTGGTCCCCGAGGTTTGGGTTAAGTGACAGTTTGGTCCCTGAGTTTTCAAACTCAACAAAAATACTCCTGAGGTTTGAGATAAGTAGCACTTTGGTCCCTGCCGTCTATTTTTCTGTTAAATACTAACAGTTGCTGACGTGACACTATTATTTTAATAAAAAAAATTATTTTTTTATATTTTTTTTTAAATAAAAACATATTAAAATAATAAAATATTATTATTTTATTTAAATTCTTTCTCTCTCTCTTCCTTTCTTCTCCCTCATCTTCTTTCTCCCTCCTTATCTCCTCCTTCTTCAGCTCCGGTGGCCGGCCGCCAGATTTTTTTTTTCTTTCTTTCTCCCCTTTTCTTCTCTCCTTTCTTCTCTCTTTCCTTCAATTTTTTTTTTTAATAAAAAGAAGGGAGAGGGAGGAGGAGCTCCTCCCGTCGCCGGCGCCGGAGAGGGGTCCCTCCCGTTTTGCGCCGGCGACGGGAGGAGCTCCTCCTCCCTCTCCCTTCTTTTTATTAAAAAAAAAAAATTGAAGGAAAGAGAGAAGAAAGGAGAGAAGAAAAAGGGAGAAAGAAAGAAAAGAAAAGAAAAGAAAAAATTTCCGGCAGCCGGGGGCGGGCGGCCGGAGCTGAAGAAGAAGGAGATAAGGAGGGAGAAAGAAGATGGGGGAGAAGAAAGGAAGAGATAGAGAAAGAATTTAAATAAAATAATAATATTTTATTATTTTAATATGTTTTTATTTAAAAAAATATAAAAATAATTTTTTTATTAAAATAATAGTGTCACGTCAGCAACCGTTAGTATTTAACAGAAAAATAGACGGCAGGGACCAAAATGTTACTTATCTCAAACCTCAGGGGTATTTTTGTTGAGTTTGAAAACTCAGGGACCAAACTGTTACTTAACCCAAACCTCAGAGACCAAAAATGTATTTTTCCCAAAAAAAAAAGAAAATATAATAATGATACAAATGATGTATTAACCAAGATTATAGTTTATCTAATTCTAATACTTTATTTTGACAAACTAAAATTAGTTACGTATGTATAATTATTTATATATGAGTAATAGAATAAAATATAAAATTTATTTTGACCCTTTTTTTGAAACTCAAAAAAAAAAAAAAAAAAAATTATTTTGACCCTTAAACTTTAATTTTGTTTCGATCTAGTATATGTTTTATTATAACCATCCAATCATTATTCTTAATAAAACTACAAATCTATTTTGAAATTTGACACACAATTTATTAAATGTGACTAAATATATAAAGAACATGTATTTTTCAAATTTATTTTAAAAGATTTATAAGAAAAATAATGATGGTGATATAAATGATTTTTTTTAATAAAACAATTTATAGATTAAAATAAAATAATCATACAACTTTCATCCGTGGAAGATATAATATTTAAATATATTTTGTGGTAGCAAAACACAAATTGATAAAGTTGGATTTCCCCTCCAACAAGTTTTGCTCGACTTTTTTGTCTTTTGCTTTCCTTTAACTTTTTATTTTTCAATTACTTAAATCGTAAAACTTAAACTTCTTGTGGACTTGGAATATTCGCCTCACACAATATTTTAGGATACTCTTGCCCTGGCTATGGCTATAACTCGAAGTTGTTTGGAATTGTAATAAGAAACTCATTTATTAGTATCTCTCACTCTTGACCTCGATTAGTAGGACACTCTTACCCTCAATGACACTTTGAAACCTCAAAAATTCTGCCTCGCATGATTGTCTTGAGTTAATGACACTTTTCCCTATTTAATCCTTCTCACTAATGACCAAAATGCGTGGATGTTTAGTGCTCATCCTCTTAATTTTTCTTTGACAATTCATCTCTTAAAAAAATGTCACTTGATGATTCATTTTTTGCTTTCCTTGGAGAGCCATTCAAAGACAACTCTAAACAGTCCAGTGCATCAATATGCATATGCACAAAGACTTAATTTGATGAAACCTCTGAAGGCAACTCAGTAAACCATCAAAATTTCTCATCATCTACTTCTTCTTTTTCTTTAGCATCTTCATATTTAGAGCCAAAGCGGAACCCAAGTCTAAGCAATCATCATCTAGGTGTCCTCAGTTTCTTGAACTGGTTGAAGAGATGGAAGAGGAGAAAGGTGAGGTTGCTGTTATTGAGATCTCCTCAAGTTCTCAATCTTTTGATGGATCAAGAAGGAAGAGGAATGTATCTCATTCTATGGTGATAAAGATCACTTTTGACCCTGATTCTTCTGAAGAATAACAGTCCTTCCTGTTGTGACTTTACCACGTGGCAGTCTCAAAACACAACACTTCACCACACACGTTGAACTCAATTAAACTCTCTAAACATGCAATTAGGTGATGCTTTCAGGGATCTCACAAACTCACACTCTCAGGGCAAAAACGAAAGAGAAGATTCAGAAGAAAAATAGAGGAAAAACTCCATGAAAGAAAACTTGAAGGAGACGATGGCAAGAAAAAGAAAAAACATAGCAGTTTATAGTGGTTTAACTAATTGTTTAGCCTACATCTATTGGAGCAGTCAATTTTATTAAGGATTTCAAGAGATTACAAAAATCAAATTAGTATTTTCTCTCCATCTCTTTCATATATTGTAACGTCGGCAAATTAAGGTAAAACTCAATTTCTCTAATTTTGAGTATAATTGGGTTTAATTTGAGGGTTTTAGTGGAAGATATGATTTATTTTGTTGGATTTTTGTTAAATGGTGTAGCTGAGTGACAATTTTGTAATTAAGGCGAGGTTGGAGCAAACCCTAGGCCTTCTCCTTTTGATTTAAGTCGCACACAGCCCGGGTAGAAGCCATCTTCAGCCACCAATCTTCTCCTTCACGTTTTAGCCATCTCCCCATCTTCTTAAGAATCAGCCATCAAGCCCACGAATCTCCTTGTTTCTTGAGTTCTCATTGCCGGCCAGAGCAGCGCCTGCATCTTTGATGTGCAATTTGCTAACTGCAAGTGTACGAGTCAAGTAATAATATAGTGTTTTCGTGTAAAACGAGTGTCGTCCTCTGGATTGGATTTCTAGCAAATTAAGTACCGTGGATACTTTTGTTCAATTTTATTTAGGGAGCAAAACTCAAAGATAAAGATAAAAGTAAAGACAAAAAGCATAAAATAAAGGTGAAGACTCAAATGGAAAGACTCTTAGGGAATTGATTTCATTGTTGAGATTGAGGATAAATTAATGGGATGAATTTAGCATGCAATTATTCTACCAAGTCTAGGAACCTTTTATCACAACTATCTCTCCCGAGCATAATTGATTCTCATGCATGCAACCAACTTGATATCCCTATCTAAGTTCATTATCATGCAAGACTTTGAGTTTAGTTCTTCAAGCAACTTCTAAAGTTATTCCAAATCCCGTCACAAACTTAGAATTTCTACTTTAGTCATGCAATTAAATAAAGTAAGTCTTAGGCCAAATCCCCTCTCCCGAGCAAGATTCAACACTCAAATCATTCAACTAGTGATCAAGTAATTGAAAGCATTTAACCATAATTGCATAGGAAAAATATATGCATATTCATACCACAAATCAATCCAACAACCTAAAACAACTACATCAATCCCTAAGACAAACAACTAGCAATTCATAGTCTTTAAACTACAAACACTAATTGAAAGAAAAGCCATAAAAACTACAAGAGTTAAGGGAACGAGAAAGGAAAACTCGAATCCGCCGACACCGCACGTCCCCGTCACGATCTCCACGTCTTCTCGCTTGATTCCCGCTCCTTGGCCTTGCCTTTAGCTCCCACAAAAGGTATCTAGTCGAAATTAGGGCTAAAATCTCACCTATTGGACTCCCCCAATCCGAAGCACAAAAGGATGAATTTATAGAAAATCTGCCGACAGCGTTGAGACGCTATGGACAGCGTCGCGACGCTGTCGCGATACCGCGAATCTGGAAAATTTGCCGAGAGCGTCGCGACGCTATGAAGTTTTTTTTTTTGTTTTTTTTTTGTTTTTAATCAGCTGGGCTGAATTTGACTTCTTCCAACTTGATCCTTTTTCGATCTTTTACCCTTTTTCATGTCCCGAACACGCAATTAGCTCAAATATTTATTTCCTACAAATACAACACAAAAACGCATCATTTTGGCCAATAAATTATAAAAGACTAGCTAAATTAATTAGGGAAAACTAGCTAGCTATGCTCGCTATCAAACACCCCCAAACTTAAGCTTTTGCTAGTCCTCGAGCAAACAAAAAATCAAGCATACAATGGAAGAATGGATGCAACAAACATGACTCAATCCTCAAGGCTCAAAAGTCAATAATCAAGCAATCAAGAGACATGGACATAAGGACCAATAAGGGAGACAAATCAAAAGTTTTCCAAAATTAACTTGCACAAGCGAGATCTAACTTAACGAGATCAGACTCTACTAGCCCGGGATTGGATTACTAAACTCTCAACTCATCTTCCCTCTACACTGGCACTAAGGATTCACTAACGAGTCAATGGAACAAATTAGTTTGTTTTTCTCCATACTTAGGTGCTTATAATTGAAAATTACACATGCATTTTTATGTGGCACTAGCTTTCACACACCTATTGCAGGGACCCTTAACCCGAGTTTTACCCTTTGGTTGGCCTAACTGATCACAACAGGGGTAGCTCTTTTTGCCAAACTTTATTAAGCATTGCATTGCGCGCATAAGTCATGACTTTCTTTTTTTTTTTTTTCTTTCAAATTGTAACAACAAGAATGATTTTTCTTTATGAGCATGATAAGCATATATTCTTTTCTTTCCTCCTAAGTAAGATCAAACATGCTAATTTGGAAAAAAATTAACTCTTTAGCTCTTCCCTACACCTATCGAGGTGACAACAAGCATATGAACCTAATAATTCGCTCCTAAGCATTAAAATCCAAATATAGCCAAGACAAATACTCTACTCATGCAAGACATCTCCTAGAAAAAGTTTAAAAAGTCTCCCTTTTGGGCACTCATGCTTACAACTCATCGAAAGCTTGAAAATTGACAAGCAAGCCTATCCTAGGAAATCATAGTCATGCAAAAATAGCATCCAGAAAACAACCATATGCTCAATTCAAAGAAAGCTCAAAACTATAGCCCGAACTCAGATGCTCAAGGGCTCCACAAACATGATATTTCACCCCCAAACTTAAAACATGCATTGTCCTCAATGTATAAATCAATAAAGCATAGTCAAGCATGACAACAAATAAAGAATGGAAGGGGTGAACGATACTTCCCTGGAATGATGACCTTTCATGATTGCTAGCAAAGTCAAGAGGAAACTGGAACCAAGTCCTACAAAACAAAAACAAACAATAAATAAAAAACGCAAAGAAAAACACAACTGAACTTACTTGGGTTGCCTCCCATAAGCGCTTGTTTATTGTCTTTAGCTCGACGTGCTCGTACAGTCTGTCAAGGCACATAAAAATTCTCGTATTTCTTCGGGCCCTTCTTCCTTGAATCAATATAACCAATGATCGCTAGCAAACTGACTAGCTTCTCATGGGCCCTTGAAACAGAATTATTTTTGGTATTTTTGTATAAAATAAACATAAAAGGAGAAAGATCAAAATAAAGAGACTCAGACTCTAAAACTGACTCGTGAGAATAGAAAAAAGAACAATCAAAATCTACAAAGGATGGAGAAGATAAATCAGACGAAGGCTTTTCAACCTCAAACTCTACCTCCTGAACTTCCTCTGTCACTACAAGCTCATTTTCTTTTTCTTCCTCACAAACATGTTCTTGAAAGGTGCTACAACTCTCCAATTCTTCCCCACTATTAATGCAACTCACCCCTAACTGCTCATCCTTAGCAAGATCGAAAGAATTAAGCTCATGAATGGGTGCCAATGAATCACCGGCCACATGACTCACTAGACATCCTATGGAAGTGGATCCCACCTCATTAACTTCCTTTGGGGTTTGAAGTCCTCTTATAATTTCATCAAATTTTAGACTCCTCAATATAATTTTGAACTATGCTTTTTAAGGAAGAATTTTCTTTTAAAGGGGTAAAACTTGAAGATGAAAAATTGGAATATGGTGTTGAATAAAAAGCCATTCAAACCAATCAAAGCAACAATGATAATTAGGCTTCCAATCAAATAATAACCCAACAAGAACAAAGGACTAAGACTCAAACAAAAAAGGAAAGAAAAGGAAAAAAAAAGAAAACAAAAACAAATAAGGAAAAAATCAATCACAAAAGGAAAGAACTAAAAAGGAGAATTACAACTATGGAAATAAAAACAAAAAAGGAAAAAAATAAGAATGCAATCTACCTAAAAAAAAAAAAAAATAAAAAAAAAAAATAAAAATACACCCTAAATTAAGACCAAACAAATTTTCCACAATATTAATTTAACTAAATATGCCAATCCCCGGCAACGGCGCCAAAAACTTGATGCGCAATTTGCTAACCGCAAGTGTACGGGTCAAGTAATAATATAGTGTTTTCGTGTAAAACGAGTGTCGTCCTCTGGATTGGATTTCTAGCAAATTAAGTACCGTGGATACTTTTGTTCAATTTTATTTAGGGAGCAAAACTCAAAGATAAAGATAAAAGTAAAGACAAAAAGCATAAAATAAAGGTGGAGACTCAAATGGAAAGACTCTTAGGGAATTGATTTCATTGTTGAGATTGAGGATAAATTAATGGGATGAATTTAGCATGCAATTATTCTACCAAGTCTAGGAACCTTTTATCACAACTATCTCTCCCGAGCATAATTGATTCTCATTCATGCAACCAACTTGATATCCCTATCTAAGTTCATTATCATGCAAGGCTTTGAGTTTAGTTCTTCAAGCAACTTCTAAAGTTATTCCAAATCCCGTCACAAACTTAGAATTTATACTTTAGTCATGCAATTAAATAAAGTAAGTCTTAGGCCAAATCCCCTCTCCCGAGCAAGATTCAACACTCAAATCATTCAACTAGTGATCAAGTAATTGAAAGCATTTAACCATAATTGCATAGGTAAAATATATGCATATTCATACCACAAATATCCAACAACCTAAAACAACTACATCAATCCCTAAGACAAACAACTAGCAATTCATAGTCTTTAAACTACAAACATTAATTGAAAGAAAAGCCATAAAAACTACAAGAGTTAAGGGAAAGAGAAAGGAAAACTTGAATCCGCCGACACCGCACGTCCCCGTCACGATCTCCACGTCTTCTCGCTTGATTCCCGCTCCTTGGCCTTGCCTTTAGCTCCCAAAAAAGGTCTCTAGTCGAAATTAGGGCTAAAATCTCACCAATTGGACTCCCCCAATCCGAAGCACAAAAGGATGAATTTATAGAAAATCTGCCGACAGCGTCGCGACGCTGTCGCGATACCGCGAATCTGGAAAATTTGCCGAGAGCGTCGCGACGCTATGAAGTTTTTTTTTTTTTTTTTTAATCAGCTGGGTTGAATTTGACTTCTTCCAACTTGATCATTTTTCGATCTTTTAGCCCTTTTTCATGTCCCGAACACGCAATTAGCTCAAATATTTATTTCCTACAAATACAACACAAAAACGCATCATTTTGGCCAATAAATTATAAAAGACTAGCTAAATTAATTAGGGAAAACTAGCTAGCTATGCTCGCTATCAATCTTCGGCGTCCCCTTCAGCGAGCAAGTTAGTCTGCGACGACGTCTACGGTGGTGCAGTGCGGTGGTTCTCATTTTTTCGGCCGCAGTAGGTGGGGTTTGAAGGATTGGAATTCTGTAATTCCGTAAAGCAGAAGCGTGATTGGGACCGATTCGCAATTAATTTTGTTTAATCTAAAATACCAATACATTGGCAATAATCTTAGAACTATTCTAAATTTATATTAAGGCTAAGCATACAAAAATATTAGATCTAAATCTAATTTATATAGTAACAAATTACTTACTCTCATTGACGACTCAGATTAAATTCACCAACTACTTGTGAAATAATCACGAACTACTGCGAACACCACCACTATGGCTACACCGGTATGACTCTGAGAGTTCTAGAGGCAGGAGACTGGTGGGAGTCTAGAGGGAGCCTTCAGGGGAATTCTCTGAGAGTAGGAGAATGAATGAGATGCCTTTCACCCCACCCCAGGGGTCCTATTTATAGGAAAAGGCCAAGACCTTTTCCTAATATGAAAAAGTCATGAATAAGATCAAATCTATTATCTTATTCATATCTAATTTTAATAAATAATTAATTAATTACCCAATTAAATATCACATATTTAATCTTAGGGACTTTATTAAATTATTTATATTAATATGAATCCAATTCATATTAATTATTTAAACTCTTTCAAATATTTTCTCTCAAGGATTAATTTTGAAATTAATTCAAAATTATATTATAAAGTTTCATATACTTTATATTATAATGTATCAATATACATTATATGATTCCTCTAAATAAATTGAACAATTTCAATTTACAATTTATACTTAATTTTCTCAAGTCTCTTTACGAGCTACCAGTGGGACCTAATGGACCTACAGATCAGAAGCTCCAACGATACGAGACTAACTGGCTAAACTCATTAACCAAGTTAGTCAACATTCGTTAACTGTGGGTCACTCCACTAAAGACCAACAACTGCACTCTTCTCACTGTAGAATATTTCTGTGTCCACGGATATCGACCAATGCAGTAAGTCAATCCTTCACGTGTGTTCGTAACACCACCTGGGTCAAATTACCGTTTTACCCCTGGGTTACCTCTGGTTCCTTAAGTACCACTGATCCCTCTAATGAACAAGTTGTTTAGGGTCCAACCACTAAACAAGCGTTCCTCTCGGGCCAGGAGAGGACGGTGCGCCTTTGTTCAAGCTCCGGAATCAGCCCTTAATAGAACACACATCTACTTACCCCAATAGGAGAAGGAGTGAATTCCATCTTGTACTGTTATGTTCCCAACCCCCATTCGGTCTTGCCCCTGAAATGGTAGGATTATTGAGTCGGCGAACTGGCCACTCACACCCATACAAATTTAAGGACAATCCCTCCTGAAAGAGGTTCATAACAGACTCAGGATTAAGATTGAGTTACCTAGGTCATCCTATTGAAATAGAAACCTAAACTAGTTAACGACATTACATCTAGTGGTTACTATTTCGCAGTCCGGTCTTATGCAAACTCATTGCATAGGATATCCCCACCCGCATGTCTCCTACATGGATGTTTTGGATCATTGCATCTGTATCGAATACAAGGTGGGTCGTATCACATAGTGTCACCAGGATAAGGTACCCAGCCTTATCCCTATACTATAGACCTTTTAGGTTGTTACTTGGACACCGATCCCCGTATGTCCCCACATACTAGTCCAAGTTTCATTTAAACAACCTTGGATCTTAGTTTATTGGATTTAGGGTTTATTAATGCAAACTCGATTATTCAATAACCAAATTACTGAATCACTCAAATAACGCTTTATTGAGATCGATTAATTTGTTTCATTTACTATCTACGAGTTTTAGGGCATAAAACCCAACAGGGTTTTCCCCTCTTCTTCGGTGTTCTTTCGCTAATCCCCTCTCTCTCACTCCCTCCTCATTTTCTCTCACTCATGGTCTCTCACTCTCTGTTTTCCGACAAGATTAAGGCTCGCAAAGGCTATTTTTCGTGGGTTCCAGCTGCTGTGTGATAGCATGCAAATATGCTATCTTTTTCCTATATATTTTGGCTAATTTTGTGCGTTAATTGTGAGCTATAATGTCTTTTTATGTTGATTTTGTAGAAAATCGAGCTCATGATGCAAAACCGAGAATTTTACTAATTTCTGGAATAAAAAGAAGACTTTGGACCAATATTGAAGAAAAGAAAAGAGGATATTTGAAGTGGAGGCCCAAAAAGCCCAAAAGAAAGAAGAAAGGAGGGCCAAATCGGTGTATAAGGCTTCTAGAAGGCCTAGTGTCGCGACGCTAGGTAGTGTAAGCGACAAGAAAAGGGTGACGTCACAGCGTTGCAACGCTGTCGACTTGGGCAGCAAGAAAAGAGGCGGATCTTCACCTATAAATAGTCCCCTTTCCAATGGTTCAAATCATCCCCTTTTGGGGAGTTCTCCCCTAGCTCAAAAGAGAGAAAAAGAGAGTAGAGTTGTGAAGAAAAGGCAGAATTGATCGAGATTTCAAGGCTTGGGAATCGATATGATCGTGACGGGAGCTTGGGATCAACTATTCGGTTATTTCTTCCTTACTTCTTTGTAATTCTTTATTGTAGTTTGAGTTAGACCCATGGATCCAGATCACTTGGCTAAATTTATTCCCATTTGTAAGTAGATCTTGAGACCTAGGGTCGTTAATTTAGCTAATTGGATATTGTAGCTTAATTACTTGGGTTATGTAATGAATTTCTTCATATTTCATCTATGCAATTTGTGCTTAATGTTGTTAATCCCTTAATCACGGATTGATTGATTTGTTGGTCTAAATTGATACTCGACAGAGAGAAGTTAGATTAGATCCTAATTGCATGGCTAATGATTGCTTGGAACACGAAAGTGAAAGAGAATTGTTAGAAATTTATGATGAAGTTGCTTAATGCCATTCTATAATTAACTAAGGAAATGGACACATAAATTAGTTATGTTAGTATGAGATGTGGAGGAACTTGAAAGAGAAGTCCACTTAAAATTACTTCTAGATTTATGAAATTGAAGATTAATAGTTACATACATCCATTTACTTAAGCTACATATCCAAAAGGCTAATTAACACCCTAGGTTGAGTCCCCTTGATAGGAAAATTTCCTTCTACTTGCATGTTTCTTTTGTTAGTCTTTTTTAATTTTTGCTTAATCATTCGATTTGGAATTCTAAATAAAATTAAACATGATAGTTCTTGGTAATTAATGGATTCAATTCAAATTCCCTGAGGATTTGATACTCGGTATTACCTACCGTTTTATATTACTTGCGGCCCGTGCACTTTGCGGTCATCACTATGTTGTTTAGGTGTGTGGGCAACAACGTTTTGAGGTTGATTTCTGCGTTTGCCGGCGTTTCTTGCTGTGGGTAAGTGCGTAGGGGTTGTTTCTTGGTTGATTATTACGTTTACTCGAATATCCACTCGTTTTTATTTTCGTTCAACAAGCTTTTCTCTTCAATTCCGACGTTTCTTGTAGTGGGTAGGTGCGTAGGGGTTGTTTCTTGGTTGATTATTATGTTTATTCGAATATCCACTCATTTTTACTTTCGTTTAGCAAGCTTTTCTCTTCAATTCCGATGATTCAAGCTGTAGACCTTCGTGTTTCAGCATCGTTGAGCGAGTTTAGCATTGGGTCAATATTTTACAGCAAGGTTTGAGGTTATTTTTTATGTGTATTCGATTACCCATTGGTTGTGGCCTTTGATTTCAAGGTCCCCTTTACTTTTGGAGGTTTAATTGTCGTTTTGGAGCGGAATTGGGAGCTTGGACAACAAGCGTTGTTTCTATTTAGGTGAGTTTTTGGGTGTTAAGACATTCCCAAATTTAATTGACTCCACATGCTCACTTGTTTTAAAAAGGTCTGAGTTTTTAGAATGTTTTTCCCTTTTTGTGTAGTTGGTTAAGGGCTTGAAAGCTAAGGAAGTTTATTGTTTTGTCGAGCAAATTACTTAGCTAAGGTAAGTAGCTATTGGACTCAATTTTCGTGCTTTACAACCAATGCATGATTGTTGGATTCGATAAAATCAAGTTCTATTCTTTAGACTAATTTCTTTTAAGAATTTAGCATGCTAGCATGAGTTAGTTTTAAGCCTTGTATCTTGCTTGGATTCAAATGAGCATGACGAGTTTCATTGCGAAGCATGGTGTCGGCATGAGAAGTTGTTTATTAATTGTAGCATGTTTGAGACTGTTTTTGGATGGATTAGTATCTTTTAGGTTGTTTGGAAGCATGTTTTGATTGGATAGTTTAGTTGCTCTGAATGTCTGGTTAGTTGTGGATGCGAGGTCTGTCTCGCTTTGGTTGCAGTTGTAATGACCCGACTTCTTAAAAAGTCTTTAAGGGACCGTTACGACAATGCATGCTTGGGAGGTCTTTTTAAATAAAAATAATTTAAAACATAAACACTATTTTAAGCAAAAACTTTAAAACAAAACTTTTATTCGGGATCCCTAAATTTTAAAAGTTTTACATAATTTCTAAAATAAAAACGTACATGGCCTCTAGAAAATTTCTCAAACAAATTTACAATTCAAATTAAGTAAAACAGAGTTCTTAAAAGCGGAAGGAAAATAAAATATGAAACTCAAGTCCTCTCATGGCTGCTTAACGGATTCTCATCAATTGCCTTTCATCTGCCCTTGCCTTTACCTGAAAAAAATATTTTTGAAAAGAATGAGTATTTTAAAATACTCAGTAAGTGACCCTACTATTGAGGTTGGGTCATGCTTTAAAAACATTTTAAAAATCAACAATAAATATCTTTTGGTGACTCTAAACTTTATTTTAACTTACTAATGAAAGATGATATACATCAATTTCATGCATATCCTATACACATCAATTTCATGTGTCTTCTACGGAGGCCGTCAATTTCACGAAACCTCAAGGTCGTCAATTTCACGAACCTCGACTTAGGTACATCAATTTCATGTCTCTAAGTCCTATGTAGACATCTCTGAATGTACATCAATTTCATGTACACTTATAAAACTCATAAATAATTCCTTTAACGGAATTTTAAACTCATTCCTTTAATGGAATTTTAAGAGACCACCAATCAAATATTTCAAACATCAACAAATGCAAGCAAAAATAATAAATTTCATGCTTTCAACAATTTTCATAAACGCATACTCAATTAAAAATAATAAATTTTTCATGCACAACTCTCATGCTTTTAATAATAATAATAAATTTCAAGAACAACTCATAAGCACGAGAATTTTAGAAAATCAACACGCGCACCCAATTAAAAAGTTCAACAGTAAGTTCACTTACCTCGGCTTAAACATTTTGAATAGATCTAAATTAATCCTTTAACTCAAAGGCTTTTAACCACACAAAAACAGAAAGATGCTTGCTGATCGAGGTCTCAAATCCACCAATTAAATCACCAACACTATCGGCCTTGAAATCATGAAGAAAAAATAATGGGTATTTAATTAAATCTTAAAATCCAACCCAATAAACTTGAATCTCAATTACCCATTCAAGATTTGCTGGAATTTAAGCAGAGAACTTGCCGAACGAACTAATCAATGGATGGGTATTGAACTAAAAACTAAAATCAAGCGAGAAAACCTTTAATCTAACTTACCCAAAGTTGAAACCGGAAGTGCCGCCGCCGTTGCTGTTCCGCCGTGACGCCGCCAGAGAAGACGCGCAAGGGTTGCTACCGGAGGAACACGCACGCTGATATCGAGCAGAAATGTCGCTATTTTAGTCCCAATTTATTAGGCTTTTTAGTGCTTTAATTGTGTTTTTATTGAAAATATTTAATGTATTTTGTCATTTGTTCTGTAGGAGCAAATCATGGATTTTGGTGAGAAAAGTGCCCAAAAAAGGAGCCATTCAAGCCCAATTTCCATGCTTAGGTCAAATGGGAGTCAAAAGAGATCAATCATGTGAAAAAGGCCCAAAGGAAATGAAGTGGAGGCCCAAAATCAAGCCCAAAATCGCAGCTAAAAGTTCTGGAATTCGCCTAGCGTCGAGACGCTGCAAGGACAGCGTCGCGACGCTGTCCATTTCTTGGCCGACAAGTCGATGACGTCACAGCGTTGCGACGCTGTGCCAAATAACGTCGCGACGCTACCCCATTTCCGAGCCTATATAAGGCGCCCTTGGTGCCTTGTTTTTGCATCAATCATCATTTCTTCCATTCTTTCCTTGCTTCCTTTGGCTCCTTTGGAGCCTCTCTCAAGGCTTTCTAGCCTTTTTGAGAGTTCTTTTAGTGGGAAAAATTTTGGGGAATTTTGGGAGCATTCTGGGAGGCTCAAGGGAAGCTCGGAGGGACTCCAAGCGTCAGCAACGGGGTCTTCGACGGTCAATTCCTTTCCTTTTATTGTGCTCTTAATTATGTTTTTTTATTGTAAATTTTGTGGATACTCTAGCTATGTATAGCTAAACCCCAATTTGGGGTCTTGAAATGAAATTATAGTCAAAATATTGTTATAATTGCCTATCTCTCGCCTTTTTTCCTAATTATTTGTATGGATGTGCTTAATGCTGTATGCAATCTGGCCAGTTGTGTATTGATCTGATTCTTAATGGAGACTCGACGGAGAGAAGTTAGGATAGATCATAATCCATGCAACTAGTTTAATTGCCCGTCGTGACAACGAGATTAGTTGATTAAACTTAGATTCCTAAAATGAATCAGAGCGTAATAATTAATGAATTTTAATGGCGCTAAGGACACTTAGGTTGTTAAAACGAATTAATTACAATTAGGGGAGACCGACAGGAGAACCTATGTGATTAACGGAGATTCTAGGATTATAATTAGTTGGGCAATGAGATAGGATAATTATAATAAATGTTTAGCTACTAATTGATTTTAAAGACCCCACTTCCCATTAAAAACTCTTTCTCCATATTTATTTTCCTTGATTGATCAAATTAATTTCTTTAATTGCTTTGATTTTTAATTTCTCTTTAATTGCATGTTTTGGTCCCTAAATATTACTCATCCCAAGTATTTTTAGTGTTCAAAAGAATCTTTGCTTGCTTAAATTTCGCTTTGCCTCCTTGTGGATTCGATACTCGAAACTATTCCGTTTTACTATTACTTGTGACGACCCGTGCGCTTGTGGAAATCGCCCAACACACGCCGGTGACGATTTGGGGGCTACACCGTCGGGTAGGAGAAGAAGAAGAAATCGAAAAACAAAAAGGGGAGGGCTAAGCGACTGGCTCAAGTGGAGATGGAGAAGATAATGGCTTGTCTAGGGCTCCGTGCTGCTCTATTTAAAAAGAATGAAGGCTTAGGGTTTTGCTCCAACTTTCAAATATTTACAAAAATGCCCTCTAAATTCCAAATTAATTCCAACTTAGGAATTTTAAAATTTATCTCAAATTACGGGCTTTACAACAGTAGTTTGGAGTACCGGAAGTGTTGTTGATGTTTGTAGTTGGGCAGTTTTTGTATATAGAAGCGTTTTGTCTTGTTTTCAGGTGATAAGAAAATTTGGTGTTCGCCATATGTATGTCGTTATGTTGCTGAATTTTCGATAGCACTACAGTGATGGTGAGGCTAAGCTTAGTAAAATCCTTCGATTAGGCTAAGCTTAGTAATATCCCTCGATTACGTTGCGCTCGATAGTCGTACGTATGAAGGGGACAAGACTTAGAATAGGAACCTTAGTCATGATTCAGGGCCTCAGGTAGACGTAACATATTGTTAAGTCTTATGTTAAGCTAGGGTTGTTTCCTTCCCCAACTCAAGACTGATGGAACCTAGTTTTCAGGCACGAGATCGTGCATTCTATCAGCGACTGGTAGAGCTTACTTTTTAGACATGGGATCGTGCATTCCATCAGGACAGTTTGAGCTAGACACGGGATCTTGTGCCAGATGGCACTCAGGCATGCTTCACGTCCAGATTGCTCCACCGTACTTTGAGTTCATGATTCAGGAGTGTTGTGTTGGGATAGGTGTAGTTCTGCTAGAGGTTGCCAGTTAGTCCCTAGTTTACTCGCCTTACTCGACTGACCCACACAACACTCTAGTTGGCACAGGTTGGGGATAGGTAGCCACCCTAGGGAGAACATTACATGAACCCGATTATGGCCCTAGGGTTAGAAACCTGAATTTATGTTTCCAGCTAGGTTCCTATGATGTTAAGACCCAGAAACTAAGTTTCATGTTACTAGATTTTATGATTATCAGATTCAGCTCTGAAGTGGGCTACTTACTGAGTATATTCTTATATACTCATCCATGCTACGTGACTTTCCTTTTCAGGTGGTACTTGAGGATGTCTGGCCCTTGACGAGGGCTGTGATTTCGTTGGCTATGGGATTGCAGCTGTAGTTTATGTCTCATTTTCTTTTACTATTTCCAGTCTCCATAGGATCAAACTCTTGTTTTAGATACGATGTTTTAAAACTATGAGTTTTCTGGAGTTATTTTCTGACATTCTATTTTACGATTTGTGAATATAACTAATGTTTTGGGCCCTTTTAGTAAATGAAAGTTATTTCTTCTTTCGCTTTGTGTTTGTTTAAAAAAAAAAAAAAATTCTATGTCCTATGATTTAGTAGCGACCTTCAGCATGTTTTTAGCTTCCTTCTGGTCGGATTGTTATAGTTGGTATCAGAGTCCAGTTTATAGGTTCTGTAGACTCGCTTACATTGTAAGCATCAAATTTCCCCATAGCCAAGCACAAGTAATCACGCCTCGTCATCGCCAGGTATGTTAGTACCAAGTAGGAAAGAGTATTATGAATGGTGGTCTATGTTATGCATGAAACGTGAGTTAGTTCAATCTGAATATTGCGTAGACAGTAAATTGCGTTGGTAGTAAATCACTCAAATATACGTCAGAGCCATCTCGTTATTTGATTTCAATTTTATGAAAATTGCATTGGTTTCTGGTGGGATTAATTCTGCATTTTGAATGAGAATTTTGCTGATAAACTGTTTATTAGGTATTTGGCCTTAGATTTACTGTATTTGATTCGATCAATTTGTAAAGGCCCCTGCGTTTTTGGGCATTTAAATCAGTAAATCGAGTCTCTGTAAGTCTGTGTCTTAGATTAGGATTCAATTGGATTGAAAATCGATGAAGATCGGGACCTAATTTGACAAAAAATGGCTAAAATTCGAAGAAAACCATGGTTGGAAGCACTGTACAGGCGCAGGAATCAAGGAAACAAAAAGGAAAAACGACGTTGGTACATGGAGAATGATGCAAGGCTGATGTCAGCGTGATGTCAACGTCGCGGGTCCGGCTCGTCAGGCGGGCGGGCGACTTGCGGTCGACTTCGGTTCGGCTGCGGTTCAGCTTTTCACGCGTGGTTCAGCTCCGGTTCAGCTATAGTTCACCGGTTCGTGCGCGGTTCAACTTTGGTTCGTCCGGTTCGTTGACTGGTTCATGTTTTATGACTGATTCGTTGACTTTTCCAGCAGTTTTGACCCGGTTCAGCTGTTTTCTGGCACGGTTCGAGCGGTTTTTGACCCGATTTGAGCTGTTTTGGAACGGTTCTACAACGGTTCAAGGATGTTTTAGGATAATTTTGATAACATTAATGTAATTTTATTATTTTTATTAACCTAGGGGCCAATATACCGGTTTATTCAACTATTTATTGCTTTATGAATGTCATTTAGCTAGCTCCCTCCATAGGTTAAGCATGAATCATGCATATTTTATAATTATAAGTGTTATAATATATGATAAATATATATGGGGCAATTTTCATGAATATTTAATGTAAATGTTATGAAAATTGAGAAGCATGATGCATGACATTAATTTAGATAAATATAAGAGTTATATTTAATTAATGTAGCATGTATGCTTAAGATTATTTTCATGAGCAATGATGTAATTAGTTATATTATGGATGGAAATAATAAAATTCAATGCTTGATTTTCATGTATGATTATAATATAAAGTGTTATATTAATTAAATGAAAATGGGAAAGCATTGAGCATGACATTAGTTTAGATTAATACAAGAGTTATATTAAATTAATGTCAACTATCATGTAATTTGATTTCGTGGATGTTTAATTAGTATAATCGATATTAATTAAATGAAAATTGAAATTGCATGAAGCATGACACCACTTTATATTAATATAATCATTATATCAATTAATTTAATGGGCGTCATGAAATTATGGTGTTTAAAAATAATTGGAATTAGATTGTTATTAGAAAACACCACAAAAGCATGTTATAGGGCTAATCATTAAAAATTATAAAAGTTATAAAAATGATTAGAAACCGTCAACCTATAACAAAGAGTTGCATGCAAACATAGGACCTTAGGTTAATTGAATTAATTTTAAAATGTTTAAAATTAACTAGACCTAAGCTCACTTTAATTCTAATAGGATTAGAGTTATTTTCTTACTTAGAATTAAAATAGTTTTAATGGACTAAGTAGGAAAAACATTACTATGGTTATAAGGGAACTCTCCCGGTGAAGTTCTGTCTAGGCTGGGGGTTTTAAGTTGACGGTTTACGGAACACCTCCTACCTAGGAACAGACCCGGAACCTGAGTTGAATTAATCATAGTCTAATGTTAGCATGCAATGTCACTAGGTATTTAAAAGAGTTTAATTCACCTAGACATTAGAGTAAAAACCTATATATAAGAGTTATATAAAGACATAGATATTCACTTAGCCGAAATTTACCGAAGTAATTAGACACTTAATTCTAAAAATACTTAGTGGGAGTAAATATATCAAAACAAGATTTTCATAAATCAAGTTTTTCTCTCACGTCCTCGAGAGTTCACAACGTGAGGTCCATGCTTGGCCTCGAGTCACCCTGGGAGTGACCCCCTACGGATGGTGTTTGCAGGGATCAATAACAAGGTGAATGAGGGAGTATTTTATAGTATGTGGGAACATGACACATGTCAACGTATCCTACGGTCTCCTTCATTAGGTTGCACCGTGAGATTCTCATGATCTGCCTGCGAGTCGCCTTAGGAGCGATCACCCTATGAAAGACTTGATCATGGGAGTCAGAACAACGTAAACTCCAGAAATGGATAGGTTTCTTAGATCCATTTCCAACTTTGACTTTCCCTACGGTAGCATTGTTGGGGTCGACCTCTGAGATCTGAAAATGGAGGGTCACACTTACGGAAAATTGTGAAGGTGTTAATGATTTCTTGACCAAAAAACGGTAGCTAAGAACCATTGGAATATGAGTTATTCTGGTAATAGGGATTGGCTGAGATTGTCTCAATTCAGGAGAGGAGTAGCTGACTGCCCTATGGTAGCTGTTGCTCTAAACCTTTGAAGTATCGTTGCAAAATAAATGTTTTTTTCTATGGGTCAATCATTATTTTTGCTAAATTGATTGGATAAAATAATGATATTTTGTGTAATGGGTTAATGCAACAAAACTAATTAAATTAATTTGTTTGTTTTCAGCATGAATCGTTCTGTGAATGCCTTTAGTAATGCCAATTATAATAAAACTGGTATATCTAATACAACTATGAAATCGAACTTAGACACTAAATGCGTGGCAAATAATTTGGGTTTAGTCTTAACTGAGGAATGTCCTCGGGCCCATTTGTCAAACTCATCTGGAAATGTTCATGATGAATATGACATAATCTGCTTAGCAAATCTCAATGACAGTAAATGTGATTTATTGGTCATTGAAACGTGTATAGTGGAAAATGATGATACAGCTTGGATCCTTGATTCAGGTACCACTCATCACGTATGCTCTTCCTTTGAGGGAATGAGCTCCTGACAACAATTAGATGCTGGTGAAATGACTCTCAGAGTTGGGACTAGGGAGTTCATTTCAGCTAAAGCAGTGAGAGATATTAAGATGTTCTTCTCCAAGGAACGTTATATGTTATTAGATAATGTATATATAGTTCCCAAGATAAAAAGAAATTTGATTTCTATTTCTTGTTTGCTTGAACAAGGATATTCCGTGTCCTTTTTTGTAAATGAAGCTTTCATTATTAAAAGGGGTGCTGATATATGTTCTGCAAAAATGGAGAACAACTTATATGTTTTAAGACCAATAGAGTCTAGAGCTATTTTGAACAATGAGATGTTTAAAACAGCTGAAACTCAACCAAAAAGGCAAAAGGTTTCTCAGAGTACCTATCTTTGGCGCTTGAGACTTTGCCACATTAATCTCAATAGGATTGGGAGATTGGTTAAGAACGGACTTCTAAGCGAGTTAGAAGATGGTACTTTACCTCCATGTGAGTCATGTCTCGAAGGTAAAATGACCAAACAACCTTTTACTGGAAAAGGTTATCGTGCCAAGGAGCCCTTAGAGCTCGTACATACAGATCTTTGTGGTCCAATGAATGATAGGGCTCGAGGAGGGTATGAATATTTCATCTCTTTCATAGATAAATTCAAGGTATGGTTATTTATACCTAATGAGTCATAAATCTGAAGCCCTTGATAAGTTCAAGGAGTATAAGGCTGAAGTTGAGAACTTGTTAGGTAAGACCATTAAAACACTTCGATCTGATCGAGGTGGAGAGTATATGTGAAGGATTAAAATTCCTTTTGGCAGCGGAAGCAATCAAGAACGATCTCGTTTTAATTTCAATTTTAGGAAAAACCGGTACGTTAGCAAATAAAAATACAGAAACAATTTCTATAATTACTAAGATTAAGCATGCTGGAAATTTTTGGGACCAAGAACACTTACATGATTTGAAGGTCAAATCACAGCACAATGCTCCAAGGACTCCTCCAATCGACACTACCACTCGAGAGCACCCGCTACGCTCTTGGATCTCTGAGATTGGCTTGTGGGAACCCAAAACTAGTCTTGGAAGGGAAAAATTCCAGCAAGCAAGTTGCTGTAATTTTGGAGAGAGCAAGAGAGAAAATTGAGAGAATTCACTTCTCTGTTATCGTGAAAAATAAGAGAGTGTCATGTGAATTGGGTAACCCCCTCTCCACTTAACGATAAGTAGGGAGGGAGTTAAAACCCTACTCAATCTAGATCGTTGAATCAAATCCAAACGATCTTGGTCGTCTATTAATTAAATAATAATAATCATTTAATTAATTAATTAATTAATTATAATTAATTTAATTAAAACAATATTAATCAAATCAATTATAACATAAGGTATTTAATTCAATTTGAATCATATTAAATTGAATTAAATTGGCCATTCAATTAATCTCATTAATTGAATCCACATTAATTAAATATCCAATATTTAATTAATATTACAATTGAATCACATTCAATTTTAATCTCTCTCATTTAACCTATAGTTTTAATGTGCATCATAATGTACATTAATATAAACTATAGTATTTATTTGATTAAATCACATTTAACCAATCAAACTAAATTAATTAATTCCCCAATTAATTAATTCATGAATTAATCAAATATCACATATTTAATTAAATTCATTATTCTCTCAATAATTAATTTTGAATCATATCCAAAATTAATTATAAAGTTTAATTCTTTAATTAAACTTTACACTATAATGTATCTCCATACATTATATTAATTCCCTTTAATATCAAGACTAAATTATCTCAGAACCCGTTATGAGCTAGCAGGTGGACCTAATGGACCTACAGATCAGAAGCTCCAACGATACGAGATTGATCAGCTAAACTCATTAACCGAGTAAATCAACATTCGTTAACTGTGGGTCTGATAACTCTCCAAAAGGGAGTTATTTAGGCCTTATTTCTATATTGATTTGTGTGTCTTTTGTGCTAAATAGGGTTGCTTTTAGATAGATATTATATGTTTTAACCCATTTGGAAGAATGGATGCTTTGGAAGTTATTTTGTGCAGAATATATTGCTGAGCGACTTAAGGGAGCAAAATTTGTGCTAGAGCAAAGCTGGGAGTAAACTACCACGTCACAGCTCGTTAGCCAATTTAACAAACTGAATTCTGTTAAGCTATTCTCGGATTTATGGAGCAAGGAGAGCCATCCACGTGTCTAGGTCAACATAATTCAAGCCTCCTATCACTCTATAAAAGAAGATAGCCGCCTAAGCCAAATTCATTCCTTTTTGGGAAGAGAATTCCATCCTTGGGAGGAACATTCCACTTTTGGAAGGATCATTTCTTATTTCCATTTTGGGAGCCGAATAGAGGAGAGAGATTGGAGATCAACAAGAAGACCATCAACTGCAAGCTGATCAAGGGAATTAATATTTTCTTGCATTATTTTGTAGTTATGGATATGCTTACTCAGATTGTAACCTGTGTTTCCATGCATTTTATGAACTAAGTAGCTTTAGGCGTTGGTTAAGGAACATGTAGTTGCCGTGCTTAATTTCTAGTAATAAATATTGATTTGATGCATCTTGATTAATTGTTGTGTTCATTTCTATTTTATGCCCGCCTGGCCAGCCGGTATGAATACCTCTCTCTAGTTTCAGGGATGATTTAGGGAGTGTGTGGCGGTTAATCACACTAGATCATTGTGTATTGGTGAACGCCAGTGACTGAGCTAGGGATAGCCAGTTGCCTAGTGCTTGATCGGTAGAGCTTCATTGGAGTTGAAACACATTCTAAAAAATCCGGAGTTCCGGGAGGAATCCTCTAATAATACTGCGAGAGTTTTGCATGATCAATAATATTGCTAGAGCATCTTTTAAAACAATTACTAAATCTTGACCAGCTCCTGTTTCTAATCTGTCTGCCCATTTGTTTACTTTCTGTTCTATTATTTCTTTTGCTTCAGCATTCTATAAAAACCAATCATTTTAACCACTTTTGAAACCATTGAAAAACTAAACAAAATAGATAAAGTGAAAGCTCATTCAGACCCTGGATTCGATAAATACTTATTACTTGCTGCGGACTGTGTATACTTGCACAGAGTTCTAGAGTCTTTTTATATCTTATTTTTACTCACTCTGGAAACCCAACAAGTTTTTGGCACCGTTGCCGGGGACTTGAATAAGTTTTTATCTGATCTAGTTTTGTGTATGTGTTTTAGTGGTTTGGTGCTAGAACTTTTTGATTGTTTCTTTTGTTTTTGCAGGTGTGAGTTTGGTGCATGAGCGATCCGCCTGGGGTAAGGTTCGAGCTTGATCCAGAAATCGAGGAGAAGAAGGAGAGAGCAGCGTAGAAACCAAAATTCAATGGCTGATGTGCAGCGTCTTCCGCAAGGTCCTGAAGATCCAGCAAACCCCCAGCAGAATCGTTTGCTGCAGCAGAACCAGCCGCTGGAGCAAAATGAACAGCAAAATAATCAGGCTGAGAATCCTATCTTGGTAGCAAACGATAGGGCCAGAGCCATTCGAGCTTATGCTTTTCCAATGTTTGATGAGTTAAATCCAGGGATTGTACGTCCTCACATTGAGGCAACAAATTTTGAAATGAAACCGGTAATGTTTCAGATGTTGCAAACCGTGGGTCAATTCCATGGTTTGTCATCTGAAGACCCCCATTTACATCTTAAGTCTTTTCTAGGAGTTAGTGATTCTTTTGTAATTCAGGGAGTGCCTAGAGATGCCCTCATATTATCTTTGTTCCCGTATTCTCTTAGAGATGGAGCAAAGGCATGCTTAAATTCTTTTGCTCCAGGATCAATTAGGACATGGAATGAGTTAGCAGAAAAATTTTTGAGTAAACATTTCCCACCAAATAGGAATGCTAAATTGAGGAGTGAAATAGTAGGGTTTAGGCAACTTGAAGATGAGACTTTTAGTGAAGCTTGGGAGAGGTTTAAGGAGCTTTTGCAAAAGTGTCCCCACCATGGTTTACCACATTGTATCCAAATGGAAACATTTTACAATGGGTTAAATGGAGCAACCCAAGGTATGGTTGATGCTTCGGCTGGAGGGGCCCTTTTGGCAAAAACTTTTAATGAAGCCCACGAAATTTTAGAAAGAATATCAACTAATAGTTGTCAGTGGTCGGATGTTAGAGGCACAAATAAAAAGGTTAAGAGTGTGTTAGAGGTTGATGGTTTGTCCACCATTAGGGTTGATATTGCAATGTTAGCTAACGCTCTTAAAAATGTGATAGTGGTTAGTCATTAGCAGCCGTCAGCTGTGGAGCCTACTGCAGTGGTGAACCAAGTTGCAGAGGAAACATGTGTCTATTGTGGTGAAGATCACAACTACGAGTTTTGCCCCAGCAATCCAGCTTCTGTGTTTTTTGTAGGTAATCAGAGGAATAACCCTTATTCTAACTTTTATAATCCAGGTTGGCGCAACCACCCCAATTTCGCATGGGGAGGACAAGGAAGCAATGTGCAAGCACAGCAAAATGTGAATCAGTCGGGATTTGCTAAAGCGCAGGTATTGCCCCAGCAAATTAAGCAGGCTTTGCCCCAACAAAGTTCGAAGAGTTCTCTTGAGGCAATGATGAAAGAATATATGGCTCGTACAGATGCCGCTATTCAAAGTAATCAAGCTTCAATGAGAGCCCTAGAATTGCAAATGGGTCAGCTAGCTAATGAGCTGAAGGCAAGGCCTCAAGGGAAGCTTCCTTCAGATACCGAACACCCTAAAAGGGAAGGTAAGGAGCAGGTAAAGGCAGTTACTCTTAGGAGTGGTAAGCCACTAGAAGAAGGAAAATAGCCTAGTAAAACCCAGATTGTAGAAATTAATTGTGATAAAAATGTTGTTGTTGAGAAAGAGTTGGAGTCTGGTCAGGGTGCTAGAGGCAGCAATAATGATGCTGGAGCATCTGGTTCTGTTCCAGATGTGGAACCACCTTATGTGCCGCCCCCACCTTATGTACCACCTCTACCTTGTCCACAAAGGCAAAAGCCTAAGAATCAGGATGGTCAATTTAAGAAGTTTTTAGAGATTCTTAAGCAATTGCACATAAATATCCCGTTTGTAGAAGCTATTGAGCAAATGCCTAATTATGCTAAATTTCTTAAGGATATTTTAACTAAAAAGAAGAGGTTAGGTGAGTTTGAAACTGTATCTCTTACTGAGGAATGTAGTGCTATTCTTAAGAATGGGCTACCAACCAAGGCTAAGGATCCAGGATCATTTACTATACCTGTGTCAATAGGTTGAAAAGAGTTAGGTGTTTAGGTGTGAGGATGTTTTTGAGTCTTTAGATTTAGATCAAAGAAAGGCTCCTCCTATTAAGTCATCCCTGATTGAGGCACCCACTTTAGATTTGAAGCCCTTGCCAGATCATCTAAAGTATGTGTATCTTGGGGAGGGTGAGACGTTGCCCATAATTGTTGCATCAGATTTAATGCCGGAGCATGAAGAGACCTTAATAAAGTTGCTGCAGCAATACCGCAAGGCAATAGGTTGGACATTGGCTGACATTCAGGGAATTAGCCCATCTTTCTGTATGCACAAAATCACTCTAGAGGAGGGATCCTTTAGGAGTATTGAGCAGCAGAGAAGGCTTAACCCTGCAATGAAAGAGGTTGTTAAAAAGGGGTGATTAAATGGTTGGATGTTGGGATTATTTATCCAATTGCAGACAGCAATTGGGTAAGCCCTGTCCAATGTGTTCCTAAGAAAGGAGGTGTCACGGTGGTGAGCAATAAAGATAATGAATTGATCCCAACCAGGACAGTAATTGGCTGGAGGGTTTGCATTGATTACAGGAGGCTTAATAAAGCCACCCGTAAGGACCATTTCCCTCTACCATTTATTGACTAGATGTTGGATAGATTGGCTGGTCAGACCTACTACTGTTTCTTAGATGGTTATTCTGGGTATAACCAGATTACCATTGCTCCTGAGGATCAGGAAAAAACCACTTTCACCTGCCCTTATGGGACGTTTGCTTTTAGGCGAATGCCTTTTGGCCTTTGCAATGCTCCAGCAACATTTCAGCGGTGTATGTTAGCAATTTTTTCTGATATGATTGAGTCCACTGTTGAGGTATTTATGGACGATTTTTTAGTTTTTGGAGGGTCTTTTCAGAGTTGTTTGGATAATTTTGGTAAGGTGTTAAAGAGATGTGAGGACACCCATCTAGTTCTTAATTGGGAGAAATGCCACTTCATGGTGAAGGAGGGCATAGTGTTAGGTCATAGGATTTCTATGAACGGTCTAGAAGTTGATCGAGCAAAAATTGAGGTTATTGAGAGACTAGAACCACCGAATTCAGTGAAAGGGATTCAGAGCTTTTTAGGTCATTCTGGATTTTATAGAAGGTTCATAAAGGATTTCTCAAAAATGAGTAAACCTCTTTGTAACTTATTATGCACTGATCATGTTTTTGACTTTAATGCAGATTGTAGGAAGGCTTTTGAAACTTTAAAGGCTGCTTTGGTCTCAGCACCCATTCTTTGTGCACCTAACTAGAATTTACCATTTGAGGTAATGTGTGATGCGAGTGATGTTGCGGTAGGTGCTATGCTGGGGCAAAAGCAAGGCAATTTATCCATCCTATATATTATGCAAGCAGGGTTTTAAATGAGGCACAAGTCAACTATACAACTACTGAAAAGGAGTTGTTAGCTGTTGTGTTTGCCTTTGAGAAATTCCGGCCATATTTGGTTGGATCCAAAGTCACAGTGTTCACGGATCATGCAGCAATAAGGTATTTAATGTCTAAGAAAGATGCAAAGCCTAGACTAATTCGTTGGGTTTTATTATTGCAGGAATTCGACTTGGAGATAAAGGACAAGAAGGGATCAGAGAATGTCATTGCAGATCATTTATCTCGTCTTGATCCAACATCATCTTTGCTGAAGCAATTTGCCATTTCAGATTCTTTTCCAGATGAACAACTTTTTGTTGTTGAGGTAAAGGTAGTCAAGGATGTCCTTTGGTATGCTGATATTGCTAACTTTTTGGTCAAGGGAGTAACTTCTATTGATATGGATTGGAGGCAGACGAAGAAGTTTAAGCATGATGCGAAATATTTTTATTGGGATGAGCCATTTATGTATAAGCAATGCTCTGATGGTATTATTCGTAGGTGTGTTTCAGGTGATGAAGCAAAGGAAATCTTGGAGCAATGTCACTCTTCGCCGTATGGAGGCCATTTCAGCGGTCAGAGGACAGCTATGAAAATTTTGCATTGTGGATTCTTCTGGCCTTCCTTATTTAAGGATGCCCATTGGTTCTACAAGTAATGTGATGCCTGCCCAAGGAGAGGAAACTTGGGGCCTAGAGATGAAATGCCTCTTACTTACATTTTGGAAGTAGAATTATTTGATGTATGGGGTATTGATTTTATGGGGCCATTTCCCCTTCTAATGGTAATGTTTTTATCTTATTGGCAGTTGATTACGTGTCCAAGTGGGTGGAGGCCATTGCATGCCATCAGAATGATGCCAAGACGGTTTCAAGGTTTCTCCAATCGCACATCTTTGCGCGGTTTGGGACACCTAGAGCTTTAGTGAGTGATGAGGGTACACATTTTGTTAATAATATCTTAACTAAGCTTTTAGCTAAGTATGGGATCAAGCATAGGATAGCTACCCCTTATCACCCACAAGCAAATGGTCAAGCTGAAATTAGCAATAGGGAAATAAAATCTATTCTAGAAAAAGTAGTCCATCCATCTAGGAAGGATTGGTCTTTTAGGTTGGATGAGGCTCTTTGGGCTTATAGGACAGCCTATATGACTCCTCTAGGTATGTCTCCCTATAGGTTAGTATATGGGAAAGCTTGTCATTTACCATTAGAGCTTGAGCATAAAACGTTTTGGGCTTTGAAAAAGTTAAATTTTGATTTGAGTCGTGCAGGGGCAATAAGAATGCTGCAGCTTAATGAATTGGAGGAATTTCGCCAATTTTCTTATGAAAATTCGAAAATGTATAAAGAAAAGACTAAGCTGTGGCATAATAAGAAAATTAAACCTAAAGAGTTTGTCAAAGGTCAGAGGGTCTTGCTTTACAATTCTAGATTAAAATTGTTTCCTGGGAAACTAAAATCTAAATGGTCAGGGCCATTTATTGTGATTGAAGTTTTTCCCCATGGAGCAAGTACTTTGCAGGATGAAAAAGATGGGAGAATGTTCAAAGTTAATGGACTGCGTGTGAAACATTATTGGGGAGAGGAGTTCCAGACGAAATATCCTTCCCTAAAGCTAGTTGATGATTGAGAGAGCAAGATTTTTGCGGGAGCATTTCACAGAGCAATATTTTGAGCTCCCAGTGTTTGTTTTGATTTTATCTCGCTGATTTGGTTTGATTTTAATTTGAATTATTGTAGATTTAGGTTGTTTAATTTTTGCATGATTTATTTTAAGTTCGTCGATATTTTTATTTCCGTAGATTTTATTTTCGAGTATTTTTATTATTTTTGCCAGTTTAGTTTTTATTTATTCCAATTAGATTTAATTCAATTTTAATTCAGTTTTTATTTTCGGTTATTTAAATTCTGTTTAGA
Organism: Luffa aegyptiaca; assembly: GCA_017139565.1. Classification (NCBI taxonomy): domain Eukaryota; kingdom Viridiplantae; phylum Streptophyta; class Magnoliopsida; order Cucurbitales; family Cucurbitaceae; genus Luffa; species Luffa aegyptiaca. The sequence continues at coordinate 38,854,965 of CM029405.1, read as the reverse complement.
TTAGGTTTAATAAAGATTTTTCCTGATTTATTCGGCTTCAAATAAAAATAAAAGATATGATTTGATTTTAGCGGTTAATTTAAATTTAAAATTTCCTGATTTGATTCTTCTATTTTGAGTTTGAATTCCGTATCCAAGATTCTTCAGGTAATCTTTTGTTCAGAAGGTTGTTACGACAATTTTATGGCCGAAGCAAATCTTTCGTCCGAATGGGAAGAGATTTATTATGAATTAATTATGTTACCGTTTGGATTTTGAATTTTCTGTGGGCAGGTTAATTCCACGAGCCATCTGATGGAGCCGCATGTCACACAGGGAAGATCAAAGGGTTTAGCCGTTTGACAGCACATTGTTATTTACCATGGGTGATTGGGATTCAGATTTTACCGTTTGATGGTTTTAATTATTCAAATTGCATGGGTTTTGGTCGATAAAATCAATTAATGAGAGCAAAATCTTTCGGTTAAGATTATACTTTGCTGAAGCCCTATTTATTGACAGCATTCGGTAGGTTGTCTTCACTTCATTTTCGTGCTTTCGATTTTTATTGCTTCTGTTTTCCTTTTCGCTTTTATTTGCCACAAATTCCTTTGCGTCTCTAATGGCGAAAACAAGAGCAAGAAAAGAGCGAGACAACGAGGAATATGAGGTGCCTGTTACCCCCGAAGTACAGAAGGTGAAAACAAAGAAAAAGAAAACGCCGGAGGAAAAAGAAGCCAAAAGAAGGAGAAGGCAACAAAGGGCTGAGGATCAAGAAAGTGTACAGAAGGTGGTAGAATATGTGGCTGCCACAGTGGTTGAAGACCCGAAGGAACCAGAGGGACAGAACACTGAGCTGAGTAACCCAGTAGTTGCGGATACGGAGGGAGTTCAAGAAGAACAAACAGAGGAAGTTCAAGAAAAACAGGCCGAAGAGACGCAAGAAGGTAGGACAGAGGATGTTCAGGAACTAGGTAATGAGCAGGTGGAGCAAGAACAAGAGGCTCATGTTGAGGTTATCATGCCGGAAGTACCAAAACGTCGCCGTGTGAAGCGAAAAGATGGACGAGTCAAGGTAGTCCTAACTGATACCCCATCACCACCATTGACGGGTTCTGAGAAAGAGAATGCAGAGAGAGAGGAACGGGAGAAAAAGGAGGCTGAGGACAGAGAGAGAGAAGAAGTAGGAAAGAAAGCAGCGGAGGAAACTTTGACAAAGCATCAAGAAGACAGGGGCAAAGGAATTGCTGAAGCATCGGATGAACCTATAGAAGAAGCAAAAGAAGGACCATTCATCCGCTTCATCAATGAACTTGCCCGAGCAAAATACCGGGAGATGCTAAAAAGGGATTTCTTATTCGAAAGAGGGTTTGGTGACGATCTGCCACATTTCTTAAGGGCAGGGATCGCGAGTCACGGCTGGAGTCAGTTCTGTGCGAAACTGGACCCAGTGAATTCGAACATTGTTCGAGAGTTTTATGCGAATGTTGATAATGCAGAGGAATTTCAGGCCATAGTACGAGGAGTGACTGTTGATTGGAGCCCAGGAGCTATCAATTCATTATTTAACCTCCAAGACTTCCCACACGCACGTTTCAATGAGATGGTGGTGGCACCATTGAGTGACCAGTTAAATGCGGCGGTCCGAGAGGTTGGCATTGAGGGGGCTCAATGGAGGCTATCAAAGACGGAGAAACGAACATTTCAAGCTGCCTATCTAAAGAGTGAAGCCAATACTTGGTTGGGCTTCATCAAGCTACGTTTGCTTCCGACTACACATGATTCAACAGTGTCTCGCGACCGAGTGCTTCTGATATTCGCAATTCTTCAATCCTTAAGTATTGATGTTGGAAAAATCATTTCGAATGAAATCTTTAATTGCTGGCGCAAAAAGGTGGGGAAGCTGTTTTTCCCGAATACGATCACTATGTTATGCAGCAGGGCAGGAGTGCCCACGGTTCCAGAGGATGTGATTTTGCTTGACAAGGGAATCATCGATACGCCTAATCTGGCGCGGTTTCAGCGTACGCAGGAGGCACGCCAGGGTGGGCTAGTGTGTGGGATTCATCAAATCCTAGAGCAATTGGCACTTTCGGCCAGTAGGCAAGAGTTTGCTGAGAGGCAAGCTCAAACCTATTGGACTTATGCTAAAAGGAGAGATGACACACTCAAGAGGGCCTTGCAATCCAATTTCTCAAAACCATATTAGGCTTTCCCTATGTTTCCCGATGATTTATTTAACCTTTGGATACCGCCCCCACCTGTCGAAAGAGAAGAAGAGGATGATGAAAATGAGCAGGGTCAGGAGGACTGACGGATGAAGTGGCCCTGAGTGAACATGATTTTCGTTTTGAAATTTTTGTTTGCTCGCGCATTTTCTAACCTCATTTTCTTTGAATGTTTTCAATTTCTGTTTCTATGTTTTTGTCTTTAGGCTATCAAAATATCTGCTTCTGTAATTTCTTTCTTTGTTTTTCAATGAAATTTCCAATAGTATTTCTGTTCTATAGCACTGAGTAATTCTAACTTAACTAATTTTCTTCTGAATTTTTGAAGCTTGGACTGGTTAAGCTTAATTAGATCAAGGTATTCTGATCTCCAGAAACCTTTTGCTTGAGCATTTCTTCTAGCCTGGTCGATGCTGCGGCAAGAAGATTCTGAGGTAGTGTTGATTTATTTGATCCACTTTAAGCTTAGTTCTAGTCCCACGCTTAGGTTGAAAATTCAGATAGAAAAATCTAAGTTTGGGGGTATAATTCATAAACTTAATGATTCGTTGGGGACAATGAATAATTCAAGTTTGGGGGACTTTTTGCTACTCTAATTGTTTTGCTCGAGCATTCCTCTCCTTCATTAAATAATTTGCTAGGTTGTTGAGTAACCAGGGACATTTGTGATACCCACAGTTTGTCTTTGCGTCAAAAGGTAACCTAGGAAATATGAAAAATGAAAAAATGATTATTTGCTGGAAAAAGTGATTGTTGAAAATTTTGCTGAGAAAATTCATGGAGCAAAAGTTTTGAAGGATGAATGATAATCCAGCAGTTTTCTGTCTCCCAAAACTTAGGTGAGCTTCATCATAAAATGTTGCCATTCTGAGAGGCAAGAGATAGAATAACTAAGGATTTTTTAGCAATACAATGAGTATTTAGTCTAATTGGTGATGAGTTTGAGGCAAGGGTATACTGCACCATAAAGTGGGTCATCTCATGCTTAAGAGCTTATGACTGTAGGGCTGCTTTAAGTCTGAAAAACAAAAATATAAACCCCTTAAAAATGTGTTTTAATATGTTTGATAATAGAGCTAGGCTGTGGCAAGTTCTTAGAATTGAGTTAAAAGTGGTGATTATTCATCCATGCCGGAAGAACTATTTTGCTGCAGCAGTCCTTGGTTTTGCAGAATGCTCAGGTAAAGGTTAAGGGTAATGTTGGATTATCTGGTTTGATTAAGCTATGCTTTGTCTGAGATTTGTATGGGTGAGAGTGGCCAGCTCGCTGACTCAATAATCCTACCATTTCAGGGGCAAGACCGAGTGGGGGTTGGAAACATAACAGTATAAGATGAAATTCACTCCTTCCCCTATTGAGGTAAGTAGATGTGTGTTCCCTTAAGGGCTGATTTCGGGTCTTGAACAAAGGCGCGTTGCCCTCTCCTAGCCTGAGAGGAACTCCTATTTAGTGGTTGGACCCTAAACAACCTGTTCATTAGAGGATCCAAAGGTAACCTAGGGGTAAAACAGTAATTTGACCTAGCTGGCATTACGAACACTCGTGAAGGATTGACTTACCGTTATGGTCGATATTCGTGGACACAGAAATATTCTACAGTGAGAAGAGTGCAGCTGTGGGTCTTTAGTGGAGTGACCCATAGTTAACGAATGTTGATTAACTTGGTTAATGAGTTTAGCTAGTTAATCTCGTATCGTTGGAGCTTCTGATCTGTAGGTTTATTAGGTCCACCTGCTAGCTCGTAAAGGGTTATGAGATTAAATCTGTCTTGAATGGAATTTGAAGAGTTCAAATTCATTAAGGGAATTTTAGTTAAATGTATAATGTATAGAGATACATTATAATATAAGTTTAATTAATGAATTAACTTTATAATTAAATTAATTTTGGATGTGATTCAAAATTAATTAATGAGAGAATTAAATATTTGAAGGGGTTCAAATATTAAATATGAATTAGATTCATATAAATACTATATGATAAAATTAATATGAATAGGGATTGATATTAAAACTATAGTATATGAGAGAGATATGCATTTGAATATGATTTAAATGTGAAATTAATTAAATATGTGATATTTAATTAGTTTGGGAATTATTTAATTGGAGAGTTAATTAATTAAATTTAATTTAATTAAATATGATTTAATTAAATTAATACTATAGTTTATAATTAATGTACATTGGATGCACATTAAAACTATAGGTTAAAAGTGAGAGATATTCATTTAAATACGATTTAAATGTATGCATTGATTAAATACGATACAAACGCATTGATCCAAAGCGTCCATGTAGTAGACATGTGAGTGGAAGTATTGATAACTCTCCAAAAGGGAGTTATTTATAGTCCTTTATTTATTGATTTGCTTGTCATTTGTGCCATTTGAGTATGTTTGTAGGTGGATTTATTGTGTTTTAGCCTAATTATGAGAATTGATACTTTGGAGTTTCTTCGTAGAAAAATGTAAATGCTGACAAATTGAGGGAGCAAAGACTGATGATCCAACAAAATATTAGCAAACCAAGCCACGTGAGTCGCATGTGATTCATTAAATGAAGTGGCATTTTAAGCGTAGATCTAGGAGTGATGTGGAATTTTCCTACCGCAAGCGCACGGGTCAAGTAATAATAAAGTGATTTTGAAATCGAGTGTCGTCCTCTGGATTGGATTTTTAAGTTAGATTAACTACCATGAATATTCTTGTTCAATTTTATTTAGGGACCAAAAAGTAGTGAATTTTAGAAACTAAGGTAATGCAAAATTAAAGATGTGAAATTCAATTGAGAGAATACTTAGGGAATTGATTTCGTCAATTTAATCTAGGATTGATTTTAGGGAATGAATTATAACGCACAATGGTTTTATGAGTCTAAGAACCTTTTATCACAACTACCTCTCCCGAGTATAATTGATTCTCATGCAAATTAACTAACTTGATATCCCTATCTAAGTTCTTTAATATGCAAGACATTTAGTTCTTTTTGACCAATTCTAAAGTTACTCTAAATTCCGTCACGATTTTAGAAATTCTACTTTAGTCATGCAATCTTAATTAAGTCAATGCTAAATCCCCTCTCCCAAGCAAGACTCAACACTTAGATCATTCAACTAATGACCAATTAATTGAAAGCATTAAATTAAGAATGCAAACATAAAACAATTGCACAATTCAACCCATAAATCAATCCATAAACCAAAAAAGACTACATCAATCCCTAAGTAACAAACTTAGCTACTCATACATGGCTTTACAAGATCAACTAAGCATGAAAAAGTCATTAAAACTAACTAAAGTAAGAGGGAAAGAAGATTAAACACTCGGTGGCCGAGACCACACGTCCCCGTCACGATCTCCACGAACAAAGTCTTCAGTCCCGCTCTCCACCACTTGCTTCAGCTTCCAAAGAGGGTTTTTCTCTATGTTTTCGGCTCAAAATCTCCCCCAAAGAAGTCCCCCAATCAGCCCTAATCGCAAAATATAAATAGGGAAAATTTTGGTCGTAGCGTCGCGACGCTATAGGGGCAGTGTCGCGACGCTGTCGCGATACCGCGAATCTGGAAAATTAGCCGAGAGCGTTGCGACGCTATGATTTTTTTTTAATTGCAAACTCCAACGCCGAGACGCCCAGAGACCAGCGTCTCGACGCTGGTCTGCGGATGGGCCTATCTTCAATCTTCCAACTTTGATTCTTTTTCATTCTTCGGCTACTTTTCGCATCCCGAACATCCAATTGGCTCAAAACTATATTTCCTACAAAAACAACACATAAATGCTTAATTTTGGCCAATAAATTATAAAAGACTAGCTAAATTAATTAGGAAAAACTAGTTAGCTATGCTCGCTATCAAGGAGTAATCAAGCTGGGGAAGCATTCCGCGTGTCCAAATTAACCTAATTAGGTTAAACTGTCATCTTATAAGAAGATGAGTCATATGAAATGGAGGAGAATCCATCCTGAGAGGCCGATTAGAGACCAAAATTTAGTGGAGACCTTTAAAAGACCATTCTGTGATTCCTCTCATGGAATACAAAGTCTTTCCATGTTCTTGATGGTTTGAAGTAGTCGATTTTGCCTCTTCAACTAGAAGGATTAGTATTCTCTTGATCGTAATTGCATTGTGGATGTGCTTATTGAGATTGTAACGTGTTTTGTGATAACATTCTTTATTCAAATCATAAACTAATTGCTTGCAGGCATGGGTTAGGATTAATGTGATTTTTATCTATTTAAAATCTGGAAATTCTATTTGATTTAATCATCTTAAGTTAATTGTTGTTCCTCATTTTATTATGTGTCCGCATGGCCAGCCGATACGTATAGCTTCTCCTAGTTTTAGGAATGATTTAGAGGTTGTGTGACATTAATTCACACTAGACTATAGTTAGTAGATGAACGCTAGTAGTTGAGTTAGGGATAACCAATTACCTAGTGCATGATCGGTAGAGTTTCATTGGAGTTGAAATCTATTCCAAAAAATATGAAGTTTCGGGAGGATTCCGTTGATAAGACTTCATGAGATTGATAAATCAAAAGAATTGCTGGATCATCATTATAAACAATTACAGAAGTCTTAACATGTGTCTGTTTCCATTCTGTTTCCTCTAGTCGTTATCATTTAATGTTTTCGTACTTATTTTGTTTCATCATTTCCAAAATTAATCAATATAAACCAACTTTTGAAATCACTAAAAGAAAAATTAAATCAATAGAGTGGGGCAATTCGAGACCCTGTGGATACGATAAATACTTATCACTTGCTGCTGGATTGTGTATACTTGCACAGTATTTTGAAGTGAAATCTATCTATATTTTTAACCACTTCAGAATGCAACAAGTATCCTATGCAAAAAGTTTTCGTAAGATCGGACTGCAGAATAGTAACCAATTAGATGTAACACCGTTAACTAATTAGGTTATTATTTCATATAATGACCTAGGTAACTCAGTCATAATTGTAAGTGTATTATGAACTCCTTTCTACGAGGGATTGTCCTTTGATTTGTATGGGTAGAGTGGCCAAATTTGCTGACTTAATAAGCCTACCATTTTGGAGACAAGATCGAGTGGGGGGCTAGGAACATAATAACACGAGATTGAATTCACTCTTTCTCACCTATAGGTGAAGTAGATGAGTGTTCCCTTAAGTTGACTCCGGGTCTTGAACAAAGGGTTCCCGCCTTCTCACTAGCCGAAAGGGACTTTTATTTATTGGTTGGACCATAAACAAGTTGTTCATTAGAGGATCACTGGTACTTAAGAAGATAGAGGTAACTCAAAGGTAAAACAATAATTTGACCCAGCTGTAGTTAGGAACACTCGTAAAGGATTGACTACTGGTAATGGTCAATATCCATGGACACAGAAACATTCTATAGTGAGAAGAGTGCAACTGTGGGTCTTTAGTGGAGTGACCCACAATTAATGAATATTGGTTAACTTAATTAATGAGTTTAGTCAGTTAACCTCATATTATTGAAGCTTCTGATCTGTAGGTCTATTAGGTCCCTCTGCTAGCTCGTAAAGGGTAATTAGGAACAATTTGTCTTGAAAATGATTTGAATAGTTCAAATTCATTATGGGAAGTTAAGTTAATTATTGTATGAGATACAATTAATATAATATATGGTGATACATTATAATATAAAGTTTGATTTAAGATTAAACTTTATAAATTGAGAGAATAATATATTTGAAGAAGTTCAAATATATGGCTAATTAAATATCAATAAATTAATTAATTAGTCAATTTAGTTAAATTTAATTGAATGTGATTTAATTAAATTAAACTATAGTATATTGACGAAATTATATTAGAATATGATTCTAATATATAATTAATTAAATATGTGATATTTAATTAATTGTAAAACCAATTCATTTTGAATTAATTAATCGTTTAATTTAATTTAGTTAAGTTTGATTTAATTAAATTAAAGTTTATAGATTAATTTTAATGTGAATTAGATTCATATTAAAACTATAGGTTATGAGAGTGATATGTTGGTTAATTAATATGTAATATTTAATTAATCGTTAAATTAATTAATTATGAATTAATTAATTGGTTTATTTGATTTTTTTTGAAACTCAAATCATATCATTAAATCAAGAAAATCCCCTTCGGGGTACAAATAAGTGTTTCTGACTACAAGCTAGATGTGTTATCCACTCAGGAAAATGAATCTTCCATACTTGAGGCTCTAATCTCACACCCCTCTGGGCCAACTCATGCGCCACAAAATTTAAATTTCGAGGAACATGAGAAAACCAAATACGCTTAAAGGATCTTCGGACTTGATCTATATCCCATCTGACCGGTGCAATACTAGCCTCACATGGAACAACCCCTTGGAGAATACTACTTAAAGTAGAAGAGTCCGTCAAAGCTCGCACACTTTCCACATTCATCTCTTTGACTAACTTGAGACCTTCTAACATAGCAACGACTTCTGCACATAAAGGATTTGGCCCTATGTACGCAGACTTACTCATAGCGGCCAACAAGTTCCCCTGCTGATTTCTTAGAATCGCCCCAATCCCAATCTTGCAATTAACAGGATCGACAGCCGCATCCACATTCAAGATAATCTCTTCCTCACCTTGAAATATCAAAGAATCAATGGAATCTTGCGAAGCCCTCCTGCAACTAGAAGAGTTTGCTGATAAGAACTCTGCAAGATAACTCTGGATCGTATCCCAATATCTGGAACTGGTCGCTTATGGAAGATGGAATTTCAGTCATTCCAAATCGCCCATGCACCAACACATATTAAAGACAAAGCTTCCTCATATTCCAAGCTTAATCGGACCCATCTATCCTTGACATCCAGGTGATCAAAAAAGATCCGACAGCCGTTGGGATACATATTTGCCCAAATCTCCCTCGCACGGGTGCAATGAAATAATGCATGATCAGTAGTCTCCAGTCGTTCGGAACAAATTGGACACCCATAACCCACCGGAACATGGTGATGTCCCAGATTGACCATAGTTGGGATGGCATGATGGAAGGACTTCCACACAAAGTGTTTAATCTTGTTTGGGATCTTCAGTTTCCAAAGTTTCCTCCACCACGTAGGATCACAAGTAGAGGAGGAAGATGCTACCTGACGAAGCATCATACCCATCTTATAACCACTTTTAACCGTATACTGACCTCTCTTGTCATAATGCCAAATCCAACAATCTTGCATTGTCGCACTAAGCAAATTTTTTAAGATCTCATCGACATCCGAACGACACAGAGAACGAGCCAATCCCACTGGGCAGTTGGAGTGATAAAGTCTGCTACAAGCATGTCCGACTCGACAGGATCACCTGAAGTCAGTACCTGGAATGTGACTGGGCGAGGGATCCAAGGATCTTTGAACAATCGCGTGTTTTGTCCATTACCCACATTTCTTCGAAGACCTCCTTTCAACAAATCCAGACCCCAAATCAGGCCTTTCCAGAAAAATGAAGAGGTCGATGAACACGACGCCTCTAGTTTTGAAGACTGAGGAAAATAACGACCCTGTAACACCTTCGAGATAGTGAGATTAGGATTTTCAAGAATCCTCCATCCTTGTTTTGCTAACAAGGCCTGATTAAAGCAACCTAGATCTTTAAAATTAAAACCTCCCAGTTCTTTAGGTTGGCATAGATCTGTCCATTTTTTCCAATAAATCTTCCTTTTATCTCCTGAAGCACCCCACCAAAATCTAGCACACATAGATGAAATTTTGGACAAAATACCTTTAGGAATCCAAAAGCAGCCCATTGCATAGGTAGGAATGGCTTGAACAACACTTTTAATGAGAACCTCCTTTCCACCACCCGAAAAGAAATTATGCTTCCAACCCTGGAGGACAGACCAGACCTTATCAATAGAGAATTTAAAATCTTTGATTTTCCCATTGTTGAATAACGATGGCAAACCAAGGTATCTCCCTAGATTTTCCACCTCCATCATCCGCATTTTATTTCACAGAACAGACCTGAGATTTGTTGGAACATTTTTGGAAAAGAACACCATTGATTTAGTCAGATTGATGCATTGTCCAGATGCATGCTCATACTTCATCATAATAGTTTGAAAGGTCTCAAATTCCGCTTCTGTTTCTTAAGAAAAACCAGACTATCATCTGCAAAGAATAGATGGAAAAATGATAAGGGTAAAAAATATACCTATTTTACCCTTATATTTAACTCAATTCCTTGTCAAACTTTGCATGTTTATATCAATTGTACTATTCCCGAGCTCAAAATATGTTAAAGTTGATGAATTAGGGAGTTGAGAGTCACATTTGTCAAATTATGCTTATTTGTGCTTAAAAAGACTCAATTTGATATGAATTTGACCCAATTTGGTGTTGTGCAGGAAAACAGAGGAAAGCTGGAAATCACCCAGAAATGCGACCGCATTTCTGGAAAGGCTAAAATCAAATGCGACCACATTTCTGGAAAAATAGAGGTCGTTCCGAGTCCGTCGTGGGTCGTTTTGAACGTGACTTTTGCGCACCTAACCAGCCGTTTTGACTCCGAAAATGATTGGGCTACCAACACCTATTTCGTGGCTCCTCAACTAGTCCTCACACTATATAAGCTCGTGATTCGAAGAGAAATTCAAGCAGAACTCACTGGGAAGAAGAGGGTGGTGACAAAACCCTAGGATAAAAGAAAAAAAAAACCCTAGTATTTAGCTACTGCCATTATTTCCAGCACTTGTCACTTTTCATTCATTTGTATTCTTTATATTTCATTTCAATGGAAAGTTGTTCATTTGCACTTTATTTCACCATGCTTAGCTAAATTTCGTTGAGGGGTTCAATATGGTGAATTCTCTTATGGTTCAATAGCTTGAAAGTGTTTATTCGCTTAAGTTTCTATTCAATGCATGTCATTCTTTATTGATTATCATTCTAATCTTGCTGAGTTTAAATTGATCACTTAGACTTTGCATGCTATGTGAGTTTGATCTCGAAAGGGACAAACGATATCAGTTCCCATAAAGGTGATATAGAAGAAAGGGCTCGAAAGAGTGTATTCGGTGTTATAGGGCAAGCTGCCTAAGGCACCCTATAACAACTATAGGGTTATAGATTGCATTCGTGAATTATCTATGTCGGAGTCAAGTCACAGAAATGTGCATAACGGTACTCGCTTAGCCTTCTAACGGTTCTTGGGAGCAAGGCCAAATAGAAGTTAAATCTGACCCAATGCATTGAATATGCTTAAGTTGAATAATCTATGATTAGAGTTATTTGCCTTTGGGATGAAACTATATTGAGCACCTCGTTTTATTTATCATTGTTATTTCTTTACTTATTTGTTTTGTTTATTTTCAAAAAAATCAATCATCAATTATTTCTTTGGTTACCTATTTTAAGCAATCTTTGAACAGTTTCTTCTTCAAATCTGAGTTTTCAATTTAGTCCTCGTGGGATCGATACCCTTGGAATACTTCTAAGGTTTTTATTACTACGTGTGATAGTGTATACTTGCACTGAGGTTGACTGAATTATTCTCATTTCATTATATATCATCTTTACTAACATATTCATTTCAGCCTGACACGCAGCAAGTTTTTGGAGCCGTTGTCGGGGACCAAAAGTGAAACCAGTTTTGTTATTGAAATTGCGATTCGATTGCGACCGCATTTCTGTCTCAAAGGGAATTTGACTTTAATTTGCAATTTTTCTCTTGCAGGTTGAGGTTAGTGCATGAACAAGGGGTGTCCACTCCTTGACATTGATCCTGAGATAGAAAGAACCTTTCGTTGTCGTAGAAAGGAGCAAAGACGAAAGAGAAGGGAACAACAAGAGTTGAGCGGACAGGAACCTCTAGAAGAAGCTTCTTACATACAAGAGTTTCAATTGGAACAACTGATGACATGCAAAAATGTCATCATTTTCCTATTAATTTTAGCTAGTTTTATGCATGAATTGTGAGCTTTAATGTATTTTTATGTTGATTTTGTAGAAAACCGAGTTCGAGAAGCAAAACCAAGAATTTGACCAATTTTGGGTATAAAAAGAAGACTTTGGGCCATAAAAGAAGAAAAGAGAAGATGCCATTTTAAGTGGAGGCCCAAAAAGCCCAAAAGAATGAAGAAAGGAGGCAAAAATCCGTGTTTAAGGCTTCTAGAAGGGACCAGAGCGTCCCGACGCTAGGCAATCAGCAAAGAAAATTCCAGAATTGCGGTAGCGTCGCGACGCTGCGACAACTTCTGCTCCAAGAAAACCTGACGTCGACGCTGTGACGTAGCGTCTCGACGCTGTGCGTCTTGGGCAGCAAGAAAGGTCTGCCCAGCACCTATAAAAAGCCCCCTTCTCCATGGAGCTCTCCCCTAGCTCAATAGAGAGAAAAAGTGAGAAGAATTGTGAGAAAAAGGAGGAATTGAGCGAGATTCCAAGGCTCGGGATTCGAGATGCTCGTGATGGGAGCTTGGGATCAACTTATCGGTTATTTCTTCCTTACTTCTTTGTAATTTCTTATTTTAATTTGAGTTAGGCCTATGGATCAAGATCACTTTGGAAAAATTATTTCCATGTGGGAGTAGATCTTGAGACCTAGGGTCGTTATTCTAGTTAATTGGATATTGTAGCGCAATTACTTGGATTATGTAATGAATTTCTTCATATTTCATCTAAGCAATTTATGCTTAATGCCTTTAATCCCTTGATCACGGATTGATTGATTTGTTGGTCTAAATTGATACTCGACAGAGAGAAATTAGATTAGATCCTAATTGCATGGCTAACGATTGCTTGGAGCACGAGAGTGAAAGAGAATTGTTAGAAATTGATTATGAAGTCGCTTAATGCCATACTATGATTAACTAAGGAGATGGACACATGAATTAGTTATGTTAGTATGAGATGTGGAGGAGCTTGAAAGAGAATTCCGCTTAAAATTACTTCTAGATTTATGAAATTGAAGATTATTAGTTACATGCATCCATGTAATTGAGCTACAAATCCAAGAAAGCTAGATAACACCCTAGGTCAAGTTCCCTTAATTGGTTATTTCCATTTTGTTGTTGAATGTTTCTTTTTATTAGCTTCTCTAATTTTTCGCTTTATCATTTGAGTTGAAATTCTAAATAAAATTGAACATGATGGTTCTTGGTGCTTAATGGTTATGATTCAAATTCCCTGAGGATTCGATACTCGGTATTACCTACCGTTTTATATTTCTTGCGGCCCGTGCACTTTGCGGTCATCAACAACCTGGAGTCGATCCTCAAGTTAACCCACATAATCATGGAAGGGAGCAAAATGGTAGGAGAATTCCACCAGTACCTCCAGTTCCACCGATGCCACAACAAGAAAATCCAATTTATATTGTTGAAGACCGCAATAGAGCAATAAGGGACTATGCTTTAAATCCAGGAATTTTGGAGCCACCAATAGACGCTCCACAATTTGAACTGAAACCAGTGATGTTCCAAATGTTGAATACCATGGGCCAGTTTTCTGGACTTCCAAATGAGGATCCACATAAACACATTAAGCTATTTTTGAGAGTTTGCAATTCTTTTGAAGTTACAGGAGTGCTTGAAGATTCTTTGAAGCTAAAGTTTTTTCCATTTTCTTTGCAGGGAGATGCTGAAGCTTGGTTGGACTCATTCCCTCCAAACTCCATCACTTCTTGGAACGATTTTGCTGAGAAGTTTTTAGAGAAGTTTTTTCCTTCTAATAAAAATGCCAAATATAGAGCTGAAATTATTGCATTTAGACAATCTTACAATGAACCTCTGGATGCAGCCTGGGAAAGATTTCAAAGGCTGGTTCGGAAGTGTCCACACCACGGATTGCCTGCTTGCATCATCTTAGAGCATTTTTATAGCGGATTGGATCAAGCTTCAAAGGCACTAGTCAATGCATCTGCAAACGAATCTCTCTTAAAGAAGTCTGCAAATGAGGCACATGCCATATTGGACACCATAGCCACAAACAATAGACACTGGGGAGAAACTGAGCCAACAACAATTTTGAAGAATCCAGCTAAAGCAGTAGAGACAGAGGCTAATTCTACCATGCAAGCTCAAATCAAGGCTATCCACAGCATGATGATGGGCATGACTATGGGCAACCAAGCGAACATAGCCCCTGCTAATGCTATTTTTTCTCCCTGCTGTGAAATTTGTGGTGAGGAACACACTGCTAACAACTGTCCACTAAATCTCGCGACTGTCTTTTATGTTGGTCAACAAGGGAACCAAAACCAGAACAGATGGAATCCATACTCGACTACATACAACCTAGGTTGGAGAAAACATCCAAACTTCTCTTGGGGAGGACAAGCCGACTCAAGTAATTCCAATACAAATTAGTTTAGGAAACCTTCTACACAACAACAGCCTTAGAAGAACTTCCAACCAGTCCAAGTACAAAATCAAGAGTCAAATCTAGAGACTCTTATGAAAGAGTACATGGCAAGAAACGATGCCGCTGTCAGAAATTTGGAAGTACAAATTGGACAGATTGCTCAAGAAATAAAAAAATAGACCACAAGGGACGTTGCCCAGCAAGACTGAGAACCCTCATCGAGAAGGAAAAGAGTAGTGCAAGGCAGTCACCTTGAGAAGTGGACTAGAGTATGATGGCCCAAAATACCCCATGAATCAAGAAATAAGGAATATCCCAAAAGAAGCTAAAGAAAAGTTTTCAGAAAAGCAATCAGAAGTTACCTCAGAAGTTATACAGAATAAAGAAAATGAAGAAAAGACCAAGGAGCATGAAGCCTTGGAAGAAAATGAAAGTTCAAGTTCAGAGAAAAAACAGGGGAATGTGACCGCAAAACCGAAAAAGTTTGTTATAGATCTAGAATACAAACCACCACCTCCATACCCTCAAAGATTTAAATATGCTTCGCAGGATGCACAGTTTAAAAAGTTTCTAGATGTTTTAAAGCAACTATATATCAACATTCCGTTGGTAGAAGCGCTCGAATAGATGCCTACTTACGTGAAGTTCCTAAAGGACATGCTATCCAAGAAAAGAAGATTGGGAGAATATGAAACAGTTGCACTTACTGAATGTTCTAGTGCACTGGTCAAAAATGAAATCCCTCCCAAACTCAAAGATCCAGGAAGTTTCACCATTCCATGCTCCATTGGAGGAAGGAATGTAGGCGGGGCTTTATGCGATCTAGGAGCGAGTATAAACCTGATGCCATACTCAGTTTTTCAACAGTTAGGGATAGGAGAAGCAAGACCAACAACTGTAACCTTACAGTTAGCTGACAGGTCACTAACACAACCTATTGGCAAAATTGAAGATGTGTTAGTCAAGGTTGATAAATTCGTATTCCCAGCAGATTTCATCATTCTGGATTGTGAAGCTGATAAGGAAGTGCCAATCATTTTAGGACCACCATTCTTAGCAACTGACAGGACCTTAATTGATGTGTAGAAAGAAGAGTTGACCATGAGGGTCAATGACCAACAAGTCACTTTCAATGTGATGAATGCAATGAAATACCCAGGAGATCTTGAAGAGTGTTATATGATTGATGAAGTTGATGAACTCTCCCGGTCTACTCTTCGGGAAATGATGAAAGGAGAAACATTCGAAGATTTACTTGGAGAACAAGAAGAAAAAGGTGGGAAAAAGATTGAAGTAGCAGAAGAGATCGAACAACAACCCATGAATAGACAAAGAATCAAACCCTATTGGGGGAAGGGCTTTGAAGATGATGAAGCCCTTGTTTGTGTGATTGACCTGGTATGAATTCTATTCCTGAGAATATTTTTGTACATTATGCGGATCTATAATAAATGATAAATAAAATAATATAGATAGGAACCCAAAATATATGGACAAGAGTAAAAACTC
This sequence comes from Luffa aegyptiaca, assembly GCA_017139565.1. Classification (NCBI taxonomy): domain Eukaryota; kingdom Viridiplantae; phylum Streptophyta; class Magnoliopsida; order Cucurbitales; family Cucurbitaceae; genus Luffa; species Luffa aegyptiaca. Next base: position 38,838,929 of record CM029405.1, on the reverse strand, counting down.
TGTCTAGGAAAATCTTGTCTAGGATAAGGTACTTAAGTTGACCGTAGGGAACACCTTTTCCTGGGGATTTACCTGGGAGTTTGAAAAGTCCAAGTTATTTTGTATCCATCTATTTTAAGAAAGAAAAAAAAAGAAATAAATAATCATGATTAAGCATGTGAACTTTCTAACATGTTTGTGATTGTTTCAGCAAATAAAGGAAAGAAAGAAAAGCAAAGGAAAATGAAAAAGTTAGAAAAAAAAATAAAGAAGGCAGAGTACGGAGGAAAATGCGATCGCATTTTCCCCCAGTGCATTTGGAAATGCGACTGCATTTTCCAAAAGTCAGAGGGCAGTGACGTCATTTTAAATGACCATCACGTGACCTAATTGAGAAAACTATAAATAGCTGACTTTAAGTGTTTTCCCTCTTCACCAACCACTTTCGGTATTCAAGTCAAACACCAAACACTCCATCTTCACTCTCTTGAAACTGTAACCCACAAGCAAGAACAATGAAGAACACACCAAAATCATCTTCATCCCGCAAGATTACTCGATCTCAGAGTAATCTACCTGCCCAAGGTGATGAAGTAAGTGCTCGACGTCAAGAAGAGCAACCCGAAGCCACCATGCACGACACGAGAAGGACGAGACCTACGGGTTTCTCGCCAGCGATTGTGGACCAAGGAACTTCCACTCAAACTCCTTCTTCCTCGACAATGCCGGCTACCTCGAGGGAGAATCCGAGTTCATCTCAACCAAGAAGGTCCACACGCACCGGTTCCATCCACAAAACCCATAAACCTGCAGGCCAACCATTGAGGAAACGCCCAAGGGAATGGTTTAGGATGATTAGGGAGATGGGAGCCCAAAGGCGTGTGGCTCTTGAAGAAGAAGCAAGAAGGCGTGATGAAGAAGAAGTCGCCCAAGCTGGAGAGAGCTCTCGGCATGAAGAGACTCCAATGGGTAAAAATTCTAAACCTTCGACTAACCCTTCTTCGTCTTGCAGGGACAAACCTTTTGTTACATACAGTGCAAGGAAGAAGAGTCCAAAGAAGGCTGCACTTGAACAACTGCTTTTTATTGAACCCCTCAAAGTAGCAAGAATGCCACCGGATGTGTTTGAGGACATAATCCGCCAAGCCGTGGCACTAGCCCTTATTATTGCTGAAGGTTATAGGGCTGAGCATGATGCATTGAGGAAAATCTGGGCCGAAAGAGAGATGGAAAACCAAAACATGTGGGAAGAAGATGAGTTTGCGAGAAGAAGGGATTTTGAAGAAGAAGCTGAAAGAAAGAAGGAAGAGGAAAAGCAAGAGGCCGAGAGGGCCATTGAAGGTGAAAAAGAAAGAAAACAAGATGAAGAACTCAGGAGAGCAGCTGCTGAATTGCAACTCCTTGAGGAAGAAAAAGAAAGAAGAGAAATTTTGAAAGAAGAAGAGAAAAGAAGAAAAGAGGCTGAAGACTTCCTTGCAGCCTTTGAGCCACTGCACAAGGCTCAAAGTGAGGCTGATTTGCTGCAAGGAAGAGAAGAAGAGGCCCTTGAGGGGCCAAATGAAGAAGACCAAGAAAAAGAAAAAGAAAAAGAGGAAGTGAATGAAGGCCAGAATGCGACCGCATTTGGGCCGCATTCTGAAGAAGGCCAAGAGAAGGTCGATGAAGAACAACCAGCTGACGAGACCTTGGATCCTCTATTTGAGTATGACTTGAGAGGACCTCCACCAGCAGCTGAGAGCACCTCTTCGAGAGAGAAGAGGGACGAAGAAGATATTGAAAACAAGGAGGCCGAGACCTCCAGTGATTCAGAAACAGAATCTGATTCAGAGATCAAGGAATTGGATGGCGACCAAATTCCTATCTCTGCAACATTGAGAAAAAATAGAAGAAGAGATATTAGGGCAGAGAGGAGGGCCAAAAACAAAAATGACCCCATATTTGTTAAGAGGCCGAGGACAAGGTCCATGGACGCCTCTCCTACAGCTCCTCCAACCGTCTCACCTGCCAAGCCGAAAGCCAAATCCTCTAAGGCTCCATCTCCTAAAAATCCATTCTTAGAAGTCTTCAAAGATGTCAATTTTGAAGAACTGATGGAGATTATGAGAAAAAGAGATTTCCTCAACGAGAAGGGATTCTCTAACAGAGCTGGGACACTGCCAGAGTTCGTAACTAGAGTTATCTCACAATACAAGTGGCAGGAGTTCTAAGAGGCCGTGGTGCCTTTAGTTCGAGAATTTTACGCCGGACTGAGGGAGGAAAGCATGAGTATGGCAGTGGTGAGAGGCAAAATGGTTAGCTTCTCTTCTGTTGACATCAACAGGGTGTACAAAATGAAGGCACCCTTGCATCCAAGAGGGAGCGATGCCATTAAGAATCCCTCGGCCAAACAAATGAAAGAAGCGCTGAAATTGGTGGCCAACAAGGGAGTTCAGTGGAAAGAGTCCCAGACTAAGGTGAAGACATTAGTGCCAAGCGACCTCAAACAAGAATCGGCAGGGTGGCTTCACTTCATAAAGAACAGGTTGATGCTAACAACCCAAGACAACACTATCTCAGTAGAGAGAGTTATGCTCCTCTATAGTATTATGAAGGGTTTTGAAATCAACATTGGGAGCATCATCAGGGAGGAGATCCTTGATGTGGAAGGAAAAAAGCATGGAAGCTTTTCTTTGGGTCACTTATTACCCAATTATGTCAGAGGGTAAAAATAGTTCCTGGTAAGGATGAGGAGCGTCACTTCTTCAAGCCTACCATCGACCTGTCCTTGATTGGGAAGCTCCAACAGAACAATGCCCAAAGAAAGGACAAAGCTTCCACATCTCAAGCCACTCCACCATTAGGGCTAAATCCGGCTTCTCCACCTCAACACACTCCTTTCTCAAGGTCCTCACCATCATCTGAAGCCCTAGCAATTGCCTATCAACAACTGGATCAAATCAGGGAAAACCTGAGGACTTATTGAGCTTATGCTAAGGAGAGAGATGAAGCCATTATAGAGTTCTACCTCTTTATCGCCTCGAGTATTGCTCTTGTCTTTCCTGATTTCCCTCAATCGTTGCTGCCTCAAGAAGAAAAGGATTATGAAGATGAAGATGAAGATGAAGAAGATGAAAGAGAGAATTCCTCGGATGAGGACTAGGGGAGTTTTCTGATCCCCTTTACATGCTGTTTTTTTTTTTGTGTATTTTACTGTTTTATGTGTTTAGTTGTTTGCTGTCTTTTTAGTTTTAGCATGTTTAAATTCTGTTTTTGCTTGTTTAGTTGCTTTTTTTATTGCTTTGATTGTTTAGTTTGTTGATAGTTATGTTCATAGAGTATTTTTAGATAGCTTGCTGATAGATTAGTTAAATAAACTTGGGTTTTTGAAACTTTTCTTAAAAAATCTGCTTGTTGTTTTTGTGTTAAACCTATGAAAACTCTTTGAAAACATCAACTTTATGAAAAATGTTTTGGAAAAACATGTTTTCATTTCAGTTTTCTTTTAAGTCTTTGATGATGAAAACTAGAGCTTAGTTCTATCTCAAAAGTGCCACCGTCACAACCGAATTGTTTTCTAGTCATAGGGTTTCCATTAGTCTTTTTCTTTACAGAATTTTCTTAAGTCTAAACTTCCTCGTGTTTAACCTTTCTAACACACTAGGAGAGTTTAGCCTTAAAGTTTTGAAAAACAAAAAGCCTTATGCGAAGCCTTGCCTAAAAAACAAAAGCCAATGAGGACATTGTCTAATCTTAAGTTTGGGCTGGTGCTTTACTTAACTTTGTATATATATGCTTTTTATAAGTTTGAACTGTTGGAAAAGAAAAATGTGGTTAGTATATATCATCCAAAAAAAAAAAAAAAAGAAAAACCGAGAGTTACTCGTCCTTCCTAGAGTTTACTGTCTTTCCTGATTTCATGACATCCATGGTTCGCCACTGCAAGAAAGGTTTACTTAGGGAAGTGAGTATTATTCCAAGCTTGTGAACTTTGCTCGTAGCTAGATATCTTTACCACAAAGTGTCGATAAGCTAGAACGAAGGTAAAGATGACAGCAAGGATACTCTTGGGAGAAAAAGAAGTTGAATAAAAAGAGCACCAACAGTCAAATAAGTTTGGGGGAGATAGAAAAAGGTCTAGTAACTCATGTATGCTCAAGGAACCTCAAGTCTTGTTTTTCTTAACTAAAAGGACTACACTAGGCTCAATAAGTAGAAGTTAGGTAGTTTAAACATGTTGGTTATGATGGACTAGGGAGAGTTTTGCTTTGAAAAAGAACAATAGAAATCTTCATGCCTAGGAAACTTAGACGTTATGACTGGCACTAGAGTAGAACCCTCTCCTGAAAGGCAAACTTTTTAGAAAACGATCTTGAGAAACATGTTTACTTGATTCCATGTCACTTGATTTGCAATTAAAATTTGATGCTAGTACCATGGATGACAATTACATATGATCCATAACATTTTGGTTTGCAATTAGTATTGAGCTCTCACATTCTAATTGGCAATTAAAAAGTTGATCTCTAACATTCTGATTGGCTATTGCTTGAGGACAAGCAATGAGTTAAGTTTGGGAGTATGATAAGGGTAAAAAATATACCTATTTTACCCTTATATTTAGCTCAATTCCTTGTCAAAAGTTGCATGTTTAGATCAATTTTACTATTCCCGAGCTCAAAAAATGTTAAAGTTGATGAATTAGGGAGTTGAGAGTCACATTTGTCAAGTTATGCTTATTTGTGCTTAAAAAGACTCAATTTGATATGAATTTGACCCAATTTGGTGTTGTGCAGGAAAACAGAGGAAAGCTGGAAATCACCCAGAAATGCGACCGCTTTTCTAGGAAGGCTAAAATCAAATGTGACCACATTTCTAGAAAAACAGAGGTCGTTCCGAGTCTGTCGCGGGTCGTTTTGAACGAGACTTTTGCGCACCTAACCGGCCGTTTTGACCCCGAAAATGATTGGGCTACCTACCAGCACCTATTTCGTGGCTCCTCAACTACTCCCCACACTATATAAGCTCGTGATTCGAAGAGAAATTCAAGCAGAACTCACTGGGAGAAGAAGGTGGTGACAGAACCCTAGTAGACGCCCATGAGTAGGGATGCCCGAGGTCCTTCTTAGATGACTGAATTCTAACCTTAGTTAGACATCAAACATTAGTGTTTGTAGGGATTTTCACCCTATTCCCATTGTAAAAGGAGAGTAGAGTGCCGAGCGAACTCTAGAAGGATTGGATAAAAGAAAAAAAAACCCTAGTATTTAGCTACTGCCATTATTTCCAGCACTTGTCACTTTTCATTCATTTGTATTGTTTATATTTTATTTCAATGGAAAGTTGTTCATTTGCACTTTATTCCACCATGCTTAGCTAAATTCCGTTGAGGGGTTCAATATGGTGAATTCCCTTATGGTTTAATAGCTTGAAAGTGTTTATTTGCTTAAGTTTCTATTCAATGCATATCATTCTTTATTGATTATCATTCTAATCTTGCTGAGTTTAAATTGATCACTTAGACTTTGCATGCTATGTGAGTTTGATCTCAAAAGGAACAAACGATATCGGTTCTCATAAAGGTGATTGATAGCATGCAAAAATGTTGCTATTTTATCTTTAAATTTATGGGCTTTCACTTTTATGGTGTTTTTATATTGCATATCTATTTAATTTCACTATTTTATCCCTAGGAGAAATTTGTGGAAGAAATGGAGAAAAATAGCCCAAAATCATGGATTTCAAGCCTTAATTATCAAGTTGGGTCAAGAGAAAGAGCCCAAGATCCATTACATGAAGTGTTTGGGCCAAAAGAAACGAAGGAGGCCTGAATTTCAGCTCAAAAACCGCTTCTAGAAGGTTCTGGAACTGGGACAGCGTCGCGACGCTGTCCCCCAAGCGTCTCGACGCTGTCCTATTTTTTCCGCACAAGCCATGATGACGTCACAGCGTCGCCTATCGTCGCGACACTACCCTATTTCCAGGCCTATAAAAGGCGCGTTTTGGCTCCTCCTTTCATCATCAATCATTACCCAATTCCTTTCTTTAGTCTTTCTAAAGGCTCTTTAAGCCTCTTTGAGGGTCGAGTGTGAGAATTAGTGCGAAATCATTGTAACGAGCATTTTTGGAGATCTTGGGAGCTTGTTTCGAAGAGGATCCATAGCGCAAGCGAGGAGTTCTCAACGGTCATTCTCCTAACTCTTACTTTGCTCATTTTTATGCTTAATAGATGTACATTTGGGAAATTTTGATCATGCATAACTAAATCCCATTTGTGGGTCTTGAAATGAAAGGTTATAGTTGATTATTATTCTTAATTGCCTATCTCTTGTCCAAATACTGATTATTTGTGTGGATGGTCTTAATGCTTTATATAATCTGGCCAATTGTATAATGATTAGATTCCTAATGGAAACTCGATGGAGAGAAGTTAGAATAGATCATAATCCACTCAACTTGGCTTAACTGCTCGTAGCGACAGCGAGAGTAGTTCGTTAGGCTTAGAGACCGAAAATGAATCAGGGCTAATTAATTAACGAATTTAATAGCGCAGGTTATTAATATGAGTTAATTACAATTAGGGGAAACCGAAAGGAGAACCTATGTGCTAAACGAAGATTCTAGGTTTATAATTAGTCGGGCATGAGATAGGACAATTAAAATAATTGATTAGCTATAATCTGATTTTCAAGACCCCGTCTCACATTCGATTCTTTCTCCACTTTTTATTTTGATTGATCACTTGAATTCGTTTATTGCTTTATTTCTTGATTTGCTTTAGCATCATGTTTTGGCTCCTAAATAATATTTGTTCTTAGTACTTTTAGTGCTCAATTTATTATCTTGCTTAATCACCATCATCCTCCCTGTGGATTCGATACTCGGTATACTTTACCGTTTTATTATTACTTGCGACCCGTGCACTTTGCGGTTATCAGTGATATAGGAGAAAGGGCTCGAAAGAGTGTATTCGGTGTTATAGGGCAAGCTGCCTAAGGCACCCTATAACAACAATAGGGTTATAGATTGCATTCATGAATTATTTATGTCGGAGTCGAGTCACAGAAATGTGCATAATGGTACTCGCTTAGCCTTCTAATGGTTCTTGGGAGCAAGACCAAATAGAAGTTAAATCTGATCCAATGCATTGAATATGCTTAAGTTGAATAATCTATGATTAGAGTTATTTGCCTTTGGGATGAAACTATATTGAACACCTCGTTTTATTTATCATTGTTTTATTTCTTTACTTATTTGTTTTGTTTATTTTTAAAAAAATCAATCATCAATTATTTCTTTGGTTACCTATTTTAAGCAATCTTTGAACAGTTTCTTCTTCAAATCCGAGTTTCCAATTTAGTCCTCGTGGGATCGATACCCTTGGAATACTTCTAAGGTTTTTATTACTACGTGCAACAGTGTATATACTTGCACTGAGGTTGGCTGAATTATTCTCATTTCATTATCTATCATCTTTACTAACATATTCATTTCAGCCTGACACTCCCCAGAAATCTTTGGACTTCTTTTGGCTATAGCAATACCAGTAATATCTATATGTCTAGCCGAATCAAGCATAGCCAATAGACCTTCAGAACACAGGAGAAATAAGTACGGGGATAAGGGATCCCTCTGCCTTAGTCCTCTCGAAGTCTTGATACTTCCAAACACCTCCCCATTCATTATAATAGAGAATGTTGGACTTGAAATACAATCCATAACCAATTGTATCCAATCTTCATGAAGTCTCAGTTTATTCATAATCTTCTGGATGTAAATCCATTCTACCCAATCGTACGCTTTACTCATATCTAATTTCAGAGCAGCGTACCCAATCTTTCCCCTGCGCTTCTTCTTTAAGAAATGTGACGTTTCATGTCCTAAAATCATATTATCAGATATAGATCTACCGGGAATAAAAGCCGACTGCCCTTCATCAATAATATCATTTAACACTAGACAAAGTCTGTTGGCAATGACTGTAGTGACAATCTTATAAGAGACGTTACAGAGACTAATGGGGCGATAGTCCGATACTAACCTTGCATTGGAGAGCTTTGGAATGAGTGCAATGTTTGTGTGGTTCCAGGCTTTGATCGAATCAGTCCAGTTAAGAATAGCCAGGCAGGCATTCACCACTGTTGGACCCACTGTATTCCAATATTTCTGATAGAAAATAGTAGGGAAACCATCCAGACCGGGAGCCTTGGTCAGATGAAAGTTCTTCACTACCCTTTCCACCTTCTCCCTTGGGAAAGGGGCCATCAAACGGTGGTTCATCTCAGAGGTAACTTTCCTTGGAATATGATCCAGGACTGCATTCAGGTTGTCCACCTTAGGATTCCTAGAACGAAAGATATCAGCAAAATATTGTTCAAAAACATCATGTACCTTTGCTGTCTCCGTATGCCAGACTCCTTGTGAATCCTCCACACCAAGAATACGATTCCGACTACGACGCATTGATGCCTTCTGATGGAACCATCTCGTGTTACGGTCCCCCCATTTCAACCAGTTTTCACGTGATCTTTGTCGCCAATATATCTCCTCTTCAAGGAGTACAACATCCAATCGATCTTCCAACTTATGGATTAACCCAAAATCAAGCGGCTGGGAACTGTTGTAGGCTTATTGGATCTGGTGTTTTAGCTTCTTAATATTCCCATGTAATAGCTTGTTTTTAGTAGCACCCCACTTCCCCAAAACTTCGGCACACTGGCTAAGACTATTTTGCATTCTGCAAGCGTCGATCCTTCCACGATCCCAAATCCCAACTCGATCAATAATATCCTTGCACTCTCGACTGTTCGTCCACCATTCCTCAAATTTGAAAGGTGTAATCGTTAGAATTTCCAATAAAACAGACTGGACCCAACCGCTTCGGTAGCCAAGGACGAGCCAGTGCCGAGTTTCCTCCCCTGAATTTTTCCGCCATTTCAGTAATCTTTTCCTTACCCTTACCAGATTGCATCGGATCATTGGATAAGGAATAGTGTGCCGGTTGTAAATTGGCCACTTGTTGTCGAGGGGGTACTTGGATCAGAATGGGAGATTGTGGCATCCTCAAATCCGGTTGAACTGACGAATCCCTTAGAGCTTCACACTCCATATCTGCGGCCGCCAGAATTTCTGACAGTAGGGGTGGGTTGATGACTTCTACATCCCTGACGATTCGTGAGTGATCCCTCGCCGGAGACCTAGCCAATAAGTCGGTCTTACCGCTGAACCGAAGCCACTCGCCATACCGAGGAGGTGAACTTGGTTCTTGCTCTGCTCTATAGAATGAATTACAGTCCTTCATAGGATAGCCAATAATTCCACAATGCCCACAAAATTCAGGCAACTTCTCAGATTATAGAGGAATCCAGCTTCCTGCTTCCGACCCATCGACATTAATCTTGATTCCACGCTGGAGAGGTCGAGTGATATCAATCTTGACCCAGATTCTAAGACTTGCGCCCCATAAATGGAACCAGTTCCTGCTATCCACTTCCTCGAAAATTCCAATAGCGTTTCCTAACCATTTCGCCATGGCATTGTTGTACCAATCCTGAAAGGTCATAAACATGAATGTAGAAAGCGGCTAACGAAAATTGGTAATCAGATGGTTTCTGTGATCTGATCGGGAATTCTAACACCAGGAGAAACTTATCAAAATGCCAGGGGCTTTGACGCATAATTCTCGTCCAAACTTCTTCCGTCATGAACCTGAAATGAAAGTATTCTTACCCATCAATTCAACTTGCAGTCCACGGTCCAGTTTCCAAGCGGCTTTAAAGGTCCTCCGAATGACCTCCGCTCCCAGGGAACGGTGAGAAAAAACCTTGCCCAATAAACAACACCCCAAAACATGTCCCGTACGTTCCACTGCGACTCGGTCTGCCACCACTGTGATTTCTTCTTCAGCCGTTGTAAGGCTAAGTCTATCCCATTCCTCAATCAAAGAATTAGGATCCATGGTAGCCGATAATAACACCACACACCACGGATAAAAGCAGTAGAGCAAGATAACTGAAGCTGGCTCGAAATACGATGGTAATCTCAGTCCCCCTGTCCTCCACTGATATAGCAGCCCGAAGGCTGAAAGATCTTTGGCCAAACCCGCTGGAGATTGAAACGGAAGATCCTTCCATAAAGGCGGACACCACATATAAGGAAAGAAAGATTTAATTGGTTTATTTGGTTAATTAAATTAAATTAATTAAATTGAAACCATAGTCAATACGAGGGATGTGCATTTAATATGATGAAAATGCACATAAGATTAGTTAGTTAATGGTTATTTAATAATTAATTAATTATATTTAATTTATAATTTAATTAATTATTAAATAATAACCAACTCCCCACATGGGGAGTGACTCCCCACATGGGGAGTGGTTAGATGTTGAATGGGGAGCTATTTTATAACTCCCCACAGGATGAAAAGAATTCATTGATTCTCCCTCACATCAATTAATCTTTCTGGATTAAGAAATTCTTGCCCAAGCCTCCATCGCTCATAGAATCATAGAGACCATTCTTCTTTGTGTTTTTTCGTGCATTCAAGAAAGCTGAGGTCCCACAATCCTCGTTCCTAAACCCAAAGAATAGCTGGGAAGTTCGTTTGGTGCTGTTCTGTCGAATTCTTCGTGGTCTTGGAGAATTCGTGATTACCACTATACAAGGGAGTGCATTATTGAAGACGATCTTTAACAAGTAAGTTCCCCTTCTTTAGATTAGATCTAATTTATACAAGGGAGTGCATTGAAGACGATCTTTAACAAGTAGGTTCCCCTTCTTTAGATATGGTAAAGAGAATGATTTTAGTATTTTTTTTTTCAAAACTTGGCGATATGACTATGATGACAGGTGGTAATATGGTCACAATAGATTTTTTGTGGCGATAAGGTCACAATTCAGTTTTCGTGGCGGTAGGGTCACATTTGGCGTTATGGCCAAGAAATAAAGTTCCAATAAAGCAAAGTTTAGGTCCACTCATAAATATTTGTGCTTGCATAACCAACCCTGGTAGGGGGAATTACATATTGAGTATTTTTAATACTCATTCTTTATTTATTTTATTCTTTTTAGGCAAGGTAAAAGTGTGTTAGGCGACTGACCAAGAGCACTTGGTAACGCCATGGTGGACGATGTTAGCATATTTTTACTTTTGCATATTAGTTTCCTTCATTTGAAATTTTTCTATGTAATTAATTATTCAATGATATATTTATTTGGTTGCATTTTGAGACTTCCAAATATTTTTATGTTTTATAAAGTTTTCTTGGGATCCAAAATAAATGTTTACCTTGTTCTAAAAAAAAAAATGTTTACCGAGAAATTATTAATCTATTTTATGGAAAATTGCAGTGGGTGGCAAATTGGACCAAATTAATAGCAAATATAGCACCATGTAAAAAAAATTGCAAATATAGCAAAATCTATCGGAGTCTATTTGATAGACTTCGATTATCAGAGTTTATCAGCGATAGACTCTGATGAATCAGAATCTATCAGTCTACTGATAGACTCCGATTATTCAGAGTCTATCAGTGTCTATCGCTGATAAACTCTGGTTAATCAAAATCTATCAGTGTCTATCAGTGACTATCACTGATAGACTTTGATTAATCGAAGTCTATCAACGATAAACATTGATATATTTTGAATAATCAGAGTCTATTAGTGATAGACACGGATAGAATCCGACAACAACTTTTTGGTCTTGTAGAATTAATTTTGCTATATTTGCAATTAGTTTGAAACTGTGCTATATTTGCTATTAATTTGGTCCAATTTGCCATCTATGCAACTGCCCCTATTTTATTCGCTTTAGACTTCTAGAAAATTATATAACTTCAAAGTTCTTTGATTTATTCAAGGCCATGACATGCATGTAGTAACGTCCCAAGTCAGTCTATGAGTTCTAAAAAGTCAGGGCATTACATTAAGAACCAAAATAAAATTTAAATATAGTTTCATTTAGAGAACTCCATTATCAAGAAATTGGATACACTACACTGAAACGTGATCTTTGAAAACCCAGCTTCGATTGCGAGAGCTTTGAATTCGTCTCGAGTTCGCTCCCTTCCCCCTGGATTCTGAGTCAACATAAGCACATCAATCTGGCTCATGTATTTCACTGCACTCGTGGTATTAGGTATGGTTGGAAGAACAAACTCCACTACGATAACCTTTCCATTGTTTGGGATTGCAACGTGACAATTCTTTAACAACTTCACGCAATACTCATCGCTCCAATCATGAAGAATCCACTGTAACCATTGAAAAAAAAAAGAATGTCAAAACTAAATTGGAAAATTATATGTGGACTAAATAATAAATCATACAAGTTACTCATACTCAAACTAATCATTCAACCTCAACCATGAAATTGCAACAAAATCAAATAACAAAGATTATCAAACTCATCAATCAAACCCTTTGAGTCCAAGCTAAAAAAATGCTAGAATCATTGAGGGAAAAAAAAAAGGACTTGCCTACATACAAGGAAAAAAACCCAATTAATTATTGGTATCGTTGGAAGTGCGACCAAAGTCCCACATTGACTAGATAAGGGGATGATCATGGGTATATAAGAGAGGACTAGAATCTCTATTGGTATGAGGCCTTTTAGGGTGAACCAAAAGCAAAGCCATGAGGGTTTGTGCCCAAGGAGGACAATATCATACCATTGTGAAGATATGCGATTATTCAAAAAAAAAAAAAAATTACAAGATCTCAAATTTGTAAAACTATTGTCCCCTCTTATTTATATAAATAATAAATAATTTATATATTGACTTCCTTAATCAAATTCAATATATATATATATATCATTTTATTTGAATTTTTATACAATTTTTTTTTTTTTAAAAAAAAGCTATGTGATAGGTTTAAAAAATATTATCAAATACATGTATTTCTCAAAAAATAAAAATAATAAAATCAAGCTTAAGAAAAGAAACAAATCATAGCAAGGTCACGAGCATAAAACTAACCTTCATGAAAATAGCATCTCCTTCCGGTACCCTCTCAAACATATCCCCTCCTACATGTTCTACACCTGTAACATTTTCAAATTAATCAATTCATTATAACTTTAAAAAAAAAAAAAAAACATATTGTGCCAAAGTCAACCTAGCGTAATTGATATGTACCCTCGAAAATTATAAGATCTATTTATGATATTTTCTAAAATTAGAAGGTTTAATTTTCCACTCAAAATAAAAAAAAATCCACCCCCATGTACAAATGAAATTTATAAGCCTAATTTTTAAAACTAATAAAAAAATGAAAACGTGTTTAACCAATGTGACCTACAAAACCTATATATCATTGAACAAAATATCACTGGACCCTTTCTTCTTTTCACTCGACAATAGTATTTTGGACTTGGACTCACTTTTTTTTTTTTTTACAACAAAGATTCTTCATTAAACAGAAGGAACCCCCCAGGGGATACAAAGAGAGAGCGCTCATGGCGCATCAACCTGATTATCCACGCAGGATAATTTGACAACCACTCCTTTCTAGAAGAACGTTTACCCACCTGAGCCAATTCATGAGCTAGCTTATTAAATTGACGATTTACATGATGAAGAGAAACCCTATTAAAAGAGCCCTGAAGACCTCTAATATCCCACAGGATCGAAGAAATACTTGAGTCACATTGATCTACACCCCGAAGGGCCAAGACCAAAGAAAGGGAATCAAACATCACGGAAACACTAGCCACTCCCAGCCTAAGAGCAAACCGAAGACCATCAAGCATAGCAACTGAATCAGCACACAAATGTGAGAGACATCCTTGGGATGGGGAAGACAACACCGCCTTTAGATCACCCTGATTATTACGAAGTACTACTCCAATACATGTCGTGTTATTGAGGTCATCGAAAGCCGCATCACTATGCATAATAGTCGCCTCCGCTTCCTCAACAAGAGTAGGAGAAACAACCCCAGCCATGAGATCAATAACCCCGACCCCATTACCCCTTCGACACTCGTCTAAGTAACCATGAATCCAAACACACTTGTCACAAATACCAGGAACAGGTCGATTATGAATAGCATGATTCCTATCATTCCAAATCGCCCAAGCACCAATGCTAATCAAATCCAACGCATCCTCATATCGAGCACTAAAAGAAAGCCACCTATCTTTGATATCCATATTAATATGGGGAATTTTGAAATCACTAGAGGACAGAACTTCCCATATTTGTCTTACACGCTGACACATGAACAGAGCATGATCAGTAGTTTCTGGACCCTCCTGACAACTAGGACAAATCCCATCCACCGGTACATGGTGACGCCACAGATTAGTCATCGTAGGAATAGAATTATGGAATGAGTTCGAGACAAAGTGTTTAACCTTGTTTGGAATTCTTAACTTCCATAGTTTCTTCCACCAACTGCTCACCACATCTGGAGACGAAGAAACTGATACCTGTTGCTGCAATATGCTATGTTTGTACCCACTTTTGACCGTATATTTTCCTTTCCTATCATAGTGCCAAATCCACATATCCGGAGCCGATCTACTAATAGGTAAGCAAGTAATCAAACGAACATCCTCATCACATAGAAAAAGATTGAGCTTCTGAACATCCCACTGATATGAAGGGGTAATAAACTTCGCCACTCTCATATCTTCATTGGCCTGAACTTTGACCATCAATACCTTAAAATTAATCGGGTGAGGGATCCACGGATCCTTGAAAATAGTCTGGCCATTCCCTAAGTTCCGTTGTAATCCCCCTTTCAATAGATCCATTCCCCATATAAAACCCTTCCAAAAATAGGAAGAAGAAGACCTTACTAATGCATCAAAAACAGATGACGAGGGAAAGTACCTTCCTTTGAGAATCTGAGAAAGAGTTGAGGATGGATTACTGATAAGGGTAAAAAATATACCTATTTTACCCTTATATTTAGCTCATTTCTTGGCCAAATGTTGTATGTTGTGATCAATTTACTGTTCCCGAGCTCAAAATATGCTTACTTTGATAAGTTCGGGTGTTGAGAATCACTTTTGTCAAATTTAACTTATTTGTGCTTAAAAAGACTTGATTTTAAGAGAATTTGACTTAGTTTGTTGCTGTGTAGAAAAACAGAGGAAAAGCTGGAATTCCACAGAAATGCGACTGCATTTCTGGGAAGGCAAAAATGAAATGCGACCGCATTTCTGGAAAAATCTGAAGTCGTTCCGAGTCATCCGCAGGTCGTTGTTGACGAGTCTTCTTCACACCTAACTGGCTGTTTTGACCCCGAAACTGACTGGGCAACCTTCCAGCACCTATTTCGCAGCTCCTCAACCATTTTCTACACTATATAAGCTCGAGATTCGAAGTCAAATTGAAGCAGAACTCACTTGGAAGAAAAGGGTGGTGACAGAACCCTGGCTCGACGACAATGATTAGGGATGCCCGAGGTCCTTCTTAGATGACTAAATTCTAACCTGAGTTCGACATCAAACCTTGTGGTTTGTAGAGAGTTTCACCCATTCCTACCTTGTAAAAGTGAGAGAGTGGAGTGTCTTAGCGAACTCTAGAAGGATTGAGTAAATAGAAAAACCCATAATATTTAGCTATCTCCTTTATTTCCAGCTCTTGAATCTTTTCATTATTCTGTATTATTTACATTCTTATTTCAATGGAAATGTGTTCATTTGCTTTTTATCCCATCATGAGTAGCTAAATCCCGTTGAGGGGTTCAATGTGGTGAATTCCCTTAGGGTTTAATGGCTTGAAAGTGCTTTATTTGCTTAAGTTGTGTTCAATGCATGTCATTCTTTATTGATTATCACTCTAATCTTACTGAGTTTAATTTGATCACTTAGACTTTGCATGCTATGTGAGTTTGATCTCGAAAGGGACAAACGATATCGATTCTCATAAACGTGATATAGGAGAAAAAGCTCGAAAGAGATTGTTCGGCGGTATAGGGCAAGCTGCCTAAGGCACCCTATATCGACTATAGGGTTATAGGTTGCATTCGTGAATTATCTATGTCGGAGTCGAGTCACAGAAATGTGCATAACGGTACTCGCTTGGCCTTCTAATGGTTTTTGGGAACAAGGGCCAAATAGGAGTTAAATCTGACCCAATGCATTGAATACACTTAAGTTAAATATTGCATGACTATGGTTATTACCCTAGGGATGAATCCATGTTGAATACCTCGTTTTATCTTATTGTTATTCTTTTAGTTATTTGCATGTTTTATTTATCTTTCAAAAACCCAATCAATCAACTTATTTTCTTTGGTTACCTTTTCGAAAGCAATCATTTGAGCAATTTCTTCATCAAATCTGAATTTCCAGTTTAGTCCTCGTGGGATCGATACCATTGGAATACTTCTAAGGTTTTTTATTACTACATGCGGCAGTGTATACTTGCACTAAGTGTTAGCTGAATTATTCTTTATTATTATTATTCATCTTATCTCACATCCATCTATTCAGCTGACGACGCACCAATTACCCATCACCCGCCATGCTTGCATAGCCAACATAGCTTTGTTAAAATGCTCTAGGTCTCTGAAATTCAATCCACCTACTTCTTTTGGCTTGCACAAATCCTCCCATTTCAACCAATGCATTCTCCGCTTGTCACTTGTTGAGCCCCACCAGAATTTAGCACATAGGGATGAAATTTTAGTGAGGATACACTTTGGGATTCTAAAGCATCCCATTGCATATGTAGGAATAGCTTGGATAATGCATTTAACTAGGACCTCATTCCCTCCTCTTGAGAAAAAATTCCCTTTCCAACCTTGAAGAACCGCCCCACACTTTATCCACCAAGAACTAAAAGTCTTTACTTTTCCCCCTGCAAAAGGACGACGACAACCCTAGATATGAACCAAAAGAATCAATCATCTGCATCCCCATCATGGAACTAAGATAGGATCTCGTCTCATTTGGAACATTCTTGGAGAAATAAATCATAGATTTGTGATTGTTGATACACTGCCCCGACGCTTTTTCATAGGCCAATATTATAGCCTTAAAGGAGCCAAATTCCTCTGCCGAAGCCTTCAAAAAGATCAAGCTGTCGTCTGCAAAAAAATAAATGTGTAATATTTGGGCAGGATCGCGCTAATGAGACACCTGAAAGCGATCTTGATCTAGCAGAAGCCATTATAGCGAAAAGACCTTCAGTACATAACAGGAACAGATAAGGAGACAGAGGGTCCCCTTGCCTCAGACCTCTAGAAGGTATCACATTGCCAACTGCCTCCCCATTAATACGAATTGAAAAGGAGGCAGAGGAAATACATTCCATTACTAAGTTAATCAACTCCAATAGAAAACCCAGCTTTTCTAGAACCTTCCTGAGATATGACCATTCCACCCTATCATAGGCTTTGCTCATATCAAGCTTAAGAGCAGCATAGCCCACTTTACCTTTCCGTTTATGTTGGAGGAAATGTAAAGTCTCATGGCCAATAATCATATTGTCAGTTATAGATCGACCAGGGATAAAAGCAGATTGGCATTCATCAACAATGTCATTCAAGACTAGCTTCAATCTATTCGCTATGACTTTAGTAATGATCTTATATGAGACAATGCATAGGCTAATGGGACGATAATCAGAAACTAACCTTGGTTGCCGACACTTCAGAATTAGTGCAATTTGGTGTGATTCCACGGACGAACTGATCCCCTTTGATTCAGGATATCCAGACAATGAGCTACCGTCCTGTGGCCAACAATATCCCAATATTTCTGATAAAACAGAGCCAGGATCCATTAGGCCCAGGAGCTTTCGTTGGAGGAAAGCTCTTAATAGCCACTTCCACCTCCTCCCTGGTATACCTTTCCATTAAACGACGATTCATCTCGGGAGATACCTTCGTAGGAATATGACAGAGCACTCTTTCCAGATCCGAAGGGTCAAGATGACTAGAAGTGAATAGTTCTCCAAAGTAGCTTTCAAACATCCCTTTAACTATAGAGGGATCCGATTGCCAACAACCATGATCGTCCAGAACCCCATGGATTCGGTTTTTCCTCCTTCGCATCGAAGCTTTCTGATGGAACCATTTCGTATTGCGATCTCCCCACTTAAGCCAATTTTCACGAGATCTTTGTTTCCAATATATCTCTTCTTCCAACAGTAATGAGTCTAACCTTCCTTCTAAGTGATGAATGACCCCAAAATCGAGTGGTCGAGGGCCTTTATAGGCCACACGAATTTGATCTCTAATCTTCTTAATATTGTCACGCAGGAGCTTGTTCTGACGAAAGCCCCATCCACCCAGCGCCACAGCACACTGATGAAGGTTAACATGCAAAGATGGATCCTCCAATGTGCCTCTGTCCCACACTCCTGACTAAAGAATAATCTTCTAACAATCCTCCAATCTAGTCCACCATTCCTCGAATCTGAAAGCCTTGTAACCCTTACTTCTTACTGGAGTCTGGGTCACCTCCTCCAAACTCAATTGAATTGGACGATGATCCAACTTTGCCCAGTTTAAGTGCTTCACCTGGTAATTCTCAAAAAGGGAACAAAAATTAGCATTGGCTAAAAACCGATCTAGCCTCAGAATGACTTGAGCTCCCATATCTTTACGGTTACACCATGTGAAAACATCGCCAGTGAACCCCATATCACAAAGATGACAATCATCAAGAACATCCCTGAAACCAAAAATTTGACTACTGTATCTCTCCGGACCACCAAACTTTTCTTCCTGCCATAATATTTCATTGATATCCCCCCCTATGACCCAGGCGGAGTCATTGAAGTTATGTAATCGTCTAATGAGCTCTCAAGTATAATGACGTTGAGAGGATTCGGGATGCCCATAAAGGCCAGTAAATCTCCAAGTTTTATCATTCCAACTAATTTCAGCACCCACATGATATCTAGAATAATTCTGAATTTGCACATCAATAGAATCTTTCCAAAACAGACACAAACCCCCACTCAAACCAACACGGTCAACCACAAAACAACCATAATAATTCAAACGAGCTTTTAATTTATTCAAAGTAAAAGAGGAGCATTTGGTTTAAAAAAGAAAACATAGGTGCGGATTTAATTGCATGCCCATGGGCTCCCCAACCCACGAACATTCCAGCATATGATTTTCATGGATCCTGGCGAGGTTGCTCATCAGACCCCGCCTTCTTATTGTCATCTTCCTCAACCTTGATGCGTTTGATGTTCTCCGAAGAAAGTAAAACTGGTCCATTCTTGCGCTTGTTAAACTCCTCCAGACCTCGAACGCTCATACCCAACGGAACAAATCCTGCTCGAGCACGTTTCTTCCATGTGATACCTCCTCCTTTAGCCGCGGATAATGGAAGATGCTGATCCACGGACTGGGCTACCAAAGTTTTTCTTCCCGTTTCCACAATCTTCCCACTGCCAAACAGAGCTTGCATAGCCGGTCTCTTATCATGGTCCTCCACCACCAGTGCTTCTTTGGGCTCCTTGGTGATCTGCGGCCCACTCTCTAGTTCCACTCCCCCACCTTGGGCCTTCTCCACTAGCCTATGGACCTTCACAATCAGGCTGTTGCTATCAAATTGATATTGAGATGAAAGAGAAGTCTTCTAAAGAAAATCTATTAAATGCTCAGACAGACGTTTATTTGCATAAGCTAATTCTCTCTCTTCATCAATTCGATCCATTTCTTTCTCTCTCTCTGCAACGTTCGACAACGGCGTAGATATGGGAGGTTCCACCGTAACGCTCGGATGCAGTAAAGTCACCAGTAAAAGCTTTGCCACCACCAATGGAGAACCTCGGTCGGAACATTCCGGCTGGCAAGGTGATGCAAATGCTGGGAGGCAACCACGAAATCTCATAGCCATCTCGGACACTTTCTCCTTACCTCTGTTCGAGAACACTGATCCTCCAGCCAAAGTATAATGAACTGGGCTCAACTTAATCCCTTTGCCCCTGTTACTCAGAATTCCCAGAGCTTTAAACCTTGACTCGTCCCCTCCTTGTCGACCCGCTGGAACGGGGATTGCCTCCATCTCCACATCTCTCGAATTCTGAATCGTGAGAGCTTGGGTCGCAGAGCCCCTCCGATCTGGTTCACCCATTCCAATCTCTGCCGGCGAGTTACTGGACAGCGCCCTTCCCCTTAAAACGTAACCACTCACCATACTGAACAGGGGCATTAGATTTATTCTCTGACCGGAATAATTGACTGCAATCTCTCACTAAATGATCAATAATCCCACAAAAAGTGCAGAATTCAGGCAGTTTTTCTTAACTAATAGGGACCCAAACTTCGTTCATCGAACCTTCAGAATTAATTTTGATACCTCTTCGAAGAGGGCGATGAACATTTATCCGAATCCAAAGACGTAAACTCGCTCCCCAGAAGTGAAACCCATTTCTGGCATCTACCTCCTCGAAGATTTCGATTGCATTTCCAATTTTCTCTACCATCTCTTGATTAAACCAGTCCAAAGGAAGGTCATAAACGTGCACCCAGAAAGCTACATAGCCGAAAATATAATCCGACGACTTGAGCGATCGAATGGGAACCTCCAAAATCAAGAGGAACTTCTCGAACAACCACGAGCCATGACGAATAATTCGCCACCGATCTTCCTCGTTCGCAAATCTGAATAGGAATAAATTCTTACCCAACAAATCCACTTGCATTCCTCGATCAACTCTCCAAGCGGCAGTGAAGGTTTTTCCCATCACCTCCGCTGCCAAAGAGCGATTCGATAACAATTTCCCGAGTAGACAGCAACCAAGTAACTGTCTCGTTCTATCAGTTGCCAAGCTGTCAGCATCCACAGAGATTTCTTCCTCCTCGGAGGTCAAACTCAATCGGGACCAGTCGACAACCAGAGAAAGAGGATCCATGGAAACAAAAGAAAACACAAGATACCAAGAAGAAAAACAGTAGATTAAAAGATCCGAAGATACCTCCAAGGCAGATAGGGTGCTCCAGATGGCTCGACTCCACTGATATAGCAGCTTGAAAGCTGATAATGCTCCGATCGAATCAACCTGATTCTGAAACGGAAGAATGTTATGGCGAGACAGCCGTTCCATCGACAGGAGGGCTGAAAATCTGCCGAAAAATCACTATTTAACACCAGAGATCCACGGGTAACCGCCCTTCACCAAAGATCTGTTGGAAGATACCACTCACTGGAAATCACTCCATTTAGAGAGATAATTATCAAAATCTGCTTTTTACAGACTATTGGAGCTCAAATGATCGGACTTGAACTCATTTACACGAGTATAAAAGGGAAGACATAGACATATAGGGCTCGTTTGATAACGTTCCCGTTTCCTGTTTCTTGTTCCCGTTTCTCCTTTTTTAAGAAACAGACTTGTTTGATAACTCATCCCTGTTTCTTGTTTCTAAATTTCTAGAAACGTTTCTAAAAAAGAGGCCAAATTTGAGAAACAACAAAAAGTTGTTTCTCAAATTCTGTTTCTATTTTTTTTTCTATCTTTCATGCATGTATCCATCTCTCCCTCCCATTCCTACACCAATCTCTTCTCTTCCTCTATTTTTTTAACCACTTCCTCGCCTTTTTTTTTTAATCTTTTTCTGTTATTTCGTTCTCTTTCCTTTTTTTATTTTTTTTCTTTTTTCGTTATTTCGTTCTCTTTCATTTTTTTTATTATTTATGTTATTTCTTTCCTTTTTTCCTTTTATTATCATCTCCACGATCTCAGACTATCGGCCACCATCGTTGACATCCGACTATCGATTGTCGTCGACCAGTCGCCACTGCTAACCTCCGACTATTCGCTGTCGCCAACCGACTGCCTCTGTCGACCTTCGACTACCGACGTCGCCGACCTCCCCCGATCGACCGCCACAGTCGACCTCGAACTACCGGCCGTCGCCGACTTTCGTCGACCTTCGAATACTGGCCGCAGTCGACCGCTACCGTCGACCGCCGACGACCGGTCACTGTCGACCTCCACAGATCGACCACTACCATCAACCTTCGACTATGGGCCGCCGTCGACCTCCACCGACCGATCGCCACAGTCCACCTTCTACTACCAGTCGTCGAAGACCTCCGTCGACCGGCCAAAATCGTCGACCTCCGACTACCGGTTGCGGCCAACCGCCACCGTCAACCTTCGACTACTGGCCTCCGCCGACAGGCCGTCAACCTTTGACGACCGACCGTAGTCGACCTCTGCCGACCAACCGCCACCGTCCACCACCGACTACCTGTCGCGGCCGACCGCAATTGTCGACCTCCGACAACTAGCCGCCGTTGACCTCCGCTGACCGATCGCAACCGTCGTCTCTAACCTCTGTCGACCTCTGATAACCAGTCGCGGTCGACTGCTACCATTGAGCTTCGACTACCAGCGCCGTCGACTAGCCACAATCGTCGACCTCCGATTATCGGCCACCGTCGACCCCTACTGACCAACCTCCGCCGACTGATCGCTACCGTCGACCTCAGACTACCGAGTGCCGCCGACCAGCCACTATCGTCGACCTCTGACTACCAGCAGCCGCCGACCTTCGTCGAACGACTGCCACCGTCGACCTCTTATTACCGTCGACCAACCACCACCAACCAACCGTCGTCGTCGACCTCCGACTACCGACCAACACTAAGCTCCGCCAACCGACTGCCACAGTCGACCTACGATAACCGGCCTCTATCGACCCCCGCTGACCAGCCTCTGCCGACCGACCGCTACCGTCGACCTCCGACTACTTGGCACTGTCGACCAACCACCATCGTTGACCTTCGGCTACCGGGCGCCGTCGACCCCTGCTGACCGCCTCCGTCGATTGACCACTACCGTCGACCTCAGACTATCGGACGCCGTCGACCTCTGACTACCGGCAGCCGCCGACCTCCACCGAACGACCGCCACCGTCGACCTTTGACTACCGGCCACCACCGTCGACCTCTGACTACCGGCCGCCACCGTCGACCTCTGACTACCGGCAGACTGCCACCATCCATCTCAGACTACTGTCAACCTCCGACTACTGGGCGCGGCCGACCAGCCACTACCGTCGACCTCTGACTACCGGGCGCCTTCAACCTCTACTGACCGAACGCCACCGACCTTTGCTGACCGACCGTCACTATCGACCTCCGACTACTGGGCGCCGCCGATCTTCGCCAACCTCTGACTATCGGTCGTCGTCAACCTCCGCTGATCTGCCTTCGCCGACTGACCGCCACCCACCTCCGTCGACCAGCTGCTACAGTTGACCTTTGACTACCAGATGCCACCGTCGACCTCCGACTACCGGCCGCCACTATCGTCGTCGATTGAAACTTTTTGCTTTTTTTCTTATTTTCGACGACCGTCGCCACCCACCGACGACTTTTCCAGCATTCTTCATTGACTGTCAGCATTCGTCCAGTGGTCGGAGGTCGATAGCGATGGCCGATGATCAACGACGGCGGGTGATCGATAACAATGGTGGTAGTGATGAGGAAGAAAGAAGGAGAAATAAAAAAACAATCGTTGAAAATTAATATATTTTTATATTATATGTACTAAATTTTATTTTAACTAAAAAAACAAGAAACAAGAACCGGTTATCAAACACATTTGTGTTTCTGTTTCTTTTTTCAGAGAAACAAGGAACATAAATAGTTATCAAACATGTTTCTGTTTCTAGTTCTTAAAAAACAAGAAACACAAGAAACAAGAAACAAGAAACGAAAAACGAGAAACGAGAAACGAGAAACAGGAAACGAGAGTGTTATCAAACGGGCCCATAGTAACCTTAAAGGTATTAAATTCAAATATTCTCTTTTTCTCTAAACTGTAATATATTCCAACGAAAAACCTAAATAACAGGAGTTTTTTTCTTAAACAAAAAAAATTAAACCTGGCTTGTCAAAAGTACATTCATTTTATTCAAATAAAAATGTCACGAATTCCTTTACTTCCTCCTTATAAGAACTTATGATGTTAGACGACTTTTGTTACTTCATCACTAATGAAAAAGAAGTCTATTAAACTTGGATTAAAAAAAACGACGACAATACCTTGATAGGATGGGGCATGGTGGATGACATGAGGCAAGTCGAAGTTGATGCCCTTAATGGAAGGGTATGCAGAAGTAATGATTTGAAGGGTGACTCCAAGGCCACCACCAACATCAACCAATTGCTTGAGGTTTGCAAAGCCCTTGTAGGACTCAACAATCTTGTTTACAATCATGGTCGTATAATTCACCATTGCAGTGTTGAAAACTTGGTTGAATCTTGGATCCAGGCTAGGGTATTCAAAGGCATGCGCTCCCCCGTGAGCCCTGTTGAACGGAATTCCTCCCTCCACAACTGCATTCTTCAGCTCATACCTACAAGTTTTATTTCCATTTTAATTTCCACTTTGATAATATAATCAATCTTACTACCAAGTCCTAAAGTAAAAATATGAATTATCTACTAATTCGGTTCAAACAAAAAATTTTCAAATAGTTATCAAATAGGACTGTAGTTCTTAAAAACAAAAACACTAATTAGTTTGGCTAAGTGTTCAAGTAGGACCACTGTTCTTAAAAACTTATTTTCCTTTTTTTGAAATTTGGCTAAGTGTTCAAGTGTTTTTGAACTTATTTTCTATCCGATAGGGCTTGTTAATTTTATAGCTTTGAAAATCGTGCTTGTTTCCTCACAATTCTTTACCTTGATTTCATCTCTCTAAAAAAACACTGGAACACCTAGCCAAATTTTAAAAAACAAAAATACGATTTTAAGAACTACAAACCTGTTTGATAACCATTTGATTTTTTGTTTTTAGTATCAGACCTCGTTTCATCATTTCAATTTCTGGTTTTCGTTTTCTGTTTTTTACAAACAAAAACCATATATGGTTGAGAATTGGTTTTTTTTTTCGGTTTTTTTTTTTTGTTTGGTAGTTGTTTTCAATTTTTAAAAAAATTAGAAAGATAAAAATATGTTTTAGAGAGGGAGAGAAAATGTTTGTAGACATTGAAATAAAAATTTAGAGAGAGAAATATGCTAGTGAGAGAATATTTGTTAGACTCCATAAAAAATATTAGTTAGAGAAAAAAGAAAAAAAAATTGGCGAGGAAGAGATAAATTTTACGAAGAAAAAGTTAAATAAAAATTTATTAGAGAGATAGTAAAGTTAAGATTAAAAGATATTGCGGAGAAACAATGATAAATTAGGAAAATAAAGAAAATTCATACTGAGAGAAAATTTAGGAAGAATTTTTTTTTTCAAATGAAAAGTTATTGAGAAATTTTAGAAATAGATAAGTTAGAGAGAGAAAAGTTTTGACAGAGAAAGTTTTAGTGAAAATGAAATTACTTGATTTTTAGAGAGAGATTTGAGAGATATGTCAAAAGATAAATAAAAATAAAAGTTAAATAAAGATAAACATTTTAGAGGGAGAGAAAAAAAAGTTGGGTAAAAATTTTAGAGAGAGAGAAATATAAACTTTTTTAAAAGATAAATAAAAAATTATATTGAAATAAAAATTTTAAGAGAGATTTTGTAGAAAGAGAAATTTAGAGAGAGAAGAAAAAGTAAGAAAAATGTATTTGTTGGATATAGATATGTCAAAGAGAAAATTAGTGAGCCTTAGAAGACAAATGGGTTTTTGAAAAACTTTTTCAAAACTATTCTTTTTTTGGTTTTTAAACTTTGCTTTTAATTTTAAAAACGTTTTCAAAAAATAGAAACCAAAATTGATCGTTATCAAACAACTTTGTTTCTTAAAAACAAAAAACAAAAAACAGAAAACGAAGACTCCATTTGATAACCATTTCGTTTTTGGTTTTTTGTTTGTGAAAATTAAGCTTATAAACATTATTTTACCCACAAGTTTGTTGTTTGTTATCTACATCATTTTCCTTGTTTTCAAACACTAAGCCAAATTTTGAAAAAAAAAATAGTTTTCAAAAACTTGTTTTTGTTTTTGGAATTTGACTAGGAACTCCAATGTCTCCTTAACAAAAATGATAACTATTGTAAAAAGATTGAGAGAAAACAAACACAATTTTCAAAAACCAAAAACAAAAAACGAAATGGTTATCAAACGGGACCGAAATGATTATTGGTTATCAAAGACCCCTCAAGGATTAATTTGTAATTTAACCATTTATATTTACTCCATTTTCATGGTATATATTTATATATGGAATGATTCCATACCTATGGTAACTATCCACTTAGGAAATTAAATGTAAATCAATTATATAATTTTAAATAGTAACTTATTAGAGAAGTTAGCTGTACATTCAATGCAAACTCTTTTTTCATGGACAAAATCCATTGACTATATAGGGAGGAAAATTCAGCAAACGGGTCTTAATAAAGGAGTGACCTAGTGTAGATGCCAAAGTGTGCCTAACGCAACGATAATTGATATATATCTTCGATCAACAAGTTAGAGGTTTGAATTGCTATTTCAAACATGGTTGATTTTTTCAAAAAAAAAAAAAAAATGGATGAAGGTTTTGGCTTTTGAACATTCTAAACGTGTTCTAAATCTAGGGGTGTTCATAAAAGTTGTCAAAACCGAACCGATCGATCAAAACCAACCGAACCGACGTCGGTCGATCGGTTTAGAGAATAAGTCGGTCGGAGAAATTTTTTGAAAAAACCCCGACTGACCGAATATATACCCATAAGGCTGATTTTTTTTGTTTTGAATATTTTCCCTCTAATCCTCATTAAAGCTTGTTGATAACATTAATGACAGCATTAATGAGAGGCTCATGGTTTTTCAAAACCACTAAGGGGCCGTTTGGCCCACGGGTTTGGAATGGGTTGGAATGGATTGGAAAGGGATGCCCATGTTTGGTTGGCCGGGAATGGTGTGGGTTTGGAATGAAATGGTGGGCATGTGAGTTCCAATGCATTCCCACATTTTGGTGGGTCCCACTATTTCTCTCTCCATTTTTGTTCATAATTTTGATGGGACCCACCATTTCTTTTTCTATTTTAACCACATTTTGGTGGGTCACACTATTTCTCTTCCAATTTTTCTTCATAATTTTGATGGGACCCACCATTTCTTTTTCTATTTTCCTTATAATTTTGGTGGATCCCACTATTTCTCTCTCCATTAATTCCAACTCAAATCCAATGCACCAAACACAGGCATGGGAATCATGATTCCAGCAAAATATTCCCATGGGCATCAGATTTCATTTCATTCCATTCCAAACCCATTCAATTCTGGCGCACCAAACGGCCCCTAATGGTTTTAACATAAAGAAATAATTTTTTTCATCTCTTTCTTCTCTCTTTCATTTCCCATGCATTTACTTTCACGTTCTCTAATATCTGACTTGACTTCTCCTCTCCCCTCTCTCCTCTTCTCTTTCACTTCTTCTTCCTCATTCTATCATCTTTCTCCTTCCACCGTGCCTCTTCTCCATTATTTTCTTTCTTATTTTCTCTCTTTTCTTCTCAATTTCTTCTCTCTTCTCTTTTTTTTTTCTTTCTTTTCTTCTCTTTTATTCAAGTAGGTTGTTTCTAAAATTTCAAAAGCATCTTATCGATCTTTGGATTTACAAATGTGTCTAAACTCGGTCGATCGGTTTTCTAGCTTTGTCAGTCAGGGTCGATTTTTTCACAAAAAAAAAAACGACCAATTGGTCGGTCGATGAGCTCAAAGAAGCTAAAACCGACCTAAACCAACCAATTTCATATTATATATAAAAAAAAAAGTTAAAATAAAGAAAAAAAAGAAAGAAAGAAAAAGCAAAACTACACCTTCATGTGAGTCCTGGGTGTTGTCATACATGTAATGATTATTTATATATCATAGGTAATGATTACTTATTTTAAGAAAAAAAAAATTATTTTATTTTTTAAAATTTTCTCTTCACCTCCTTCACAAAAAATTATTAGGTGCTCCGGTGCAATGAGACTCCCTCTTTAAAACCGTCGAATGTAAATCTTTCAATTTGTCTGCTCCCTATAACCGTTTGATACCAAATTGTGGAATTTTTACTATTTCTCTCTCTTATATCCGACAGTATAGAACTACCAGTCTCATTGCTTCAGGAGCATCTAAAAATTTCTCCAACTTCACACGTTTCTTTCTTCTTCTCTCACTCATTGCATCACCCCTATCTACTAGCAAGAAAATAATTGACTTTTAAAAGAAAAGATAGAAAAGAAAAAGAAAGCAAACCAGCTATCGAGAAAGACTTTATCTTGAGTCAACGATGCAAACGGACCCAAAGACACTCCATGTTCATTACGAACATAATACTTAGAAACTGGCGTGAGGCTATAGAGTCTCTCCAAATTCCCATGTTGGTCAGTGGCCACAGAGCAGCCCACCACCGAGTGGCTGGCCAAAAGCCTTAAGATCCGATCAACCATCGACGCCGCATCGGGGTTCTTAGTGGTTATCTGAGCGACTATCTTTGCCGGAGAGAGCTCGGCCCCATGGCCGGCCTTGGCCAAGATCTCAAATACACCAAGCTCGCAGGCAGCTTTGAGAGTCATGGGCAGCGCTGATGAGGTAGCCAGTTGCATAGCGTAAGCCAAGTGTTGATTTTGTTCTTGGTCGGTCTCAATGGAAGAGATGGTTTTTTCTGCTGTGGAAACCATATTGTTTTCGTTGGAAACTTTGTGGTTTGAATTGGAGAAGACAAATGGAAGATGATTTAAGGAATCGATAATTTTGTGTATTGTTATAAAGGAAGATTATTTACATGTGGGCAAGTGGGTAATTTGAGTTACCTAGAGACCAATAATATGTTGGCATCTGTTAGTTGAATTTGATTAATATTATTTATTTCTTTAATTGTTTTACCTATTTGATATTGAAGGATCTGTTTGATAACGTTCTCGTTTCTCGTTTTTTGTTTACTAATTCTTGTTTTTTAAAAACTAGAAACAAAAACATGTTTGATAACTATTTCTGTTTCTTGTTTCTCTAAAAAAAAAACAGAAACAAAAATGTGTTTGATAACTGGTTCTTGTTTCTTATTTTTTAGTTGATATAAAATTTAGTAAACATAATATAAAAAAATATACAACATACATTAAAATAAATATACAATTATTATATAGAGCTTATAGTATTATTTAGCCCCAACACAAAATATATATATATAAACAAATTATATCCTTCAAATGTTGTTCAAATTTGATTTGCAATTTCATCTCTCATTCTAACCAATGTATTTTTAGCGATGTTCGTTTACACAAGTTAGTTCAATTAGATCAATTTGTTATTTACAAACGTTGTAAATTTTCAACGATCATTAATTTATTGCACAACATGTTATTCATATATATTTTTTTCTGTGTTTGTGGTATTGAGACATCTATTTAAAGTTAGACAATCGAGTTTATATACTCACATTTCTTGAATTGAATACTAATTTTTTTTTCTTTAAAAATGCATGTATTTTTAATTAGCCAAGGATCCCAACACGTAAGATCAGAAATATCGAAGGAAAAATATATTTTTTTTTACAATTAATGGCAAACGTGAAATATCTTATTAATTATTTTATTTAATAAATAAATTAACATCCTACCAAAATTAACGAAAAATAATAGAGATTTAAATAGAAAATAATATAACTAAAAGCTTACTAATGATAAGAGGGAAAAAAAGATTAAAAAGAGAAAGATAAAGTAATAACGGAAAAGAGAAACAAAGATTTAAAAAAAAAGAAGAAGATAAAGAAATAACGGAAAAGAGAAAAAATGGAAAAAAAAAAAAAGATAAGGAAGTGGTATAAAAAATAGAGAGAGAAATGAGGAAAGGAAGAGAAGAGAAGAGGCGAGACGAGAGAGATGGTTACATGCATGAAATATGGAAAAAAGAAACAGAAACATAATTTGTTGTAGTTTCTCAAATTTTGCCTTTTTGAAAAATGAGAAACAAAAACAAGAAACATGAACATTATCAAACGAGTCTGAAATGTCTCTAATATATCATCGTTAACAATTGAAAACATAGAAAGGTTATTAGAAGATTTTGGCATGCACAATATGCCTGACAAGTCTAAATTGTTATATGTATGCATGTGAAAAAAAACTAAAGACTATTTCATCTTGGACCCAATAATTTAGAGGTGTATTAGATATAGTTAGTTATAGTCAAATTTGTTACTAAAACAGAATATATAGTTGATATTTTAAACTAGTTGGTTATATTGCTGTTATATTAGCCCCATTATTTTGTATATATATATGTATGTGGAGATCAATCAGAATAACAATGTTGAGTATTCTCCATATTTTTCCTTTTGTAATGGTATCAGAGACCATGAAACCCAAACGGGTATTCGGTCCAAGAAAAAAAATGGGATCCGATCCAAGAATGATGAACCCAAAAGAGGCACCATCTTGAGAGGGCATGTTGAAGATCCCATATTGAAAAGATAATTGGAGATCTCACAATTTATAAGATAGATGGGTTACTCCACTCATTATAGTCAATTGGTTTTGAGATGAAACCTCATGTTTATCTGATTTTCTGACTTTATTAGTTTATGTGGATGATATGTAATCATTATTGGTGCAAATCTAGACCTTGTTATCGTTTTAAGTTGAAGGATTTGGGATCTCTTAAATATTTCCTTGGTCTAGAATTAGCAAGATCATCAAAAGGCATCTCTGTGTCTGAACGACAACACTCCAATGATAATCTGCTTTACTTGACTATTTCAAGACCATATATTACATATGTTGTACACTATCATCTCCCTTGTTATCTCAAAGGTTCTCCAGGCCAAGGTGTCTTTCTCACACCTACTCAAAATTTCCAATTGAAAGCCTTTGCAGATTTAGATTGGGCTTCTTGTATTGATACCTGACGGTCCACAACAGGTTTCTGCCATTTTTTTGAGAAATTTTTTGATTTCCTGGAAGTCCAAGAAGCAAAGCACAATCTCCCGTTCTTCAGCTAAGGTAGAATACAAAGCTCTTGCTCTAACTACTTGTGAATTGATGTGGTTATCCTATTTACTCAAAGATTTGCAAGTGCCTATAAAATAACCTATTATCCTTTTTTGTGACAATCAAGCAGCCATCCATATTGCAACAAATCCAATTTTTCACGAGCGTACTAAGCACATCGAGTTAGATTGTCATTTTGTACGTGACAAAGTTGCAGCTGGGTTTCTTAAACTACTTTCGATTTAGACTCATCTCCAACTTGTTGTTACCTTTACTAAGGCTCTTCCAGCTACCACTCTTCATTCTTTGTTATCCAAGTTAGGCATTATTGATGTATATAGCCCAACTTGAGGGGAGTATTAGATATAGTTAGTTATAGTCAAATTTGGTTAGTCAAATTTGCTATTGAAACAAAATTGTTGATATTTCTTATTCTGTTAAACTAGTTGGTTATATTGTTGTTATATCAGCCCCATTATTTTGTATATATATGTGTATGTGGAGATCAATCAGAATAACAACGTTGAGTATTCTCCATATTTTTCCTTTTGTTAAGGTGGAATGCCACATCATTGCCACTACATTCTACAAGTTTTCAAAGGCATTTTTTAGAAAGAGGTCTCTCTATTATATTTCTACACAGTCTATCTTCTTTATCTTTTTGGTCTCTACACTTTAGATGTCGTTCTTATTGTCGAAACTCAATGTCGCTCAATTGTAACTTTATTCACAAAATTCTTTGCTCTATGTCGACTTATTGGGGTGTTTCACTATTCATTTTGGTTTGAGAGACAAATTAAAATAGAATAAAAAATTAAAAAGATTAATACCAAACCAAACTGCAAAATTTTATTTTATTTAGTTCGGTTTTCAGTTTTACAAAAAGCAGACATTTCTAAAAGAAAGAGAAAAAAAATTGGCGCATCTAAAGGCAATGGTTTAGTTCAGTTTTGCATTCAATTTTTGAACCCCAAAAAAACGGAGCTGTATTTTAAAAAAAAAAACTTTATTAATATATTTAAACCAAATCGAATTGCATTAACTATAAAACTAAAATTTCGGTTCAGATTAGGGATGTCCACGAGGAGGGACATCCCCGTCCCTGGCTCTCATTTCAATCTCAATCCTTGGGAAACTTCCGATTAAATTTCGCGAGGAATGGAGCGGGGATTTCATATGGGAAATTTGCGGGGATCTGTGGGGAATTATTCTTCATTTAGATTTTTTTCTTATTTTTTTTCTTCATTGAATCAAATAATTCTTTTGATAAATTTTCAAATAGTTAACTTTTTCATGGAAAATATTCATTAATTTTCAATTAGATAGTTAATAGGGGTGTTCAAAATTAGACCGAAAACTGATCCGACCGACCGAAACAGACATCAGTCGATCGATTTTCTATCACTTTTAGTCGGAGTCGATTTTATCTATTGATAAAACCGACCGTCGGTCGGTCGATCTTCGCAAAAATACAGAAAATCGACCGACCGATTGATTTTTATTTATTAATAAAAAAAACATGTAGACTCTTTTACTTAAGAAAATGTGTACTTCACTTAGAAAAAGTAAACTTACATTGTCATGAATGCTTGTGCAATCTTTTCAAGATATCATTTTCAAAAATGTCATTATTACCTTCCTTTAATTTATTGTTTTTTTTTTATTCTTCTCTTTCCATTTTCTCACGTTTTCCCATTCTCTTTTCTTTTCTTTCTATTTTCTTTTCAAGATATCATTTTCAAGAAAAGTAATCATTACTTTTTTGAATTTATTGTTTTTTTTTATTCTTATCTCTTCTCATCTTCAATAGTTTCTTCTCCCCTTCTTTCTTCTATTCTTTTTCATTTTTTTCAGACACCTTCCTCCCTCTTTCTTTTCTCCTTCCACCTTTCCTCTCTCTTTTCTCTTCATCACCACTTTTTCACCATCTTCCTCGCCGTTCGACGTCGTCACCGTCTTTCTTCATCTCTCTTCCTCACCAGTCTTTTTTCTCTCCTTTTTTACTCTTTTCTCTCTCTTTCCTTCTTCCTCATCAATCTCTCCTCTTTCTCGTCTTTTCTTCTTCTCTTCTTCTCATTTTTTCTCATCCTCACCATGCTTCAAACTCTCCAGAAGGAAAATCACATTTCATCCATTAAAATCGAAAAACTGACAAAGCCGACTGACCGAAACTAATAGGTCAATTTTCGACGTCGGTTTTCGTCTAAAACTGACTCCGACCGACAAACAAACACCCCTAATAGTTAATTATTCACATATAATCTTCATTTAAATGGTTAATTTCTCTTAAAAAAAATCTTTTTTTAAAGAAAAAATTCTTAAATTTTCTATTAGAAACAAAATAATATTTCATATCAAACTATCGAATTATCTATACATATAATTCAAATGTTTAAACATGTAGACTCTATTAATTAAGAAAATGTGTACTTCACTCAGAAAAAGTAAACTTACATTGTCATGAGTACTTGTGCAATCTTTTCAAGATATCATTTTCCAAAAATTTCATTATTACCTTCTTTTAATTTATTTGTTTTTTTATTCTTCTCTTTCCATCTTCTCATGTTTTCCCATTCTTTTTTTTTCATTTTCTTTTCATGATGTCATTTTCAAGAAAAGTAATCATTACTTTTTTGAATTTATTGTTTTTTTAATCTTCTATAGTTTCTTCTCCCCTTCTTTCTTCTATTCTTTTTCATTTTTTCAGACACCTTCCTCTCTCTTTCTTTTTTCCTTACACCTTTCCTCTTCCTCACCGCTTCTTCACCATCTTCCTTGTCACCGACGTCATCACCATCTTTCCTCATCTCTCTTCCTCACCAATCTTTTTTCTCTCCTTTTTTACTCTTTCTCTCTCTTTCCTTCTTCCTCATCGATCTCTCCTCTCTCTCGTCTTTTTTCTTCCCATTTTTATTGTCCTCATCGTGCTTCAAACTGTCCAGAAGAAAAATCATATTTCATCCATTAAAATTGAAAAACCGACAAAATTGACCGACCAAAAAGGATAGGTCGATTTTCGGTGTCGGTTTTAGTCTAAAATCGACTCCAACCGACAGACGAAGACCCCTAATAATTAATTATTCACATATAATCTTCATTTAAATGGTTAATTTCTTTTAAAAAAATCTTTTTTTAAAGAAAAAATTATTAAATCTCCTATTAGAAACAAAATAATATTTCATATCAAACTATCTAATTATCTATACATATAATTCAAATGTTTAAACCATATAATTCAAACCTATTCAATTTTCTAAATCATTAATAATACAACTTTAAATTTATATATAGAGAAATAATAATACTAATAATAATTATATATATATATATATATATATATATAAAGTAAACGGGAAGGGAAATGATTCTATATCCCCGTCCCCGTTTAGCTCGCAGGGAATTTTTTTCCCCATTTCCCACTTAAAGGGGGATTCCTTGCCCCCATTAGGGGTGGATCCCCATGGGACCCCGCCACTGCAGGGCAATTGAACATCCCTAGTTCAGATCCATTCGTTTTTCGAACTTGTCAGTTTTATCGGTTTTGATGTGTACCCTTACAAAACTTATATTTATTAATGGTGGATTTCACTCCATCTTTTAAGATTATTTTTAACATCAACCTCCTCTTACATGGTTCCTTCAAATTAGAATTTGATTCAAACTCTCATGGGTAAATATGGGAGCTTGTGTTTCTAATCTTTTGATAACACCTAATTCATGCTATTTTATTATTGTTAATCTAAGTTTGTTAGAGGAATTTTATGCTTTAATTGTCTTATTTTCAGGTAATTCCAGCATAGGTAACATTGGGAGTCAACCACGCATCTTGGTGTTAATTCTGGCCAATTAGGGTGTTTTTGATTTCATAGGGACCAAGTGTCAACAATTGGGACACCACCAATTAATCTTCTCTACTACGACTCTGAGATTAAGAACATAGTTGTGAGACTACCTAATCTTGAATGGGAAACACTTTAGAGAGAAAATTCTCCCTGTGTTCTTGAGTTGAGAGAATATGAGAGGGAGGCTAGAATGAGACCTTAGGGCTAGGGTTCTCATAACCTTTCTTAGTTTCTTTGTTCAGCTTCTTGTAGTCCATGCACACTCTCCATCCTGTCACAGTTCTTGTTGGGATCAATTCATTCTTCTCGTTTGTGACAACTGTCATCCCCCCTTTCTTCCTGTAGTCCATGCACACTCTCCAGATGCTATCTGCAATGGGGTAAATAATTCCAGTGTCTATCTATTTGATGATCTCCTTTCTGACTACCTTCTTTATCACTGGATTGAGTCTCCTTTGCATCTCGACTGACTTCTTGACTCCTTCTTCCAAATTAGTTGGATGCATACAGAAGGAAGAGCTTATTCCCTTGATATCTGCTATCGTCCAACAAATTACTTGCTTGTGCTTGGATAAAACCTGCAATAGAGAGAGTTCATCCTGTTCAGATAAATTGGCCGAGATAATAACAGGCAGAGTTTCCTTCTTTCCAAGAAACATGTATTTAAAATGAGATGGCAGAGGCTTCAATTCCAATTTTGGTGGCTCTTCAATGGAAGGTTTTATTGGCATTGTTTTCTCAGGATCTCCATTTGTAGGTCTTAGCTCCTCAATTGCGGTCGCATCTTCCACCGCAATCTTTTCGTCAGAACTTTCCTCTTCATGGTCATCTTCTTCTGAGTCAATTATGATGTCGCAGATTTCCACCTTATTGCAATCCTCCATTTCTCCAGGGTAGCGTAATGCGTTTAGCACATTGAATTTGAGTTCTTGATCATTCATTCGCATTGTCAGCTCTCCTTTTTGGACATCAATGATTGTTCTGCCAGTTGCTAGGAATGGTCTTCCAAGGATGATTGGAACCTCTCTATCAGCTTCACAGTCAAGGACAATAAAATCTGCAGGGAAAACAAATTTATCAACTTTCACAAGCACATCTTCTATCTTCCCAATGGGCCTTGCAGTCAACCTATCTGCCAACTGTAGAATTACAGTGGTTGGTCTTGCTTCCCCAATTCCTAACTGCTTGAAGATTGATAGAGGCATTAAGTTGATGTTGGACCTTAGATCACATAGAGCTCGCCCAACACTTCTTCCTCCAATCACACAGGGGATTGTGAAACTGTACAGGTCTTGAAGCTTAGGTGGCACATTACTTGTAATCAAAGCACTACAATTCTTCGTGAGCGTGACTATTTCAAATTCTGCTAGCTTGCGCTTCTTCGATAGGATATCTTTCAAGAACTTGGCATAGTTGTGAAGGATTGGAATTCCCCAATTCCGTTAGCGGAAGCGCAATTGGATCGTTTCGTAGTTAATTTTGTTTCTACCAAAATATCAATACATTGGCAAAAATTACAGAACACACTTTATAAAATCTATTTAGGCTAAGCATACAATAAAAGATCTAATCTAAAAGAGAAAGAGAAGTAAACCTCCGTTGACGTCTCTGAAAATCAAGAATGATTCTTGATTGCTCTGCAACAACGAAGAACACCACCATTTGATCTTCCCTGATATAACTCTGAGATTAGGAACGTAGTTGTGAGACTATCTAATCTTGAATGGGAAAAACTCTAGACATAAAATTCTCTCTAGAGTTCTTGGGTTGAGAGAATATGAGAGGAGGCTAGAGAGAATGCAAGAGTGCATTCTTGTGGCCTTATGTTGTATTACCTAAACCCTAGGTTTAGTGTTCTATTTATAGGAGAAAGGCCATGAATAAAATATTCATTTAAAATCAATTATTTCCATAACTGATTTAATCTTTTCCATAATTAATCAATTCCATAACCAATTAATTCCATAATTGATTAATCTTTTCCATAAATGATTGATCACTTCCATAAGTGGTTAAATCATTTCTATAAATGATTAATTACTTCCATAAGTGATGAAGCATTTCCATAATTGATTAATTTCCAATTGATTAATTCTTTAATTAATCAATCACCAATTAAATATCATATATTTAATTTCAGACCTTCTATTAGTTAATTAATTAATTACCCAATTAAATATCATATATTTAAGAATAATTGCAGTGGGTGACAAATTAATTATATATAATAGCAAATTTAGCACAAGGTAAAAAGAATTGCAAATATGGCAAAAAAAATTAGAATATTCCCATTTTACCCTTCTCTTTCTCTCGCTTTCCATTTACCCTTCCTTCCCTCATTTCTTGTGTATTTTGAAATCTGTTATGATTTCTTCTTCTTCTTTTCTTTTTAATTTTTTTTGTGCATTTTTGTGCATTTATGAGCTGTTACGATTTTTTTTTTTTTTTTTTATAATGAGCTGTTACGATTTCTTCTTCTTCTTCTTTTTTTTTTTTTAAATTTTTTGTGCATTTTTGTGCATTTATGAGGGTGGAGTTCTTGTGTGATTAATATGCTTTTTTTTCCTCAGTTTTGTTTTGTGCACTTTATTAGGTTGTGCATTTTCTTCTTCTTGTTGGCCTTCTTTTTAATTCAAGAATGCCAAGAATACAAAAATAACAATTTTGGTGAGTGTTTGTATAGGTATATCAAAGTATATCACTGATATACTCCGGTTAATCGTAGTCTATCACTGACTATCATTGGTCGAAGTCTATCAGGGCTATAATTGATAGATAATGAAATACAAAGAATACAAGAATAGCAATTTTATGGTGGTGGTCACAGAGCTTGTGTGCTAGGCTTTAAAAATTATATTGTTGATTGAGAGTCGCTTGTTCGTAATGGTTATTTTTGGATTTTATGTTCTAATTACCACAAGAGACTTAAATTTTTTGTTCAACTTATGATTGTAGTATAATAATTTTGGATGAGTTTCTAATTACCGAGATGATTGCTTTACTGATAGATTTCAATTAAATTGATTTCTATTAGTAACAATCATTGGTAGACTTCAATTAATTGATAATTAACTGATTTCTATCCGAGATAGAAATTGATAGACTTCAATTAACCGATTTCTATCCTCGATAGAAAATGATAGATTTGAATTAAACTAATTTCCATCAGTGATACAAGTCAATAAACTTTAATTAAATTGATTTCTGATAGAAACTGATAAACTTCAATTAAATTGGTTTCTATCAGTGATAGAAACTAATAGTCTTGAATTAAATTGATTTCTATTAGTGATAGAAACTGATAACCTTGAATTAAACGATTTTCTATTAGTGATTATCACTGATAGACTTAAATTAAACTGATGGATAAAAAATGATAGCCTTGAATTAAACTGAACTAATAGCTTTGAATTAAATTGTTTTCTATCAGTGGCTATCACTGATAGGCTTGAATTAAACACGATAAAAACTTATAGATTATGATTATCAGAGTCTATCAGTGATACACACTGATAGACTTCGATTAATCAAAGTCTATCAGTGTCTATCACTAATAGACTCCGATTAATTGAAGCTTATCATCAAAGTCTATCAGTATTTATCACTAATAGACTCCGATTAATCGAAGTCTATCAGTATTTATCACTGATAGACTTTGATTAATCTAAGTCTATCAGTATTTATTACTGATAGACTCCGATTAATCGAAGTCTATCAGTGACTATCAATAATAGGGACTGATAGACTATTGGAGATACTAAGGGTATTTTCGTAATTTAACGTATTTTTTGCTATTTCCGCAAATAATTTTATTTTTTTGCTACTTTTGCAATACTTTTGCCGGTTTTTGCTATTTGTGCAAATCCCCCTATATTTAATTTCAGGACTTCAATTAATTAATTCTATAATATGAATCAAATTCATTTTAAAATTTGAACTCCAAATTCTCTTATATCCTATAAATTTAATTGAATCAAATTCATATTAATATTTGAACTTCTTCAAATATTTATTTCTCTCATAATAATAAAGTTTAATTTCAAATTAGACTTTATATTTTAATGTATCACTATACATTATATTAATTTGTATCTCATACAATTAACTTAATTCCCAATATGAATTTGAACTATTCAAATTCTCTCAAGATATAATTGTTCCTAATTACTCTTTACGAGCTAGCAGGGGGACCTAATGGATCTACAGATCAGAAGCCCCAATGATATGAGGTTAATTGATTAAACTCATTAATCAGGTTAACCAATATTCATTAACTGTGGGTCATTCCACTAAAGAACCACAGTTGAACTCTTCATATTGTAGAACATTTATGTGTCCACGGATATAGACCTATACCGGTAAGTCAATCCTTCACGAGTGTCCGTAATCACAGCTAGGTCAAATTACCGTTTTACCCCTGTGTTACATCTGTCTCCTTAAGTACCAGTGCTCCTCTAATACAAAGTGGGTCGTGTCTCATAGTGTTACCAGGATAAGGTACCCAACCCACTACAAGAATAAGGGTCTACAACAACGGTTTTTTTAAGCTATTGTGACAGTTATTAACCGCTACAAGTCATTTTGCAGCGGTTTAACAACCGCTGACAAAGACGGTGTTGAGACGTCTATTGCAGCAGTTTAAAGAACCGCAGGAATCACATTAAAAAAAACCGTTGCTATAATTACGTAAATTGCAGCATTTGTTTCTTTCCAAACACAACAATTTGAATAACCGCTGCTAGGTGTGCTGCGGTTAGGAAATCTTTATTTTTTGTAGTGCAATGATTTTGTATTGTAATAACCGCTGTTGAGCATTTGATAATTGCTGGAGATATGCCCTTGTTGTAACAGTGTTTATCTTATATAGCAACATTTATTGTATCTTTTTTTTTTTTATATTGCAATGATTTTGGTTACTATCTACATATGTGGCATTTTTAAAATAATTTTAATTATTAATTTGTTATAAGAGTTTTCATTGAATAAGTTTGAAATCAACGCATCTACTTATTTTAGTTCACTCTTGCATAATTCGCACAACATATGTTTTCAAGAAATCACCCACTCCAACCATGTATATATAAGTATTTTTAAATTAAACTCAAAATACACTACAATGGAAAGTTAAAAATCTAAATAACAAATTTGACTAAAAAACCAAAACTTTTTATTGATATCAATTACAAGTGAGAATAAAAAAGAGCAAACTCAACTATTTAAATACTCAGCATGAATCAAAGAAAATATAACATACAAACTCGACAAGCTTTTCAATGTTCAAGACTATCTAACCTTTACAAATTACATAAACTCCACAACATATGAACAAACACAAGGTCCTCCTAACCTTAGTCAAAAAAATTCCTTGTGGAACTAAAGTATCTTTACAATTTGCTTGATACAAAGTGTTGATTTTAAATACAATAAGATGGGGTGAAACAAGAAACAAAGTGCAAGAACGTCCAACATGCCATCAAGAATTGTAGTGACCATCGATCTGCAAAAGCAATGTAAAATACACGGAGCTAAGACAAATAATAATAATAACAACAACAACGAGGGAAAGATTTGAGTCTTAGAGAAAAAGAAAATGAGAGAGTTTTGAAACTCACCAAAATGTCTAAAATACAACATCCAGTCCACTTTAGTTAGAATATCACTTCTAAAGAAGACCTAGTCTCCTATCTCTAATGAAGAATATCCACCTATCATTATTAATATGAAGGACTATAGTTCTATAAGACAAGTGTTGAATATCTTTAAAAATCGAGAAAACAAAGTCAATGACAGAGATCGTAAACACAAACCTCGCTAAATTGAGAAGGGAACGAGTGATCAAAAACCTGTAGAAAAAATATTGAGTAATAATCGATTAAGACTTGAATGAGAGAAATCAAACCTGCAGACAAAAAAAAGAGGGAAAAGAGAAAGAATGGAAAACCTACAAACGAGGAAGAGGGGAGGGGGAATTTAGGTCTTCAGAATGGAGGCGGCAATGTAGTTTATAGAAAATATTGGCACACTTAGGAAATTTTGGAAATTTCAAAATGCCGCCTTTTTTTTGGAACGAAAATGGTGGGTTGTTACTTTTACAACCTTTTTTACCTCTAAAAAATAATTATCTAATTTTATTTGATGAATTTTTTTAAGCAATTGAAAACATTGTATTCTTTTTTTTTTACAACAAAAAAAAAATTGTATTCCTAAAAAAGAAAAAAAAAACTGTTTATAAGCAATAGAAAAATTATGTACAATCCAAACAAATTCAAAAATAATTTTTACAACTATGTAATAATTCTTTTAACTCAATAACATATCACTTAAATTACGTAACTTAATTTTTTTTTCTTTATTTTCGCGATAATTTCATTTCTTCTCTAAATTTTATATTTTAGACTTTCAACATTTATGTTCACAAGGAAAATAAACAAAACAGGTGTCAATGTTAGGTTTTTATTAGAAAAGATTTTATTAGAACACAATTGAATAACAACTACAAATTAATCGCTACAAGATAGATTCTTGCATTAGGTTTTAAAATGTTGCAATTGCAACATTGTAGATGCATTTAGACTTGTAAAAAGTGATAAAAACAAATTTAAAAAAAAATTGCAGTAAGACACACATTTGCAATAGTTTTTTCAAATGTTGCTATAAAACCGCTACAAATGTAAATATACTTGCAACACATCAAAAAAGTGTTGCAACTAACTGCTGCAATATACATGATTGAAACATTTTTAAAAAATGTTGCTATAAACTGTTGCAATTGTAGAAAACCTTGCAACGGTTTAATAACTGATGCAAAATAATTGTTGCAATACGTATGTTTTCTTGTAGTGACCTTATCCTTGTACTATAGACCTTTTAGGTTGTTACTTGAACATCGATCCCCGTATGTCCCCACATACTAGTTCAAGTTACATACAAACAACCTTGGATCTTAGTTTATTGGATTTGGGTCAAATTGTGCAATATTTAACAATAACACTTTATTATAGAAACTCAATAACACTTTATTGAAACAAGTATACAATTTGTTTACATTCACTATCTACGAGTTTTAGGGCATAAAACCCAACATCATGAACTCCTTCTCATGAGGGATTGTCCATTGATTAGCATGGGTGAGAGTGGCCAATACGCCAACTCAATATGCCTTCCTTTTTAGGGACAAGACAGAGTGGGAGGCTGGGGACATGACAACATAAGAAGGAATTCACTCCTTCCCACTTCGAGGAGAAGTAGATGAGTGTTCCCTCAAGTGGTGACTCCGGGACTTGAACAAAGGGATCCCGCCCTCTCACTGGCCCGGGAGGGACTTTCTATTTAATGGTTGGACCATAAACAGGTTGTTCATTAGAGGAGCGCTGGTACTTAAGGAGACAGATGTAACATAGGGATAAAACGGTAATTTGACCCAGCTGTGATTACGGACACTCGTGAAGGATTGACTTACCGGCATAGGTCTACATCCATGGACACAGAAATGTTCTACAGTGAGAAGAGTTCAGCTGTGGGTCTTTAGTGGAATGACCCACAGTTAATGAAATATTGGTTAACTTGATTAATGAGTTTAATCGGTTAACCTCAGATCATTGGAGTTTCTGATCTGTAGGTCCATTAGGTCCCCCTGCTAGCTCGTAAAGAGTAATTAGGAACAAATATATCTTGAGAGAATTTGAATAGTTCAAATTCATATTGGGAATTAAGTTAATTGTATGAGATACAAATTAATATAATGTATAGTGATGCATTAAAATATAAAGTTTAATTTGAGATTAAACTTAATTATATTGACAGATTGATATATTTGAAAGAGTTGAAATATTTGTCTAATTAAATATATGGTATTTAATTAGAAGATGAATTAATTAATTATTCAATTTAGTTTAAATTAAATGAGATTTAATTAAACTATAGTCTATGAGGGAATTATTAGAATATGATTCTAATATGTAATTAATTGAATATGGGAGATATTTAATTAGTTGTAAAATTAATTAATTGATTAGTTTAATTGAATTAATTAAATGTGATTTAATTAAGTTTAATTAAAATATTATGTGAGGAAATTACATTTAAATAAGATTTAAATGTGCATGAGATTAATTAATTAATATGATTAATTAATTAACATTTAATTAATTAATATGATTAGTTAATTAACATTTAATTAATTGGTTTAATCAATTAATTAATTGATCTTGATCTAACGGTCAAGATTGTTTCCTAACCTCACATTAGGGTTTCCTCTCTTATAAAAGGAAAGGTTATGAGAACCCTAGCCCTAAGGTTTATTCTAGCCTCCCTCTCATATTCTCTCAACTCAAGAACTCTAGAGAGAATTTTTCTCTCTAAGAGTTTTTCCCATTCAAGATTAGGTAGTCCCACAACTACGTTCCTAATCTCAGAGTCATAGCGGGGAAGATCAAATTGGTGGTGTCCCAATTGTTGACGCAAATCAAGAAAGGAGTTCTTGAAGAATTCAGAGTCGTCAGACGGAGGTA
The DNA here is from genome assembly GCA_017139565.1 of Luffa aegyptiaca. Classification (NCBI taxonomy): domain Eukaryota; kingdom Viridiplantae; phylum Streptophyta; class Magnoliopsida; order Cucurbitales; family Cucurbitaceae; genus Luffa; species Luffa aegyptiaca. The sequence continues at coordinate 38,795,777 of CM029405.1, read as the reverse complement.
TGTTTCTCATCGCGCTTAACTTTTTGCCAATGTATTGGTATTTTGTAGAACCAAATTAATTTACGAACGGTCAAATTGCTTCCACTGTAACGGAATTGGTAATTCCAATCCTTTCACATGACACACTCAGGATTAAGACTGAGTTACCTAGGTAATCCTGTTGAAACAGTAACCTAACTAGTTAACAGTGTTATATCTAGTGGTTTACCATTTCATGGTCCAGTCTTATGCAAACTCATTGCATAGGATACCCCCGCTCGCATGTCTACTACATGGATGTTTTGGATCAATACATCTGTATCAAATACAAAGTGGATCGTATCACATAGTGTTACCAGGATAAGGTACCCAACCTTATCCTTGTACTATAAACCTTTTAGGTTGTTACTTGAACATCGATCCCCGTATGTCCCCACATACTAGTTCAAGTTACATATAAACAACCTTGGATCTTAGTTTATTGGATTTGGGTCAAATTGTGCAATATTTAACAATAACAGTTTATTGTAGAAACTCAATAACACTTTATTGAATCAAGTATACAATTTGTTTATATTCACTGTCTACGAGTTTTAGGACATAAAACCCAACAAGTTGGGCATTTGCTCAATAGCTTCTACCAAAGGAATATTAATGTGGAGTTGCTTGAGGATATCCAAAAACTTCTTGAATTGCTCGTCCTGGTTTTTTTTTTTTGTGAGCCTATGAGGGAGTGGTGGAGGTGGCCTTGCATTTTGATACAAATTCTCGGGTTTTTTGGTTTGCTCCTTCAGATCTTCTGCTGGTGAAGGCCTTGCGGGTGTAATTGGTTTTGTGGGCGCATTTTGTGCCAAGCTTTCTGCAACATCTTCTTCTTGACTTGGCTTTGACTCTATTTCTTCTTGTTCAACAATTTGAGCGAGACAACCTGCATTATTGAGAACTTTCTCTTTCTCATGTTCCTCTGTTATTTTCGGTTCCTGATATTGCAATCCGCTTCTAAGAGTTATGGCCTTGCAATACTCTTTTCCTTCTCTCTGTTGTGCACCATTTCTTTGTAGCAATGTGATTGTTGGTCTACTCCTCATCTCCTGAACTAACTGCCCAATTTGAGCTTCAAGATTATTCAAGGAAGCTGTTTGACTTTGAATAACAGCATCATTCTTGGTCATCAGTTCCCTCATAAGATTCTCCAAGTTCGAGACCGATTGAGGTTGCACTTGCATCGGCTGCTGCTACATTTGCAGCTGCAAAGGTTGTGCAATCTTCAATTGAGTTTGGCCATTAAATCCTGGTGGTCCTCCTTGCCTAACAAAATAGGTTCCATTGTATGTGCTAACATGTTGTCCTCCCCAAGAAAAGTTAGGTTATTGTCTCCATCCTGGATTGAAAGTGTTGGGGTAAGGATTTACTCTATTATGTGCACGTACAAAGTAAACTGAAGCTGGATTCTGAGGACAATCATTAAATGAGTGCTCTTCATTGCAAGTAGTGCATATGGGGGTTCACGGTTGCAACTTGAACTTGATTTCCTAAAGTAAGATTCATAAGCATGTCATTCATAGTTAACATCCGTTTTGAGAGTGTCTCGAGATGATTGACTTCTTGGACTTTGACACTGCTCCTTGAAGGTGTTTCTTCTTCAACCCATTGACTGTGATTTGCAACAATTGCATCCAGAATTTCAGTTGCCTCATTGAAAGTCTTTTTAAGCAACGAACCATTAGCTGAAACATTGACTATTGCTTTGGAAGCTTGAGTCAATCCATTGTAAAAGTGCTCTACAAGAAGACAAGCAAGCAAACCATGATCCGTAGTTAATTTCTAAAGGATTGGAATTCCATAATTCCGTAAAGTGGAAGCGTAATTGAGACCGATTCGTAGTTAATTTTGTTTATCCAAAAATATCATTACATTGGCAAAAATTCATAGAACAAATTCTATAGAAACTTAAGGCTAAGCATATAAAAATATTACATCTAAATCTAATAGGGGAGAAGCAAACATACTGTCGTTGTCGTCTCTGAAATATCAAGAACGCCTTTCTTGATTTCATAGGGACCAAGCGTCAACAATTGGGACACCACCAGTTGATCTTCCTTGCTATGACTCTGAGATTAGGAACGTAGTTGTGGGACTACCTAATCTTGAATGGGAAAAACTCTAGAGAGAAAATTCTCCCTAGAGTTCTTGGGTTGAGAGAATATGAGAGGGAGACAATAATGACCTTATGGTGGCCATATGTTGTAGTCCCTAAACCCTAGGTTTAGTGCTCTATTTATAGGAGAAAGGCCATGAATAAAATATTCATTTAAAATCAATTATTTCCATAACTGATTTAATTTTTTTTCATAATTAATCAATTCCATAATTGATTAATCTTTTCCATAAATGATTGATCACTTCCATAAGTGATTAAATCATTTCCATAAATGATTAATTACTTCCATAAGTGATTAATCATTTTCATAATTGATTAATTTCTAATTAATTAATTCTTTAATTAATTAATCACCAATTAAATATCATATATTTTATTTCAGACCTTCGATTAGTTAATTAATTTATTACCCAATTAAATATCACATATTAAATTTCAGGTCTTCAATTAATTAATTCTATAATATGAATCAAATTCATATTAAAATTTGAACTCCTTCAAATTCTCTTATATCTTATAAATCTAATATGAATCAAATTCATATTAATATTTGAACTTCTTCAAATATTTATTTCTCTCATAAGTCATAATAATAAAGTTTAATTTCAAATTAGACTTTATATTTTAATGTATCACTATACATTATATTAATTTGTATCTCATACAATTAACTTAATTCCCAATATGAATTTGAACTATTAAAATCTCTCAAGATATAATTGTTCCTAATTACTCTTTACGAGCTAGCGGGGGGACCTAATGGACCTACAGATCAGAAGCTCCAATGATATGAGGTTAACTGATTAAATTCATTAATCAGATTAACCAATATTCACTAACTGGTGGGTCATTCCACTAAAGACCCACAATTGAACTCTTCTCACTGTAGAACATTTCTGTGTCCACGGATATAGACTTATACTGGTAAGTCAATCCTTCACGAGTGTCCGTAATCACAGCTGGGTCAAATTATCGTTTTACCCCTGTTTTACATCTGTCTCCTTAAGTACCAGCACTCCTCTAATGAACAATCTGTTTATGGTCCAACCATTAAACAGAAAGTCCCTCTCTGGCCAGTGAGAGGGCGGGATCCCTTTGTTCAAGTCCCGGAGTCACCACTTAAGGGAACACTCATCTACTTCTCCTAGAAGTGGGAAGGAGTGAATTCCTTCTTGTGTTGTCATGTCCCCAGCCTTCCACCCGGTCTTGTCCCCAAAAAGGAAAGCATATTGAGTCGGTGTATTGGCCGCTCTCACCCATGTTAATCAAAGGACAATCCCTCATGAGAAGGAGTTCATCACACACTCAGGATTAAGACTGAGTTACCTAGGTCATCCTATTGAAACAATAACCTAACTAGTTAACAGTGTTATATCTAGTGGTTTACTATTTCATGGTTCGGTCTTATGCAAACTCATTGCATAGGATACCCCCGCTTGCATGTCTACTACATGGACGTTTTGGATCAATACGTCTGTATCAAATACAAAGCGGGCGTATCTCATAGTGTTACCAGGATAAGGTACCCAACCTTATCCTTGTACTATAGACCTCTTAGGTTGTTACTTGAACATCGATCCCCGTATGTCCCCACATACTAGTTCAAGTTACATACAAACAACCTTGGATCTTAGTTTATTGGATTTGGGTCAAATTGTGCAATATTTAACAATAACACTTTATTGTAGAAAATCAATAACACTTTATTGAAACAAGTATACAATTTGTTTACATTCACTATCTACGAGTTTTAGGGCATAAAACCCGACAAACTCCCACTTGAACTAAAACTCTAGTTTAGTGGGATGTACAATAATCAATACAGCAGCGGGTGTATAAATACATGTATAAAACATATACAATGTACAAATACAATAAACTAGGGCATCAATATACCCATTACATAATGGTATCACTATACCCATTACATTTCTCCCACTTGCCCTAGATTTCATCTTTGTACATAACTCGTAGACCTAGACCTTCTAGATGACCCTCATACACTTTAACCGAGAGAGCTTTCGTGAATGAATCAGCAAAATTTCAATCAATTCAATGTGTCTGTTTGTCTTGGGCTGCGAGGTTCTTTTGAATTTGCCACAACACCACAATATCACTATAAAGTGTGATGGGCAAGTTCACATTTGAAACACATTCCAAATCAGTCAAGAACTTCCTAAGCTTTACAGTCTCTATCGCTGCTTCACAAGTAGCTATATTTTCGACCTATATGGTCAAGACTGTAACTATGCCATACTATAGCTCCATCGTAAAGAGTGACCACGGATACTGAGGTAGATTTCCTCAAATCTTTATCAATCTTAAAATCTGTGTCAGTGTATCCTGTAAGGATCAAATCCTTAGTCCTATACACGAGCAAATAGTTCCTTTTTCTCCTCAGATACTTGAGGATATTCTTAACGGTTTTCCAGTGATCAAATCTTGGATTAGATTGATATTTACTGACAATCCCTACTGCATAGGGCATTTGTCTCATGTTCTCAACTTCTTGAGGTGTCTCAGGAAACAATTTCCTAGACAAAAGTATTTCATGTCTGAAAGGCAGTGAACCCTTCTTAGAATTTTGCATCTTATATCTGACTAACATCTTGTAGATATAAGACACTTGAGACAAGGCTAGCTTTTTGTTCTTACGGTTCCTAACAATTTGGATCTCAAGAACAAACTCGGTTTCTCCCTAATTTTCATTTGGAAATGAGCTACTAGTCGTTTTTACTAGTCAGTAAGATAACCTACATCATTCGTAATGACTAGGATATCAATCACATACAACACTAATAAAGCTATTGAACTATTGACGATCTTCTTGTTAACACAAGATTCATCAATGTTCTGATCAAAACCAAAAGATTTGATCACAGTATCAAATCTTATATTCCAAGATCGAATTGCTTAGGTCAATCCATGAATGGATCACTTAAGCTTGCAAACCCTTTTGCTTTTGATCTTGCTAAATGAATCATTCTGGTTGAGACATGTAGATACTCTTCTCAAGATTACCATTCAAAAGGGTAGTCTTGACATGAAGGATTTGGAATTCCCTAATTCCGTTAAAGCGGAAGCGTAATTGGGACCGATTTGTAGTTAATTTTGTTTATCCAAAAATACCATTACATTGGCAAAAATCATAGAACAAATTCTACAGAAACTTAAGGCTAAGCATACAAAAATTAGATCTAAATCTATAATAAAGAAAAAAGAAGCAAACCTCTGTTGACGTCTCTGAAAATCAAGAATGATTCCTGATTGCTTTGCAACAACAAAGAACACCACCATTTGGTTACACCGGTATATCTCTGAGACTACTGGAGGCAGGAGACTGGTGGGAGTCTTTTAGGAGAGATCTTTGAGAGAAGTAGAATGAATGGGGATGCCTTTCACCCCACCCCAGGGGTCCTATTTATAGGTAAAGGCCAAGACCTCTTCCTAATAGGAAAAGATCATGAATAAGATCAAATCTATTATCTTATTCATATTTAATTTAATAAATAATTAATTAATTACCCAACTAAATATCAAATATGTAATCTTAGGGATTTTATTAAATTATTTATATTAATATGAATCCAATTCATATTAATTATTTGAACTCTTTCAAATATTTTCTCTCAAGAATTAATTTTGAAATTAATTCAAAAAATTATATAATAAAGTTTCATAAACTTTATATTATAATGTATCAACATACATTATATGATTCCCCTAAATAAATTGAACACTTTCAATTTACAATTTATACTTATTTGCCTCAAGTCTTTTTACGAGCTACCAGTGGGACCTAATGGATCTACAGATCAGAAGCTCCAACGATACGAGACTAATTGGCTAAACTCATTAACCAAGTTAGTCACCATTCGTTAACTGTGGGTCACTCCACTAAAGACCCACAGCTGCACTCTTCTCACTGCAGAATATTTCTGTGTCCACGGATATCGACCAATAACGACAAGTTAGTCCTTCACGAGTGTTCGTAACTCCAACTGGGTCAAATTACTGTTTTACCCCTGAGTTACCTCTGCCTCCTTAAGTACCAGTGCTCCTTTAATGAACAACCTGTTTGTGGTCCAACCATTAAACAGAAACCCCTCTCGGGCCAGTGAGAGGGTAGGGCCCTTTGTTCAAGACCCGGAGACACCACTTAAGGGAACACTCATCTACTTCCTCAAAAGTCGGGAAGGAGTGAATTTCATCTTGTGTGATTATGTTCCCAGCTCCCCACTCGGTCTTGTCCCCAAAATGGTAGGCTTATTAAAATGGCGTACTGGCCACTCTCACCCATACAAATCAAAGAACAATCCCTCGTGAACAGGAGTCCATAATCCACTCAGGATTTAGACTAAGTTGCCTAGGTCATCCTAGTGAAATAGAAACCTAACTAGTTAACGGTGTTACAGCTAGCAGTTACTATTTCGCGGTCCGATCTTATGCAAACTCATTGCATAGGATACCCCCACTCGCATGTCTACTACATGGACGCTTTGAATCAATACGTCTGTATCAAATACAAAGCGGGCCGTATCACATAGTGTTACCAGGATAAGGTACCCAATCTTATCCTTGTACTATAGACCTTTTAGGTTGTTCCTTGAACATCGATCCCCGTATGTCCCCACATACTAGTTCAAGTTACATACAAACAACCTTGGATCTTAGTTTATTGGATTTGGGTCAAAATATGCAATATTTAACAATAACATTTTATTGCAGAAACTTAATAACAATTTATTAAAACATGTATACAATTTGTTTACATTCACTATCTATGAGTTTTAGGGCATAAAACCCAACAGACATCCATTCAAAATGGACAAGAGTTCTAACAAACTTCAACATGACGACAGGAGATAAGAATTTCTTACAGTCCCCTATCTCTAGGTATAACCCTTTGCCACAAGTCTAACCATAAGATTACGTCTTGTTTCTTCTTGTAGATTCATTTGCAATCCATAGGCGTTATCCCATTAGATAGATCTACAAGATCCCAGATGGAATTGAAATCACAGATTTTAATTCCCAAGTCCATTACTTTGATCCATTGGTCCTTGTTAACATCATTCATTGCCTTGCTTTAAGACAATGGATCCTCAATGTCATCATCAGGTATGATGATCTGGACTTCAGTTAAGCCCATGTAACGATCAGGTTGTAGAACAACCCTCCCACTACATCTAGGTACTCTCAACTCTTGAGATAGATGTAACTAACCAGTTGTATCGGCCTCATCAACAACTCTTGTTGAAGGTCCTGCATCATCAACAACCCTTGTTGACTTATCAACAACTCTTGTTGATGTTTCTGTAGCTTCATTAGTTAATTTACTTAAAACGACTATTTAATTTGTGGCTTATTATTTCTCATGTGGTCTTCTTTCGAGAAATTAGCATTTGTCGATACAAATTCTTTATTCTCTTATGGATTGAAGAAGTATCCACTTCTCGTTTCCATGAGGTGGCAATGAGCATAACTTATAAATAGCTCATCATGGACCGAACCATATCTAATAGGGTTCAACTTCTCCTATCTGATATACACCGTTCTACTGAGGTGTACCAGGGGTTGAGAGTTGGGATGTAATTCCATGTTCTATTAAATAGTCTTGGAATCTCAAGTCCCACATACTCTACACCTCGATCAGATCGAAGTGTTTTTATCATCTCACCTAACAAGTTTCCAACTTCAATCTCAAACCACTTTGAATTTCTTAAGAGCTTTAGATTTAAGTTGCATTAGGTTGAGATATCCATACCTTCAATAATTATCTATAATATAGATGAATTATTCATGCCCTCCTACTGCTTTAACATATTGGACCACAAGGATCCAAATGTACAAGCTCCAAGGGCTCTTTGGCTCTATAGTTCTTTTCAAGCAAAATAATCTATTAGTCATATTGCCCTTAAGGCATGACCTATAAGGTAGCAGAGAGTCATCTTCTAACTTGCTTAGAAGTATACTCTTGACCAATCTTCCAATCAAATTGAGATTAATATGGTCTAACCATAAGTGCCAAAGACATGTATTTTCCTTTAGGAGAAAACCTTTGCCTCTTATCACATTGAGTAGTAGCAGTCTTAAACAGCTCGGTGTTCTTGACTGCTTTACTCATGGTTAGTCTTAAAACATTTATGTCATTTTTCAGGTCAGTTGAACAAAAGTTAACTCCATTTCTTGAAATGTAACTGCGTTAGCAGGGACAGGGACAGAGCAACATTGTTCCAGCATATACGATACAGAAATCAAATTTCTATTAATCTTAGGAGATACATACACATTATCTAATATGTATTTTTTCCCACTGGGAAAAATAACTTAACGTTCCTCATTGCTAGAGTCAAGATAACTTCTCTAGTTTCAACTTTGAGAGTTATACAACTAGCATCAAGCTGTTGCCAAGAACTTATTCCTTTTAATAAGAAGAACAAACGTGACTTGTGACCCCTAAATCAAGTATTCAGGCAGAACCACCATTCTCTACAAATCACGCTTCCTAAACTAGTAAATCAAAATTTACTATCTTTGGACTAGTCTTCTTTGGCTGAGCAAGGTCCAATGTCATATTCATTAGGAACACTTCTTAATGAATTAGACATTTGGGGTATGAGGACATTCCTCTATTAAGACTAATTTTACATAATTTACCACAAATTAATCGTTTAATTCTGTTGTATAACCGTTATTAATTAAATAGGCGTAAGACGATGCACATTTTTCATTATTGAATTGTTGGAAAAACAAATTACTTGACTATTTATCGCACTAACCCATTACATCTTATCCAATCAAATTCAGCAAACACACACAAGCAATCAAAGAAACCCTAGAAAACTATTGATTTAGTTTTTGCAACGATACTTCAGAGGTTTAGAACAACAGCCACCGAAGGGTGGTCAACTATTCGTCCTCTGAATTGAGACAATCTCAACCAATCCCTAACACCAAAATAACTTATATTTCGTTAGTGTTTAGTGACCGTTGTTTGGTCAAGGATTCGTTAACACATTTAACTCATCCCCGTAAGTGTAACCCTCCCACTTTCAGATCTCAGAGGCACGCACCAACAGACTACCGAAGGGAAAGACAACTATTGGTGATTAGCCTAAGTGACCCTATCCTATTCAGGAGTTCACGGTGTTTCGAATCCTATGATCAGGCCCTCCGAAGGGATGGTTGCGCCAGGGCAACACGCAGGCGGACCATAGGACTCTCACGGTGCGAACTAAGGGTGGAGATCGAGGGATACGTTGACACGTGTCCCGCTCCCACTTACTATAGACATTTTTTCCATTTACCTTGTTATTGATCCATGCAAACACTTTCCGAAGGGAGGCCGCTCCTAAGGCGACACGAAGCCGAGCATGAAGCTCACAGTGTGAACTCAGGGGAACGTGAGAGTAAAACTCGATCTTGTTTTTTATATTTATCCTCCCACTTTCAGAACTCAAAGGCACGAACCAACAGGCTACCGAAGGGAAAGACAACTGTTGGTGATTAACCTAAGAATCCTTATCCTCTTTTAGGAGTTCACGGTGTTCCGAATTCCATGGTTGGGACCTCCGAAGGGATGGTTGCGCCAGGGCAACACGCAGGCAGACAATAGGACTCTCACGGTGCGAACTAAGGGTGGAGACCGAGGGATATGTTGACACGTGTCCCGCTCCCACTTACTATAGACATTTTTCCCATTCACCTTGTTATTGATCCATGCAAACACTTTCCGAAGGGAGGCCGCTCCTAAGGCGACACGAAGCCGAGCATGAACCTCACGGTGTGAACTCAGGGGAACGTGAGAGTAAAACTCGATCTTGTTTTTTTTTTTTTATATTTATCCTCCCACTTTCAGAACTCAAAGGCACGCACCAACAGGCTACCGAAGGGAAAGACAATTGTTGGTGATTAACCTAAGAATCCTTATCCTCTTTCAGGAGTTCACGGTGTTTCGAATTCTATGGTCGGGCCCTCCGAAGGGATGGTTGCACCAACGCAACACGCAGGCGGACCATAGAACTCTCACGGTGTGAACTAAGGGCGGAGATCGAGGGATACGTCGACACACATCTCACTCCCACTTAAATGTCCTACCATATTTTAGGGTTATTTAACTTAGATAAATTCGGCTAAGTCAATCTATCTAAGTCTAATCCTATTAGAACATTTATGGTGAGGATTTAACTGCAACGTTCTAGGTGAATTAAACTCTTTTAATAAACCCAACAATATTGCAAGTTAACATGACTATGGTTAATTCAACTCAAGTTTCGGGTTAGTTCCCAGGTAGGAGGTGTTCCGTAAACCGCCATCTTAAATACCTCCAGCCTTAGACAGAACTTCACCGAGAGAGTTCCCTTATAACCATAGTAATGTAAAGTCTTTACTCTAAAGATCTAGGTGTATTAAACTCTTTTAATAAACCTAGTGACATTGCATGCTAACATTTAACTATGATTAATTCAACTCTGGTATTCTGGGTCAGTTCCCAGGTAGGAGGTGTTCCGTAAACCGTCATCTTAAGTACCCCAGCCTTAGACAGAACTTAACCGGTGGAGTTCCCTTATAATCATAGTAATGTTTTTCCTACTTAGTCAATTAAAACTATTTTTAATACTAAGTAAGAATAATTCTAATCCTATTAGAAACGTGATCTTAGGTCTAATTAATTTTAAACATTTTAAAATTAATCCATCTTTCCTAAGATCCTATGTTTGCATGCAATTCTTTGTTATAGGTTAACAGTTTCTATTCATTAATTTTATAACTCTTATAACTTTTAATGAATTAATTCTATAACATGCTACTATAGTGAATAAATTAACAATCAAATTCTAATTAATATATAAACCATATACTAGCATACATGACATACCAAAAATATAACAATTATATTAATCTAAGGTAATGTCATGCTTAATGCAATTTGATTTCCTTTTAATTAACCTAACTCTTAAATTAATTACCCAAGAAAATTAAAATTAAGCATTACCATTTTCATACATTAACATAACATTTATATTGATAGCTCATGAAAAAATAAGCATGTTAATTACTAATATAAATATAACTCTTATATTTTTTAACTAAAGTAATTTCATGGTCAATGCAAATTAATTTTCTTCCATTAATCTAACTCTTAAATTAATTACCCAAGAAAATTAAAATAAGCATTCATAGTTTCATACATTAACATAACACTTTATATTAATTGCTCATGAAAATAAAGAAGCAAATAAATTACTTTCATAAATATAACTCTTTATATTCTTTACTAAAGTAATTTCATGCTCAATGCTTCTCAATTTTCATTCATTTAATATAACACTTTATATTAAACATCCATGAAAATAAAATTCATACATATTTCATACATTATAACATTTATAATAATAAATATGCATGAATATGCTTAACCTATGGTGGGATTTTAAGCTATATGACATCCATAAAGCAAAATAAATAGCTAAATAGACGGGTTTTGGCATCCTAGGACAAAATAAATTAGAAAAATTACAATAATTAATCTAAAAAAGCCTATCTAGCCGTGAACCAGCTCGAACCAGCTTCAAACCACATGAACCAGCTCCAAAATTGCCCAGACCAAGCTGAACTACGCTGAACCGGGCCAAAAAGTCAAGAACCGGTCAAAATCCTCTTGAACCGCCCCTATCCTGCTCGAACCGGACCACTCTTCTTAGGGCTGACGTCATCCGCACGCGCACGAAACCAACAAATACAAAAAGCCGCTGTTGAAAGTCATAAAAAAAGCTCATGGATAAGCTGGTTAATGCTCTCACTCTACACACGCGAACAGCCAGCATGCCCGAGTTTGAACCCTAGCGTATGCAAAAACGCTTTTCAATTTTTTTTTCGATTGCAGCCTCTGTTTTTGCAGTTTTTCCCTTCTTCCAACCTCTGTTTTCTTCATTTTTGGCTCCAAATTTCTTCAGTTCTTCATGGAATTTCACCAAAACAATTGACAGGGACTTACAGACTCGATTGCAATTAAAATACCCAAAACAAAGGGCCCTTACATTGATCAAATCAACTTAAAATTGAAAATCTATATGCCAAAACCTTAAACATCTACTAGCAAAATCTCATACATCAAATGCATAATTAAATCCCACCAATAGCCAATGCAAATTTTAGAGAAACAAAATTAGATCTATGATCGGCTCTGATACCAATTGAAGGATTGGAATTTCATAATTCCGTAAAGCGGAAGCGTAATTGAGACCGATTCATAGTTAATTTTGTTTATCCAAAAATACCATTACAATGGAAAAAATTCATAGAACAAATTCTATAGAAACTTAAGGCTAAGCATATAAAAATATTATATCTAAATCTAATAGGGGAGAAGCAAACATACCGTCGTTGTCGTCTCTGAAATATCAAGAACGTCTTTCTTGATTTCATAGGGACCAAGCGTCAACAATTGGGACACCACCAATTGATCTTCCCCGCTATGACTCTGAGATTAGGAACGTAGTTGTGGGACTACCTAATCTTGAATGGGAAAAACTCTAGAGAGAAAATTCTCCCTAGAGTTCTTGGGTTGAGAGAATATGAGAGGGAGGCAAGAATGACCTTATGGTGGCCATATGTTGTAGTCCCTAAACCCTAGGTTTAGTGTTCTATTTATAGGAGAAAGACCATGAATAAAATATTCATTTAAAGTCAATTATTTCCATAACTGATTTAATATTTTCCATAATTAATCAATTCCATAATTGATTAATCTTTTCCATAAATGATTGATCACTTACATAAGTGATTAAATCATTTCTATAAATGATTAATTACTTCCATAAGTGATTAATCATTTCCATAATTGATTAATTTCTAATTAATTAATTCTTTAATTTTTAATCACCAATTAAATATCATATATTTAATTTCAGACCTTCGATTAGTTAATTAATTTATTACCCAATTAAATATCACATATTTAATTTCAGGCCTTCAATTAATTAATTCTATAATATGAATCAAATTCATATTAAAATTTGAACTCCTTCAAATTCTCTTATATCCTATAAATCTAATATGAATCAAATTCATGTTAATATTTGAACTTCTTCAAATATTTATTTCTCTCATAAGTCATAATAATAAAGTTTAATTTCAAATTAGAATTTATATTTTAATGTATCACTATACATTATATTGATTTGTATCTCATACAATTAACTTAATTCCCAATATGAATTTGAATTATTCAAATTCTCTCAAGATATAATTGTTCCTAATTACTCTTTACGAACTAGCGGGGGGACCTAATGGACCTACAGATCAGAAGCTCCAATGATATGAGGTTAATTAATTAAACTCATTAATCAGGTTAACCAATATTCACAATCTGTTTATGGTCCAACCATTAAACAGAAAGTCCCTCTGAGGCCAGTGAGAGGGCGGGATCCCTTTGTTCAAGTCCCGGAGTCACCACTTAAGGGAACACTCATCTACTTCTCCTAGAAGTGGGAAAGAGTGAATTCCTTCTTGTGTGGTCATGTCCCCAGCCTCTCACTCGGTCTTGTCCCCAAAAAGGAAGACATATTGAGTCGGCGTATTGGCCACTCTCACCCATGCTAATCAAAGGACAATCCCTCATGAGAAGGAGTTCATGACACTCTCAGGATTAAGACTGAGTTACCTAGGTCATCCTATTGAAACAGTAACCTAACTAGTTAACGGTGTTTTAGCTAGTGGTTTACTATTTCATGGTTCGGTCTTATGCAAACTCATTGCATAGGATACCCCCGCTTGCATGTCTACTAGATGGATGCTTTGGATCAATACGTCTGTATCAAATACTGAAGGGAATAAAAGTCCCCACGCAGCGGAAGCGCATCGAAAGGACCTTACGCCGTATATTAATTAACATTAAAATACCGTTACGAAAAACTCAAATACACTTTAAACACACTTTAAAGTTGCTGGAAAATTGGTTTAAACATGCTGAAAAATAAATCTAAATTTATTTTCATGCTTTTCTAAAGAAAAGGGCAAGAACCGTTACAAACCTTCGTTGTAGACTTGACCGTTCTTCGCCAACGACGCTTCAACGATCGAAAACGCAGCAGCCTCCTTGTCTTATAATCGCTGGAAATTTCTTCTTGATTGACACAATAACCACAGAGGTTACACCGGTATGTCTTTAAGTCTAGGAGGCAAAAGACTTGTGGGAGTCTTTCTCTAAGAGGGAGGCTAGAGAGAATTCTAGGTCTTGTCTTGTGAATCTAAGAGCAAGAGGAGAGTGTCTTGGACCAATTAGGTCTAGTGTTCTATTTATAGAAGAGAGGCCATGAATAAAATATTCAATTAAATCAATCTTTTCCAAAATTGATTCAATCTTATTCCTTATTTAATCAATCCATGATCAATCAATTCCACAATTGATTAATCTTTTCCACAAATGACTAATTACTTCCATAAGTGATTAGATCATTTCCATAAATGATTAATCACTTCCTTAAGTGATTAATTATTTCCATAATTGATTAATTTCCGGTTAATGAATTCTTTAATTAATTAACCACCAATTAAATATCACATATTTAATTTCCGGCCTTGAATTAATTAATTTGCCCAAATAGATTTTAGGCCTTAAATTAATTAATTCATTATTTGAACTCTTCCAAACTTCCATAAATTTATATTAATATTTGAATTTCTTCAAATATTAATTTCTCTCATAATAATATATCAATATATATTATATTTGTTTCCCTTGGTAAATTGAACATTTTCAATTTACATTTATTACTTAGTTGCCTCAAATTACTTTATGAGCTACCAGTGGGACCTAATGGACCTGCAGATCAGAAGCTCCAACGATATGAGATTAATTGGTCAAACTCATTAACCAAATTAATCAATATTCGTTAACTGTGTGTACATTCCACTATAGACTCACAGTTGCACTCTTCTCACTGTAGACATATTTTCTGTGTCCATGGATATAGACCAATATCGACTAGTTAGTCTTTCACGAGTGTCCGTAACACCAGCTGGGTCAAATTACCGTTTTACCCCTAGGTTACTTCTATTTCCTTAAGTACCAGTTCTCCTCTAATGAACAACCTGTTTGTGGTCCAACCATCAAACAGAAAACCCTCTCGTGCCATTGAGAGGGTAGGGCCCTTTGTTCAAGACTCGGAGTAACCACTTAAGGGAACACTCATCTGCTTCCCTAAAGTCGGGAAGGAGTGAATTCCATCTTGTACGATTATGTTCCCAGCTCCCCACTCGGTCTTGTCCCCAAAATGGTAGGCTTATTGAGTCGGCGTATTGGCCACTCTCACCCATGCAAATCAAAGGACAATCTCTCATGAGCAGGAGTCCATAATCAACTTAGGATTAAGACTAAGTTGTCTAGGTCGTCCTAGTGAAATAGAAAACCAACTAGTTAACGGTGTTATAACTAGTGGTTACTATTTCGCGGTCTGGTCTTATGCAAACTCATTGCATAGGATACCCCCACTCGCATGTCTCCTACACGAACGCGTTGGATCGTAGCGTTTGTATCAAATACAAAGTGGGTCGTATCCATAGTGTCACCAGGATAAGGCACCCAGTCTTATCCCTATACTATAGACCCTTTAGGCTGTTTCTTGAACAATGATCCCATATGTCGCTACATATAGTTCAAGACTCATATTACAGCCTGGAATGTCTAGTTTATTGGATTAGGGTTATTTTTAGGCAAAAAAAAAATATAAAATAACTAATAACATTTAATGGAAAAATATATCAATATTATTTCATTAATATCCGGTCAACGGTTACATTCACTATCTACGAGTTTTAGGGCATAAAACCCAACAAAGTCCCACTTGAACTAAAACACTAGTTAGTGGGATGTAAATGCAGTAATCTAAAGCTGGAAATGTCATGTATATTAAAATAATACAATGAACTAGGGCATCCTTATACCCATTATACATTTCTCCCACTTGCCCTAGATTAGATGGCATACTTATCTCGTAGACCTAGACCCTCTAGATGACCCTCAAACACTTTAGCCGTGAGAGCCTTCGTAAATGGATCAACGATGTTGTGCTCTGAAGCGATCTTAGTGACGATCACATCTCCTCGTTGCACAATCTCCCGTATCAGGTGATACTTCCTCTTGATGTGTTTACCTCGTTTGTGGCTTCGAGGTTCTTTTGAGTTGGCTACAGCCCCACTGTTGTCACAATATAGTGTTATGGGCACGTTCATATTCGGAACCACTTCCAAATCAGTCAAGAACTTTCTAAGCCATACTGCCTCCTTAGCTGCTTCGCAAGCCGCTACATACTCAGCCTCCATGGTTGAGTCTGCTATGCATCCTTGTTTGATGCTTCTCCATACTACTGCTCCTCCATTGAGGGTGAATACTGACCCTGATGTGGATTTCCTTGAATCCTTATCAGCTTGAAAGTCAGAGTCAGTGTATCCAATAAGAATCAAATCCTTAGCTCCATACACCAGCATGTAGTCCCTCGTTCTCCGAAGATACTTGAGGATATTCTTAACCGCTCCCTAGTGGTCCAGCCCTGGATTAGACTGATACTTACTGACTACTCCCACTGCATAACATATGTCAGGCCTAGCGTAGAGCATAGCATACATTAAGCTGCCCACAGCTGAGGCGTAGGGAATGTGTCTCATGTTCTCAATTTCTTGAGGTGTCTTAGGAGACTGTTCCTTAGACAGGTGTACCTCATGTCTGAAGGGTAGTAGTCCCTTCTTGGAGTTTTGCATCGAATATCGAGACAACATTTTGTCAATATACGTTGCTTGAGACAGTGCTAGCGTTTTGTTCTTACGATCCCTAATGATTTGGATTCCCAGAACATATTGAGCCTCTCCCAGATCTTGGAATTGGGCTGCTAGCCATTTTTTAACGTCAGTGAGGTATCCTACATCATTCCCAATGAGTAGGATATCGTCTACATAAAGTATTAGAAAAGCTACTTTCCTTTTGTTGACTTTCTTGTACACACAAGGCTCATCAACGTTTTGGTCAAAACCAAAAGATTTGATTGCAGTATCAAATCTAATGTTCCATGATCTGGACGTTTGTTTCAATCCATAAATGGATCGATTGAGCTTACAAACCTTTTGTTCCTGACCTTGGGCTATGAACCCTTCGGGTTGAGACATGAAGATATTCTCTTCAAGATTACCATTCAGAAAGGCAGTCTTGACGTCCATTTGCCATATTTCATAGTCATAATATGTGGCTATGGATAAGAGAATTCTTATGGACTTTAACATGGCTACAGGAGAAAAAGTTTCCTCATAGTCAACTCCTTTCTTTTGGGTATAACCCTTTGCCACTAGTCTAGCTTTGAAGGTCTGTACCTTTCCAGCTGCATCTCTTTTTCTCTTATAGATCCATTTGCACCCTATGGGTTTTACCCCATTTGGTAGATCTGCGAGTTCCCATTCAGAATTGGAGTGCATTGACTCCATTTCCAGGTTCATGGCTTTGACCAATTGATCCTTATCTTCGTCATTCATTGCCTGTCCATAGGACAATGGATCCTCAATGCCATCATTAGGTATGACAACCTGAGTTTCAGTTAAACCCAAGTAGCGATCAGGTTGTAATACAACCCTCTCACTGCGTCGAGGCACTCTCAACGTTTGAGATGGACGGGATGGATCTGAAGAATTAGTTCCTTCATCAACCCTTGTTGAAGGTCCAGCTTCATCAACAACTCTTGGTGACTCTTCAATAGCTTCTCCTAATATTATTTTGCTGCGTGGTTTATGATCTCTCATGTGGTCTTCCTCTAAGAAGGTGGCGTTTGTCGATACAATCACCTTATTTTCTTGTGGGTCGTAGAAATAACCACCTCTCGTTTCTTTAGGGTAACCAACAAATTGGCACAGTTTTGAACGAGGTTCCAGTTTCTTAGGATTTGTCACAAGCACGTGTGCTGGACAACCCCAGATACGAAAGTGATGCAAACTAGGTTTACGCCCCTTCCATAATTCGAAAGGTGTTTCAGAAACACTTTTCGAGGGAACATTGTTCAAGATGTATACTGCAGTCTCTACTGCATACCCCCAAAACGAGCTAGGCAATTGAGCATAGCTCATCATTGATCGAACCATGTCTAACAAGGTTCTATTTCTCCTTTCTAATACACTATTCTGCTGAGGTGTACCAGGGGCTGGGAGTTGAGATTGGATTCCATGTTCTATCATATAATCCTGGAATCTTTGATCCATATACTCCCCTCCTCGATCAGATCGAAGTACTTTAATAGATTTACCTAACAGGTTTTCAACTTCAGCCTTAAACTCCTTAAACTTTTCAAGGGCTTCAGACTTATGTCCCATTAGGTACAAGTAACCATATCTTGAATAATCATCTATGAATGAGATGAAATATTCGTACCCTCCTCGAGCTTTTACATTCATTGGACCACATAGATCCACTCTGTTTTATTGTGAGCATGTGTGTTTCCCTTGTAATTCTCCTTCTTTGATCCTGAATAAAATTGAACTTCCATTTTTTGTTATAAATATCTCGTGTAAGCTTTGCTATGGGTGTGGCTATTTGAAACTAAAATAGAGCAACTCTGTTTTATTGTGAGCATGTGTGTTTCCCTTGTAATTCTCCTTCTTTGATCCTGAATAAAATTGAACTTCCTCTGCTGTTTTGAAGAGTGGATGTACACCCTTTGTGGTGGAACCACTATACATCTTGTGTTCTTTATCATCCTACCTTTTCTTCTTATTTTTTTTCTTTGTGATTCTCGTGTTCTGCTTAATACTTGAAGATTACTGGAAGTTCTTGAATCACTTGTTTAGACGCTACATTTGGTATCAGAGCTCGAAGCTAGGGTTCCAGAAATTACAGCTGATTTGACCTCAAGAAGTTAGCGAAGCCGAAGACAGTACTTCTTGATCCTTCAGTCTTTGGGCAAGAACGGACCTGGTATCTTGAATTCCGATAGGATTCTTGGAGATCGTTCGACTAGATGGCTGCGAAATTTGAGCTCGAACGATTTGATGGGAAAAACGACTTCGGGCTGTGGAAACAGAAGATGAAGCCCTCTTGATTCAACAGAAAGTCTCCAAAGCCCTCTTGGATCCAGGTAAGCTTCCTCCGATTATGATTGAAGAAGAAAAAGAAGAGATGCGTGAGATTGCCCATAGCTCTATCATTCTACATCTGGCCGATAATGTGTTGAGGAGAGTAGGAAAGATAGAGAAAGTGGATGCTCATTGGGCAAAATTAGAGGAATTGTACATGCCAAAGTCGTTGTCTAGTCAAATTTATTTGAAAGAACGTTTTTTTGGGTTCAAAATGGATCCCTCGAAGAATTTAGAGGAAAATTTAGACGACTTTAATATGGTTTGTACTGAGTTAGCAAATTCAGGGGAGGAGGTCAAAGCTGTAGATTAGGCTGTGATCCTATTGAATGCATTACCTGAATCATATAAAGAGCTGAAGGCTGCTATTAAATACGGTAGAGATAAATTGACCGTGGATATGGTTCTTGATGCATTGCGTACAAGAGAACTTGAATTGAAGTTAGAAAAGAAGGAGAATGATGCACTGTTTGTAAAAGGGAAGCAAACTCAGCAACATAACTCCAAGGGGAGAAATTCCAGAGGCCGAGGGAAGAGTAATCATACCAGAGGGCAACATTCACAAAATTCCCAAACTTCTCAACACAGAGACAATAGAGACAATAGACAACCAGTGAGAAATAATGGTGGAATGAGCTCTAGTGATAAAAGCAACGTGACTTGTAACTATTGTCACAAGGAGGGACACTTCAAATGGGAGTGTCCACAGCTGAAAAGGAAGGCAAATAAACATGGTTTCAAGGAGAACAAAAATTCAGTAAACCTTCATGAAGGTTATGAATCTGCAGAGGTCTTAGTTGCTTCAGTTGATGACAGTAAGGATGCATGGATCCTTGACTCGGGCTGTTCTTTTCACATGACTCCATTGAGACATTATTTTTTTGAGCTGAATGAGTTTGAAGGAGGAATAGTGGTCATGGGAAATAATCAACAGTGTCAAGTCAAAGGGATTGGGAGTGTGAAGCTTGAACTAACAGATGGAAAGGTAAAAGTATTGAATATGGTTCGATATGTTCCAGACCTCAAGAGAAATTTGATCTCTTTGGGAACATTTGACAAAAATGGCTACACGTATGAATCTGGAAATGGGATTTTGAAGGTATATAAAGAAGGCTCATTAAAGCTAACAGGCAAGTTAAGCAGTGGCTTGTATGTTTTGCAAGGGAAAACCTTAACAGCAAAAGCAAATGCAGTCTCTAAACAGTTTGATAAAGATTCACAGCTTTGGCACATGAGGATGGCTCACATTAGTGAAAAAGGACTGAATTGTCTCTACAAACAAGGATTGCTTGGTCTTAGTGAACCTGTAAACCTTGAGTTATGTGAGTTTTGTGTCCTTGGAAAGTCAGTGAGACAAAGTTTTAAAACTGCAACCTATGTGACTAAAGATAAGCTTGAATACGTGCACTCTGACTTGTGGGGGCCAGAACGTATTACAACTCATGGAGGTTAAAAATATTTTTTGACCATTTTAGATGACTTTTCAAGGAAGCTCTGGGTATATATGCTGAAGACTAAGGATGAGGTTTTTGATCGATTCCTAGAATGGAAAAGTCTTGTTGAAAATCAAACCGGTATGAAGGTTAAATGTTTGAGGACAAAGAATGGGCTGGAATACTTGAATGATAGATTCTCTAGTCTTTGTAAATCAGCTGGTATTAGCAGACACTTGACTACTGCCTGAACACCTCAACATAATGGCCTTGCAGAAAGATATAATCGAACAATTCTGGAAAGGGTACGCTGTATGTTATCCAATGCTCAGTTGCCGAGAGTGTTCTGGTGAGAAGCAGTAAACACGGCAACCTATGTCATTAATCGAAGCCCCTCATCTGCCCTTAACTTCAGAACTCCTCAGGAAGTATGGACAGGCCGCTTGCCAAATTTGAAACACATGAAAGTGTTTGGTTGTGCAACATATGCACATACAAGACAGGATAAACTTCAACCAAGAGCCAAAAAATGTATATTTTTGGGGTATCCGGAAGGTGTTAAGACCTATAAACTATGGTGCTTAGAACAAGGAGTGCATCATTAGCAGGGATGTAACATTTAATGAGAATGATATGCCATGGAAATCCTCAAGTGCCTCGGATAAAAGACTGCAGACAGAAAGCTCTTTTGAGATTGAACTACAGAACACCTTTGACTCGAGCACATCCCAGACCACTGAAGGACAGCTTGAAATTAGTGATGAACCTCAGTTGGTCGAAGATGTGCATATTGATTTACCTTCCACTTCCCAAACAGCAGCCACTGATCAAGGAAGTCTTGACCAATATCAGTTAACTAGAGATAGAGTGAGAAGAACTATCAGACCACCTTCGAGGTATGAAACTGACTTCGTTGGATATGCCTTCAATTGCTATACTGATAATTTTGAATTTGAACCAACTACATACAATCAAGCCGTGAGATCAGAGGCAAAACAACACTGGATACAAGCCATGAATGAAGAAATGGCCTCACTTCATGTCAATAACACTTGGAAACTTGTTGAGAGACCTCCAAACAAAAGAATTATTGACTGCAAGTGGATCTTCAAGATAAAACCTAGTATCAACATCAGTGATCCCCCTAGATACAAAGCTAGGCTTGTTGCCAAAGGGTTTGCTCAGGAGGAAGGCATTGATTACACAGAGATTTTCTCACCGGTTGTAAGGCACACGTCCATTCGCATATTGCACTCCTTGGTAGTTCAATTCAACTTGGAACTTGAGCAAATGGACGTCACTACGGCCTTCCTATATGGATATCTTGATGAAGACATCTTTATGGCCCAACCCCCTGGATTTGTTGAAGGTGAAGGAGAGAAGTTGGTATGTCATCTTCAAAAATCCATCTATGGGCTCAAGCAATCCCTAAGGCAATGGAATAAGAGGTTTGATGTTTTTATTTCATCTGAAGGCTTTTCTAAAAGTACTTTTGATTGTTGTGTGTATAGAAAGAATGTGTCTGCTTGTGTGTATGTGCTAGTTCTCCTTTATGTTGATGATATACTGATTGCTTCACCTAGTAAGTTTGAGATTTTGAACTTAAAGACAGCTTTAGCAAAAGAGTTTAGAATGAAGGATCTTGGGGCAGCCAAACGGATCCTTGGGATGGAACTGTTTAGAGATAAAGCAAGGAACACCTTGATGATCACTCAGTCAGATTATTTTCATAAAATCATCAAGAAGTTCCAGCTAGACGAAGCCAAGTCAGTAAAGACACCTTTAGCATTGCATTTTAAACTCTGTGCTCCCAATCTCCTGTAAATGAACATGAGCTAGCTAATATGAAACCGGTTCCATATGCAAATCTTGTGGGGAGTTTAATGTACGGCATGGTATGTTGTAGACTAGACCTTGCGCATGCTCTAAGTGTAGTGAGTCGATATATGTCAAATCCCGGAAGAGCTCACTGGAAAGCCTCAAAATGGGTAGTCAGATACTTGAAAGGCACATCCAACCGAGGCTTAGTCTACACAAAATCTGCATCCATGGCTGATAAGATCATAAGTTATGTCGACTCGGATTATGCCGCTGATCTAGATAAGAGACGTTCCTTGACTGGTTATATTTTTACCTTATTCGGAAACGTGATTAGCTGAAGGTCAAGTTTACAGTGAGTTGTGGGTCTCTCCTCAACAGAGGTTGAGTAGATAGCCCTTTCGGAAGCTGTCAAAGAGGCTATTTGGTTAAACACAGGGATATCTGAGATGCTGAATCAAGGTTGTGAGGTGAAACTCCATTGCAACAGTCAAAGTGCTCTAGCCCTATCCAAAAACCCAACATTTCATGATAGGTCTAAGCACATAGATGTTAAATTCCATTTCATAAGAGGAGTTGTCCAAGAGGGTGAAGTTAAGATTGAGAAAATTGACACTACTCACAACCCAACAGACATGTTAACAAAGTCCCTACCTGCCTCGATTGATTATGGCTGAAGCTATATACTGTCTTTGCCCAAGACCAAAACACCAGAAGGAAAATTTCTATATACCTTTGATATCAAGAGGGTGATTGTTGTATGATATCAAAGCTGTTCAACTTGCTTGTGCATCTCACGTGCAGCAGTTAGTTATTCCAGAAGCTAACTAATCCACTTTTCATGATAAATATCTCGTGTAAGCTTTGCTATGGGTGTGGCTATTTGAAACTAAAACAGAGCAACTATGTTTTATTGTGAGCGTGTGTGTTACCCTTGTAATTCTCCTTCTTTGATCCTGAATAAAATTGAACTTCCTCTGGTGTTTTGAAGATCCGTACACCCTTTGTGGTGGAACCACTATACATCTTGTGTTCTTTATCATCCTACCTTTTCTTCTTATTTTGTTTCTTTCTGATTCTCGTGTTCTGCTTAATACTTGAAGATTACTGGAAGTTCTTGAATCACTTGTTTAGACGCTACTCTGGTAATCCAATATTTAATTTCTAAATTGTTTAGAAATGAAAGACTTTGACTCCAGAATGAAGTGTTCATCCTATCGGTTATTACTTGAAAAGAAATACCAAGATTAATTATAGGTTAGAAACTACCAACAACGCCTAAGAATAGAAGAATGTCAATTATCATTAAATGGAGAGTATGAAGCAATAATGGTGAAATCTTGCACTAAAGTTTCAATCAACTGAGTTTATTCTCCCTTCTTTCGCTAGTTTTCGTCCTAGCTTTAAGTAACTTAATTGAAAGCTCCTTTCTGTTTGGTATTCATATAAAATTGGGAGAGCAATACTTGTATACTCAAACTACTGTTTAACTTGTAAGAATTTCTATGCTTGTGAAATCGTTCAACAATGACTGAAATAATTTTTTATTCAAAGTTCAAATACAAACAAAATATTTAAAAGTTTAGGAACCAAAATAAAATAAACATGGAAATTCTAAGTCATAAGACAGTTCACAGTTAAGGCATTTCTACTTCCTCTTGAAGGTCGTAGGTTTTGAATATCTCGACCGATACAAAATTCTCCCTAGTTTCATTTAAAAAGCTCCATAACCCAGAGATTAAAGACATAACATTGGAATATGATGTGTTTAAATCCAGCTTTGGTTGCGAGAGCTTTAAATTCATCGCGAGTTCGCTCCTTTCCTCCTGAATTTAGAGTCATCATAAATACATCACCTTGGGTGATGGATTTCACTGCACTTGTGGTCTCAATCGTGGTTGGAAGCACTGCATCCACTATGATTACCTTTCCATCATTTGGAATTGCAGCATAGCAATTCTTCAACAACTTCACGCAATGATCATCACTCCAATCATGAAGTATCCACTATACCAGTTTTCGATGAAATTAATAATTATTTCTTCCAAATTAGGATTAAAATGTTTCTACTAATTACCCTATAAATGTTGTGAAAGTTCAAGTTACATGACACACACAATCAAGTTCCATAAATGTTTATCACCATCATTATTCATCAGAGAAAAATATTAATAACCAATAAAGGATAAAATATCATTTTTGGTCCGTTTACTTTCAATTTTGTTCCATTTTAGTCTCCCTACTTTCAATAAAACTTGAAATTGATCTCTACTGTAAGTTTAAACGAAATTTTTATCGAAATTTGTTAAATAATAATAATAATTTTCATACAAGAAAAGACATAATGTTAACATTTATTTCTATAATTATGGACGAAAAGTTAATTAGGAGGCTAGTTTTTTTTTTTAAGAAAAGTTAATAACAAACTCACTCCAAGGACATTTTAAGCTTTATTGAAAGTATAAGGACTAAATTTTGGACATTTGAAAGTATATAGGGACTAAAATGGAACAATCATTCTAATGTATAGAAACCAAAATGGTATTTTAACCTAAAATAAAATATTAAGACTCATTGATAAACCATTTGATTTTTGGTTTTTGTTTTTGAAAAATAAGTTTGTTTTCTCGCAAATTCCTTATAATGGTTTTCATTGTAGTTAAGAACACATTTAAACTCCTAGTCAAATTCCAAAAGAAAAAATTGTTTTTGAAAACTTTTCAAAACTTAACTTGGTTTTTGAAAACAAGGTAAGAATGTAGACAACAAAACAAAGAAACTTATAGGTGCAAATAGTGCTTGTAAGCCTACTTTTCAAAATCCAAAAACCAAGGCCCCGTTTGATAACCATTTTGTTTTTTATTTTTGGTTTTTGCAAATTAAGTCTATAAATACTACTTCCACTTATAAAAAAAACACAAAGATGGATGATAAATATTTTATATTTCTGAAAAATTAAAATCGAGACAAAAAATAAAACACACAAATGCTGAAAAAAAAAAAAAAAAAAAGAAAAACCCAAAACTAACCTTCATGAAAATAGCATCTCCTTTTGGAACGCTCTCAAACATGTCTCCTCCTACATGTTCAACACCTGCAACATAATAAACCTTCCTCCTCTTACATTCTTGCTTTACAACTTAGCTTTCAGATTTAGCATTTTTTTTTTTTATTTTTTATATCCGTGAGTGTCCGGACCAGCTTACGCGCACCTCGACTAATCTCACGGGACAACCGCCTGACCCTACTACATTTGGTTGCCAAGGAAACTTGTAGGATATTAAATCCTAGGTAGGTGGCCACCATGGATTGAACCCATTCCCTCTAAGCCCTTTATTTTTTGTACAGATTTAGCATTTCTCAACTTTGCTAATTTCAGTTTATTTCATATACTTAATTTCGAACATATTTTAACCTTGTTTAGAGAGGATATATAATTATTTTTTTAAAGAAAAAATAAAAATGAATGAAACTCTTGAAATTAGAGTTTAAAAAAAAGTTGCGTACCAGGATAGGAAGGGGCATCACGAACGACATGAGGTAAGTCGAAATTGATGCCCTTGATTGAAGGGTACGTAGAAGTGATGATTTGAAGGTTGGCCCCTACGCCACCACCAACATCAACTAACTGCTTGAGGTTTGCAAATCCTTTGTAGGACTTTACAATTTTCTTGATGGACATGGTGGTGTGGTTCCTCATTGAAGTGTTGAAGAGTTGGTTAAACCTTTGGTCTAGGCCTGAGTATTCAAACACACGAGTTCCTCCATGAGCCCTGTTGAAAGCAACTCCTCCTTCCATCACTGCATTCTTCAACTCACTCCTACAAATTTTATTTCAATTTTAGTTTACACCTTGTTTGATTCACGATCTACTTATTTCCTTACCATTTATTTACTATAGTTTTCACCTTTTTTTTTTTTTTTTAAAGAAAGGTTAAGATTATTATTAGTCAAATTTCAAAAATAAAATCAAGTTTTTTGAAACTACTTTTTGAGTTATCAGAACTTGGTTTGGATTTTGTAGGCAGCTTAAAAAGTAATTACAAAACAAAGAAATTCATGGATAAAATTGTGTTTGTATGCCTAATTTTCAAAAACCAACCACAAAAAAACTAAATGACTATGAAACGAGGTTTTAGGGTTTGTATTTCAAGTTTTGATAATTTGTGTGTGTGTGTGTGTTTTTTTGAGTTCAACAACGATATGGTGAGAGGATTTGAACTTTTAACCTTTGGGTCAGGGATATGTGTCAATCACTGCTGAACTATACTATTTTGACATAGCTAGCTATCCATAATAATTTCTAAAAAAAAAAAAAAAAGCTATCCATAATAATAGAAGCACAAATTAAAAAGCTATCCACAACAGTGATAATTCTTGGATATCTCAAAAGGCGTTTTTGACTACAAAAAGCTTCTTGGATAAAAAAAGAAAACATGAAAAACGTTTGAGGTACTTTTTGTTGGGAGTGCGTCCAAAGTCCCACATTGGCTAGATAAGGGGATGATCATAGGTATATAAGGGAGGACAAGTATCTCCATTGGTATGAGGCCTTTTGGGTGAACCAAAAGCAAAGCCATGAGGGCTTATGCCCAAAGTGGACAATATCATACCATTGTGGAGATATTTGTGTGTTCGGTAATCCCATACACTTTTGATGCATTTGGATAAGTGTAATCCTTAAAAGAAAATTAAATATAATAATAATTAAAAAAAAAATCGTTTAATCTAAAACTACTAAAAGCTAATTAGTGACCATAACAACCCTTTTGTTTTTAAAAACTAAGGCTCCGTTTGATAACCATTTGGTTTTTGAAAAATATGCTTGTTTTCTCTTAAATTCCCTACCATAACTTTTATGTTTCGTTTGGAAAATGAATTTGGCAGGAAATGATTTTAAATTCCTATTTGTGTTTGGAACCAAAATAATTCAAAATCACTAAAATTAAAATCTCATGTTTGGATGCTCATGAAAAGAAAGTATAACATTTTACTATTATGCCCCTTATAATTTTGTAGGAAACTTTTTTTTGGTTGATAATTTTTTAAGTTTGAAATCCTGCAAAATCCGACCATTTTGGAGTGGAAATTTTTTTTAAAGAAAAGACAATTTGAAATCACAACCGATTTCAAATCCCTTACTTTTCTGCTCATCCCAAACACGTGAAAAGATTTCAAATCAGTTATGATTTCAAATCCTCCCAAATCCAGGGGTTCCAAACAAGGGGTTATCCTTGTTAAGGATCCATTTGAATTCCTAGCTAAATTCTAAAAATAAAAACTATTTTCTTTTCTGTGTTTCAAAATTGGACTCGGTTTTTGAAAACAAGAAAAAAGATTGATACTAAAAGAAAGAAACTTATATGTGAAAGTAGGTGTGTGTAAGCTTAATTTTCAAAAACTAAAAACTAAAAACCAAATGGTTATCAAACGGGGCCTTAATGGTTATCAAACGGGTCCTAATTTATACGCACTACTTTACCACCTATTTTTTAGGTATGACTTTTTTTGTTCGGTCATATATTCAACTTTTAAACATGTTTTCAAAATGTATGCTAAATTTTGAAAACTTAAAAAAAAAAAAAAAAAAAAAAAAAACATGATTTTTGAAAACATTTTTTTTTTGTTTTATGAATTTGTTTAAAATTGTTTCTTCGTAGAGGTAAAACCATAGGAAAGAAAATGGTAAAGAAAAAAAGATGCACAATTTTCAAAAACATTAAACTAAAAACGAAATCGTTATATCCAACGGAACCTTAGCTTAAAACATTTGAATAGTGTTAGGTTGGTCAAACAACACATGTTGAAAAAATAACTTCATTGGGTCAAACTTGTTGAAGAATTACGGCAGAAAATATTTGAATAGTAATATTTGACAAAGATACGAAATTATCAAGAATCATGGAGTGAAAGTGAATTCAATATGATCAAATATTGGTAAAAGAGGAAGGTTGGTGGAAAAAGAAAATTTATAACTTTTATATCCAATTATTATATGCTATTCATACAAAACTATTTATTTTCTAACTAAAAAAAAGTCTGTCCACTGGACTTTCACCTCCGGCGGCCAAGAGTCTAAGTCAATCATTTGACCGTATCTATTAATATAAAATTCAAATTTTCTTCCCCTATTTAATACAAAATTCGATTTTCTTTTTTTTTTTTTTCACTTAAAAAGTCTTCAAATAAACTTCCATATCCATTCAAGGGTTCAGAGTCAAACATTTATCACCCTAATTCGACGGATAATTATAATTAATAAAAGATTATCAGTTTTTCTTCTAAGCTATTTAAAAAACTCAGTTTTTCCTTCTAAAAAAAAAAAAACTCAGTTTTTCACACTTCAAATAGTTGTTTGCTAAGAGCTTAGCTCAACTGACATAAAGTTAAACAAGTGTTTGCTAAACTTTTCGATCTAGCCGCGGGGTTCGAGTCAAACATTAATAATAGAAACTAAAAGGAATTATTATGTAAAATTCAAAATGTTGATATTGACTCTAAATTTGTTGGTATATTCCACTCTTATTCCTTAAACTTTTAACTGATTATTTTAATTTTTAGACATTAAAAAATATCAATTTTGATTCTTGTCATTATATCAATGTAAGAAAAAATATATTAGCTAGGTCACATCACCACGTTAATGCACATCTACAAAGCTGCCCCTCCATCAATTATGACGACCCATAGACAATAAAATAGCGACAAAACCCAAAAGATGGAATTGTATTTAAAAACTTTCAAAACAAGAATAAGCATTTTAAAAATTCAAAAAATAAAATTAAACATTTCAAAACTTTACCTATCCGAACTAAAAAAAAAAAAAAATTCTTTACTAACCCAAATAAACTAAACTCAGAAACTTCAAAAAAGACTTCGAAATTAATTTTTTTTAAAAAAAACCAAACAATCCCAAAAACAAAAATTGGGGAAAAAAAAGTAACTTTTTTATGTCTAAATTTGTCTGACTTAGAGTAATTTTAAGTTTTATATTCTAATTTCATCAAATTCAACCTTAAACTTAAATATGTGTGACAATTTTTACCTCATATTCAATTTCTTCTGAATTCACCTTAAATTTTAACCCAAAAAAAAATAAAAAAAAAGATGCTGCAAAAATGTGTAGAGATTCACTAATTTCAACAAAAATCAAGTTTTACATAAAGTAAGTTTGGTTAATGCACAAAATCGAAAAATTTATTATAAATCTTTCAAAACTCACAAATTTCAACAAAAATCAAGTTCTAGTGTCAATTTTCATTGAAAAACTTCAAAAAATTTTCATTGGGTGCAATTTGATCTGAAAATTGACATAGATAAAATGGAAGTATTTTTCCAAGATTTTAGAAAGTAAAACATAAGTTTAGGCATAAACACATAGAATTTATAGTGTAAAGAAAAGAGCAAACCAGCAATCGAGAAAGACTTTGTCTTGAGCCAACACTAAGCCGGGACCGAACGACACACCATCTTCATTGCGAACATAATACTTTGAAACCGGCGTAAGGCTATAGAGTCTCTGTAGATTTCCATGTTCATCAGTGACCACAGAGCAGGCGACCACCGAGTGGCTAGCCAAAAGCCTCAGGATCCGATCAATCATCGACGCTGCATCTGAGTTGGTCGTGTTTATCTCGGCCGCTATCTCGGTCGGAGAGAGCTTGGCCCCATGGCCAGCCTTTGCCAAGATCTCAAACACACCGAGCTCAAAGGCTGCTTGGAGTGTCATCGGCAGCATCGATAAGGTAATCAGATGCACGGCGTAAGCGAAGTGTTCGTGTTCTTGGTCGTCGCCATTGGAGGAGGAGAAACTCATGGTTGTTTCGTTGGAAACCATTGCCGCCTTGCCGGAGCTCTGTAATGAAGAAAAAGGCTTTTGGAATTAGAGAGAAGTTTGAGAATAATACAGTAATTTGTTCGTTATGTTGTAACTAATATATTTGATTTAGGATGGGTTTCTGGCCAATCAACATGAGGGGCTTGTCTACCGAATGTTCTTGTCCTGTCTAAAGTAGGGAAAAAAAAAATGTCTCCATTTTTGTCGTCTGAAAAAGGAGAGAATTCTAAATTTCATACCTCCATATATCTAGTTTACTATTTATTTAGGTCTCGTTTATAACCATTTCGGTTTTCAGTTTTTCGTTTTTTGCTTTTGGTTTTTTGTTTTTAAAAAACAAAAATTATACATGTTTGGTAACTGATTTTGATTTTATGGTTTTTAAAAACTGAAAACCAAAAACAGTTATCAAACATGTATATTTTTTGTTTTTTTCTTTTTTGTTAAATATATATTTGATTACTTTTTTTTTTTGTTTTCTATATTTTAAAATAAAAATAAAAAATCATTGGGTTGATAATTGTTTTTATATAACCATTTTTTATAGTTTAAATTTTGTGGAGATTTATAATTTATACTAATAAGTATTTTTTTAGTTCAATAATTATGAGGTAGGGTTTCAAACCATTGATCTTTCTTCTAAGTTTTGAGTTTAGTCTCCATTTGGTAAGAGTGATAAAAATAATTCAACAAACTGAGTTGACCAGCCTAAATTGACTATACATCGATTCAGTCTATTGCTATATTCTGTTAGAGTCAGTTTCAAAATGTTATACTTTTACCCTTGAGTTTCATTAATAATGCTCTATTTTTTGTCCTTTGGTGTTCACTTTCTGTTAATTTAAAAGAATTATTATTTTGTATGATTTGGAATTCTTTTTAAAAAAATGTTCTCATTCTATCGCTTGATAATCTCGACCTCTTCTTCCATTCTATTGCCACCACCACTTTTCATTGTCAACCCTTGTTATTTTCGCCTCCCCTAAAAATTTTCTAAATCCAGTCCAAAGGGTAGCAAAGGTGGGGGAGTGATGACCACGAATGATTGATATCGAAATTTAGAATCACATGTAAGAATAAGGATCTTTTGACATATACTTAGCTTGTAAAATATTTCAATAAAACTAAAGTATTGTTCAATATAATTTTAGGATTTTTTGTACGGATGACCCTTTTCGTTGGGCGCTAATGGAATATGACCCGCCGCTTACAAAAAAAATGATAAATGACCTTTTGTCGACGTCACCACACGACCAAAAGACCCCCGCTGCTCCCGTCTACCCGCCCAACCTCGACAAACGCCAGCCCGCCCTGCCAAGCTTAAGCCATCCACTAGCGACCCGCCGCCACACGTTTCTTACAATCCTACGGACTAGGAATTCCCAACCCGCTGCGTTGGGGCACGATAATGAACAGGAACCACACAAAAAAATACGAAATCAAACAAGACAAAAAAAAATCCAAAAGAATGTAAAGAACGAAATATTGTTAAAAAAGTGTCGATCAACCGGCTAACCTTTTAGTTGTGATCGATGGAAGACTAACCCTGGTCTTTTTTGGACGAGAAACCGACAATGATGTTCATACAACTATGTACCTCTGTTGGAAAATTGATCAACTTGTCACCCTCATCATGGATCACAAACAGTGAATCATCTGCTAAAGGATGAACATGAAAATCAGTTTCCCGACGATGGTACGAAGTTCAGAAGGCGGATGAGCATGGAGACATGGTCGTGGAAGTCATAAACTAGTCATCGTCTTCGTGTGGTTTCAACAACTTGTGTCTTTCAACCTGAAGGCGAGGACTACAAGCGGAGAATCATGTGAAGGCGATGACCCAGTTGATGAGTTGCCCAACCATGGTAGTGATATCCGTAGGCGGATGGGCAAGAGCATAACCCTACCTCTTCGTGTAATTTTGCTCGATACTTAAATCAGTCCGTGGGAACCGTTGGGTTGCCTCCATTAGTCAATAAATTTCCATAATGGATAGGTGTACGACATGTATTCGTTTCCTTAGGCACGCGTGATTATTTCGTCTAACGATTGCGTAGGCCTTAACACCTGGCAGTCTGACGTGTTCCCTCTGTCTTCTGACCCACCGTGGTTGCTCTTCGACCTTGCGGTGGTATTTATGAGACTGATCGGGGCAACGCATCGAGCCGTTCTGACGGATATTCAACCCCACGAGCTGACGATTGCAAAGTTCACCTGGCTGAGTATACGAAGCTGGTCGATTTTAAACCCGAGCAGATGTACGGACGGTTTTCCATCCTGTGGTTTCCAAACAAGGGAATCGGCTCGCCTGGTTGGATTTTAGAAGTCCCCATTCAACGAAATTCCGACCGTTTGGATTCAATTGAATTTGAAGTTCCACTCTATTTTATTAAATCGAAGAAAACCAACCATACTCCCATATTCCTACTCATCACTCAGTGTGAAGAAAACCGACTGTACTATCTTCCATTTAACGAACACAATCCAAACGGTTCAGGAAGGAGAACGCAGAACGAAATCGACTGTTCATCAGATCCTGATAAGCATTCACTAACTGATATTCTCATTTACTTTCTTTGTTTAAAAAAATGTGTATCCAAATGCATGTACTGAAACCTACATATGTAAAAGGGTGTGTTTGGTCGAAAGGAATTTAGGGCTACCGTTGTTCGTTGTCTTAGATTGGATGGGTGGGAGAGGCATCGGACGATTGAGATATCAAATGAATTGGGGAGATAATCGTTGGAAAGGGGAATGAGAGGACATTACTTACAGGACAGGAAGTCTTGATTGCATTGTGATTCAGTGTAGTTCAACTCGGAGAGTCGCTACGTTGTGTCGTCAGTTAGGCAGAATTGTTGGGTACATGTGCAGAGGTTGAGTATATGTACGCGATATTTGGGTATAATTGTAAGCTCGAATCGTTGGGTATAGTTCTAAGCCAGAACGGGTGGTATAATTGTTGGGTTTTATGTCCTAAAACTCAAAGTTTGTAATCCTTTTGCAATAAAGATGTTATTCAGTGAATTATTTATTTATATATAACCTAAATCCAATAGATAAACATCCTTGGTTATAATATGAAATACTCGAACTATATTGTAAATATGGACAGGGATCAAGTTCTAGTATATAACCTAAATGGTCTATAGTATAGGGATAAGGTTGGGTACCTTATCCTGGTGACACTATGAATGCGACCTACTTTGCGAACAAGGCAAACGATCTGATCCTGGATCGTTCATGTAAGGACATGCGAGTAGGGGCATCTTGTGTAAAAGAAGTTTACACAAGATCGGACCAAGAAATAAGACACTCTTACTTTATAATGTCGTTTACTATTAAGACTGACTATTTCATGCGATGACCTACGTAACTCGATCTTAATCCTCAGCTTACTATAAACTCCTGTTTGTTCAGGATTATCCTTCGATCTGCATGGGTGAGAGTGGCCAAACAGCGCCGCTCAATAAGCCTACCATTTTGGGGATAAGACTGGATGAATAGTTGGGGACATAGTATTGTAAGATGGAATTCACTCCTACGCGTATTAGGGATAGTAGAAAGGTTGTTCCCTTAAGTGCTGACTCTGAGGCTTGAACAAGGGGCATCACCCTCTCATTGGCCCGAGAAGGACTCTGTTTAGTGGTTGGACCATAAACAAATTGTTCAGGACCAGTGGACTTAAGGAATCAAGAGGTACTATAGGGGTAAAACGAACTTTTGACCTAGTTATAGTTACGAACGACCTGTGAAGGGTTGACTTACTAATCATGGTTATATCGAGTGGACAGAAATATATCTAAAGTGAGGGGAGTGCAACTACTAGGCTATAGTGGAGTGACACGATAGTTAACGAATGTTTGTTAACTAGGTTAAAAGAGTTTGGCAGGTTAAACCTCGAATCGTTGGAGCCCATGATCTGTAGGTCCATTAGGTCTCCTTGCTAGCTTAAGGAATAAACTTTGGAATAATATGATGGAAATAATTCGAATAGTTCAAATTCGGTTTAGGGTTTTTAGTTAAACCTAATTTTGAGAGTTTGATATATTTAAATATGATTTAAATATCGAGCACTTGAATAGGAATTCATGATTGAATAATTAAATTTCAGAAATGATCGAGATTGGTAGCAAAATATTAATTTAATATTATATATTAAATTAATTATATAATTGATTATTTAATTAATAATTATTTTAAATTAATTATGAATTAATTTAAAATTGAAAATTCAAATTGTGAAATTGATTTTTCAGATTATTATTTAAAAAATTAAATTAACTAAAATTCAATTTCAATTGAATTAATTAAATTCAAAAGAAATTGAATTTTAGGAGGTGGAGTGCATGGTGACTAAACCCATGCACTCCTCATTTAGCCAACTAATCCCACCCAAAATTGGGATTAGTTTGGTGTCAATTCTTGGTGCTTTAACTCAGATTATCTTCCTCTTTAAATAGAGGATGGATTGCTAAAGAATAGAGGCTGGAAAACTTAAGGTTATGCTGCCAAATTCATCCTTCAAGCTCAAGAACTCAAAACCTCTCTCAAGCTTGTAACCCAAGCATTTTCCCTTTCAAATTTCATTACTAGAGGATCCCACAATCCGTTCCAAAGGCCTGAGAATAGCAAGGAAGATCCAGTGCTGGTTCGTGACAAGTTGGTGAAGAAAAACAACAAACCGATTTGTTCAATTTTGAGCTACAAGAGGTTGGTACCCATGAACTCTGTTTTTTCTCTTATGGACAACATGCTTTGTATGATCAAATTGATGTTATCATGTGCCTAGGATCCAATTAGATATTAACACCTTCAGTTGGTATCAGAGTATGGTTTGGGCACCTAATTTACATTAATTTGATCATGGTGGGTAGCATTTTGAAAATGAATGTGCATGGGCGCTGAAATGGATATATTACGTTTTTGGAAATTTTTTTCTCTTCAATCTGTTGATGAAATTGTAATTGCTCACATGTATATGAGCATTAATATGTTGAGAAGAGTCTTTAATTTTTTTTTATGGTCATTAGAGTCCATTTAGTGTTGTAATTGATCGAAAGAAGATGAAGAGCTCAAACTGTCCGAAGAACAGGGGGCTTCCAGACGCGTCAGCGTCTCGACGCTGTTTTTCGGCATCTCGACGCTGATGAGTTTTCAAAGGAACGTGCGAATTTTTTCCAGAATGGTTCGGTTCGTGATTCTCGGTCCGATTCACTGCTTCCCGACCAATTCAACCCCTATTGACCCGGTTCAGTGATGATTCAGCCCTTTGAGGTCCAATTTGGTCCATTTCAAGTCGATTCGAGCTGGTTCGAGATTCCTGGAAGCTTCTCAAATCGTTTATTAATTATTATTTGTAATAATTTAGTTATTTGTTTGCTTTAGTTGCCGAGACCGGTCCATTTCAGTGTGGTTTAATTATTTTATGCTTTATGGATGCATGTTATAATTAGCTTGAATGGTATATGCATAAGAGTATGTCATATAGATTTAAAATCCCACCATAGGAAGCATGTTTCATGCATTTAAGTATGTTATAAAGAGTTATAATATAAGTATGCATGTTTTAGGTTTCATGATTAGATGCATGCTGAATGTATAGTTATCGTTAGTTATAATTAAGTATAAACGTTATATAAACTAAACGAAAATGAACAAGCATGCAACATGAAACTTCCTTAGCTCGATATTAAAGCGTTAACATCGAATAGAAAGCATGTTATAGGTTGATCTCTTTTATAAACAAGTTATAAACCAAGATAGATGATAAAATCTATAACAAAGATAAAAGCATATGCTCACCTAGGGTTAAACGAACCAAATCGATCAATCTCATAGAATAGGTCGATAACTTGTAAAGCTAAGGTTACAAGAGAACTCATCCGGTTAGATGCTGTCTAAGGCTGGAGGAATTTAAGTTGACGGTTTACAGAACACCTCCTATCTACGCATCGGGCTGGTACTTGAGTTAGGTTAACCTAGGTTTTACGAGCATGCACGTGAGAGATGTAAGGTTATAAATATTTATCACCTAGACATCGTAGGTTAAGTAAACCTAGACTTAGGTAAATATTCAATTAGCCGAAATATGCCTAAGTGACAATACACCCAAAAACGTTTAAAATACTTAGTGGGAGAAAAAGATAAAATAAATAGTTTTTTCTCACGCTCTTCTTATAGTTCACACTGTGAGGTTTATGCTTGGCCTCGTGTTGCTTAAAACCGCAACTGCTCCATTCGGAAGGTGTTTGCATAAACCAATAACAAGGTGAACGGAGAAAGTATTTATAGTAAGTGGGAGACAGAAATGTGTCAACACATCCTACGGTCTCTTCCATTAGGTTGCACCGTGACATCTCTATGTTCCGCCTGCATTGTATGCCCTGGAGCTTCTAAACCATTTGGAGGGTCGTAACATAGGAATCAGAACAAAGCAATCTTCCGAAATGGATAAGGTCTCTTAGGGTCATTCCCAACATTAGCTTTTCCATTCAGTAGCATTGTTGGGGTCGTCCTCTAGGGTCTGAAAATGGGAGGTCACAATTACAAGATAAACTAATTGTTAGTCTATTCTTGACCAAAGTAGCGATAACTAAATGATACAGAAATAAAAGAGTTATTCTGGTAATAGTATATTTAGTCAAGAATGTCTTGGTTCAGTGAAGGAGTAATTGACTGCCCCTCAGTAGCAGTTATTCTGACTCACTGAAGTATCGTTGCAAATTAATTAATGAGATAGATGCATTATTACTTTTGCTAAACTGGAATTGGATTTATAAAAATGACCAATTCATTGATAAGGATTTATTTTATGTTTCCAGCATGTCTAACTCTTTTGTGCAGTTATTAGCTTCTGAAAAACTTAATGGTGACAACTACGGAACCTGAAAATCAAACTTAAACACAGTATTAGTAATTGATGATCTTCGATTTGTCTTGACGGAAGAATGTCTGCCTAACCCTGGCTCAATAGGAACCCGAGTTAGTCGGGATGCCTATGACCGATGGACTAGAGCCAATGACAAGGCAAAAGTCTTCATCTTGACAAGCATATCTGATGTTCTGTCAAAGAAGCATGAGGGCATGTCTACGGCCAAAGAAATTATGGACTCATTACAAGCAATGTTTGGACAACCGTCTTCATCTCTTAGACATGAGGCTCTCAAATATGTTTACAACTCTCGGATGAAAGAAGGAACTTCTGTTCGAGAGCATGTTTTGAACATGATGGTGCATTTCAATGCAACAGAGGTAAACGGTGTTGTCATAGATGAAAGTAGTCAAGTCAGTTTTATTATGGAATCTCTTTCGAAGAGTTTCATTCAATTTCGCACAAATTCTGTGATGAATAAAATTGAATACAATCTGACAACTCTCCTGAACGAGCTTCAGACTTACCATTCCCTTACTAAAGGTAAAGAACAAGAAAACGAAGCAAACATTGTTTCTGGTAAAAAGTTCCTAAGAGGTTCAAACTCTGGAACTAAGTCTAGATCTTTTACTTCAAAGAATAAGAGTATTTAGTTGAAGAAAAAGAAAAATAACGGAAAGGGGGAAAGCTCCCATCACCAAGAAAGGCAAGAAGAAAAATGTAGAGAAAGGAACATGTTTCCACTACAATGAGGACGGTCACTAGAGAAGAAACTGTCCCAAATATCTTGCTGAGAAGAAAGCACAAAAGGCCGATGCTGCCAAACTAGGTAAATATGATTTACTTATCATTGAAACATGTTTGGTAGAGCAAGATAACTCTATCTGGATATTAGATTCAGGAGCGCCTAACCATGTATGTTCTTCTTTACAGAAAACTAGTTCATGGAAGGCACTTGGAGAAGGCGAGGTGACACTCAGAGTAGGAATGGGAGATGTCGTCTCGGCCAAGGCAGTGGGAGCTCTACAGTTGTGTTGTTTAGAGATAGTTACATTTTGTTAGAAAATGTTTTGTATGTTCCTAGTATAAAAAGAAACTTAGTTTCTATCTCTTGCTTAATAGAACAAATGTACAAAGTATCTTTTGAAGTTAATGAGGCGTTTATTAGCAAAAGAGGATTCCAAATTTGTTCTGCTAAACTTGAAAACAACCTGTATATGTTAAGACCAAATGAAATTAAAGCTCTTTTTAATACCGAAATGTTTAAAACAGCCAAGACCCAACATAAAAGACAAAAGATTTCTCATAATACTTTTCTTTGGCATCTAAGACTAGGACACATAAATCGAAATCAAATAAAAAGATTGGTTAAAAGTGGACTTCTAAATAAGTTAGAAGATGACTCATTACCACCATGTGAATCCTGTCTAGAAGGCAAAATGACCAAAAGACCTTTCTCTGAAAAAGGTCATAGAGCCAAGGAAGCCTTAAAACTTGTACACTCGGATTTTTGTGGTCCTATGAATGTCAAAGAACGAGGAGGGTATGAATATTTCATTAGTTTTATTGATGACTATTCAAGGTATGAGTATCTTTACCTATGCATCATAAGTCAAATGCCCTTGAAAAGTTCAAGGAGTATAAAGCTGAAGTTGAGAACCGATTAGGTAAAACGATTAAAACTCTGCGATCTGATCGAGGAGGAGAGTACATGGACTTCAGATTCCCAGACTATCTAATAGAACATGGAATAACTTCCTAACTCTCGGCCCCTGGTATGCCACAACAGAACGGTGTATCAGAAAGGAGAAACAGAACCTTGTTAGACATAGTTCGATCTATGATGAGCTATGCTCAACTACCTGATTCGTTTTGGGGGCATGTAGTAGAAACTGCGGTATATATTTTGAACATGGTTCCCTCCAAGAGTGTTCCAGAAACACCTCATCAGTTATGGAGATGACGTAAAGGGAGTTTACGTCACTTCAGGAACGACATTCGAAATTATGCCTATTTGTAGGATACCCTAACGAAACGAAAGGAGGTGTTTTTTATGATCCTCAAGAAAACAAGGTAATTGTTTCGACAAATGCCACATTCCTTGAGGAAGAAATCATCAAACACGCAGTAAACTAATACTTAAAAGAGATTTCCGAAGAAGCTACCAACAAACAAACAAAAGTTGTGAATGAAGCTGGTCCTTCCAAACAATCTCAAGATATGAGAGTGCCTCGACGTAGTGGGAGGATTATAATACAAGAAACACAACTCATCATACCTGGTTATGAAATGGAGGATCCATTAACTTATAAACAAGCAATGGATGATAAAGATAAGGACACTACAAGAAATAGGTGTTTTTATAGCTTTTTAATATAGCATTTTTGAATATAGGCTATGAAGGAAAAAATTAAAAAAAAAAAAAGACCCCCGTGACCCAAAATTTGGAAGAGGGAAAGCATCACGTTTTTTCCCTCTTATCTTTCTCTTTTCCTCTCTTTTCCCCCAAACGTAAACCACATCTCCCTTGTTCCTCTCTGTTTTTCCCTCGACTGAAGTACACTTTCCCTCGACAAAAAACATCAATTCTCTTGCGTCTCTCTGTCTCTTCCCGTCGCTTCGTCCCTTTCACCGAACGCCCAACACATCGCCGCTAGTCCTCCTTCTGACCATCACTGGTGAGCGCAGCGACCACGAAATTTCTCTGTGAGTTCTCTCTCTCCTATTTTGATCTCTATCTCTCAACAATTCTGCACGCGAATGGATTGGTGACGTGGGTTTCTTCCTCGCATTTCTAGCAGTCTAACAACCGTGAGCTCGTTTCCTTCCATTTTCTCGTGCAAGTGTTATGCAGAGGCTGTGGAGACCGTGGGCTTGGGCTGCCACATCGTCGACACTGTTGTAGGGAGTCAACCCCGCCGCCGCTGGTAAGTTTGCATCTTCTCTTTTCCCCCACTTTTCTTTTTCTTTGTTTTTTTCCTTTTCATCCTTGTTTTCTTTTCCTTCCTCTCTTTTCTCTCGATACTCACCTCAATATTTTAAAGCCATAACTTTTTTACATGAAATTTCACCATCCTTTTACTTGACTGTCGTCTACTTCATTTGGTGAGTGTTTCATATTGTGTTCAATGGTCATCGGTGATTCGTGGTCAATCGCTTAGTGGTTGGTAATGGTCGATCTGCTTT
Source organism: Luffa aegyptiaca (assembly GCA_017139565.1). Lineage (NCBI taxonomy): Eukaryota > Viridiplantae > Streptophyta > Magnoliopsida > Cucurbitales > Cucurbitaceae > Luffa > Luffa aegyptiaca. The sequence continues at coordinate 38,755,377 of CM029405.1, read as the reverse complement.
GTTTTGTGGGGCTCAGGCTGCTTCATTTCATGCGTGGATTGTGCTTAGATGGGAGTGGTGAAAACTAAACTGTTTTTCCTTTTTATTCTTCAACTATTAATTGGTAGTATGTTAAGAGTTTATCATCAATGAAAGTTTAAGGTTGCGAGAAATTACAAGTCAAAAGGGGGAAGTGACGGAAAAGTTCTAATTTATTCATATAACCTCCTATTTTGGATTTCTATCTTTTGTAGCACTCCCACAAATACCCCTTTGCATTTTAGGATAGTTTTTCATCTTTTCAAAAGAAAAAAAAAAGGTTAGCTTTTCATATAGAATGAGCAATTTTTTTCCGTAGGGTATTATATATGTTATGCTTTTGTGCATTAGTTGTTAAATTTTAACTTTGTTCATTAGAGATGGATTATTGCTAATTTGCCTTGCTACATCAATATCTTTCTTTGCCTTCAATTCTTCTTTCCCTTTTCGTTGTAATTCCAGTCATCCAAACTCATCTTCTCTCTTTCATATTTCATTTATTCATTCTATGGAATGTCAATATCTTTTCAACAATTCATAACATTTTAGGAGAACCATTGTTGGAACTTAGAAGTCCTGATTTAACCTTACTAGCTTAGAAAAACTTTATCTCAGTAGAGTTGACATATCATCTATTGTTCCCGATTTCTTGGCAAACTTCTCTTCTTTGAGAAAAATTTCCTTATATGGCAGGTTGTGGATTATGAGGACAATCTCCTGAGAAAATATTTCAGCTACAAAAATTTAGAATATATTATATTGATGGAAAATCCAAATCTTTATGGTTTTTTGCCTGAGTTTAACTTCGGCAATTCTCTTAAATTTTCCGTTTTTCAGTTTTCTTTATAAATCCAAAAACATTTTTAAAATTTGGAAAACAAAAAACTGAATTTGTTAGCAAATGAACCTGTTTTTTAAAAACCAAAAATAAAAAACCAGAAAGAAGAAACCAACCAATTGGTTATCAACAAATGACCCCTTAACCATCCAAATTTTAAACAACCACCTGACTAAGTGTTGGGTTTAATACCCTAAAACTCGTAGATAGTAAATGAAACAAATTAATTAACCTCAATAAAGTGTTATTTGAGTAATTCAATAATTTGTTATTGAATAATCGAGGTGTTGTGAGTTGCAGTTGGGTGATTTTGGATATAGAAGTGTGTTTCTCTAGTTTATCAGGTTAAGAAAATTTTTGGATTAACCATTTTTACGTCGTTATGTTGTCGAAATTTTCGGAGCATTCGATTAATATTAAGATAGAAGTTAAGTAATGTCACTAAGTTAGGTATAGAACTTGGGGCGTTACACTTACCAATTCAGACATTCCTTCGGCGTATGCATGCTTACTTTGCAAATAAGTGGGCATAGTTGTATTTAAAGGAGATGAGAATCAAGTGTCTAGAGCTCTCCGAGGACCAACAACTTTTGAGGAAGAAAGTTTTTTAAGGAGGGAAAATTGTAACGTCTTGAATTTTGAGGTAAGGTTAGAAGGTCTCAAATTTAAAGTTTTGTGGAGCTAATTTCATGAAATTGGTTTAAGAGATAAATTAAATCATTTGTAAGGTAAGGTATCACTAGATATTTGCTAGGATTTTAATTTTAATAGGCTGAGGGGCAATTTTGTAATTTCAATGGACTTTAAGCCAAGCCATATAACCCTAAATTTCTCCCCCACTTATATTAGCTGCACGCAGCCCAAGAACCTGATAACTTGAAAATATCAAGTTATTCGGTGCCTAATTTAAGCTAATTGTGAGCCTCAAGAGAGTGAAAAACCCAAGTTTTAACTAATTTATATGTTAGATGCAGTAATATTGATTTATTTGTATTAATGTGCTCATATTGATTATTATCTTTGAAATTCATACAAAACTGCACTAATTTTAATTTATTGTTGCATCAGGAAAAGCTTGGCCAATTATGAGCTAGAAGTATGGCGCATGGAAGCTTATGCGCTAGAGCATGACAAGCTTGGAGCATGATGAGCTAGAGCATGTTGAGTTGGAGCATGATGAGCTAGAGCATTGGTATTGAGTGGGGAGCAAGTTTGTGTTGAGTGAGGAGCAAGTTTGAGTAGGGAGCAAGTTTCCATCCAAATGATGATCTTTTGGCTCCAAGTTTGATCCTTTGGCTCCAAGTTTAATTCTTTGGCTCCAAGTATTATCCTTTGGCTTCAAGTATTCCCCGTTTGGCTCCAAGTAAAAGGATATTATAAATAGAGGGGAGGTGAAAGGAGAAAAATCCATCCAAGGATCCAAGGATCCAAGGCATTCTTAGATTTTTATGTTTTATTGTATGTTTTATTTTGTAGCAAGCATGAACTAATTTCTTTTTATCAAGGCTTAGCCTAGGCGCCCATGAGGCATTAAGATTATTTTTGTATGCAATGCAATGAATCAATGATATTGATGCTTTCTACTTAGATGAATTCTTTCATTACTAATATTCGTCTCATCAAGAGGTAGCAGCATGATAAATCCCGGAAGGGTAATTCATGTGGAAATATCTAAGTAGAGCAAGATAATGCATTACATGTAGTCTGGTTGTGTTAGGAATAGCTCAGCCGCTTAGGATATTTCATGGATGTGTTAGGTGTGTACCCAAGAAATGGTTGCGCTAAACCCACAAAATCCTCCCATTAATCCAATTCAAATGGCTGATGTTAGAGAACGAGGCATTAGAGACTATGCAGCCCCAAGGATGTGCAATTTCAACCCTGGAATTGTACGTCCCACGCTTGACACTGAAAGGTTTGAACTTAAGCCTGTTATGTTTCAAATGCTTACTGCAGCAGGACAGTTTGGAGGAAGTGCATCAGAAGATCCCCACTCTCATCTAAAATCATTCCTCGATATTTGCAACAAGTTCATCATTCCAGGAGTCACCCCTGAGCAGCTTCAAGTCATACTATTTCCATATTCGCTACGAGATGCTGCTAAGGTATGGTTAAATCAGCAACCTGCAAATTCCATTACTACATAGAATGTCTTAGCTGAAAATTTTTTGGAGAAATATTTCCCACCAATGGTTAATTCCAGATTGCGCAAGGAGATTATAACTTTCTCACAACAAGAGGATGAGTCACTAAGCGATGCATGGGAACGATTCAAAAATCTTTTACAAAGATGCCCTCACCATGGACTACCTCATTGCATCCAGCTAGAAACTTTTTATGTGGGATTGAAAAAAAATCTCAAGTGTTGGTAGATTCCTCGGCCAATGGAGCATTGCTAAGAAAGACATATGATGAGGCGTATGAAATCCTTGACCGCATCGCGAGGAACAATTATGAATGGGGATCAGGTGAAGATAAAAGGAAGTAACCAATGAAGACAAGTTCCGAAAGTTTTGAAGTGGACCCCAAGATATCAGTTAACGCAAAGATCGATGCACTAACCACACGAATGGACGAATTAGCTGCAAATCAAGCTCCCATTGTAGCGCATCTAGCTTCGTTAGGATGTGCCATCTGCGGCGGTAGCCACACGTATGATCAGTGCCCATCAAATCCAGAATCATTTTTCTATGTGGGACCCCAAGGTAACGCACAAAATAATCTCTTTCCAAACGACTACAATTTCGGTTGGGGAAATCATCCAAGTTTCTCAAGGAAGGTAATGTTGGCACATCTAAGCAACCACAGCAGCAAGGGAGTAACAAATCTAGCCCTCATCACTTTAATGCTCACAATGATCAAGTTTTGCAGGGACCATTCCAAGGAAATTTCTAGCGCAACAACAATGCAGGCGGTGGAGACTCTAGCGCATCATCTTCTAACTCGCTGGAAAACATGATGAGAGACTTTATGGCCAGTGAGAGAGAGTACATGGCAAAGAATGATGCGTTAGTGTGAAGCCAGGCCGCATCACTCAGAAACCTTGAAGTTCAACTGGGGCAATTAGCATCAGAACTGAAGAATAGGCCAGTGGGAACTCTTCCAAACAACATTGAAGTGCCAAGAGGAAAAGAGCAGTGTCATGCGTTAACCTTGTGAGATGGTAAACAAGTTCCAAGCAATACAGCTACTCATGTCCCAGAAGATGCGGTAGTAAATTCAGAAGATTCAAAGAAGTGTCTTAAAGAACCCAACGTGGCTAAATCAAGCAAGAAGGCGCTGTGAATGAAAAAGAGGAAGAGCCATCAGCGCATGAAGAACCAGCCGCATACAAACCACCTATTCCCTTTCTACAGCACCTACAAAAAAGGAATGATGACACGAACTTCAAGAAATTTCTGAACGTGCTGAAGCAGTTGCATATCAACATTCCCCTAGTCGAGGCACTTGAAAAAATTCCAAGCTACGCAAAGCTCTTAAAGGACATCCTTTCGAACAAGAGCCCGTGGAGAGAATTCGAGATCGTTACGCTAACAAATGAGTGTAGCGCGATCCTCAGTTGCAAGATTCCTCCAAAATTAAAGGACCCAAGAAGCTTCACTATTCCATGTTCCATTGGAGGAATTGATGTGGGGAGAGCCTTATGCGACCTTGGCGCAAGCATCAATCTAATGCCATTGTTAGTATTCAAGCGCCTTGGTATTGGAGAAGCGTGTCCAACAACAGTCATTCTCCAGCTCGCAGATAGGTTGGTGGTGATCTAGAAGGAAAAATTGAAGATGTATTGGTAAAAGTAGATAAATTTATTTTCCGGCTGACTTTATCATTCTTGATTATGAAGCAGATAGAGAAGTCCCATTCCTTTTGGGAAGACCTTTCTTGGCTACCGGACAAACTTCGATTGATGTGCAAAGAGGCGAGCTAACCATGCGGTTCAATGACGAACTAGTAACTTTTAATGCCTTTAGCCCATCAAAATTCCCTGATAAAGTAGAAGAGTGCAATGCGTTAGAAGAAAAAGTTAGGCATCCTAAAGAAGAAGTTGCGCCCAAACATGGCGCAATCACACATGATGCGCCAGCGAAATATTTTTCAACGCAGTCGCAAACAGAAGAGACGAATCTTTATGATGATGCTCCCGGGAAGGCGAAAAAAGGAAAAGGAGTTGAGTTGGAGAGTAGCGCATTAAAGAAAAAAATCTCATCGCGTCAGAACACAACTACGGATGGCGCTACAGCAGTAAAAGCAAAGCACAAAAGCTGTCAACCTTTGTCTTGGATAGAATGCAAACTTCGAGGGAAAGCCCAACATTGCTAGGTGTGGCAGAAAGTTCGACAGCGCAAATCTAGAATAAAATCTCACGAGGAAAAGGAGATGCGGTAGGGCAGTGCTACCATCTTCTTATTGCACAACACATGAAGGAAGAGCATGTTAACGCCTCGGAGCATTGAAGACACATCATTTTGAGACAATTAAATCAGGGACGCATTCTATCGCTTTACTTTATGTTTGTTAGGAAGTTTCTTTCTTGCAATTATTTATTTTCCAAAAGTAGAAGAAAGCCTTAAGTTAGAAGTCTCAATGTTGATGGTTTCTCAATGCGCTAGCTTTAAGTCATGATTAGAGAGCATGTGTTACTGTTATATTTTGCATGTTTGATATGGTTTCTCAATGCGTTTGCTTTTAGTTCAACATGCCTCTTTAATGCTTAAAATCTTTCATGAGTTGATTTGCATGCGCTTAATATTTGTTTAATGCGTTAAAATTTTTGGGGTTTTTCTGCTACAATAGTGTTATCGCATCAAATTGTTATTTCTCTACCTCGCCTGCGTTTCCCCTGCATTGCTTTACATAAACCTATGATGATAATATGCGCTAGAATTGACAACCAATTTTTCTTTTCTTAAGTTATTCCTTGCGTTAGCTATTGATAAATGTCATTTTCTCCTTATTTAGATTTGTCTCAGAGTATCTTATGCTGCATTACTTCCTCTCTACTAGCCAATGTGCCAAATCTGCTTATGTAATGTGACTAACGCATTCTTAGAAACCTTTCCCCTACCGCATAGTGCAAAACAAGTTTGGGGATCCAATAAGGACATTGTCCATTTTAAGTTTGGGGGGGTGCATAGCGCATGTTTCTGTATTCCATAGTTGTTCAGCAAAGAAAGAAAAAAAAAAGAATGTTCCACTTTCTTGAAGGCGTTAGTAACCAGGGGCATTCATGACACCCATCGTTTGCCTTTGCATGAAAGCGCTGAAAAGAAATGAGCATGCCTCGGCAACCTGAAAGATGAGGCGCTCGTAGTTGGATGCTTTCATCACCAATGTTGGCAAGCCAGAACGAAGGCGTTACATCTAAAAGTATTCTCATATGAAAAAAAGAAAAAAATTTTTGGCAACGTGAGCGATATGAGTAAACATTCTTGTAAAGCATTAGTGCATCCAAGTTTTGATTTAGAAGTAAGCTAGTAAAGAGGAAGAAGTGTAGGAAGGAGAAATGAGAGAAATCCATTTAAGTGAGAAAAAGGCATTTTGATGTAGTTAAAACAAAGTTGACCTTAGGTTTAGAAAGTTGGATGTTGGTATTTCGCGCTGTTGAGGTACAATTTTTGTAGAGTGCGCTAAGGAATTGTAGTGAGGCATGAGGCATTGTGGCAATTTGAGAAGGAAAAAAGTGTTGTTGCAGTATTGCTTGAGGACAAGCAATAGTTTAAGTTTGGGGGTTTGATAACTTGAAAATATCAAGTTATTCGGTGCCTAATTAAAGCTTATTGTTTGCCTCAAGAGAGTGAAAAACCCAAGTTTTAACTAATTTATATGCTAGATGCAGTAATATTGATTTATTTGTATTAATGTGCTCATATTGATTATTATCTTTGAAATTCATACAAAACTGCACTAATTTTAATTTATTGTTGCATCAGGAAAAGCTTGGTCAATTATGAGCTAGAAGTATGGCACATGGAAGCTTTTGCGCTAGAGCATGTCAAGCATGGAAGCTTATGCGCTAGAGCATGACAAGCTTGGAGCATGTTGAGTTGGAGCATGATGAGCTAGAGCATTGGTATTGAGTGGGGAGCAAGTTTGTGTTGAGTGGGGAGCAAGTTTGAGTAAGGAGCAAGTTTCCATCCAAATGATGATCCTTTGGCTCCAAGTTTGATCCGTTGGCTCCAAGTTTAATTCTTTGGCTCCAAGTATTATCCTTTGGCTTCAAGTATTCCCCTTTGGCTCCAAGTAAAAGGATATTATAAATAGAGGGGAGGTGAAAGGAGAAAAATCCATCCAAGGATCCAAGGCATTCTTAGATTTTTATGTTTTATTGTATGCTTTATTTTGTAGCTAGCATGAACTAATTTCTTTTTATCAAGGCTAAGCCTAGGCGCCCATGAGGCATTAAGATTATTTTTGTATGCAATGCAATGAATCAATGATATTGATATTTTCTACTTAGATGTGATAATTCTTTCATTACTAATATTCGTCTGATCAACCGATAGAGGTAGCAGCATGATAAATCCCGGAAGGGTAATGCATGTGAAAATATCTAAGTAGAGCAAGATAATGCATTACATGTAGTCTGGTTGTGTTAGGAATAGCTCAGCCGCTTAGGATATTTAATGGATGTGTTTGGGTTGCTTTAGGGATAATTCAACAGCTTGCAAGCATATAGAGAATTGATTAAACGCATGAATTAAGCAATAGGAATATTCTTAGTTCATCGCATGTGTAATACCGGAAGGGAATCACATGTTTATTTCTCGCTTAGGCATCAATATTTTGTCGATTCATTGTTATGCGTTACATTAATATCTTATCTGTCGCATGGTTGCTGTGGTGAAAGTCTTGATAGCTCATCGCCCATTGTTTTTCCCCTAACGCATTAGTTTATGTTTTATATCATCGCATGTTCATACCTCTCAGCACCACTGCATTAGAATAGGATTTAAATAAAGACACTTTTACTACTTGCCCCTTCCCTGTGGATTCGACCCTGGAATACTCTAGGTATTACTTGGTAGTGTATAATTTATACTTGGATTAATGCACAACAACGACATATTCTTTAGTTAATTAAGCATAATTAGAAGCGATTATATTTTGCAATCAAACCTCCAAGTGAGCCATCATCTTCAACCTCAAACTCCCTCCCTCTTGTACCCGTCGGTTGCAGTTTTTCCCCCATCTCCAGTAGTTTTCGGCCAGCATCTCCTTCTCTCTCTCGTCACCGACGCCTTCTCCGGCAAGTAGCGACGGTGTCAAGCTCCACGACGGCGCAGTGGCTGTACATCGACGATGTAGCGGGCGTTCAGGTGTCGGTCTCGTGATTTTCCGGTGGCAACAGCTTTCTGGCGAGTTCAGGCCGTTTTCCGACGTGTTTCAGGCGGGTCTCTTCTCCTTTTCCGGCGGCTGGTAGTGTAGGTGCATGGGCTGTAGCTTTTGGCAGATTTCCAGCAGTGTCTTTGCTTGGGTATCTTCCTTTGGCGTTTTCCGGCAAGGTGCTCTAGTGGGTCTTTAAGTTTCAGCAAACTTAGAGTGGGTAAGTGAGATTTAGAGTGAATTTGGCTTATTTATCGTTTAATCAAGTATACCCATTAGTTGCGACTTTCGATTTCAAGGTTCTCTTGGCATTTGGAAGTTTAGTTGTCGATTTGGAGCGTTTTTGGGCCCCCGGACAACAAACGCTAATTCTGTTTTGGTAAGTTTAGGAGCATAATTTGTCCCCAAAAGTATGTGGCTCCTAGTTATATGCTTGAAAATAATCTCTTATTGAGTTAAGTTTTCTTTTCCGTTTGTGTAGTTTGATAAAGGCTTTAGGGGACTAAGAAATTAACTTATAGTTTTATCAAGCAATCGTTGACTAAGGTAAGTGACGTTACTGTTGAACTTTTAATTGGGTCATGTTTGTTTTTCCAAAAAATTCATGTGTATTATGTGTTGTTTGAATATGTATGCGTTTATGAAAATTGTTGAAAGCATGAAAATTTATTATTATTGTTTGTAATTGTTGATGTTTGAAATATTTGAGTTGGTGGTCTCCCAAAATTTCATTATATGTATGAGTTTAATTGATTTATGAGTTTTCTTAAATATTCGAAAGTGTACATGAAATTGATGTACATAAAGAGATGCCTACACAGGACTTAGAGACGTGAAATTGATGTACCTAAGTCGAGGTTCGTGAAATTGACGACCTCGAGGTTTCGTGAAATTGACGACCTCCGTAGGAGACACATGAAATTGATGTGTCTAGGATATGCATGAAATTGATGTATATCCTTTCATTAATAATTTTAAAATAAAGTTTAGAGCTACCAAAAATATATTTGTTGTTGATTTTTAAAACGTGTTTAAGCATGACCCAACCTCAACAGTAGGGTCACTTACTGAGTATTTTAAATACTCATTCTTTTCAAAAATATTTTTTTCAGGTAAAGGCAAGGGCAGGTGAAAGGCGATTGATGAGAATCCGTTAGGCAGCCATGAGAGGACCTGAATTTCATATTTTATTTTTCTTTCGCTTTAAGAACTTTGTTTTACTTTATTTGATTTGTAAATTTGTTTGAGAAATTTTCTAGAGACCATGTACATTTATATTTTAGAAATTATTTAAGAATATTTAAAACTTTTAAAATTAGGGATCCCGAATAAAAGTTTTGTTTTAAATTTTTTTACTAAAATTAGTGTTTATGTTTTAAAACATTTTAATTTAAAAAGGCCTCCAAAGCATGCATTGTCATAACGGTCCCGAAAAGGCTATTTAAGAAGTCGGGTCGTTACAAAACCCAACAATTCAAGTATTCATACTATAGCCAGGGGTTATTAGTTTATTGGATTTAGGTTAAATAACGTGCAATTCACTTATTAAATAACATCTTTACTGAATAAACTTCAATGACAACTTTATAGCAAATAGAATATGTTCACTGTTTACAAACTACGAGTTTTAGGACATAAAACCCAACAATTGTTAGCTTAAACTGATCACTTGAGTTAACATAGTTTGTGTTTAGCTAGTGGGCGAAAGGTTGGAATTGAATGCGTGAGTTCGCAAAAACAATATTGGAAAAGATCCTAGCAATAGGACTTTGTTTTTTGCATCCTAGAAATAGGACTGGAACCACTAGGGTTTTAAAGTCTTGTGCGTGATTTATCTAAGATTTAATTAGCCTTAGAAATAGATGTTCTAGTTAGTTTTGTCTTGTAAAGGCACCAAAAGCGGAGCTGAATAGGAGTTGGACTTAACTCACAACTAAGTTATCAGGTCAATTGGGGGTGCAAACTGGTAGCAATCTATCTACACTATGTCTATGTGTGCACTTATAGGCAGTATTTTCCAGACGTTGTGCATTGGTTGAGCAATTTGTGGACGCAAAGGTGGGTTCATATTATGCTCTTGGTTGATATTTGTAACGACCCTATATTTCGTGACTAGATCCTAGGGTCATTACCACAACATTTCATTTTTACTTTTATAGAATAACGATGAAACGACATTTAGAGTAAAACTTGCTTAGAAAATCAATGAGAGTTTTCAGCCTGGGATCCCAGTTAAAACAGAACAAGAAGAAATTTTAACCATTCCAACAAAAATCTCAAACCGAAACAAGACCTTAAACAATGAAGGAAATTTGGCAGAAGTTTAATCCTGTTTAGTAATGCGCAAAGGAAAATGAGAAAAGAAGATGTTAGGATCAAAGGCGTTGAAGAGCTAAGTAACCCTTGCAGAGTTGATAATAGGCATTGCTTGGGGATAAGAAATAGTTTAAGTTTGGGGGTTTGATAACTTACATAAAGCAAGTTATTTATCCTTTAAACGTAAGCTAAAACAAGGCCAAAAGATACATTGATGTGTTACCTCAGCGCAATAAGGAAGGAAAATGCGATGATTTTATGCGGTATACTATATTTATGTATGCGGTGAGAAATTATAAAAATATAGGGTGCTAATGCAATTAATTCAGTTGTTTGTGGCCCAAGTTTCTTAGTGCATGCACACATCCCAAGACGATCATGAGACAGACAAAATGGATGAAAAGACCATGCTGACACACTGACGCGCAAGTGGGCTGAAGATGACTGAAGCAAGTCTCTAATTCCTTGGAGAAGTTGGTTTCCTTCGCCTATAAATAGAAGTCACATGCTCAAAGGAAAAACACAGAATATACAAGATAAAAAGGACGAGAGGGAAGAGACGAAGATCAGGAGAAAGAGAAATCACAGGAAACTGTGATTAAGAAAAGACTTGCATTTGCAATGTATTGCGTGATGTATTGTTTTGCTCGCATGAGCTAATTTTCTTCGTCAAGGCTTAGTGCAAGCACCCATGCGGTGATAAGTCTGTTTTGTAAGCGCATACTTTGGTTTAAATGAAACATTATTGCCTTCTACTTAGTTGCGATACTACTTTCATTACTAACTCCCGCCTGGCCAGTCGGATGCGGTAGCAGCATGTTAAATCCCTGACAGGTAATGCATGCGGACATCTCTAAGTAGAACAAGTTAGCGCATGGCATGTAGTCTTGGTAGCATTAAATAAATACTACCACTATAAGATAATGCATGAATGAGCTTTGATTGCGTTAAGACTAACGCAGTCCCTTGTAAGTTACTAAGAGAACTAAGCCCACGCATGAACTAGACAACAGACAATTGATAGTTTTATGCCAAACGCAGAAGGAGTACCGGAAGGGAAACTTGTGATTTTTTCTCACTTAGGCATTAATGGATCAATTAGTCATGGTATGCGCTACAAGGTTCTTATAAACGCATGAGGTTGCAACCGCAACAGCCTTGATATTATTCTCCTTAATACTTCTCTTTTTACTCCCGTTGCATGTTTTACTTTCTGCAAAATTTATTTTTTAAACTCATCAACTCTCTTATTTAGTTCTTATATAATATCATACGCTTTAGAGTTTAGATCAGTAAAAATTATGAAAGCTTTGCAAATAACCTTTCCCTGTGGATTCGACCCTAGACTCACTAGGTATTACTTCATTTTGTCAATTTATACTTGGATTGATATATATCTACGACAAATTTGTATTAATTTGTTAAGCATACTGACAACCGATCAACCAACAATCCCTAATAATTTAATAAGAATTAGGTCCTAATACAATATTGCCAAAAACAAAGTTACCAAAGCTTAACGTCGACTGAATCTCTCACCCAATCAATTCCTTAGAACTAATGTTGGAAATTTGGACGACGACGACGTCGGTTCACAGCGGCACTGTGCGACGAGATGAGACGACGGCGCTGCAAACCGAGAGAGGGAAAATGAGAATGAGAATGAGGCCGAGAGGGAAAAAGAGACAAGAGAGAGAGGAAAACACGGAATAGAAGCTTACCTGCGGCGGCGGCGTCGTGGGTGGATGTTGACGGTGGTGCACGACAGTTTGACGACGGCGGCATGCGTGAATGGAGGGGGCGACGCGACTGCAGACGGGAGAGAGAGAGCTGAGAGGGAGATGGGGGAGTGAGAGAGGGGAAAAAATCTCAATTTTTTTTTGTTTTTTTTAAACGGTCCATTGATCGAATTTTTTAGGGGGGGGGGGAACATGAAAGTTTCCCCCTTTTTCCTCCCTTTTGACAAAGCCAAAAAAAACACCTTCCTTTTTTTTTTAAAAAAAAATATATCAGGCTGTTACAATATTTACTTGAATTCCTCATCTTATCTCATATATCTTTACTTACTTTACTTTATTTGCTTTATACCAACTCAAAACACCATCGATATACTTCTTTTTTTGGTTACTATCTCTCAGTTGCAAATTTAGAGGAGGTTCTTGCTTTCAAAATCATAAAAGTGTATTAAACCAATATTTCTTTCCCTTGAGTTTGATATCCAAAGTACTCTCCACTCATTACTTGGTAGTGTATACTTGCACTCAAACGACCTGTCACTGTGGTTTCTAGGCAGCGCACACACCAACAAAACGCCCTTGCAGCCTTTATAAACAAGTATGTGACTGTCTTGTTCTTGAAACTCTTCACGATGTTGTTCTCCAGGTGGTACGTACACAATGCATGAAATGCATTGAGAAATATCTCTCTCACTGCATTTCCGATAGAGTTATGGTGATCTACAACAAACACCAACCTCGCGTCCTCTCCTATTGCAACCTTCAGGTTCTGCATGAACCATTTCTATGACTGATCGATCTCCTTGTTGACGATTGCATAGGCTAGAGGATATAATTGGTTGTTTCCATCCATAGCTACACAGACCAACATGGTCTCATTCTACTTCCCTTTTAGATGTGAACCGTCTACCACAATCACCGGACAACAGTTCGCGTATCCTTGTATGCAAGCACCTAACGCCATAAACATGTACTCGAAGTGAATGCCAATCTTCCAATTCAATCTCAAATAAGGTCCCTAGATTTTCAATATTCAGGGCTTCTCCATATGTGTGATGCGTCACATAAGACTCTTCAGGAGAACCCTTCAATAGTGCTAAAGCTAGTTCCATTGCCTGCCAAGCCTTGTCGTAGCTTATATTCACCCCATACTGTTGCGCACATCATCGATAATATGGTGAGGCTTGTATACACGTCCAACTCCAGAAAACCCGTCCTTTATAAGGTGGCCAACAACCTTAGCGCTAGCTTGCTAGTGGTCGTGCGTCAATAAGCTCAATAGACACGTGTGAGTGTTCAAGTACTTCGAAATTTTAAAGATGCCACAACCATCCAGCCTAACAGCCCGAACCCGTCAATTGCAACTATCATCCATACATCGAACGATGTACAAGGTCTTGGTTGATTTCAACGTCTGAAATTCAAAATTGTTCTTCATGGGCCAATGACGCCAATCTCCTCCGCACCTCATCCTTACTGAAAAATATATCATCAACATGAATGTCGTTGCAAGACTCATGCAAGACAGTGTCACCGACATTAGTCCCCTAGTCGGAGTCCATACAATTCGCCACCCCTTGGATAGCTCGTCGGTTCGCTCCGACGTTCCTAACCTTACACCACTACTTGGTTCGCATGCATTTGAAAACTGCCTCGTGTTGATGTCTCCCACGTAGTCAACGTCATTATAGGGCTCGTTTGGTAACGTTCTCGTTTCTTGTTTCCGTTTCTTCATTTTTAATAAAGAAAAATAGAATTTCATGACCCTAACACCCATACATTCAATAATAATAAACCTATATTCTTATTTATGTTTGGAAAAAAATTGGAAACAAAAACAAAAAAGGAGAAACTAGTTTTAGTTGTTCCCAAAAGTTCTATACAAATTTTGGGAGTGTTTCTAAAAAATGAGAAAAAAGAAACATACATAGTTATTAAATGCTTAGATTTCTTAATAAAATTGGAAACAAGAAACAAGAAACAAGAACGTTACCAAACGGGCCCATAATATGTGTTTCCATGATTGGCATGTTCCAGCCCTTCAGCTTCATTCCCATCCTCCCATTCCATCTCTTCGTCATCTTCCGTCTCCTCCTCCTCCTCATCCGCATGATAACCACTTTATTGGCTCAAAATTGGTTCAAAATTCTAAATTAAAATTCAATAATCACTTTTTTCGAAGAACGATTAAAAGTTCGCATTATTCAAAATTGGTTCAAAATGGTTGTTCTTATTATTTTTATTTGATAACAGAATCGCGATTTTAAAACAATGAGGGAAAAGGAAAGATTTAATAAAAAAACTGAAATGTATTTTGTAATTTAGGCCCCGTTTGATAACCATTTGGTTATTGGTTTTTTGTTTTTAAAAATTAAGCTTGTTTTCTTTAAATTTCCTCACCATGGTTTTCATTTTGGTTAAAGATACACTTGAATTCCTAACCAAATTCTAAAAACAGAAACAAGTTTTTGAAAACTACGGGCCCGTTTGGTAACCATTTCAGTTTTTGGTTTTTGGTTTTTCTGTTTTTTGTTTTTGGTTTTTAGTTTCCTGTTTTTTAAAAACAAAAACCACATATGTTTGATAACTGTTTTTTGTTTTCTGTTTTTAAAAAACAAAAAACCAACCTTGTTTGATAACTGTTTTTGGTTTTCAGTTTTTTAAAAATTAGAAAGATGAAAAGATATTTTAAAGAGAGAAAAATGTGTAAAGACGTTGAAACAAAAATTTAGAGACACAAATATAAATGTTTTCAAGAGATTTTTTTTTTTTGAAAAGACGAGAGAAAAGTTAAACATAGAAAATTTAGAGAGATGAAAGAAAATGTTTAGAGAAAGAATATTAGTTAGACTTCGAGAAAAGATATTAGTTAGAGAAAAAATAGAAAACAAGTTAGAGTAGAAGCGATAAATTTTAGATTAAAAAAATTAAATAAAAAAATAAAATTTAGAGAGATAGTAAAGTTAAGAGTAAAAGATATGCTAAAAACTAACGATAAATTAGAAAAATAAAGAAAAGTTGTAGCGATAGAAAATTTTGGTGACTTTTTTTTTCCAAAAGAAAAATTAGAACATGTTTATTGAGGAGAGAAAAGGTATTGACAAGTTTTTAGAAATAGACAAGTTATAGAGAAAAAAAAAAGTTTTGAGAGAGAAAAATTTAGAGAGAGAAAAATAAATTTTAGAGAGAGAAAAAAAATAGAGAAAGAAATTTGTTGGAGAGAGAGGTAAAAGAGGAGAAAAGTAAGCATTAGAAGAAAAATGAGTTTTTGAAAAACAGAAATCTGTTTTTAAAAACTACTTTTTTTTTTGTTTTTGAAATTTACTTATAATTTCAAAAACGTTTTTAAAAAACAGAAAACAAAAAACATAAATGGTTATCAAACACCCCTGTTTTTAAAAAATGAAAAACAAAAACAGAAAACAGAAAACGAAATGGTTATCAAACGGGCCCTACATTTTTTAGTTTTCAAAAGTGGACTTGGTTTTTGAAAATATGGGAAGAAGGTAGGTGAAAAGCCAAAGAAACTTAGAATTGGAAATGATGTTTATAAGCTTAAAAACCAAAAACCAAAAACCAAAAACCAAATAGTTATCAAACGGGGCTTTAATTATTTTAAAAATGTTCTTGGTAGGTAATTCAAACACGGAAATATTAACGTCAGAATTTAGAAAATTATATTTGGGAACTACAATATAAACACTTAGCTCCAAAACCTTAGTTTGACTCGGCAACGATTAGGTATTGTTAGTATGTGCCATGTTGGCATATCCAACACTCTTCTTCCTTCTAGTTTCATACTTTGATTGGTCAAGCCAAATTATATTCGCTTATTTTTACTTTTCTAACTAATATATTAATAATGTTAAGACAAAAAATTTCTCATATTTTAAGCACATACAAATTTCTATATATTTCTAGGAATAGGAATGATGATTTTATCCTCCACTCTACGGTTGTTGAACATAAAAAATAATAATAGATACGGTTACGTTAGAAAGATTACCAGTGTATATATATACACACATGCAGACGCATAATTTGAATAAAGTATTGGATGTTGCAGCATATTAAGTGAACCTGGAATAGGTTGCATTAAGGGGAGCATGTGAAGTGTCCCTTTCTTCGTATAATATATATTAACTGAATTATTGGGTGGCTATTATCATCCTTATAATAATAACCATGTATAATTTACTTGTTAATTAATGAAGCATGAAGTTGAGTTTATTTGGTTTATGTATTTGTGTTTTTTTTTGTTATAACAACATTTGGAGTGAGAGATTTAAATATTTGACCTCTTGATCGAGATACATGTCAAATACGATTGAGTTGTGCTCACTTTGGTATGTAATTTAATTTTTGTATTTAGATGGGATAGGAATAGGATTAAACTGAAGCTAGATAAAAGAGTTTGCCGATGTGTTTTGAAGTAGTTTTGGAAGGCTAAAAGTGAGTTATTTATTTATTTATTTATTTATTTATTTTTATTTAATCAAGAGAGGGTTTGGTAACTAATAAACATCTTTTTTGAATTAAAAAAATTGGTTTCGAATCATTGTTTAAATATTTCTTTTAAGAATCGCACTAAACTTAATTATCCAAAAAGTGATTGGCCGAAAATCAAAATTACTTTATAATATTTGAGCATTTGTAAAATCACTTTTAAAAATGTAGTGCAACCAAATACTTATCTCTCAAAACGAGACATTTGTAGAGGACATATTTAATAATATTTTTGCTTTTTACTCTATGGTTTGGCTTTAGAAATCAGTTATTTATTGGAAAAAAAAATATCTTTTAAAGTCCTTCAGTTCCAAGGAATAGGTGTTTTTGGTACCTGGATTTTTAAAACAAACCATTTTAGTTATTGAATTTTGAGAAATAGGTTTAAAAGATTCCTCATATTATTTTTTTCAACTTTTTAAAATTAAATATTTTTATTATTATTATTTTTTGACAATATGTGGGTTGAGGATTCGAACCACAAACTTCATGGTTATCGGTACAACTTTATGCCAATTGAACTAAGCTCTTGTTGGCTTAAATATTTTATTATTTTTTAATATCGAATGGGTTTTTAAATTAAAAAAATTAAATAAAAAACATTTAATTTTAAAAGTTGAAAAAGAAAATAATATTAGGGACCTTTAAAGCATATTTCTCAAAACTTTTGGGACTAAAAATGTCTATTTTAAAAACTCAAGAACTAAAGACACCTAGTTCTCAAAACTCAGGACTAAAAATATATTTTTCTCTTATTTAAAATAACATTCTTTAAAGAAGATATATATAAGTTTTTTTTTTTTTT
Organism: Luffa aegyptiaca; assembly: GCA_017139565.1. NCBI lineage: Eukaryota > Viridiplantae > Streptophyta > Magnoliopsida > Cucurbitales > Cucurbitaceae > Luffa > Luffa aegyptiaca. Next base: position 38,737,838 of record CM029405.1, on the reverse strand, counting down.
TTTTTTTTTTTTTTTTTTTGTTTGGTATAACTCTTCATTTTAAAAATTAAAAAGAAAAAGTCAATTACTTGAACTTAGGTCAGTTTGTTAAAGTATATATATGCTACCACCAAAAGTTTAGAGATTGAATCTCCTCTCTATTGAACTCAAAAAACAATAAACAAAAAAAAAGTAAAACAGAAAGAAAAAGAAAGAAAGATTATTTTTTTCTTTCTTTTTGAAACTGACTTTAGACAATTTTTTTAATGGACATGGTGGTGTGATTTTCCATTGCAGTGTGAAAACTTGGTTAAATCTTGGATATTCAAAGGCATGAACTCCCCCATCAGCCCTGCTGAATTTGAAAGGATCTCCTCAGAATTGTTGAAATATTTGTTGAGAAAATAACCTCATTCAGTCAAACATTATTGCTTTCTTAAATAATAATAATAAAAAAAAAAAAAAAAAAAGTTTGTCTACAAGACTTTTACATTCAGCGGCCAAGAATTCAAATTAATAATTTATAACTTAAAAAAAAAAAAAAAAGTCTAGTTGAACACGTATGTATTAATATAAAACCCAAAGTTCGTTAATTAAAATCCAGTTTTCCTCCATTAAAAAATTACCAACTAAGGGTGTGTTTGGTTTAACTTTTCAAGTGTTTAATTTTGAAAATAAGTCATTTTGAAAAAATTTCTAGTGTTTGGCAACTATTAAAAATGACTTATTAGAAAATGAGATTGATAAATAAACCATTTTGAGAGAAACATTTGAAACCAATTTTTTAAAAAAAGACTTTTTAAGTACACAACAACTTGTGTATAAAAACACTTATGAGGAATACATTTAGGGTCCGTTTGGAATACATTTTAATTTAAATGTTTTTCAAGAATTCATTTTAATTTAAAAACATTTTGTATAAAAATTGTTTAGAATTTAAACACTCATATGTTTGGTTGCATTTACTCACAAATGTTTTTATACTCAAGTTATTGTTTGCTTAAAAGTCTTTTTTAAAAAGTTGGTTTCAAGTGTTTCTCTCAAAATGGTTTATTTATCAATCTCATTTTCTAATAAGTCATTTGTAGTGGTTACCAAACATTAGAATTTTTTTCAAAATGATTTATTTCCAAAATTAAACACTTGAAAAGTTAAACCAAACACACCCTTAAATTAAAATGTATTCCAAACGGACCCTAAATTCCCATATCCAACATATCCTTAAATTAAAATGTATTCCAAACGGACCCTAAATTTCCATATCCAGCCAAGAGTTTTTAGTCAAACATTTATAATCTAATTGGACACATGACTATTAACATATAACATTCAATTTTTCTTCCATATATGCTTAATTACAAAACCTAGTTTTTCTCACTTAAAAAAGTTGCTTGCTGAACTTTTTCCCACTTAAAAAAGTGTTGCCTGCTAAAGTTTCCTATCTAGCCAAGTCAAACGTTTATAATTCAAATTCAACACATAATTTCAATTTAAGATATACTTTAATACAATTGTCAAATAAAAAAAAAAAAAAAAACTACTTTTAACTTTAATACCTACCTCTCATCGATTATATATATTTAAAATGAGTAGATAAAAGCCAACGGTACTTTCAATGCGATAGTTTTTCCATGGATCGCATAGAAGATAAAAATTAAAATCAGATAACGATTTGATTTTTAGTTTTTGGTTTTTCAAATTTGTGCTTATTTTATCTCAATTTTTTTTTTCCATGATTTTCATTTTTGTTAAGGAGACATTAGAGTTTTCAACTAAATTCCAAAAACAAAAACAAGTTTTTGAAAACTTTTTTTTTTTTTTCCAAAACTTGACTTGGTTTTTAAAAATATGGGAAGGAGGTAGGTAACAAACCAAAAAAATGTATAGATGGAAGAAGTGTTTATAAACTTAATTTTCAAAAACTAAAAACCAAAAATCAAATAGTTATCAAACGGGGCCTAAACGAATCCAACTTTAATTAGGAGGATTTATGAACATAAATTTTTTTTTTTTTAATTTATTATAAATAATGGCATAAAGATTAATCAGTTAAACCCCACCTTTATCATTAAAATTTAAATTTTATTTTATTTTCGTTTTTGAATTTTTAAATATATTATTTAAGCGATAAATATTTTTAATAGTTAAGTGTTTCATCAATCATTTATTTAAAAAAAATAATAAAAATAAAACTTAAATATACTTGAAACCCAATACCAAAACTACCTAATGTGGCTTTAAACATTTGTATGTAGGAACACCAATTATTAAGAAAAAAAAATGTGCAATAATCAAAATTTTGTTGAATAGTTTAGTAAAACATTAATGGTAGAAACAAAAACAAATTATTATTTGAATTTCAAAATAATATTCAACTTTTATCCTTTAAACTTCTATTGAACTTTTTTTATATAAGAGATCGAACTATTTATTTTAATCCCTAGACATTCAAAATAACAATTTTGATTCTTGTCATTATGCTATAAAATCCACCCACCAAAGTTTCAATTCAAAGTTCAAATGTTGTAAATAAAATAAAATAAAATAAAATCAAATCAAATCAAAGTTCAAACGTTGTAAGAAAAAAAAAAAATCAAATTTCAAACAACCTCTTAGGTCATATCACCATCTTAATGCATATTTCCATAACTGCCCCTTCATCAATTTTGATCCATTGACAATAAAATATTGACAAAGCGCAAAATATATATAATTATATTTTAAAATAAAAAAAAAAAGCATTTAAAAAATTTTAAAATTAAAAATATACATTTTTTGAAACATTACCTACAAAAAAAACAATAAACTAAACTCCAAACTTCAAAATAGACTTTCGAACTAAAAAAAAAAAGAAAAAAAAGAAAAAAAACCAAAATACTCCTATAAAAATTTAGGGGAAAAAAAATCAATTTTTACTCTAAATTTGGAGTGGTATCAATTTTTACCATAAATTTTTAAATTTCTTCAAATTGAACCCTAAACTTAAATAAGTGTTACATTTTTTTTTTTATCACATATTCAGTTTTCGTAAATTCATCACAAATTTTAACAAAAGTACTATAAAAATGGGTAAAAACTCTCTAATTTTTTTTTTTTTAAAAAATACTCTACTGCCAATTTATTTGAAACTTCAATAATTTTGCACTAGACATATGTATCATATTCATTAAATATACTTGAGATCGAGAATATACTACTTCATAATTTTTATATGAAAATCTATTAGAGATTAAAAATTGCAACATTCAATAAGTTGAGATTGCACCACTTCTAATGATTTAAGGTGCAGTTTGATCAATGAAAAGATTTGGATAAAAATTGATACACCATCTGGGTTCGTCGCATAAACATACATATTTGCTTTATGATGGGTTGCCCGTGCAATGAACATGAGGGTTGTCTCGTGTCTAACGTCGTAATATTAAAAGAATGTTTCAATTATGGTCACATGTTTGGTTTAATATGTGAAATGGTATCAAATAATTGAGAGAAGCCTCAATTTCCTCTCAATTTCTTTTTTATTCTTTCAAATTTTTTAAATTTTATTCTTTATGTAATGGAATATAATCTTTAATCCTTTAAAGTTCTTGATTTTGCTTGTATTGTAGTTGTTTTTCTCAACTAAATCATTCTATTAAAAAGCTATCTTAAATTTGGTTGAAAGAAAATTAAAAAAAGAAAAAACCAAAAAGAAAAACTTCAATGCCAAAATAACTGAACATATTTACGGTCCATATGGAATACCTTTTAGTTTCAATGTTTTTCTTGTACAAAGATTGTTTAGAATTGAAACACTCATATGTTTAGTTACAATTTCCTCATAAATGTTTTTATACAAAAGTTATTATACAGTTAAAAACTCTTTTTAAAAAATCTGCTTTCAAGTGTCACTCTCAAAATGATATAATTCTTATTCTTAATTTTTAACAAGTCATTTTTAGTGGTTGTCAAACACTTGAATTTTTGTCAAAATGATTCTATTCCAAAATTAAACCCTTCAAAAGTTAAACTAAGCATACCACTACAAGAAGAATAGTCTTTCCCAACGCATAAAACCGTCGGGAGAAGCTCCAAAACACGTCGGGAGAGCCTCTCCCGACGCACAACACAGCGTCAGGAAAATCATCGGAATAGCTCTCCCGACACACAACATAGCATCGGGAAAATCATCGAAATAGAATAGTCGGGGATTTATCTCCCGACGCGAAAAACAAAGGCATCAGGAGTTATATCAACTCCCAACGCACGTTACACTAAAGAATCATCCAACACAAGTGTTCATAGCGTCGGGAGTTTGTATGAACTCCCGACGCCATCTGAACTGGCGTCGGCATGAAGCTCTTGCCGTCGCCTAAAATGAGTGTCGGGGTTTCCTACATCTCCTGACGTCACACTCTTGTCGTCGGGAGATTATGGGTAAGGGTTGATTCCGACGCCCATTAGGATGACATCGGCAGTTATGGTGACTCTCAACGCTTATCGTTGCGTCGAGAGTTCTTTTCCCTTCACCTAATGATGTGGAATTTTCCTGCCGCAAGCGCACGGGTCAAGTAATAATAAAGTGATTGTGAAATCGAGTGTCATCCTCTGGATTGGATTTTTAATCAATTTTAATTACCGAAAATAATCTTATCCAATTTTATTTAGGGAACTAAACAAAGTGAGAATGAATGCAAAACTAAACACAAAACTAAAAGAATGTGACAATCTAATGATGACAACGGTCTTAGGGAGTTAATCTCACCAATTGAGACTATGGATTAATTCATGGATTAATGACATGCTATTGTTCATAAATCTTGGAATACTAAAAACACACATATCTCTCCCGAGCATACATGATTCTCCCACATGCAATGAACTCGATATCCCTATCTAAATTCAATAAACATGCAAGGCATTAAGGTTATCCTTTTTAACGATTTCTAGAATTAACTATTATCTCCCGATTTCTAGCTAAATCCTAGTTATGCATAATGAGTTCTAAGTTAAATCCGCTCTCCCGAGTTAGATTTAATCACAATCAACATTCAATTCATGGCCGGTAAATTGAAAGCATTAAACATACAATATGCATAAATGAAATCAATAGCATAAATCCATAAAATCAATCCATAATTGCCTCAACGGCTACATCAATCCCTAAGAATTAAACTTAGCTACATATAATCCGCGTTATGATATAAACTAAGTCTAAATAAGCCATAAAAACTACTAAAGAAAAGGGAAAAGAGAAATAAACGCTAAGTAGGCCGAGACGCACGTCCCCGTCACGATATCCACGAACAAAGCCTTGAAATCCACTTTTCTCCCCTTGCTTCAGCCTCCACAACAGCCTTCTAGTCGAGTTTTCGGCCCAAAATCATCCAAAAGAAGTCCCCAAAAAGACCTAACCACAAAATATAAATAGGCTGAAAAATCGTCACAGCGTCGCGATGCTATAAGGGCAGCGTCGCGATACCGCAGATCTTGGAATGAAATTCACACAGCGTCTCGACGCTGTGACCTTTTGCCGCGTGATCACCGAAGGAAAGTCTGAGCGTCGCGACGCCCTGGTTGGAGGGTCTCGACGCTGGTCAGTGCTTTTGCCCTATTTCATATGCTTCCAACTCGATTCTTTAGCCTCTTTTCATGTCCTGAACACACGATTAGCTCCCATACTTATTTCCTACAAATATAATACAAAAATGCATAATTTTGGTCATTTAAGTATAAAAGACTAGCTAAATTAATTATGGAAAACTAGCTAGCTATGCTCGCTATCACCTAACCAATACTCTACCTGAAAAATGTTTACATTATGCCACTTTCACTCAAACGAATATAAATATCTCATTGAATTATTCAAATTTCATTCAAAATAGTGCAATTTTCATTTAAAACGGTACCAATGATTTATTAAAAATATTTCAAATATCCATACAACAAGTTCATAAGTGAAAGTTTGTTCAGAAAAAAAAAACTTGTAAGTCACCTATCGTCCACATTCTTTCAGGATTGTTGTTAAACATTGTCAACAAAAAAAACCAAACAATTCGATCTTTCAAAACTAATAAAAAACATCCCTCGGGCCTACAATTGAAACAAGAACAATTTATCAAAACTTTGAACAATTAACTAAAACGCTTACAAGTTCGTCAAAACTAAGTTAAACACACATAATATGAAGAAATGAAATTTGACTTAACATTGAAGGTCAAGAAAAAAATTGAGTAAAGAAATTAACAAAATTTAAGAATCCCTTGTATAATCCAAACAAAAGCGATATAAGAAACTTTTGATCAACAATGATCCAAACAAAAACGATATAAGATACATAGGAGCGCGAAATAAGACTAGTTGTCACTCATCCCTCACACCAATCCTAAACTTAACTAACATGAAAACGTAGAAATGAGCCCTTTAAACACATGCAACAAACCGAATGAAGCAAACATGTGGAATGGATGGGTCCTTTAAACAAAAGAAACAAAATCTAAACAAATGCACCAAACTTAATAAAGAGAAAGATGCATAGGAGCGTGAAATAAGACTAGTTGTCACCCACCCCTCACACCAATCCTAAACTTAACTAACATGAAAACGTAGAAATGAACCCTTTAAACAAATGCAACAAATCGAATGAAGCAAACATGTGGAATGGACGGGCCCTTTAAACAAAGGAAACAATATCTAAACAAATGCACCAAACTTAATAAAGAGAAAGATACATAGGAACAAATGCTACCATAACTGCAAGATAGCAACATATCTCTTGAAGCAACATCTATCAAATGCAGACAAATTGCAGTCAACATAAGGAACAACACATTCGAAGAGTGACTGTTTGCATAAAAACAACACATACGACGAGAATGGAAGGAAAATTTATAAGGAGAATAATCAAGGCTGTTGCGGTTGCAACCTCATGCGTTTATAATAACCTTGTAGCGCATACTTTGATTAATTGATCCATTAATGCCTAAGTGAGAAAATATCATAAGCTTCCCTTCCGGTACTCCTTTGCGTGTGGCATAAAACTATCAAGAGGTTATTTGGCTAGTTCATGCTTTAGGCGTAGTTCTCTAAAACTTACAAGGGACTGCGTTAGTCACAACAAAGTCTAAGCTCATGCGTGCACTATCTTTTAGCGGTAGTGTTTTAATGGTACCAAGACTACATGACATGCGCTAACTTGCTCTACTTAGAGATGTCTGCATGCGTTACCTGTCAGGGATTTAGCATGCTGCTACCGCATCCGGCTGGCCAAGCGGGAGTTAGTAATGAAAATAGTATCGCAACTAAATAGAAAGCAATTAATGTTTCATTTAACTCAAAATATGCGCTTACAAAATATAATTATCACCGCATGAGGTGCTTGCACTAAGCCTTGAAGAAGAATTTAGCTCATGCTAGCAAAACAAGACATCATGAAATAGAACATTACAAACGCAAGATTGCTCCTAATCACAGATCTCTGTGATTTCTCTGTTGATCTTCCTTCTTCTCTCTTGATCAAAATCAAAAGAAATGACTCGATTCCTTCTCCATCTGAGTATGGTTTCTATTTATAGGCGAGGGAAGATGACTTCTCTAAGTAATCATCAACTTGCAATAATCATCATTTTAGTCAACTTGCTCATCTTTTCAGCCCTTTTTCTACCCACTTGCGTTAACTATTTTAGTTGTGTCAGCGCTGTCTTTTCATCATCTTATCTGTCTCTTGATCATCTTGGAATGTGTGCCTGCGCTGAGAAGGAACTAAAACAAACAACTGAATTAGCTTGCGTTAGCGTCCTATATTTTATAATTTCACACCGCATACATGAATATAGCTTGCCGCATGAAATCATCACATTTTCCTTTCTTTTTGCGCGGAAGTAATGCATCTTTGATTCTTTTGGCCTTGTTTTAGTCTAAGTTTAAAGGATAAATAACTTGCTTTTTGCAAGTTATCAGTTATGTTGCTACCATAACTGCAGGATAGCCACATATATCTTCCACTCATACGTCTATTACACAAAGGAGGAAGTTCATACCTAGTTCGATGTTCCTCCTCCTTGTGACTGCATTAATTGCTCGACTATACCTTTCAAGCTATCCAACTGAGCTTTCGTCTCGAGTCTTGCACTCCTCTCTTCCTTGACCATTGTCTCCACCTTTTGGATCTTCTATTGTGATTGCACGAGTTCTGCCTTCAGGTGTTGGGTTTAATGTCCTATAAACTCGTAGTTTGTAAATCATTAAACATATTCTATTTCCAATAAAGACGTTATTGAGGTTATTCAGTAAAAGATGTTATTGAATATGTAAATTGCGAATGATTAACCTAAATCCAATAAACTAAGATCCTTGACTATAAAATGAATACTCGAACTATATGTAGGGACATATCGTAGGATCAAGTTCAAGTTTATAGTCAAAATAGTCTATAGTATAAGGATACGGTTGGGTGCCTTATCCTGGTGACACTATGGACGCGGCCCACTTTGTATTAAGTACAAACGATGAGATCCTAAATCGTTCATGTGGTGACATGCGAGTGGGGGCGTCCTATGCAATGAGTTTGCATAAGACTGGACCACGAAATAAGTCACTTTCTCTTTATAACGCCGTTTACTGAAGAAACTGACTATTTCTCATAGATGACCTAGGTAACTCGTTCTTAATCCTGAGCTATCTATGAACTCCTGTTTATGAGAGATTATCCTTTGATCTGCATGGGTGAGAGTGGCCAGCATCGCCGACTCGACAAGCCTACCATTTTGGGGATAAGATCGAATAGATAGCTGGGGACATAGTTTCGCAAGACGGAATTCACTCCTACCCATTTTAGGGATAGCAGAGAGGTTGTTCTCTTAAGTACTAACTCCAGGACTTGAACAAGGGGCCCCACCCTCTCGTTGGATCGAGAGGAACTTAGGTTTGATGGTTGGACCGCAAACTGATTGTTCATTAGAGGATTAGTGGAACTTAAGGAACAAGAAGTACTATAGGGGTGTAACGGTTATTTGACCTAGCTATAGCTACGAACAACCTGTGAAGGAACGACTTACTGAACATGGTTAAATCAAGTGGACGAAAATATATCTATAGTGAGGGGAGTGCAACTATCGGGCTATAGTGGAGTGTCCCGATAGTTAACGAATGTTGGCTAGCTTAGATAATGAGATTAGTCGGTTAGCCTTGAATCGTTGGAGCCCATGATCTATAGGTCCATTAGGTCCCTCTACTAGCTCATATCGGATTAAAGCCTAGAACATATTGATAGGAATTTTTGAATCGTTCAAAAACGGGAAATAGGGTTTTTATCGTAAGACGTGTTCGACACAATGATTTAATTATGAATTAAATTAGGAATTGAGAGATGAGGTATTTGAAAGTGTTTTAAATACCATATATATGTATTAGGAATCATATATAATTCATGACATTAGGTGATAAAGATTGATTGGATCAATCATATCAAAATTACTTGGAAATGTCCCAATTAATTGCCTAGAAATCAATTTCAATTTTGAATTGAAATTGAAATGAATTGCAAGCTGAAAATTTACAATTAGGATACAATTCATAATGGATTTAGTGGCATTTCCACTCTTGCATGATGATGCATAGTGGAAAACAACACAACCATGCACTAGATGCATGTGTTGTGAAGTAGACACCTAGAATCCACTTTGAGTTGCATCTTGGCCATGTGGCTAAGTGTCATGAAGCTTGTCTTTGCATGGGAGATGTCTATAAAAGGGGCTTGAATTAGATTCAAGAAGAGCAAGCTTTCATTTAGTGTTATGCTGCAAATTTTCTCCCTCAAATTCTCTCTCATTTCATCTCCTTCCAAAAGCTTGTACCATCAAGCATTCCCTTCTATCTTTCTTCTATAGACTCCCACAAGTCTTTCTAGGCCCAAGAGAATAGTAGGGAAGACTCTAGAGGTTGTCCAAGGAGCATAGGAGAGGCAAACACCACAAGGAGTTCCACATAAGTGAGCTACAAAGGTTGGTGTTCTCTCAACTCTATATTCTGTCTTTTATAGAACATGCATGCTTTAGGAGCAAAATTGAATGTCTTAAGTGCTTCCGATCTTCAATTGCTTCCGCATGTGTTATATGAACACCTTCATCAGGGTCTCTATTTGTGTTGCTTGCTCACGTTCTCTCTATGAGGTTGCAGCATTAGATGATGTATTTTTTCTAGATGTAGGCTTTGGTCCCCAACCAAGGCCTTTAACATGGTCTGGTCGTTTTCCCAACACTGTCTCCATTATGACCTCCCCCGCAAGTGATTCAAACCCTTCTGGAACAGGAGCATCTTTCAGCACCAACATTTGAGTCTGCATTTATAATTGACATAAAAAATTATTTTGTAATAGTGGAGAATAAAACATTTGACCTATACTTTTAAGTAAAACTTACATGTGCATCGTTAGCGGCCTAATTGACCCACTCCTCATTTTTTGAGTGTGTTTGCTCAAACAAGTCAATTGGTCCAATTTCTCAACCTTGTTCCAGTTTCTGTAACTCAGAACACATACAAATTTAGTAAAAGTTATAGAACAATGAAATAAAGAAAGACTTTTTAGGACTATACCATGCCTTCTCGGATTTGAAGGAAAGACTTTGACCCAACCCTATAATTAAAAGACAAAGCAGACAGATTATTCTAATTGGACTCTGCAAGTTTCTATCAAAATGAAAATGGGTTATTTTTCTTATAGTGTTTGTGTGAATCTATATCAGGAGAAATGAGAATCTGTCGGTATAAAAAATTACGTGTTTGTGTGAATTTATTATAATACATAGGTTATAAAAAATTTTCAGAATTAATTACGTGTTTAACTTACCATCAATCGACTTTTGACGAGTTCCTTACAATTTGTCGGTACATTTCTGGTTGATGCGCAACGAATCGAAAATAATTCTCTCACAGCTATACCAATTGTGTTGCTAAACTTCACAGCCCAATTGCAAACTGACTTCTTCAAATTAGAGTCAATTTCAATGGGAATTCGCCCATGAAGTACGACATATCTATCCAACTCAATATTACGCGAATAGGAGCGTGTCATCCTAGTAACCGTACTATTATCATCTGAATCGAAAAAAAAAAACAAAAAACAAAAAATTACAACAACATGTCATATGCCAATGAACATATATGAGAAATAATGCAAATTAACTTGAAGTCTCTCCAGTGGAAGATATCAGGCCTAACTTGCCCAAATCCACATCATCATATTCTTCAACAGCGTCGAACAATTGGTCTTGACCCGTCATCTTCTCTGTACAAACACAAAAGAAACTGTATGACATAGTAATACATCCATCGTTAAAAAATAACTGAAATACACATTTACTTATTCGATGTCAGGATGTTCATCGGGATTCGAGCTAATATCAGGAGACAATGGTACATCCTCTTCTTCATCGTTTATAAAGGAATCATCGTGCTGACTAATATGTTGTGCTACAATTGTAGGGTCAATGTCAGCTCTACATAATGTGTTATCCTCAAATGAGTCATCGACACTGATTCCATTACCAACTTCTAACAAATCTAGCTGATCATTATCAAGATCTTGTTGTTCTGGCACGTCCCACAAGCATTTACTTTGGACTACTTGCACAACTTTCCAATTATTACCGTATTTAGGGTCATCGAGATTAAAAACTTGTTGTGCTTGACTAGCAAAAATAAATGGCTCATCAACATACCAGTATCGACATATATTAATTGATTTGTACCTTAAATCCATGTGTGATCTCTTTTTTTTACTATCCGTGTCGAACCATGCACACCTGAACATAATAACATGTCGTCTCTTTGCATACTGAAAGTCTACAACTTCTTTTAAAACACCATAAAAGTTGTGATCATCACCTCCACCTTCACTTTCTCCAGGAACCATGATTCCACTATTTTGTGTAGCCCAATGATTATCACCCTCGATACTATGAAAGCGTACTCCATTAACAATACGACCACTGTAAGAGCGAACTTCAGAAGCTGGTCCCATAGCTAGTGAGTACATATCATCCGACATATTTTCACACTCTGAGAGAACATGTTCATTCATTATAAGTTATTTGAACGAACATAATGTACTTACTTCAGATTTGAACAAAGATTATGCTTACTCGAGACTTGAACCAATCAGGAAATGCTTGTTGATGTCTTTTATACAAGTCAGTCACGCTTTGTGCTTGAGGTCGAATTAATCTCAAATGTTGCCTAATGACCACAAGAACCAGAGATGTTAGTTTGAATGTTTCCTCCAAACAAGTCAATATTAGAATGTTGAAAACATACCTACGATAAGATTGTATCTCTGCACAGTTGTTTAATTTATTCCAGTGTGAAATTCGCTTCTCATCCGCTGATAACGTCCTTAACATAGAGTCCCCTAACAGTCGCACACTTTATCTAAACATCTCAAATTCACCGCATATATCAGCCTCAGGAATATTATCATCACTTCGTTCATCTCTAGTAAACCTCGTTTCAATTCCAGTAAGGTACAAAGAACAGAAGACCAAACATTCATTCATTATAAAAGCTTCGGCTATAGAACCCTCAAGTCGTGCTTCTTTTCGTACGTATTGTTTCAATGTTCGCAAGCTTCTCTCAATAGGGTACATCCAACTATAAGTAACATGACCCAACGCTTTGGTTTCATATGGCAAATGAACTGCAAGGTGCACCATTACATCAAAAAATGTCGGTGGGAATATTTTTTCCAACTTATAAAGTATGATTATGATATCTGCTTGTAATCGATCCAAGTCACTGATGCGTATTGTCTTAGCACATATGTCACGAAAGAATTCACATAACTCAACAATAGTAGTGGACACGTCCTTTCGTAAATATCCTCGGACACCAATAGGAAGAAGCCTTTGAAGCAGGACATGAGAGTCGTGAGTTTTTAACCCCCATAGTTTTCCATCCTTCTCACTCACAGATCGTGATATATTTGATACAAACCCATCAGGAAATTTTACTGACTTCAAGAACTTACAAAAGTCGACTCTTTCACTATGTGTCAATGTGTATGCAACATGTGGCTTCACAACTTTACCCCTACCTCTTGCAAATGTAAATCTTTTCTTATCTTCAAATCTTTTAGATCTAACCTTGCATTTCTCGTGTCCTTAGTTTTTCCCTCGATATTCAACAATGTGCCGATGAAGTTGTCACAAATGTTTTTCTCGATATGCATGACATCCAGTTTATGTCGTAACAAAAGTTTTGACCAATAAGGTGTTGGGTTTTATGTCCTAAAACTCATAGATAGTGAATGTTAACGAATTATAAACTTGTATCAATAAAGTGTTATTGAGGTTTATGCAATAAAGTGTTATTGTCATATTAAGTCTAAAATTGCACAATATGACCCAAATCCAATAAACTAAGATCCAAGGTTGTTTACATGTAACTTGAACTAGTATGTGGGGACATACGGGGATCAGTGTTCAAGGAACAACCTAAAAGGTCTATAGTACAGGGATAAGGTCGGGTACCTTATCTTGGTAACACTATGCGATATGACCCGCTTTGTATTCGATACAGACATAATGATCCAAGGCGTCCATGTTGGAGACATGCGAGCGGGGGTATCCTATGCAATGAGTTTGCATAAGACTGGACCACGAAATAGCAAACCACTAGATGTAACACCGTTAACTAGTTAGGTTACTGTTTCAATAGGATGACCTAGGTAACTCAGTCTTAATCCTGAGTGTGTCATGAACTCCTTCTCACGAGGGATTGTCCTTTGATTAGTACGGGTGAGAGTGGCCTGCACGCCGACTCAATAAGCCTACCTTCTTGGGGACAAGACCGAGTGGGGGGCTGGGGACATGACAACACAAGATGGAATTCACTCCTTCCCGCTGCTAGGAGAAGTAGATGAGTGTTCCCTTAAGTGGTGACTTCAGGTCTTGAACAAAGGGATCCCGCCCTCTCACTGGCCCGAGAGGGACTTTTTGTTTACTGGTTGGACCATAAACAGGTTGTTCATTAGAGGAGCATTGGTACTTAAGGAGCCAGAGGTAACTCAGGGGTAAAACGGTAATTTGATCCAGCTGTAGTTACAAACACTCGTGAAGGATTGACTTACAGTTATTGGTCAATATCTGTGGACACAAAAACATTCTACGGTGAGAAGAGTGCAGTTGTGGGTCTTTAGTGGAGTGACCCACAGTTAATGAATATTGGTTAACTCGATTAATGAGTTTAGTCAGTTAACCTCATATCATTGGAGCTTCTGATCTATAGGTCCATTAGGTCCCACTGCTAGCTCGTAAAGAGTAATAGGGAACAATTTATCTTGAAAGAATTTGAATAGTTCAAATTCAATTTTTGGGAATTAAGTTAATTGTATGAGATACAATTAATATAATGTATGGTGATACATTATAATATAAAGTTTAATATTAGATTAAACTTTATTATATTGAGAGAATAATAATTAATTGAATATGTGATATTTAATTAATAAATGAATTAATTAATTATGAATGAATTAATTATTCAATTTAGTTTAAATTAAATGTGATTTAATTAAACTATATTACATGAGAGATATATATTAGAATATGATTCTAATATGTAATTAATTAAATATCGTAGATATTTAATTAATTATAAAATTAATTAATTTTGAATTAATTAATTACTAAATTTAATTTAGTTAAATATGATTTAATTAAATTAAATCTATAAATTAATTTTAATGTGAATATGATTCATATTAAAACTATAGGTTATAAGAGAGATGCATATTTGAATATGATTCAAATGTTTGATTAATAAAATGTGATATTTAATTGGTCAAAGAATTAATTAATTATGTAGTTTAATTAATTTAATTAAATATGATTTAATTAATTTTAATTAAATATGATTTAATTAATTTTAATTAAAACTATAGTTTATGTGAGGAATGTGCATTTAATATGATTAAAATGCACATGCAATTAAATATGGAGATATTTAATTGATTGGATAATATGATTAATTAAATCATATTTAATTAATTGTATTAAATTAATATTTTGATTATTTTAATCAAAATTGATAATCTTCACACCTCATGGACACATGGCAATGTGTGATTGCCTCCCCTCACATCTAACGTAGGAGGGGTCTTTGAAAGCAGATTCATTCTGCATTCTGAAAATTCTCGTTGCTTAAGTTTTTGCCAATGTACCAATATTTTGTAGAACGAAATTAAATACGATACGGTCCAATTGCTTCCGCTATAACAGAATTTGGAATTCCAATCCTTCATAAGGAAATTGGAAAAAAAATACTCTTATTATTCCAGTTCAAACTTCGTTTCCTCTTCTTATCTTTTTTCGTTGGATGCTTACTAAGAACGAAAAAGCTAAGCGAACTTACCTGTTGTAAAATTTCTTCACCATCCATTGTAATTGGAGGAGGTTTACGTTCCACCTTTCCATCATGTTGTTTACTTTTGCGCCAATTATGATCCCCTGGAAGATAACGCTAATGACCCATGAATGCTATTTTGCCTTGTATCCCAAAGGAAGATGTATTTTCCTTACAAATAGGACATGCTTGGTACCCCTTAGTGCTCCATCCAGATAAGTCACCGTATGCAAGAAAGTCATTGATCGTCCACAACAAACTCGCGTGTAGCCGAAAATACTCACTGCTAACATAGTCGTAAGTGCGCACACCATTATTCCACAACTCCTTCAACTCTTCTATTATTGGTTGCAAGTAAACGTCAATTTCCTTACCAGGAGATTTTGGCCCAGGTATAAGTAAGGACATTAATAAATTTATCTCTTTCATGCATTTCCAAGGTGGCAAATTATAAGGAACTAACACTACAGGTCACATACTGTAAGATGTACTCATATTACCGAATGGATTAAACCCATCTGATGCCAGTTCCAATTGAACATTTCGTGGGTCTGAAGCAAAATGAGGGAATTCACGATCAAAATGCTTCCACCCTTCAACATCAGCTAGATGTCGTAACACACCACTTGTATCAACCCGTTTATCTCGATGCCACCTCATTTCCAACGCAATGTGTTTCGATGCAAACAACTGCTTCAACCTTGGTATCAATGGAAAATGACGTAAAACTTTATGTCGGATTTTCTTACCTTTTCCATCGTTAACTTGGTATCGAGACTCCCCACATACTGGACATTGTTGGCTATTGCCAACTTCTTTCCAATATAATATGCAATCATACTTGCAAGCATGAAACACCCATAGCCTAGCCCCAAGTCCCGCAACTTCTTCTTAGCTTCATAATATGAAGTAGGTATGGATGCACCACTTGGAAGTACTTCTTTCCACAACTCTAGTAACATATTAAACGACTTGTTACGCCAACCATTAAAAACCTTAATATGCATCGATCTCACCAAAAAGTTTAACGACGAATGTGTACAACCTGGGTACAACTGGTTGTGCGCTTCAGTCATTAAATCCCCAAACGATTTTGAAGAATCGCTTTCATGGATATTAGTAGTGGGCATCTCATTGTTAATGTCTTCTTCATCTAAATCCATATTCACACCAAATATTGGGCCTTGTAGGTCATCTAAAAGATCCAACATCTCATTTTCTTCACTAACAACACAATTAGCATCTACATTACTCAATCCATCATCTTGGACTGAATGAGGTGCGTGGCTCTCAAATCCTTTAGTGGACATCTCATTGTCAATGTCTTCTTGAAAACTTATCTTTAAGTTAGATTCAAACGTGTTGATTTTAATACCACAGCCGAACTGACCAATAATCAGATCAATCAAACAACAAATAAACTTGACTTGACACAGTTTGCAAACCAACGAAACAATGGCAAATTAAACATAAGCAATTCACGGAGGAATATCAAAGAAACAGAACACGCAAGAATTATAGTGGTTCGACCCCAAAAAGATGGTCTACAACCACTTAGCCATTCTCATTATCTTCATTAGCAGAGGAGTTACAAGTACACAGTATATTCAGAGATAAAACTCTAAAACCTGGAAACCCAGCCAACAACACTTCTCCTGAGCTTGTTGAATCAATCTTGAGCTACAGGAAAAACAGAGCAATGCCAAGATTATCTGGATTTCAAGAGAATACCAGCTCTATTCCATTCAATCTCACTGAAACCTTCACCTTCGTCTTCCTCAAGCCACCCACTCGAAAATCCACGGAGAATGAACACTCTCTGAAGAAGAAAAACAAAAAGATGCTCTCTCTCTCACACTCTGTTGAAAAATACCACCTGAATGAATATATCTTCGATCCTTCTAAATTCGGTTAGAAAGTGATGTTGGCCATATGTCACCAAATAACACGATGGATTCAAAGGACAATGGGGCTTGACTGAGTAGTCTAAACATGTGTAATTCATCATACACATCAACTCCATTTAAACAGGTCAGCAATGAACTTTTCCAGCTCAACAATCTGACTTGTGCTACAAAATTAACAATCTCCACCTTAGTAGCATAAGTCCCTGTGTCATTACCTCTTGCTAAACTAAGAATGGCTTTCTCCATCAACCATCATCAACCTGCACCAAGCTTGAGAGTTTGCAAGCAACTCTCAAGTTTACTAAGCGATAAAGCTTTAGTAAAAGCATCTGCATCATGAGTACTTATCTTCACAAGTTTAAACGACCAGCCGACAACACATCCCTCAAAAAATGATAACGAATGCCTATGTGTTTTGTACGCTCATGATAAGTTTGGTTCTTAGACAGGTAAACAACTGTAACGCCCCAGGCCCAGGATTCGAAATCCGGATTCGGCCCTTAACGGCCCCGGCATTCCCCTGCGACCTGCCCACGCCACCATACTTGTCTGATACTACTTCTAAGATTGAAGAATGTCCCCACAAACCAACATGGGGTCCTTTTAGCATGCTTTGTCCTCACTCACATGCTTCCTAGGAAAATTCCCAGGAGGTCACCCAACATAGAACTTCTCGAAGCTAAGCACGCTTAACTTCAAAGTTCCTATGATTGAGCCACCGAAAAGGAAGGTGCACCTTGTTGGTATAGGTAGTATCTATCAATTCTTTTAAGCTTATCTTGATCATACTTTCATGTCCTCAGGATCCCTCTCATTCGGATGTGGCCTCGGTTCATTCATGTACCCCTCCTAACTCGGGTGTTACATGCCCACCAGCTTCCGCCTTGGTTCGTCCCCGAACCACATCCTACTGGGAGAGGTTCTGCTCTGATACCATCTGTAACGCCCCAGGCCCAGGATTCGGCCCTTAACGACCCCGGCATTCCCCTGCGACCTGGCCACGCCACCATACTTGTCTGATACTACTTCTAAGATTGAAGACTGTCCCCACAAACCAACACGGGGTCCTTTTAGCATGCTTTGTCCTCACTTACATGCTTCCTAGGAAAATTCCCAGGAGGTCACCCAACATAGAACTTCTCCAAGCTAAGCACGCTTAACTTTAAAGTTCCTATGATTGAGCCACCAAAAAGGAAGGTGCACCTTGTTGGTATAGGTAGTATCTATCAATTCTTTTAAGCTTATCTTGATCATACTTTCATGTCCTCAGGATCCCTCTCATTCAGATGTGGCCTCGGTTCATTCATGTACCCCTCCTAACTCGGGTGTTACAACAACACTCTAGCTATCACAGTTTACCTCAACAACCTTGCTTTCTTCCAACAATTCAGTTGTTATCTCCCTCAACCAGATGGCTTCTTTGATGGCTTCGGTGGCTGCTATGCATTCTGCTTCAGTGGTTGACAAAGCAACCACTGATTGTAGTGATCATCGCTAGCTTACCGTATTTCCCATGTAGGTAAACACCATTCCAGATAAAGACCTCCGCTTATCTATGTTTGTACCATAATCAACATCCACGAAACCTACAAGAGTTTTCTCACAGTCCAGATTTTTACAATAAGTCACGCAATAAGTCAGTGTTCCTTTTATGTATCGCATTACCCACTTAACAACCTTCCAATGTTGCATCCCGAGGTTTGCCATAAATCTACTGATAACACTCATACAATGAGCCAAATCTGGACGTGTACAAACCATCAAATACATTAAACTCCCCACAACACTAGCATATGGAATACTAGCCATTTCAGTTTTCTCCTTCTCTGTTTGTGGTGCTTGTGTCATGGACAACCTAAAATGTTTAGCAAATGGAACTGATACAAGCTTGCACATACTCGTGTTAAATTTCTTAAGCATTTTAACAGAGTAATTATATTGAGACAACCTTAATGTTCCATTTCTTCTGTCCCTACTGATATAAATGCCGAGTATTCTTTTTGCTTCTCCTGATTCTTTCATATCAAACATTCCCTTTAGTTTGCTCTTAAGTTTTCGCATTTCATCAGCATCTCTACCAGCTAGAAGCATGTCATCAACATATAGTAATAAGTAAATAGATGACTTATTTTCTATATGCTTGAAATATACACAATGATCTAGCTTGCTCCTACTAAAACCACAGGACAAGATGAACGAATCAAACTTAAGATACCACTGCCTTGAGGATTGTTTTAGGCCATACAAAGATTTCTTTAACAAACATACCTTGTTGGCTGTCTTAGGAGAAGAATACCCCAATGGTTGCTGCATATAGATAGTTTCCTCAAGATCTCCATGCAAGAAAGTCGTCTTGACATCAAGTTGTTCAAGCTCAAGATCTAAAGCTGCAGTCAAGGATAGCAAAATCCTTATAGATGTATGCCGAACAACTGGTGAGAAGATCTCTGTAAAGTCCACTCCTTCTGTTTGTGTATAATCCTTAGCCACTAATCTCGCCTTATACCGAATTGGTTCCTTCAGATCTACACTCTCTTTCAACTTGAAGATCCATTTACATCCAACAAGTTTCTGATTCAGTGGTCGATCTACCAATTCCCAAGTGCCATTAGTGATAAGAGAGTCCATTTCTTCATCCATTGCAGCTAGCCATTTTTCTTTATCAGGAGAATTCATTGCTTCACTGTAGGATTCTGGTTCCCTATCTTCCAAACTCAATTCTGTGTTTAAAGCATAACAAACCAGATCTGCATCAACATATCTCGTGGGTGGTCTAATATTTCTCCTTTCTCTGTCTCGAGCCAATCTATAGTTTTGCAACTCAGCAGGTTGTCTGGTCTGAGGTTCACTCTGTGTGGAAGATTCTCCAACTTCTCTAGTTGATCCTGACTGTTCAACAACCTCTATTTCTGACCCTTGAGGATTATTCTCATCTGTATCATTTGCAGCTCCACCTTCATCCATGTTCCTCCATAGATTTCCAGTATCCAGCTCCATGTTAAAGTGTGTGTTTTGTTGGTTATCTGCAGATTTATCTTTCTCATTCTTTTTCTCAACAAAAGAATTCTCATCAAAGATCACATCCCTGCTTATAAAACATCTTTCTCCCTCCTTTTCAAGGTTCCACAATCGGTAGCCTTTAACACCTTGGGGATAACCCAAAAACACACACTTTTTGGCTCTAACATCAAGTTTACCTTCTCTTTTGTGAGCGTATGCAATACAACCGAATAATTTCAGGTTGGACAGATCTGGAGGATGCCCTGACCATTTTTCCATCGGTGTTTTGAAGTCTATGGCTGATGAGGGACACCTATTGATCAAATAGGCAGCAATTACCACAGCCTCTCCCCAAAATTTCTTTTCGAGATTGGCATTTGAGAGTAAATATCTCACTCGTTCAATGAGGGTACGATTCATTCTTTCTGCTAACCCATTTTGCTGTGGTGTTCCTCTCACGGTTAGATGTCTTTCTATCCCTTCTTTCAGGCACATACTCTTGAACTCTTGGTTAAGAAACTCGAGACCATTATCAGTTTGAATACATTTAAGCTTTTTTCCTATTTTTCTTTCAACAGCAAGCTTCCACTCTTCAAACTTCTTAAAGGTTTGATCCTTTGTTTTCAAAGGAAACACCCACACTCTCCTTGAAAAGTCATCAACAATGGAGAGAAAATACCTTGCTCCACCTAATGTAGGCGTTTTTTCAGGCCCCCATAAATCTGAGTGTACATACTCCAAAATATCTTTGGATGTGTGTTTTCCTTTCCCAAATGATACTCGAGTGGCTTTCCCATATATATAGTGTTCACACATGTCAAGAGATCTGATTGATGTCTTCCCCAGTAAGCCTTGCTTCATTAATTCTGATAATCCCTTATCACTGACATGAACGAGCCTACGATGCCAAATCTTTGCATTTTGTTGTTCATTAAAAGATGCAACAACTGCGCTTCCCAACACTGTTTGGCCTTCTAAGACATATAAACCGTTCTTTAACTTCCCTCTAAGCTTTACCATAGCACCTTTAATTACTTTCATTGTACCTCTTTCTGTTTTACAAATATATCCGACTTTGTCAAACACACCCAGAGACAACAAGCTCCTTTGAGGTCAGGTACATATCTTACTTGAGAGATCACCCTTGTCTTATTATCAAACATCTTAACTTGAATAGAACCTATTCCTTTGATGTTACACTCATGGTGATTACCAAGTAACACTTTGCCATCCTCAACATTCTCAAACTCTTGAAACCAGTGTCTGTTTGGGGTCATATGGAATGAGCACCCTGAATCTATTATCCATTCAGAATCAATCACTCCCTCAGACACTGTTAGGACCTCGGCTGAGTCATACCCTTCTGTCACATTTGCATTAATCGGTTCTTTAGGTCGTTTAGTCTCTCCCTTCCTTTTATTTTTTAGCTCATAGAAATTTCTACGAAGATGCCCCTCTTTGTGACAGTGGTAGCATCTTTTAGTGTTCTTTGACTGTGATTTAAACCTTCATCTACTCTGCTCAGACTTCCCCCAACTGCCATTTCCCTTTGCTGTTTTCTTTTCTGGTCGACCCCTTGCAAAATGAGCCTCATTCTCCTTTCCATTTCCCCTTTTCTTTTCTAACTCATGAGATCTCAAGGCATTTGTAACAATGTCCATTGTCAAGCTATCTCTACCATATCTTATAGAATTTTTAATCTCATTATAAGAATCTGGTAAGGAGTTAAGGAGAATTATAGCTTTGTTTTCATCGTCTATCTTTTCACCTATATTCATCAGGTCAATGGTAATTCGGTTGAATTCATTTAGGTTACCTTCTAAGTCTTTAGCAACATCCCTTTTGAATCCAAAGAATCTCTCTTTGAGGTAAAGTTTATTTGTAAGAGACTTAGTCAGGTAAATTTTATCAAGTTTTGCCCAGATTTCCATTGCTGTATTTTGCTCATTTACTTGCCTCAACACATTGTCAGCAAGGTACAATATAATTGTGGTAAAGGCAATTTCCTTCGTCTCAGCAAACTGAGCATCAGATATCTCATCAGGTTTAGTACCATCCTCATCAAGGGCCTTAGCTACCTTTTGCTGCACTAAGAGTGCCTTCATCTTCGTTTTCCACAGAGAGAAGTCCCCTTCTCCATCAAACCTTTCGATTTCAAATTTGGCAGCCATTATAATAACCTAATCAGTTTTAATCGGATGAACAATACAGCAAATTCCAAATCCCAAGCTCTGATACCACTTGTTGATTTTAATACCACAACTGAACTGACCAATAATCAGATCAATCAAAAAGCAAACAAACTTGACTTGACACAGTTTGCAAACCAACGAAACAATGGCAAATTAAACATAAGCAATTCACGGAGGAATATCAAAGAAACAGAACACGCTAGAATTATAGTGGTTCTACCCCAAAAAGATGGTCTACATCCACTTAGCCATTCTCATTATCTTCATTAGCAGAGGAGTTACAAGTACACAATATATTTAGAGATAAAACACTAAAACCTGGAAACCCAGCCAACAACGCTTCTCCTGAGCTTGTTGAATCAATCGTGAGCTACCGGAAAAAAAGAGCAATGCCAAGGTTATCTGGATTCCAAGAGACTACTAGCTCTATTCCATTGAATCTCATCGAAACCTTCACCTTCGTCTTCCTCAAGCCACCCTCTCAAAAAACCACAGAGAATGAACACTCTTTGAAGAAGAAAAACGAAAAGATGCTCTCTTTCTCACACTCTGTTGAAAAATACCATCTGAATGAATATATCTTCGATCCTTCTAAATTTGGTTAGAAAGTGACGTTGGCCATATGTCACCAAATAACACGCTGGATTCAAAGGACAATGGGGCTTGACTGAGTTGTCTAAACATGTGTAATTCATCATACACATCAGCTCCATTTAAACAGGTCAGCAGTGAACTTTTCCAGCTCAGCATTCTGACTTGTGCTGCCAAAATTAACAAAACGTAATTGTTTACTTTGGTCCTTCAAATCCTTCAAAATATTATTGAATTTCAAGTGTAAAGAAGACGTACGTCTGGAGCCTAAAAGTTCTCCAGATAGACCTCAAGGCATTAGCCTCAATAGTCTTTTAAAACATTGACTTTGAGTTGAAGGATTTTTGCATTTTGTTTGACTTGAAGGTCCCAAATTTGTCAACTTGGAGGACTATAAGTTTTGTAGTTTGAGTTTCTTGATAAGAGTTATGTGGTTTCTTTAATTTTTTAAAAAGGCTAAAGTGGCCTCAAGGGCTTTTCCTCTTCAAGAGGCGATGTGCAAGCCTTAAGGCGTTATGAGGCATAGGCCTCAATTTTAATTAAAAACGTTACGCAAATTGTAAATTTGAATAAATGAGGGACAAAAATATTAACTAGTTAAGAACACTTTGCTACTTAGAGATAGATATTCGAATTTCCATCCTCCAATTAGTTAAGAATAAATATATTCACTAGTTAGGCTAAAACATAAACTTTGATACGATGAAAACCAAAATAAAGTTAAAACAATATACGGTAAACCAAACATACTTTGATGTTAAGGCGAAACCAAAATCAAGTTTTTAAAAAGTATAAGTTTACAAACGCTCGCATATATCAACTTTATTATCAAATTTGAAAACCAAAAACCTAATCTTTCTAAGACGCATAATACAAAGTTTTAACATAAAAGGTCTAAAATAACTTTCATGTTAAAGTTTAACCATGAAAAATAAAACACACAAATTATGAACAAAACCAAAAATTAGATAATATATAATAGCTACAAAATATCAAAGCTCTTTCAACAAAACATATATCAACCCTAACTCTATCATTTCAGAAAACAATATTCTCAATGACAAAAGATGAAAATAATTGTAAGAAAATTGAGGGAAAATGAGTATAATGTACTTACCAACTAAAACGAAAAACTAAAAACTAAGGCCCCGTTTGATAACCATTTGGTTTTTGGTTTTTGAAAATTATGTTTGTTTTTCGCCAATTTTCTTATCCTGGTTTGCATCTTTGTCAATGACACATTTAACTTCCTAGCCAAATTCAAAAAACAAAAACAAGTTTTTGGAAACTACTTTTTTTAGTTTTCAAACTTTGAAAACATAAAATAGAAGGTAGATAACTGTTATGCTTTCCACGTTGCGAATTACAGGCCTTCCACGTATTGATCAATCACCAGAAGACACTCACACAACAACTCAGCATGCAAACTTGAGTAGGATCGATTCAGACAATAAAAAACGAAAACACACAAAATACTCTTTCTCTCTCAAATCCTCACAAAGACGAAGATGAACACACACAAAAGAGATCGATTGAGTATGTAGAAGAAGGAGAAGAAGATCAAGACAAGGAATTAAGTGGTTTGGCAACAGAGGCCTACATCCACTGTGAAGGGAGCTGATTTTACTAACAAGAACCAGATTTTACAAAGAGGTACAATGTTCTAAACTCTCTCAATTTTACAAGTGTTCTCACACATTTCATCTGAGATAATAACCCCCTTTTATATTGTTTGTGAGGGTTGCTATTCTTCCAATTCATCAGAACTCGTTGGTTGCAACTACCTGAAACAGGTAATTCTGTTTTCACACTCTCCACCTTTGCAATCAACGAGTTCTGATTATAGATGCTCCCTTCTGTCTTTAATTTTCTACCCCTTCTCTGGTAGGTTAAACCTACCAGTTGTAAACAATGCTGCAACTTCAGTTGCGTTAATGGCTTAGTCAACTTAACATATTTTGAGCTCGGGAATAGTAAAATTGATCTAAACATGCAACTTTTGACAAGGAATTGAGCTAAATATAAGGGTAAAATAGGTATATTTTGACCCTTATCACACCCCCAAACTTAACTCATTGCTTGTCCTTAAGCAATAGCCAATCAAAATGTTAGAGATCAACTTTTTAATTGCCAATCAGAATGTGAGAGCTCAATACTAATTGCAAACCAAAATGTTATGGATCATATGTAATTGTCAATCATGGTACTAGCATCAAATTTTAATTGCAAATCAAGTGACATGTTATCAAGTAAACATGTTTCTCAAGATCGTTTTCTAAAAAGTTTGCCTTTCAAGAGAGGGTTCTACTCTAATGCCAGTCACAACGTCTAAGTTTCCTAGGCATGAAGATTTCTATTGTTCTTTTTCAAAGCAAAAAATCTCCCTAGTCCATCCTAACCAATATGTTTAAACTACCTAACTTCTACTCATTGAGCCTAGTGTAGTCCTTTTAGTTCAGAAAAACAAGACTTGAGGTTCCTTGAGCATACATGAGTTACTAGACCTTTTTCTATCTCCCCCAAACTTATTTGACTGTTGATGCTCTTTTTATTCAACTCTTTTTTCTCCCAAGAGTATCAATGCTATCATCTTTACCTTCGTTCTAGCTTATTGACACTTTGTGGTGAAGATATCTAGCTACGAGCAAAATTCACAAGCTTGGAATAATACTCACTTCCCTAAGTAAACCTTTCATGCAGTGGCAAACCATGGGTGTCATGAATGCCCCTGGTTACTCAGTAAACTCTAGGAAGGAGGAGTAACTCTCGGTTTTTCTTCTTTTTTTTTTTGGAATAATATATACTGAGCACATATTTCTTTTTCCAGCAGTACAAATTTACAAAAAGCATGTATATACAAAGTAAAGTAAAGCACCGCCCAAACTTAAGATAGGCAATGTCCTCATTGACTTTGCTTTTGAGGCATGGGCTTAACATGAGGCTTTTTGTTTTTCAAAACATCAAGGCTAACCTCTCCTAGTGTGTTAGAAAAGTTAAACATGAGGAAGTTTAGACTTAAGAAAATTTTGTAAAGAAAAAGACTAATGGAAAGCCTATGACTAGACAACAATTCGGTTGTGACGGTGGCACTTTTTGAGATAGAACTAAGCTCTAGTTATAATCAGCAAGGGCTTAAAAGAAAACTCAAATGAAAACATGTTTTTCCAAAACATTTTTTCAAGCAAACATTTTTCTTAAAAGTTGATTTTTCTTCAAAGAGATTTCATTGATTTAGCACTAAAAACAGCAAGCTGGAAAAATTTCAAAAACCCAAGGTTATTTACACTAATCTATCAGTAGGCTATCTAAAAACTACTCTATGAACATAACTATCAACAAACTAAAACAATCAAAGCAATAAAAACAACAACTAAACAAGAAAAAACAGAATTTAAACATGCTAAAACTAAAAAGACAGCAACTAAACTAAACACAGAAAACAGTATTATTCACAAAAACAACATATAAAAGGGGAATCAGAAAAACTCCCCTAGTCCTCATCCGAGGAACTCTCTCTTTCATCTTCTTCATCTTCATTTTCATCATCAGAATCCTTCTCTTCTTGAGGCAGCAACGATTGAGGAAAATCAGGAAAGACAGGAGCAATACTCGAGGCGATAGAGAGCTAAAACTCTCTAATGGCTTCATCTCTCTCCTTGGCATATGCCCAATAAGTCCTCAGGTTGTCCCTGATTTGGTCCAGTTGTTTATAGGCAATTTCTAGGGCTTCAGATGATTGTGAGGGCCCTGAAAAAGGAGTGTGTTGAGGTGGAGAAGCCGGATTCAGCCCTGATGGTGGAGTGGCTTGAGATGTGGACGCTTTGTCTTTTCTTTGGGCATTGTTTTGTTGAAGCTTCCCAATCAAGGACAGGTCGATGGTAGGCTTGAAGAAGTGACGCTCCTCATCCTTACCAGGAACTATCTTTACTCTTTGACATAATTGGGTAATAAGTGACCCAAAGAAAACCTTCCCTGCTTTCTTCCTTCCACATGCATGGATTTCCTCCCTGATAATGCTCCCAATGTTGATTTCCAAACCCTTCATAATACTGTAGAGGAGCATAACTCTCTCTACTGAAATGGTGCTATCGTGGGTTGTTGCCATCAACCTGTTCTTGAGAAAGTGAAGCCATACTGTCGATTCTGGCTTGAGGTCGCTTGGCACTAATGTCTTCACCTTAGTCTGGGACTCTTTCCATTGAACACCCTTGTTGGCCACTAATTTCAGCGCTTCTTTCATTTGGTTGCCCGAGGGGTTCTTGATGGCATCGTTCCCTCTTGGATGCAAGGGTGCCTTGATTCTATACACCCTGTTGATGTCAATAGAAGAGAAGCTGACCATCTTGCCTCTCACCACTGCCATACTCATGCTTTCTTCCCTCAGTCCAGCGTAAAATTCTTGAACTAAAGGCACCACGGCCTCCTGAGGGTGAGCACAAAACTCCTGCCACTTGTACTGTGAGATAACTCTGGTTACGAACTCTGGCAGTGTCCCAACTCTGTTAGAGAATCCCTTCTCATTCAGAAAATCTCTTTTTCTCATAATCTCCATCCTTTCCTGAAAATTGACATCTTTAAAAACTTCTGGGAATGGATTTTTAGGAGATGAAGCCTTAGGGGTTTTGGCTTTTGGCTTGGCAGGTGAGACGGTTGGAGGAGCTGCAGGAGAGGCGTCCATGGACCTTGTCCTCGGCCTCTTGGCAAATATGGGGTCATTTTTGTTCTTGGTTCTCCTCTTAACCCTAGTCTCTCTTCTTCTCTTTTACCTCAATGCTGCAGAGATAGGAATTTGGTCGTCATCCAGTTCCTTGATCTCTGAATCAGATCCTGTTTCTGAATCACTAGAGGTTTCGGCCTCCTTATTTTCAATTGCTTCTTATCCCTCTTCTCTCCCGAAAAGGTGCTCTCAGCTGCTGGTGGAGGTCCTCTCACGTCATATTCAAATAGAAGATCCAAGGTCTCATCAACTGGCTGTTCTTGGGTGGCCTTCTCTTGGCCTTCTTCCGAATGCGGCCCAAATGCGGTCGCATTCTAGCCTTCATTCCCTTCCTCTTTTTCTTCTTCTTTTTCTGGATTTTCTTCACTTGGCCCCTCAAGGGCCTCTTCTTCTCTTCCTCGCAACAAATCAGCCTCACTTTGAGCCTTGTGCAGTGGCTCAAATGCTACAAGGAAGTCTTCAACCTCTTTTCTTCTTTTCTCTTCTTCTTTCTTTTACTTCCTCAAAGAGTTGCAATTCAGCAGCTACTCTCCTGAGTTCTTCATCTTGTTTTCTTTCTTTTTCAGCTTCAATGGCCCTCTTGGGCTCTTGCTTTTCCTCTTCCTTCTTTCTTTCAGCTTCTTTTTCTTCTTCAAAGTCCCTTCTCTTTGCAAGCTCATCTTCTTCCCTCATATTCTGGTTTTCCATCTCTCTTTCAGCCCGGATTTCCCTCAATGCATCTTGTTCAACCCTATAACCTTCAGCAATAATAAGGGCTTGTGCCACGGCTTGGCGGATCATGTCCTCGAACACATCCGGTGGCATTCTTGCTACTTTGAGGGGTTCAATAAAAAGCGGCTTTTCAGGTACAACCTTCTTTGGACTCTTCTTCCTTGCACTGTAAGTAACAAAAGGTTTGTCCCTGCAAGACGAAGAAGGGTTAGTAGAAGGTTTAGAACTTTTACCCGTTGGAGTCTCTCCATGCCGAAAGCTCTCTCCAGCTTGGGTGGCTTCTTCTTCATCACGCCTTCTTACTTCTTCTTCAAGAGCCGCACGCCTTTGGGCTCCCATATCTCTAATCATCCTAAACCATTCCCTTGAGCGTTTCCTCAATGGTTGGCCCGCGGGTTTTTGGGTTTTGTGGATGGAATCGGTGCGTGTGGACTTTCTTGGTTGAGATTAACTCGGATTCTCTCTCGAGGTAGCCGACATTGTCGAGGAAGAAGGAGTTTGAGTGGAATTTCCTTGGTCCATGATCGCTGGCGAAAAACCCGTAGGTCTCGTCCTTCTTGTGTCGTGCATGGTGGCTTCAGGTTGCTCTTCTTGACATCGAGCACTTGCTTCAGCACCTTGGGCAGGTAGATTACTCTGAGATCGTGTAATCTTGCAGGATGGAGATGATTTCGGTGTGTTCATCATTGTTCTTGCTTGTGGGTTTCGGTTTCAAGAGAGTGAAGATGGAGAGTTTGGTGTTTGACTTGAATACCGAAAGTCTAACTGGTTGGTAAAGAGGGAAATAACTTAAAATCAACTATTTATAGTTTTCTCAATTAGGTCACGTGATGGTCATTTAAAATGACGTCACTGCCCTCTGACTTTTGGAAAATGAAATCCCATTTCCAAATGCACTGGGGAGAAATGTGATCGCATTTTCCTCAGTACTCTACCTTCTTTATTATTTTTTTTCTAACTTTTTCATTTTCCTTTGTTTTTCTTTCTTTCTTTTATTAGCTTAAACAATCACAAACATGTTAGAAAGTTCACATGCTTAAACATGATTATTTATTTTTTCTTTTTTATTTTTTTTCTTTAAAATAGATGGATACAAAATAACTTGGACTTTTCAAACTCACAGGTAAATCCTCAGGAAAAGGTGTTCCCTACGGTCAACTTAAGTACCTTTTCCTAGACAGAGTTTTTACTCTTGTCCATATATTTTGGGTTCCTATCTATTTTATTTATATTTATCAATCATTATAGATCCACATAATTTACAAAAATAATCTCAGGAATAGAATTCATACCAGGTCAATCACAGAAACATGGGCTTTTTCATCTTCAAAGCCCTTCCCCCAATAGGGTTTGATTCTTTGTCTATTCATGGGTTGTTGATTGATCTCTTCTGCTACTTCAATCTTTTTCCCACCTTTTTCTTCTTGTTCTCCATCTCCAAGTACATCCTCCAATGTTTCTCCTTTCATCATTTCCTGAAGAGTGGTTAGTGAAAGTTCATCAACCTTATCAATCATAGAGCACTCCTCAAGATCTCCTGGATATTTCATTGCATTCATCACATTGAAAGTGACTTGTTGGTCATTGACCCTCATGGTCAAATCTCCTTTCTGAACATCAATTAAGGTCCTGTCAGTTGCTAAGTGATGTGCAATTTGCTTACCGCAAGTGTACGGGTCCAGTAATAATATAGTGTTTTCGTGTAAAACGAGTGTCGTCCTCTGGATTGGTTTTCTAGCAAATTAAGTACCGTGAATACTTTTGTTCAATTTTATTTAGGGAGCAAAACTTAATGAAAAAGATAAATATAAAGACAAAAAGCATAAAATAAAGGTGGAGACTCAAATGGAAAGACTCTTAGGGAATTGATTTCATTGTTGAGATTGAGGATTAATTAATTGGAATGAATTGATCGTGCAATTATTCTACAAGCCAAGGAAACTTCTATCACGATTACCTCTCTTGAGTATAATTGATTCTCATGCATGCAACCAACTTGATATCCCTATCTAAGTTCATTAACATGCAAGGCATTATTCGGTTTAGTCCTTGTTATACTTCTAGAGATATTCCAAATCCCGTCACAAACTTAGAATTTCTACTCTAGTCATGCAATTAAACAAGGTAAGTCTTAGGCCAAATCCTCTCTCCCGAGTTAGATTCAACACTTAAATCATTCAATTAGTGATCAAGTAATTGAAAGCATTACACAAAATTGCATGCATAAAATAACAACACATTCATACCAAAAATCAATCCAACAACTAAAACAACTACATCAAACCCTAAGACAAACAACTAGAAATTCATAGTCTTTAAACCACAAACACTAATTGCAAGAAAAGCCATAAAAACTACAAGAGGTAAGGGAAAGAGAAAGGAAAACTCAAATCTGTCGAAACCGGCACGTCCCCGTCACGATCTCCACATCCTCTTGCTTGATTCCCGCTCCTTGGCCTTGCTTTAGCTCCCACCAAAGGTCTCTAGTCGAAATTAGGGCTAAAATCTAACCAATTGGACTCCCCCAATCCGTAGCACAAAAGGATGAATTTATAGAAAATCTGCCGACAGCGTCGCGATACCGCGGATCTGGAAATTTTGCCGAGAGCGTCGCGACGCTATGATTTTTTTTTTAATAAGCTGGGCTGAATTTGACTTCTTCCAGCTTGATCCTTTTTCGATCTTTTAGCCTTATTCATGTCTCGAACACGCAATTAGCTCCAATATTTATTTCCTACAAATACAACACAAAAAACGCATCATTTTGGCCAATAAATTATAAAAGACTAGCTAAATTAATTAGGGAAAACTAGCTAGCTATGCTCGCTATCACTAAGAATGGTCGTCCTAAAATAATTGGCACTTCCTTATCGGCTTCACAATCTAGAATGATGAAATATGCTGGGAATACGAATTTATCAACCTTGACTAACACATCTTCAATTTTGCCAATAGGTTGTGTTAGTGATCTGTCAGCTAACTGTCAAGTTACAGTTGTTGGTTTTGCTTCTCCTATCCCCAATTGTTGAAAAACTGAATATGGCATCAGGTTTATACTCGCTCCTAGATCGCATAAAGTCCTGCCTACATTCCTTCCTCCAATGGAGCATGGAATGGTGAAACTTCCTGGATCTTTCAGTTTGGGAGGGATTTCATTCTTGACCAGAGCACTAGAACATTCAGTAAGTGCAACTGTTTCATATTCTCCCAATCTTCTTTTCTTGGATAGAATGTCCTTTAGGAACTTCACGTAAGTAGGCATCTGTTCAAGCGCTTCTACCAACGGAATGTTGATATGTAGCTGCTTTAAAACATCTAAAAACTTTTTAAACTGTGCATCCTGTGAAGCATATTTAAATCTTTGAGGGTATGGAAGTGGTGGTCTGTATTCTGGATCTATAATAAACTTTTTAGGTTTTGCGGTCGCATTCCCCTGTTTTTTCTCTGAACTTGAACTTTTTTCTTCCAAGGCTTCATGCTCCTTGGTCTTTTTATCATTTTCTTTATTTTGTATAACTTCTGAGGTCATTTCTGACTTCTTTTCTAAAAACTTTTCTTGAGCTTCTTCTGGGATATTCCTTACTTCATGATTCACGGGGTATTTTGGGCCATCATACTCTAGTCCACTTCTCAAGGTGACTGCCTTGCATTGCTCTTTTCCTTCTCTGTGAGGGATCTCAGTCTTGCTGGGCAATGTCCCTTGTGGTCTATTTTTGATTTCTTGAGCAATCTGTCCAATCTGTACTTCCAAATTTCTAACAGCAGCATCGTTTCTTGCCATGTACTCTTTCATAAGAGTCTCTAGATTTGACTCTTGATTCTACACTTGGACTGGTTGAAAGTTCTTTTGCGGCTGCGGTTGTGTAGGAGGTTTCCCAAACTGATGTGTATTAGAATTACTTGAGTCGGCTTGTCCTCCCCAAGAGAAGTTTGGATGTTGTCTCCAACCTGGGTTGTATGTAGTCGAGTATGGATTTCATCTGTTCTGGTTCCTGTTCCCTTGTTGACCTACATAAAAGATAAACGCGGGATTTAGTGGACAGTTGTCAGCGGTGTGTTCCTCACCACAAATTTCACAACAGGGAGAAGAAATAACATTGGCAGGGGCTATGTTTGCTTGATTTCTCATAGTCATGCCCATCATCATGCTATGGATAACCTTGATTTGAGCTTGCATGGTAGAATTAGCCTCTGTCTCTACTACTTTAGCTGGATTCTTCAGAATTGTTGTTGGTTCAGTTTCTCCCCAATGTCTATTGTTTGTGGCTATGGTGTCTAGTATAGCATGTGCCTCATTTGCAGACTTCTTTAAGAAAGATCCGTTTGCAGATGCATTGACTATTGCCTTTGAAGTTTGATCCAATCCGCTATAAAAATGCTCTAAGATGATGCAAGCAGGCAATCTGTGGTGTGGACACTTCCGAACTAGCCTTTGAAATCTTTCCCAGGCTGCATCCAGAGGTTCATTGTAAGATTGTCTAAAAGCAATAATTTCAGCTCTATATTTGGCATTCTTATTAGAAGGAAAAAACTTTTCTAGAAACTTCTCAACCAAGTCGTTCCAAGAAGTGATGGAGTTTGGAGGGAACGAGTCCAACCAAGCTTCAGTTTCTCCCTGCAAATAAAATGGAAAAAGCTTTAGCTTCAAAGTACTTTCAGGCACTTCTGTAACTTTAAAAGAATTTCAAACTCTCAAAAATAGCTTAATGTGTTTATGTGGATCCTCATTTGGAAGTCCAGAGAATTGGCCCATGGTATTCAACATTTGGAACATCATTGGTTTCAGTTCAAATTGTGGAGCATCTATCGGTGGCTCCAAAATTCCTGGATTTAAAGTCTGAAAAACGGGTAGGGCATAGTCCCTTATTGCTCTATTGCGGTCTACAGCAATATAAATTGGATTTTCTTGTTGTGGCACCGGTGGAACTAGAGGTATTGGTGGGACTCTTCAACCATTTTGCTCCTTTCCATGATTCTGTGGGTTAACTTGAGGATCGACTCCAGGTTATTCCATTGGAAACTCTTGTATGTAAGAAGCTTCTTCTAGAGGTTCCTATGCGCTCAACTCTTGTTGTTCCCTTCTCTTTCGTCTTTGCTCTTTCCTACGACGACGAAAGGTTCTTTCTATCTCAGGATCAATATCAAAGAGTGAACACCCCTTATTCATGCACTAACCTCAACCTGCAAGAGAAAAGTTGCAAATTAAAGCCAAATTCCCTTTGAGACAGAAATGCGGTCGCAATTGAATCACAATTTCAATAACAAAATTGGTTTCACTTTTGGTCCCCGACAACAGCGCCAACAACTTGGTGTGTGTCTGGCTGAAATGAATAAGTTAGTAAAGATGATGGATAATGAAATGAGAATAATCCAGCCAACCTTAGTGCAAGTATACACTATCGCACGTAGTAATAAAAACCATAGAAGTATTCCAAGGGTATCGATCCCACGAGGACTAAATTGGAAACTCAGATTTGAAGAAGAAACTATTCAAAGATTGCTTAAAATAGGTAAACAAAGAAATAATTGATGATTGATTTTTTTGAAAGTAATCAGAACAAATAAGTAAAGAAATAACAATGATAAATAAAACGAGGTGTTCAACATAGTTTCATCCCAAAGGCAAATAACTTTAATCATAGATTATTCAACTTAAGCCTATTCAATGCATTGGGTCAGATTTAACTTTTATTTGGCCTTACTCCCAAGAACCGTTAGAAGGCTAAGCGAGTACCGTTATGCACATTTATGTGACTCGACTCCGACATAGATAATTCATGAATGCAATCTATAACCCTATAGTTGTTATAGGGTGCCTTAGGCAGCTTGCCCTATAACACCGAATACACTCTTTCGAGTCCTTTCTCCTATATCACCTTTATGAGAACCGATATCGTTTGTCCCTTTCGAGATCAAACTCACATAGCATGCAAAGTCTAAGTGATCAATTTAAACTCAGCAAGATCATAATGATAATCAATAAAGAATGACATGCATTGAATAAAACTTAAGCGAATAAACACTTTCAAGCTATTGAACCATAAGGGAATTCACCATATTGAACCCCTCAATGGAATTTAGCTAAGCATGGTGGAATAAAGTGCAAATGAACAACTTTCCATTGAAATGAAATAAAATATAAAGAATACAAATGAATGAAGAGTGACAAATGCTGGAAATAATGGTAGTAGCTAAATACTAGGGTTTTTTCTTTTATCCAATCCTTCTGGAGTTCGCTCGACACTCTACTCTCCTTTTGCAATGGGAATAGGGTGAAAATCCCTACAAACCCTAAGGTTTGATGTCTAAATAAGGTTAGAATTCAGTCATCTAAGAAGGACCTCGGGCATCCCTACTCATGGGCGTCTACTAGGGTTCTGTCACCACCCTCTTTTTTCCAGTGAGTTCTGCTTGAATTTGACTTCGAATCACGAGCTTATATAGTGTGGGGAGTGGTTGTGGAGCCACGAAATAGGTGCTGGTAGGTACCCCACTCATTTTCGGGGGTCAAAACGACCGGTTAGGTGGGCAAAAGTCTCGTTCAAAATGACCCGCGACGGACTCGGAACGACCTCTGTTTTTCCAGAAATGCGGTCGCGTTTGAAATTGGCCTTCCCAGAAATGCGGTCGCATTTCTGGGTAAATTTCAGCTTTCCTCTACTTTCATGCACAACACCAAATTGGGTCAAATTCATATCAAATTGAGTCTTTTTAAGCACAAATAAGCATAATTTGACAAATGTGACTCTCAACTCCGTAATTCATCAACTTTAACATATTTTGAGCTCGAGAATAGTAAAATTGATCTAAACATTCAACTTTTGACAAAGAATTGAGCTAAATATAAGGGTAAAATAGGTATATTTTTTACGCTTATCATATGCTTGAACAAGATTACTCCATATCTTTCTCAGTAAATGAATCATTCATTTCAAGAAAGGGAGTTCATATTTGTTCAGCAAAGCTAGAAAATAATTTATATGTTTTAAGACTAATCGAGAGTAAAGCAATCATGAACACCGAGTTGTTTAAGACTGCTACTACTCAAAGAAAAAGGCGACGTATTTCTCCTAGTAGTAACAATACCTATCTTTGGCACCTAAGACTTGGTCATATAAACATCGATAGGATCGATCGTCTGGTAAAGAATGTACTTTTAAATGATTAGAAGATATTTCACTACCTCCATGTTAATCATGTCTTGTGGGAAAAATGACCAAAAGACCTTTTACTGGAAAATGTTACAAGGCCAAAGAACCCTTAGAGTTAATTCATTTGGATCTCTATGGTCCGATAAATGTAAAGACTCGAGAAGGGTATACAAATACTTCATCTCATTTATAGATGACTATTCGAGGTATGGTTACTTATACCCAATGGGACACAAGTTTGAGGCCCTTGAAAAGTTCAAGGAGTTTAAGGCCAAAAGTAGAAAACCTGTTAGGTAAAACAATTAAGACACTTTGATCTGATCGAGGTGGAGAGTATATGGACCTGAGATTCCAAGACTACATGATAGAACATGGAATCTAGTCTCAACTCTCAGCCCCTGGTACACCTCAGCAGAATGGTGTATCAGAAAGGAGAAATAGAACCCTGTTAGACATGGTTCGCTCAATGATGAGCTATGCTCAGTTGCCTAGCTCGTTTTGGTGGTATGCAGTAGAGACTGCAGTACACATCCTGAACAACGTTCCCTCGAAGAGTGTTTCTGAAACACCTTTTGAGCTATGGAGAGGGCGTAAACCTAGTTTACGACACTTCTGTAACTAGGGTTGTCCAGCACACGTGCTGGTGACAAATCTTAAGAAACTGGAACCTCGTTCAAGGCTGTATCAATTTGTTGGTTACCCAAAAGAAACGAGATGTGGTCTTTTCTACGGCGCACAAGTAGATAAGGTGTTTGTATCGACAAATGCTACTTTCTTGGAGGAAGACCACATGAGGGATCATAAACCACGTAGTAAGTTAGTATTAGAATAAGCTACTGAAGAATCAACAAGAGTTGTTGATGAAGCTGGACTTTCAACAAGAGTTGATGGAGGGGCTAGTTCTTTAGGTTCGTCTCATCCTTCTCAAACGTTGAAAGTGCCTCGACACAGTGGGAGGGTTGTATCACAACCCAACCGCTACTTGGGTTTAACTAAAACTCTGGTCGTTATACCAAATGATGGCATTGAGGATCCATTGTCTTATCGACAGACAATGAATGATAAGGACAAGGACCAACGGGTCAAAGCCATGGACCTTGAAATTGAGTCAATGTACTCCAATTCCGTATGGAAACTTGTAGATCAACCTGAAGGGGTAAAACCCGTAGGGTGAAAATGGATCTATAAGAGAAAGAGAGATGCAACTGGGAAGGTACAGATCTTCAAAGCTAGAATAGTAGCAAAGGGTTACACCCAGAGAGAAGGGGTTGACAATGAGGAAACTTTTTCTCTTGTTGCTATGTTAAAGTCTATAAGAATTCTCTTGTCCATAGCCACATATTATGACTATGAAATATGGCAAATGGACGTCAAGACTGCCTTTTTGATTGGTAATCTTGAAGAGAATATCTTCATGTCTCACCCGAAGGGATTCATAGCCCAAGATTAGGAGCAAAAAGTTTGCAAACTGAATCGATCCATTTATGGGTTGAAACAGACGTCTAGATCTTGGAACATTAGATTTGATACTGCAATCAAATCATTTGGTTTTGACCAGAATGTTGATGAACCTTGTGTATACAAGAAAATCAACAAGAACAAAGTAGCTTTTCTAGTACTTTATGTGGACAATATCCTACGCATTGGGAATGATGTAGGATACCTTACTGACATTAAGAAATGGCTAGCGGCCCAATTCCAAATGAAAGATTTGGGAGAGGCGTAGTATGTTCTTGGGATCCAGATCATTCGGGATCATAAGAACAAAATGCTAGCATTGTCTGAAGCAACGTATATCGACAAGATGTTGTCTCGATATTCGATGCAGAACTCCAAGAAAGGGTTGTTACCTTTCAGGCTTGGCGTTCATCTGTCTAAGGAATAGTGTCCTAAGACACCTCAAGAAATTGATGATATGAGACTCATTCCCTACGCCTCAGTTGTGGGCAGCTTAATGTATGTTATGCTCTGCACTAGGCTTGACATATGTTATGCAGTGGGAATAGTCAGTAGGTACCAGTGCAATCCAGGGTTAGACCACTGGGCAGCGGTTAAGAATATCCTCAAGTATCTTCGGAGAACGAGGAACTACATGCTGGTGTATGGGGCTAAGGATTTGATCCTTACAAGATACACCGACTCTGACTTTCAATCTGACAAGGATTCTAGGAAATCCACGTCAAGGTCAGTGTTCACCCTTAACGGGCCAGTTTCCAGAGAGCCTTGGGCTCGCAGTTGAATTTCAGTACAACTTTTCATCCTCAGACAGATGGTCAGACAGAGAGGTTGAATAAGACACTAGAGGACATGTTGTGAGCATGTGCGTTGGATTTTACAAGCAGTTGGGACAACCACCTACATTTGATGGAATTCGCCTATAACAATAGTTATCAAGCAACTATTGGTATGACACCATTTGAAGCCCTTTATGGGAAGAGTTGTAGATCTCCTGTTTATTGGGATGAGGTTGGGGAACGTAAGTTGTTGGGACCTGAGTTGGTTCAAGTTACTAATGAAGCAGTCCAAAAAATTAGAGCGAGGATGAAGACAGCTCAGAGCAGGCAAAAGAGTTATGCAGACATCAGACGTAGAGATTTAGAGTTTGCAGTTGGTGATTTTGTGTTCCTGAAAATTGCACCTATGAAAAGAGTTTTGAGGTTTGGAAAGAAAGGGAAGTTTAGTCCCAGGTTTATAGGGTCATTTGAGGTTTTGGAGAGGATTGACCCTGTGGCCTACCGATTGGCGTTGCCACCATCTCTTTCTTTGGTGCATGACGTGTTCCATGTATCTATGTTGAGAAGATACATGGCAAACCCGTCTCATGTGATTGACTTTGAACCTTTGAGGCCGAATGAGAACTTGTGTTATGAAGAAAAGCCAGCTCAAATTGTTGCTAGAGATCGTAAGACCCTTCGTAATAGAGAGATAGCACTTGTCAAAGTGCTTTGGCAAAACCACCAGATCTAGGAAGCAACGTGGGAGAGAAGATGAGATGAGATCGAAGTATCCTGAGCTCTTTCAGAACTAGCAACATTCGAGGACGAAAGTTTTTAAGGAGGGAAGATTGTAACGACAACGTTAAAGGTAAATTCTTATTTCTCTGATTTGAGTTTGATTTCTTGGAATTGGTGGGAAATAGGATTTATTTTAATGGTTTTTTGCGTTATTCCTTTAGGTAATAGGATGAAAGTGGCATTTTTATAAATGTTTTGAAGTTGGAGCAAACCCTAAGCCATCTCCTTTCTATTTAATCTGCATGCAGCCCAAGGAGGAGTGTTTTGTTTTTTTCAGCCACCAAGAGCCCCATCTCGTATACCAGCCACCAACCTCCCTTTTCTGTTCGTTTTCTCCTTCTCTTCTTCAAGCAGTGGGTTCTTCTCATCCCCGGCCACCTTCTCCGTCGACAGTGCGTCCTTCTCCGGTGTCCAGCGGTCACAGCGGCGGCAGTAGCTTCAGGTCTCGACAATGGTGTCGCAAAAATCAGTCGGTGAGCGTTTTTCTGGCAGGTTATTGATTCGCACGTGGTGAGGTTGATTCCACTCTTGGTTTTGTGTTCGTTTACTGGTTTCATAGCGTTTCTTTGTTCCCCATCTGTCACTCTCGAATTTTCCAGCGGATTTCAAGCTCGCAAGGCCCGTTTTCGCAAGCTCTGGTGGTTTTGTCGTTTGGACTCGCGGTCAGCAGCGTTTAGGGGTCGATTCCTCTGATTTTCTGGTATTTCTTGCAGTGGGTAAGTGTGTAGGAATTGTTTCTTGGTTGATTAATAAGTTTAATCGAATACCCACTCGTTTTTACCTTCGTCTAGCTAGCGTTTCTCTTCAATTTTGACGGTTCGAGTTGTAGCTACTTAGTTCTAGGATATTTGGGCGTCTTCACCTTTGGGTAAGTGAATTTCGTCAAGTTTTGAGTGTTTTGTTGATGTTAGAAGTAGGGGTGATCATCGGTTGGTCGGAGTCGGTTTTGGGCTAAAACCGACCCCGACCACCGACATGTCGGTTTCCGACGGTCGGTTTTCGTCAGTTTGGAAGACGTCAGTTGCGCCAGCCGACCGACTACACCAGCGGTCGGTCGGTATAGTCGGTTTAAAAACTCCAACAAACAGAAAGAAGAAGATGCAGAAAAAACGTTCAAATCTGCCCAAAAGAACATAAGAAGAAGAAGAAGGAAAGAAAAGAAGAAAGAAAGAAGGAAAGAAATGAAACCAAAGAAGAAGAAAGGAAGATCGGGAAAAAAGGAAGAAAAAAAATATTGAAGACGGACAAGAAGAAGATAAAAATGAAAAAAGAAAGAAAAAGGGGGAAAAAAGAAGAAAGCCATAAACAGAAGAAGAAGAAAGCAAGAAACGAACTAGAAGAAAAATAAAAGAAGAAGAAACGAAAAAGAAAGAAACGAACCAGAAAAAAAAAAAGAAGAAGAAACGAAGTTGCAGAGAAACGAGAGATAGAGAACGGATGAAAAGAAAGAAGATGAAGAGAGAAATGAAAAATGAAGTTTTGAAATTTGAAAAAAAAAAATAAATAATTTTTTTTATAATAAAACCTTGGGAAGACCATCGGCTGATGGTCTGCCCAAAGCACCAAAGCTGCCAGCATTAATGCTGGCAGCAGTCTGATATGATGTGTCATCATCATTTTTTTTTTTTAATAATTTTGGTCGGTTCAGTCGGTTTTCGCCCATTTTGGGTGAACTGTTAGCGAAATTTATTGAGCTATATTTTGTATTATTTTAGCGTTAGTCTTGGGTATTATTTGGCCAATTTTATGTCTATTTGGTTTTGTTTTGTAGGAATCAAGCATTTCAATGGAAATTGATGTTTTTGAAGATTATCGGTGATCTAGGAGCTAAAGAATAAATTCGAGGGAAGAAAGGAATCGAGGAAGCAAGGTTCAAGGCCTAGCGTTGAGACGCTACCCCTTAAGCGTCTCAACGCTGGACTAATAAGTCAGGAGGCGCGCAAATGAAGCAGCGTCTCGACGCTGCAGGCTTTCCAGAAATAATTAGGGCACGCACAACACAGCGTCGCGACGCTATGTCCTTAGCGTCGCGACGCTGTCGCACAGATTAGCCAGTATAAATTGTTTGCGATGCTGCAGTTCGATGGAGCTATTTTGGGGGAGAGAAATACGATTTTAGAGAGGGAAAAACGGCCAGCACTCAGAGATGACCGAGTGAGCTTGATTTTGGGAGCTTAGATCGTGAGGATCGTGACGGGAACGCGCGAGAATCACGGCTAGCGAGTTTAATCTTTCTCCCTTGTTTCTTGTACTGATTTTTATGATGTTTGGGACTGATTTCGCTTGTATTTTAGAGATCATGTGTAGCTAAATTTCGTTTCTTAGGGGCTTGATGTAGCCATTAGGTTGTATGGATTAATTTACGGATTTTTTAGGACGTTTCGTAATGCGTTTCATTTATGCAATTGTATGCTTAATGCTTATAATCTCTTGATCACGGATTATATGATTCTTGTTTCTGAACTAATTGCTCGGGAGAGGGTAGTTTAGATTAGACTTTCAATTGCATGACTTAGGTTATTCTACAATCGGGAGATTTGGGATTGCTTGAGAAACCGTTTTAAGGATTGATCATTAATGCTCATGCTTGTTGTTGAAATTAGATAGGGATATCAATTTCTTAATTTGCATGAAGAATTAATTGTACTCGGGAAAGGCTTTTAATAGTCAATAATCCTTGGTTTATGAAATTGTTACGTGTTCGTTCATAATTTTTCTTTGAATTTATTCATGCATCTAATAGGTGAAATCAATTCCCTAAGGTTTTTCTCCATTGAGTTTCCATCTTTTTATTGCTTTGATTAGTTTTTCATTGATTTGCATACTTCAAGATTATTTTCTCTAAATAAAATTGGGCAAATATACCCTTAGTAATTAGGGGAACTAGAAAACTAATCCAGAGGACGACATTCGATTTTTAATCACTATATTATAACTTGGGCCCGTACACTTGCGGTTAGCAATTTGCGCATCATGAACCAACCGATCGACAGGTCGGTTTTATGACCCCGACCGATCCTATAGAAAAATCGACCGACCGACGTCGGTTCGGTCGGTTTCGGTAGGTCGGCTCGGTTTTCAGATTCTTTTTGGTCACCCCTAGTTAGAAGGATACCCATTGAAGTTAGCTTTCTTTTTCAAGGTACCCACCACGTTTGGAAGTCTAATTGTCGTTTGGAGCGGATTTGGAAGCTTGGACAGCAAGCTTGTTGACTGATTTAGGTGAGTTTTTGGGAGTTAAACCTCTCCCAAAGGTTAATTATCTCCTTGTGCCTTTTTATTCAAAGAGGTTTATGAGTTTAAGTATGTTTTTCCTCCTTTGTGTAGTTGGTTAGGAGCTTGGAAGCTAAGGAGTTTATTTGTTTTGCCAAGCAAACTTATTAGCTAAGGTAAGTAGCTATTTGGACTCAATTCTTGAGCTTTAGACCCAACGCTTGGTTGATGGATTCGATCAAGTCAAGTCCCATGTTTTAAACTAGTCCCCTTGTGAATTTAGTATATGCTTGTAAGAGTTGGTTTAAAGCCTTGCGTTGCTTTTGGATTTAAGAGCGCATGAGAGATTTTGTTGTGAAGCATGATGTTGACTTGAAAATTATGTTACTTTTTATTATAGCATGTCTAAGGCTGCAGTTGGATGGTTTGGTACCTTTTAAATTATTTTGGAAGCATGTCTTGATTGTATGGCTTTATTGCTCTGTATGTCTGGTTGGTTGTGGAAGCGAGGTCTGTCTTGCCTTGGTTGTAGTGGTTCAATGTTATTTGAAGTTTGTGGTTGGGCGGTATTGATTATGGAATTGTTTTATCTGTTTTTCAGGTGATAAAAAATTTTGGGTCTGCCTTATGTATGTCGTTATGCTGCCGAATTTTCGGTAGCACAACAGCGGAAGTGGGGCTAAGCTTAGTAGAACCCCCCTGATTAGGCTAAGCTTCGTAATAACTCTCGATACGTTACGCTCGATAGTTGTACGTATGAAGAGAGCAGGACCTAGAATAGGAGCCTTAGATGTGATTCAGGGCCTTAGGTAGACTTAGCAGACTGTTAAGCCGTGTGACAAGCTAGGGTTGTTTCCTCCCTCGACTTAGGATACTGATGGAACCTACCTTCTGGCACGAGATCGTGCACTCTATCAGTGATTGGTAGAGCTTACTCTTCTGGCATGGGATCGTGTATTCCATCGGGACGGTGTCGAGCTAGGCACAAGATTGTGCACCAGATGGCATTCGGGCATGTTTCATGCCCAGATTGCTCCACCGTACTTTGACTTCATGATTCAGGGGTGTTGTGTAGGGATAGGTGTAGTTCTGCTAGAGGTTGCCAACTAGTCCCTAGTTTACTCGCCTTACTTGACTAACTCTCACAACACCATAGTTGGCACAGGTTAGAGGCAGGAAACCACCCTAGGGAGATCATTACCTGAACCCGAACAAGGCCCTGGGGTTAGAAACTCGAATTGATGTTTCCAGTTAGGTCCTTATGACGTAGAGACCCAGAAACTAAGTTTCATGTTACCTGGTTTTATGATTATCAGATTCAGCTCTTAAGTGGGCTACTTACTGAGTATATTCTTATATACTCACCCATGCTACTCGATTTTCCTTTTCAGGTGGTACTTGAGGACGACTGGCTCTTGGCGAGAGCTGTGACTTCGTTGGCTATAGGATCGCAGCTGCAATTTATGTCTTTTGATTATTTCTAGTCTATGATGTCTTAGGATTGAGTTCTTGTTTTAGATGTGAAGTTTTGAAACTATGACTTTTTCAGGACTGATTCATGAACTTAACTTGCGTTTTGGGCCCTTTTTAATGAAAGTTATTTATTTCCTCTGCTAAGTGTTTGTCTCTTTAAAAAAAGAATCCTCGTTACAGTAGCGACCTTCAGCATGTTTTAACTTTATTCTAGTCGGGTCATTACAGTATGAGTGCGATACATGTATATAATAACATTGAATTATGTTATATAATTCTTTTATTTCAATTTGTTCTTCCTTTATTGCATTCCATGTGTTCTTCATAAATAATTGATTTCCTCAAAATATGTTGTTGGGATTCATGAATTTTGTAGTTATATTATTTTTATATTTAGATTCCAAAATTTTTATTTCATTAATTTCCTTTATTTCGTAGTTATATTATCCCTTACTTCTGTTTTTTTTTTTCACTTAGATGATTGGTTCCATCATCTGGGCTTCAATCATCTCTAGATGAGAAAGGTTAGTAAATTATTATATTCCTCTTCCCCTTTATTTTCATGTGGTTGGTTATTTGATTTTACTTAAATATTGTGTATGAAATTGCAGTAAGTTTCTCTTTAAAAAAATTGTGCTTTGA
This sequence comes from Luffa aegyptiaca, assembly GCA_017139565.1. Taxonomy (NCBI): domain Eukaryota; kingdom Viridiplantae; phylum Streptophyta; class Magnoliopsida; order Cucurbitales; family Cucurbitaceae; genus Luffa; species Luffa aegyptiaca. The sequence continues at coordinate 38,693,873 of CM029405.1, read as the reverse complement.
TGTGTTCATAGTCGTGAAATATTGAAATTAGTATATGTCTCAATTTTCTTAGATTTTATTAATTCCTCATTTTTTATATATTAATTGCTTGATTATCTCTCAAATGTTTTGTAATTGCCCGACTAAAAGGAAGCAAAAAACATACTGAGGATCGCTACTACATGCATGAAAACGTAAAACTTTTGATAGTTTAAAGCGGAAGAGAACATAAGTAAAAATCGTTTACTAAATAAATTGGGCCCAAATGCATGTCATTTTACATTAAACGAACAACCAAAAACGATAATAAAATTTTTTCATAAAATTGAACATTTAAAACATCTGAAAACAAGAAACTACGAAACTCAGTCCTAGACTTCTAAGGACATGATTTACAGCATCATCCCATAGCCTAGCCAAGTCACTGCCCCGCCACTCGCCTGATGTCATCAAGTACCACCTGAAATGGAAAGTCGTGTAGCTGTAAGTTTTAATATTAAACATGTGTGGAAGAAATTTAGCATCTTAGGCACTTAATTCCATCAATTTGATTCAAGAAGTCATGTTGTCCATAAACCGAAAAACAGAGTCTAGATGCACCTACCTCTTGTAGCTCCCAACTCGTGCAATTCTTGAGTTGCTTCTTCACACCAATGGATTTTGTACCACCACTTGGATCTTCTCTACTATCCTCAAGGCTTGGAACGGATTGTGGGATACTTAATTGATAGGAATCGGAGGAAAAAGGCTTGTGGGTTCAAGTATTTTGAGAGCTTGAACTATTGATGTTCTAGAGAGATTTTGGCAGCATTTCAGGTTGTAAAAACTCATAATTTTCCATCATCTCATCCTCTATATATAGGGAAATATCATGCATTCAAAATGCAAAAAAAAAAAAAGGAAAAATACACTTTTGGTCCCTGAAGTTTAGGTTAAGTTATAGTTTGGTCCCTGAGTTTTCAAACTCAACAAAATTAACGCTGAGGTTTGAGATAAGGAGCAATTTGGTCCCTGCCATCCATTTTGTCGTTAAAATCCAAGCGGTTGCTGACGTGGCACTATTAATTTAATAAAAAAAAATTATTTTTAAATTTTTTTAAATAAAAAAAATATTATTATTTTATCTTTTTTTTTAATTCTTTCTCCCACTATCTCTTATTCTTCTCCTTCTTCCCCACTTTCTTCTCCAACTACTTCTTCTTCAACTCCAGTGACCGGCGGCCGCCGCCATTCGCCGGCGACTCTTTTTTTTTTCTTTTTCCTTCTTTCCTCATCTTTTCTTCTTCTTTTTCTCCTTTTCTCTAACCTTTCTTTTTTTTTTTAATCTCTTTTTTTTCTTCTTTTCTTTTCTTTTTCCTTCTCTTTATTTTGATTTTTTTCTCAAAAACCGAAAGCTCCTCTGGTTTGAGGTTCAATTTCAAGCACCGAAACTTGAGGAAAGAATGTGGGTGTCGAAGCTGTAGGTCCATTTGTCGCTGGAATCGCGTGGATCTTGCTGGAAACTCGAGAAAACCACGAGGTTGCTGGAATCGCGTAGATCTTGTTGTGCTATTCCGGCTGGAAATTCACGGATCTTGCTGGAATCGTGTGGAGTCGCCGAAACTAGGAGTCAAGATCTGAAACAAGCCCGAACGTTCCAGATCTATCGGTCAGGCCTGGGTTTTCTGTCGAGAGAAAGCACGGGAGAGAGAAAGAGCTTGACGATTTCCTGAAGCTTGCAACGATGATGGAAGCTGGGCGCGGGGAGAGAGAGAGACATGAGAGTTAGAGAGAGACTAGAGGAGTCGATATCTGGAACAAGCACGAATGTTTCAGATCTGTCGGTCAGACGTGGGTTTTTCGTCAAGAGAAAGCGCGGGAGAGAGAAAGAGCTTCACGAATTCCTGAAGCTTGCAGCGATGATGGAAGCTGGGCGTGGGGAGAGAGAGAGAGAAAAGAGAGAGAGGCTGACGCCGATGAGTGGATTATTGATGATGGAAAAGCAATTTGTCGAAACTGCTGTGTATCTAAAATCGGTTTTTGGAATTAATTTCACGCTGCAATCAATTCCAGGCATTAAATTTGACATTAATGCTAGAGGTCAAGAGAGTTAGAGAGGGAACATAGAGTTAGAGAGAGAGGGGGTTTATGGAGGGAGAGAAGAGGGTTCATCGGTTAGATCTGAAGCCAAGTTTAATTAAAAAAAAAAAGAAAGGTTGGAGAAAAGGAGAAAAAGAAGAAGAAGAAGAATAAGAGAGAGAGAAAGAAAAAAAAAAAGTCACCGGCGGCGGCCGCCGGCCACCGGAGTTGAAGAAGAAGAAATTGGAGAAGAAAGTGGGGAAGAAGGAAAAGAATAAGAGATAGTAGGAGAAAGAATTAAAAAAAAGATAAAACAATAATATTTTTTTATTTTAATATTTTTTTATTTAAAAAAATTGAAAAATAATAGTGCCACGTCAGCAACCGTTAGGATTTTAACAGCAAGATGGATGGTAGGGACCAAATTGCTCCTTATCTCAAACCTCAGGGGTAATTTTGTTGAGTTTGAAAACTTAGGGACCAAAGTGTAACTTAACCCAAACCTCAGGGACCAAAAGTGTATTTTTCCCAAAAAAAAACCAGCAAATTGGGATTGATTTGAGTCATGAAGGAGGTGTAATAAGGACTAATCTTAGTGATTAGTCACTAAGCACCACCTCCTAAAATTGTGAATTTTTTAATTTAATTAAATTAAAAAATTTGCAATTTTAAATTGAAAAAACAAAAATCAAAATTCATATTTATTTTCAATTTTCTCATTTTAAATAATTTAATTAAATATAATTCTTAATTATATTTAAATTAAAAAAGAAATAAATAATAATTTAATATCTAATATTAAATTAATATTCATTTTCGATCCAATCCCGAGTTTTCTCTAAACGAAATTTTTTGAACGTGAATCCTTATTCACGTATTTAATATTTAAATCATATTTAAATACATCCAACTCTCAATTAACGTTTCATTCGAAATTAAACCAAAATGTAGTATGTAACCGACATTTATACCCTTTTTCAAATTTGAACGTTTCAAATATTCCTATTATTTGATTTTATGCCCTAAAACTCATAGATAGTAAATGTAACACTTGACTTGCTTTAATAAAACGTTATTGATTCTAGATTTTTATTTTGCCTAAAAACAACCACAAATCCAATAAACTAAGAACCCTTGGCTATATTATGTATACTTGAACTTTGTGTGGTGACATAGATATGGATCAAGTTCAATTAAATAGCCTAAATGGTCTATAGTATAAGGATAAGGCTGGGTACCTTAATCCTGGGGACACTATTGGCGCGACTCCCTTTGTATCTAATACAATCGATGTGATCCTAATCGTTCATGTATAGACATGTGAGTGGGGGCATCCTATGTAATGAGTTTGCATAGAAATCGGACCACGAGATAAGTCACTGTCGCTTTATAACATTGTTTACTGTTGAGAATGAATATCTCATATGATGACATAGGTAACTCGTTCTTAATCCTGAGCTAACTATGAACTCCTGTTTATTCGAGATTGTCCTTTGATTTGCATGGGTGAGAGTGGTCTATCATCGCCGACTCAATAAGCCTACCATTTTGGGGATGAAATTGAATAGATAGCTGGGGACATAGTCTCGCAAGACGAAATTCACTACTACCCGATTTAGGGTTAGTAAGAAGGTTGTTCCCTTAAGTACTGACTCCAAGTCTTGGACAAGGGGCCCCACCCTCTCATTGTCTTGAGAGGGACTTGGTTCAGTGATTGAATCACGAACCAATTATTCATTAGAGGATCACTGGAACTTAAAGAATAAGATGTAACTATAGGGGTAAAACAGACATTTGACCCAACTCTAGTTAACGAACAACCTGTGAAGGGTCGACTTACTAATCATGGTTATATCAAGTGGACAGAAATATATCTACAGTGAGGGGAGTGCAGCTACAGGCTATAGTGGAGTGTCCCGGAAGCTAACGAATGTTGAATAACTAGGTTAATGAGTTTAACCGGTTACTCTCAAATCATTGGAGCCCATGATTTGTAGGTCCATTAGGTCCCTCTACTAGCTCAATAGGAATAAACTTGGAACAATATGATAGGTTAATGTGTGAAACGTTCAAATTCAGAATGGGATACAAAAGTCGGTTATATGTGATATTTAACGACATATTGGTTTAATTTCAAATTAAACTAAGAATAAGAGTTGGTTGTATTTAAATATGATTTAAATATTAAACACGTGAATAGGGATTCATGTTCAAGAAATTTCGTTTGGAGAAAAGCCCAGATTGAGCAAATAATATTAATTTAATATAATATATTAAATTAATTCTTATTATATTATGATTTTAATTAAATAGGAATTTTATTTAATTAAAATGAAAAATAAAAATACAAAAGTTGGATTTTAAAATCAGATAATTGAAAAATTAAAAATTGGAATTTTTTAATTTGAGAGATTAAAAAAATTTCAATTTTTTGGAGGGGGTGGGTTTTGACTAAGTTATGAGCTTAAGTCCTTATTAGGACACCTAGTTAACCACCTAATTGAGCTCCAATTTGGTGTCACTCTTGGCTGAATCCAATCTGCATGTTTTCCTCTATATATACATGCTTAAGAGGTGAAGAATTTCACGTTCATATGTACTGAAATGCTGCTGAAATCAGACCAAAAAGCCACAACTCTCAAACCCATTGTTAAAGCTTGAACTCCAAGCTTTCCCTTCCAACTCCTATCAATTAAGGATCCCACAATCCGTTCCAAGGCATAGGGATAGTAGAGAAGATCCAAGTGGTTGTCCAAGATCCATTGGTGTGAAGAAACAACTCACAGATTGCATCAATTGGGAGCTTCAAGAGGTAGGTGCTTCAAAACTCTATTTTTTGAACTATGGGCAGCATGTCTTCTTGAGTCAAATTGATGAAATTGTGTGCCTAAGATCCTAAATTGCTTTCGCATGTTTAATATTAACACTTACACCTATCATATTGTTCCAAGTTTTATTCCTATATGAGCTAGTAGAGGGACCGAATGGACCTACAGATCATGGGCTCCAACGATCCGAGAATAACCAACTAAACTCATTAACCTAGTTATTCAACATTCGTTAACTATCGGGTCACTCCACTATAGCCCGTAACTGCACTCCCCTCACTATAGATATATTTTTGTCCACTCGATATAACCATGATTAGTAAGTCGACCGTTCACAGGTTGTTCGTAACTAGAGTTGGGTCAAATGTTTGTTTTACCCCTATAGTTACATCTTGTTCCTTAAGTCCCACTCATCCTCTAATGAAGCATTGGTTAGTGATACAACTATTGAACCAAGTCCCTCTCGGGCCAATGACAGAGTGGTACCCCTTATTCAAGACCTAGAGTCAGTACTTAAGAGAGCAACCTATTTACTGACACTAATACGGGTAGTAGTGAATTCCGTCTTGTGATAAGGGTAAAAAATATACCTATTTTACCCTTATATTTAGCTCATAATCTTGTCAAATATTGCATGTTTAGATCAATTTTACTATTCCAGAGCTCAAAATATGTTAAAGTTGATAAGTTAGGGTGTTGAGATTCACTTTTGTCAAATTATGCTCATTTGTGCTTAAAAATACTTGATTTTAAGAGAATTTGACTAAGTTTATTGTTGTGCAGGAAAACAAAGGAGAAGCTGGAATTTACCCAGCATTTCTGGGAAGGCAGAATGAAATGTGACAGCATTTCTAGAAAAACAGAGGCAATTCCGAGTCATCCGCGGGTCGTTGTTGACGAGTCTTCTTCGCACCTAACCGGCTATTTTGACCCCGAAATCGACTGGGCTACCTACCAGCACCTATTTCGCGGCTCCTCAACCATTTCCCACACTATATAAGCTCGAGATTCGAAGTCAAATTCAAGCAGAATTCATTTGGAAGAAGAGGGTGGTGACAGAACCCTAGTTGACGCATATGAGTAGGGATGCCCAAGGTCCTTCTTAGATGACTAAATTCTAACCTTAGTTAGACATCAAACCTTAGGGTTTGTAGGGATTTTCACCCATTCCCACTTTGTAAACGCGAGGGAGTGGAGTGTCTAAGCGAACTCTAGAAGGATTGGATAAATAGAAAACCCATAGTATTTGGCTACTTTCACTATTTCTAGCTTTTGATACTTTTCATTTATCTGTATTCTTTACATCTTATTTTCAATGAAAATGTGTTCATTTGCACTTTATCTCACCATGAGCAGCTAAATTCCGTTGACGGGTTCAATATGGTGAATTCCTTTATGGTTCAATAGCTTGAAAGTGTTTTATTTGCTTAAGTTTTGTTCAATGCATGTCATTCTTTATTGAATATCATTCTGATATTGCTGAGTTTAATTTGATCACTTAGACTTTGCATGCTATGTGAGTTTGATCTCGAAAGGGACAGACGATATCGGTTCTCATAAAGGTGATATAGGAGAAGAAGCTCAAAAGAGATTGTTCGGCGGTATAGGGCAAGCTGCCTAAGGCACCCTATATCGCCTAAAGGGTTATAGGTTGCATTCGTGAATTATCTATGTCGGAGTCGAGTCACAGAAATGTGCATAAGGGTACTCGCTTAGCCTTCTAACGGTTCTTGGGAGCAAGGCCAAATAGAAGTTAAATCTGACCCAATGCATTGAATAGGCTTAAGTCAAATGACCCAGGATTACGGTTATTGCCTTTGGGATGAATCCATGTTGAATACCTCGTTTTATTCATTATTGTTATTCTTTATTCATTTACTTGTGTTATTTATTTTTCTAAAAAACCAACCATCAATCATATTTCTTTGGTTACCTATTTCTAAGCAATCAAGTTGAGCAGTTTCTTCTTCAAATCTGAATTTCCAATTTAGTCCTCGTGGGATCGATACCCTTGGAATACTTCTAAGGTTTTTATTACTACATGCGACAGTGTATACTTGCACTAGGGTTGGCTGAATTTATCTTTATTATTATCTATCATCTTATCTCAAATCCATCCATTCAGACGACGACGCACCAAGTTTTTGGCGCCGTTGTCAGGGACCAAAAGTGAAACCAGTTTTGTTTTTGAAATTGCGATCAGATTGCGACCGCATCTCTGTCTCAAAGGGAATTTGACTTTGATTTGCATTTTTTTTGCTTTTGCAGGTTGAAGTTAGTGCATGAACAAGGGGTGTCCACTCCTTGACATTGATCCGGAGATAGAAAGAACCTTTTGTCGTCATAGGAAGGAACAAAGATGAAAGAGAAGGGAACAACAAGAGTTGAGCGCATAGGAACCTCTAGAAGAAGCTTCTTACATACAAGAGTTTCCAATGGAACCTCCTGGAGTCGATCCTCAAGTTGATCCACATAATCGTGGAAGGGAGCAAAATGGTGGGAGAATTTCTCCTGTTCCTCCAGTTCCACCGGTGCCACAACAAGAAAATCCAATTTATATTGCTGATGACCGCAATAGAGCAATAAGGGACTATGTTTTACCAGTCTTTCAGACTTTAAATCCAGGAATTTTGGAGCCACCGATAGATGCTCCACAGTTTGAACTTAAACCAGTGATGTTCCTGAAGGATTGGAATTCCATAATTCCGTAAAGCGGAAGCGTGATTGGGACCGATTCGTAATTAATTTTGTTTAATCTAAAATACCAATACATTGGCAATAATATTAGAACTATTCTAAATATATATTAAGGCTAAGCATACAAAAAAAATTAGATCTAAATCTAATTTATAAAGTAACAAATTACTTACTCTCGTTGACGACTCAGATTAAATTCACCAACTGCTTGTGAATTAATCACGAACTAGTGCGAACACCACCACTATGGCTACACCAGTATGACTCTGAGACTTCTAGAGGCAGGAGACTTGTGGGAGCCTTTGGGAGAATTCTCTGAGAGTAGGAGAATGAATGGGATACCTTTCACCCCACCCCAGGGGTCCTATATATAGTAAAGGCCAAGACCTTTTTCCTAATAGGAAAAAGTCTCTAATTTTAATAAATAATTAATTAATTCAATAATTAATTAATTTCCCAATTAAATATCATATATTTAATCTTAGAAATTTTATTAAAATTAAAATTAATATGAATCCAATTCATATTAAATTTATTTGAACTCTTTCAAATATTTTCTTTCCTAATAGGAAAAGGTCTCTAATTTTAATAAATAATTAATTAATTTACCCAATTAAATATCATATATTTAATCTTAGGGATTTTATTAAAATTAAAATTAATATGAATCCAATTCATATTAAATTTATTTGAACTCTTTCAAATACTTTCTCTCAAGAATTAATTAATTCAAAAATTATATTATAAAGTTTCATAAACTTTATATTATAATGCATCAATATACATTATACGATTCCCCAAATAAATTGAACACTTTCAATTTACAATTTATACTTAATTGCCTCAAGTCTCTTTACGAGCTACCAGTGGGACCTAATGGACCTACAGACCAGAAGCTCCAACGATACGAGACTAATTGGCCAAACTCATTGACCAAGTTTAGTCAACATTCGTTAACTGTGGGTCACTCCACTAAAGACGCACAGTTGCACTCTTCTCACTATAGAATATTTCTGTGTCCACGGATATCGACCAAGCAGTAAGTCAATCCTTCACGTGTGTTCGTAACACCAGTTGGGTCAAATTACCGTTTTACCCCTGGGTTACCTCTGGTTCCTTAAGTACCACTGATTCCTCTAATGAACAAGTTGTTTAGGGTCCAACCACTAAACAGGAGTTCCTCTCAGGCTAGGAGAGGACGGCGCGCCTTTGTTCAAGCCCTAGAATCAGCCCTTAAGGGAACACACATCTACTTACCCCAATAGGGGAAGAAGTGAATTCCATCTTGTACTGTTATGTTCCCAGCCCCCATTCGGTCTTGCCCCTAAAATGGTAGGCTTATTGAGTTGGCGAACTGGCCACTCTCACCCATACAAATCTAAGGACAGTCCCTCCTGGAAGGGGTTCATAGCAGACTCAGGATTGAGATTGAGTTACCTAGGTCATCCTATTGAAATAGAAACCTAAACTAGTTAACGACGTTACATCTAGTGGTTACTATTTCGCGGTCCGGTCTTATGCAAACTCATTGCGTAGGATACCCCCACCCGCATGTCTCCTACATGGATGCTTTGGATCATTGCATCTGTATCGAATACAAGGTGGGCCGTATCACATAGTGTCACCAGGATAAGGTACCCAGTCTTATCGCTATACTATAGACCATTTAGGTTGTTACTTTGGACACTGATCCCCGTATGTCCCCACATACTAGTCCAAGTTTCATTTAAACAACCTTGGATCTTAGTTTATTGGATTTAGGGTTTATTAATGCAATCTCGATTATTCAATAACCAAATTACTGAATTACTCAAATAACACTTTATTGAGATCGATTAATTTGTTTCATTTACTATCTACGAGTTTTAGGGCATAAAACCCAACAACTCCCACTTGAACTAAAACTCTAGTGGGCAATGTACATCAACAATCAAAATTGAATGAATAATCATTGAAGTAGGAATAGTAGTTTGTATTAATACTGTATAATACATGGAAAGTACCAATACAGATAAATACAATAAACTAGGGCATTCACAATACCCATTACACTTCTCCCACTTGCCATAGATTATTCTATGTACATATCTCGCAGACCTAGACCCTCTAGATGACCCTCGAACACTTTAGCCGTGAGAGCCTTCGTAAATGGATCAGCAATATTGTGCTCAGAGGCTACCTTCGTGACGATCACGTCCCCTCGTTGCACGATCTCTCTGACGATATGATATTTGCGCTCTATGTGCTTGCCTCTTTTATGATTGCGAGGTTCTTTATAATTTTCCACTGCACCACTATTATCACAGTAAAGGGTGATTGGCAAGTTCATATTTGGAACAACTTCCAAATCCATCAAGAACTTCCGTAGCCATACAGCCTCCTTAGCTGCTTCACAAGCAGCGACATATTCGGCCTCCATGGTGGAGTCTGCAATGCATCCTTGCTTGATGCTACGCCAGACTACAGCTCCCCCGTTGAGGGTAAATACTGACCCTGATGTGGATTTCCTAGAATCCTGATCAGTCTGAAAGTCAGAGTCTGTGTATCCTGTATGGATCAAATCCTTAGAGCCATACACAAGCTGATAGCCCCTCGTTCTCCGAAGATACTTGAGGATGTTTTTAACTGCAGTCCAGTGGTCTAACCCTGGATTGGACTGGTACCTGCTGACTATCCCAACTGCATAGCAAATGTCAGGCCTAGTACACAACATGGCGTACATAAGACTGCCCACAGCTGAAGCATAAGGGATGTGTCTCATATCCTCAATTTCTTGAGGTGTCTTAGGACACTGTTCCTTAGACAAATGAACTCCATGCCTAAAAGGTAGTAAACCCCTCTTGGAATTCTGCATCTTATATCTAGACAACATCTTGTCTATATATGATGCTTGAGATAGGGCTAACGTTCTGTTCTTACGATTCCTGATAATTTGAATCCCTAGAACATACTGAGCTTCACCCAAATCTTTCATTTGGAACTTAGTCGATAGCCATTTTTTAATGTCAGCTAGATATTCTACATCATTTCCAATGAGAAGAATATCATCTACATACAACACCAGAAAAGCTACTGAACTGTTGATAATCCTTTTGTAAACACAAGGCTCATCAACGTTCTGGTCAAAGCCATAAGATTTGACAGTAGTGTCAAACTTTATATTCCAAGATTTGGAAGCTTGCTTCAACCCATAAATGGATCGTCTAAGCTTGCAAGATTACCATTCAGAAAGGCAGTCTTGACGTCCATTTGCCAAATCTCATAATCATAAAAGGTGGCAATGGACAAGAGAATTCTTATCGACTTTAACATGGCAACTAGGGAGAAGGTTTCCTCATAGTCCACCCCCTCCTTTTGGGTATAACCCTTTGCCACAAGTCGAGCTTTGAAAGTCTGTACTTTCCCAGCTGCGTCTCGTTTTCTCTTGTAGATCCATCTGCACCCTATGGGTTTAACCCCTTCAGGTAGGTCTACAAGATCCCAGACTTGATTGAAGTACATAGACTCCATCTCTAGGTCCATAGCTTTGACCCACTGGTCATGATCCACATCATTCATTGCCTGTCTAAAGGTCAATGGATCCTCAACCCCATCATCAGGTATGACAGTTGGAGTTTCTGCTAAACCAAGATAGCGTTCAGGTTGAATAACAACCCTCCCACTACGTCGAGGCATTCTCAACTCTTGAGAAGGATGGGCTTGACCAGATGTACTGGGCTCATCAATAACTCTTGTTGAAGGTCCAGCCTCATCATCAACTCGTGTTGATTTATTTGTAGCTTTACCAGAAAGTTCACTTAACACAATTTTACTGCGTGGTATGTGTTCTTTAACGTGGTCTTCTTCCAAGAAAGTAGCATTTGTCGATACAAACACTTTATTTTCTTTTGGATCAAAGAAGTATCCACCTCTTGTTTCTTTTGGGTAGCCTACGAATAGGCATAATTTTGAACGTGAATCCAATTTCTTTGGGTTTGCTACTAACACATGTGCAGGGCAGCCCCAAATTCTGAAATGACGTAAACTAGCTTTACGCCCTTTCCAAAGCTCAAATGGTGTTTCAGAAACACTCTTTGAGGGAACAACATTCAAAATATAAACTGCAGTCTCTACTGCATAACCCCAAAAAGGACTAGGCAACTGAGCATAGCTCATAATAGATCGAACCATGTCTAACAAGGTTCTGTTTCTCCTTTCAGATACACCATTCTGTTGAGGTGTACCTGGTGCTGAGAGTTGGGACGATATTCCATGTTCTATCAAATAGTTTTGGAATTTTAAGTCCAAATACTCTCCACCTCGATCAGATCGAAGTGTTTTAATGGTCTTACCTAACAAGTTCTCAACTTCAGTCATGTACTCCTTGAACTTTTCAAGGGCTTCAGACTTATGACTCATTAGGTATAAATAACCATACCTTGAATAATCATCTATGAAAGAGATGAAATATTCATACCCTCCTCGAGCTCTTACATTCATTGGACCACAGAGATCCGTATGTACGAGTTCTAAGGGCTCCTTGGCACGATAACCTTTTCCAGTAAAAGGTCGTTTGGTCATCTTACCTTCGAGACATGACTCACATGGAGGTAAAGTACCATCTTCTAACTGGCTTAGAAGTCTGTTCTTAACCAATCTCCCAATCCTATTGAGATTTATGTGGCCAAGTCTCAAGTGCCAAAGATAGGTACTTTGAGAAACTTTTTGCCTTTTTGGTTGAGTCTCAGCTGTTTTAAACATTTCATTGTTCAAAATAGCCCTAGACTCTTTTGGTCTTAAGACATACAAATTGTTCTCCATTTTTGCAGAACATATATCAGCACCCCTTTTAGTAATGAAAACTTTATTCACAGAAAAGGACACTGAATACCCTTGTTCTAGCAAACAAGAAATAGAAATCAAATTTCTTTTTATTCTGGGAACTATATATACGTTATCTAATAACATATAGCGTTCCCTGGAGAAGAACATTTTAATATCTCCCACTGCTTTAGCTGAAATGAGCTCCCCAGTCCCAACTCTGAGAGTCATTTCCCCAGCATCCAACTGTTGCCAGGAGCTCATTCCCTCAAAGGAAGAGCATACGTGATGAGTGGCACCTGAATCTAGGATCCAGGCTGTGTCATCATTTTCCACTATACACGTTTCAATGATCAATAAATCAAATTTATTTTCATTGAGATGTGCTAAGCAGTGTATGTCATATTCATCATGACAATTTCAAATAAATTAGACATATGGGCTTGAGGACCGTCCTCAGTTAAGACCAATTCCACGCATTTAGTGTTTAAGTTCATTTTCTTAGTTGTATTAGAAATACCAGTTTTGTAGTTGGCGTTATTCGAGGAATATAAAGAACGTTCCATTGCTTAGAACAAACTAACTAACTTAATAAGTATTGTTACATTAACCCATTACACAAAATATAAATATTATTTTAATCCAATCAATTTAGCAAAAGTAATGATCAACCCATAGAATAAACATTCATTTTGCAACGATACTTCAGAGGTTTAGAACAACAGCTACCGTAGGGTAGTCAGCTACTCCTCCTCTGAATTGAGACAATCTCAGCCAATCCCTATTCCCGGAATAACTCATATTCCAATAGTTCTTAGCTATCGTTTTTTTCGGTCAGGAAATTATTAACACCTTAACAATTTCCTGTAAGTGTGACCCTCCATTTTTCAGATTTCAGAGGTCAGCCCCAACAATGCTACCGTAGGGAAAGTCAAAGTTGGAAATGGACCTAAGAAACCCTATCCATTTCAGGAGTTTGCGTTGTTCCGACTCCCATGATCAAGCCCTCCGTAGGGTGATTGCTCCCAGGGCGACTCGCAGGCAGATCATTGGGATCTCACGGTGCAACCTAATGGAGGATACCGTAGGATACGTTGACACGTTCCTGCTCCCACTTACTATAAAATACTCCCTCATTCACCTTGATATTGATCCATGCAAACACCATCCGTAGGGGGTCACTCCCAGGGTGACTCGAGGCCAAGCATGAACCTCACGTTGTGAACTTTTGAGGACGTGAGAGAAAACTTGATTTATGAAAATCTTGTTTTGATATATTTCCTCCCACTAAGTATTTTTATAATTATAGGGTCTATTACTTAGGTAAATTCCGGCTAAGTGAATCTATCTAAGTCTATGCCTGTATATAACTTTTATATATATAGGTCTTTTCTCTAATGTCTAGGTGGATTAAACACTTTTAATTACCTAGAGACATTGCATGCTAATATAACTATGGTTAATTCAACTCAAGTTCCGGCTCAGTTCCCAGGTAGCAGGTGTTCCGTAAACCGTCATCTTAAGTACCTCCAGCCTTAGACAGAACTTTACCGGTAGAGTTCCCTTATAACCAATAGTTATGATAAATCTTTACTCTAAAGATCTAGGTGAATTAAACTCTTTTAATTGACCTAGTGATATTGCATGCTAACATAACTATGGTTAATTCAACTCAAGTTCCGAGTCAGTTCCCAGGTAGCAGGTGTTCCGTAAACCGTCATCTTAAGTACCTCCAGCCTTAGACAGAACTTCATCGGGAGAGTTCCCTTATAACCATAGTAAAGTAAACTCTTTACTCTAAAGATCTAGGTGAATTAAACTCTTTTAATAAACCTAGTGATATTGCATGCTAACATTTAACTATGATTAATTCAACTCCGGTATTCCGGGTTAGTTCCCAGGTAGGAGGTGTTCCGTAAACCGTCATCTTAAGTACCCCCCAGCCTTAGATAGAACTTAACCGATGGAGTTCCCTTATAATCATAGTAATGTTTTTCCTACTTAGTCAATTAAAACTATTTTTAATTCTAAGTAAGAAAATAATTCTAATCCTATTAGAATTATAATGAGCTTAGGTCTAATTAATTTTAAACATTTTAAAATTAATTCATTTTAACCTAAGGTCCTATGTTTGCATGCAACTCTTTGTTATAGGTTGACGGTTTCTAATCAATTTTATAACTTATCATAAAATTTTAATGATTAGCCCTATAACATGCTTCTATGGTGTTGGAAAAATAACAATCATATTCTAATTATTCAACACCATATTATTATGACGCCGATAATGATAATATAACGATTATATTAATCTAAAGTGGTGTCATGCTTCATGCAATTTCAATTTCATTTAATTAATATCGATTATATTAATTAAACATCCATGAAATTAAATTACATGAAATTTGACATTAATATAATATAACTCTTATATTAATCTAATTAATGTCATGCTCAATGCTATTCCATTTTCATTTAATTAATATAACATTTTATATTAAATCATACATGAAAACAAGCATTGATTTATATTTATTATTTTCATTCATAATATAACTAATTATATTAATTCTCATGAAAATAATGCTAAGCATGCATGCTACATTAATAAAATATAACAATTATATTTATCTAATTAATGTCATGCATCATGCTTTTCCAATTTCATATATTTAATATAACAATTATACTAAATAACTCATGAAATATAAATTCATGCATAATTATCATATATTATAACATTAATAACATAAATATGCATGAAACATGCTTAACCTATGGTGGGAATTTAAGCTATATGACATCCATAAAGCAAATAAATAGCAATTGAACTGGTTAATTTTGGCCCCTAGGATAAAATAAAGCATAAATTACAATAATTATAGCTATATTCTATCCTTAAAGTCCTTCTGCAGCTCCAAATACTGGTCTAGACCGCCCGAACCAACCCGAACCACTTCGAACCAGCTACGAAAATCACGAACCAAGCTAAATTCCAGCTGAACCGGAACAAATTGGTCCCAGCCCAGCCAGACCGCGTGAATCGGACCGCCCAACAGCCTTGAACCGTCCTGTTGCGAATTTCTAGCGCGTGCTGTAATCGTGACAGCGTCGTAATTTCTCCGATTTTTATCTTATAAAAACCTATTCTAGACCCGGACTTACATAGGACTCAATTTTACATAAAATACCCGAAACACCGGGCCCTTACATGATCAAATCACATAAAAACAGTAAAATCTATGGCCATAAAATTAACCTAAACAGTTCAATGCAAATCATACATACATTATGTATTAATCAATCCCACCAATAGCCAATGCAAATTTTAGAGAAACAAAATTAGATCTACGATCGGCTCTGATACCAATTGAAGGATTGGAATTCCATAATTCCGTAAAGCAGAAGCGTGATTGGGACCGATTCGTAATTAATTTTGTTTAATCTAAAATACCAATACATTGGCAATTATATTAGAACTATTCTAAATATATATTAAGGCTAAGCATACAAAAAAAATTAGATCTAAATCTAATTTATAAAGTAACAAATTACTTACTCTCGTTGACGACTCAGATTAAATTCACCAACTGCTTGTGAATTAATCACGAACTAGTGCGAACACCACCACTATGGCTACACCGGTATGACTCTGAGACTTCTAGAGGCAGGAGACTTGTGGGAGCCATTGGGAGAATTCTCTAAGAGTAGGAGAATGAATGGGATACCTTTCACCCCACCCCAGGGGCCCTATATATAGTAAAGGCCAAGACCTTTTTCGTAATAGGAAAAAGTCTTTAATTTTAATAAATAATTAATTAATTCCATAATTAATTAATTTCCCAATTAAATATCATATATTTAATCTTAGGGATTTTATTAAAATTAAAATTAATATGAATCCAATTCATATTAAATTTATTTGAACTCTTTCAAATATTTTCTTTCCTAATAGGAAAAGGTCTCTAATTTTAATAAATAATTAATTAATTCCATAATTAATTAATTTACCAAATTAAATATCATATATTTAATCTTAGGGATTTTATTAAAATTAAAATTAATATGAATCCAATTCATATTAAATTTATTTGAACTCTTTCAAATACTTTCTCTCAAGAATTAATTAATTCAAAAATTATATTATAAAGTTTCATAAACTTTATATTATAATGCATCAATATACATTATACGATTCCCCAAATAAATTGAACACTTTCAATTTACAATTTATACTTAATTGCCTCAAGTCTCTTTACGAGCTACCAGTGGGACCTAATGGACCTACAGATCAGAAGCTCCAACGATACGAGACTAATTGGCCAAACTCATTGACCAAGTTTAGTCAACATTCGTTAACTATGGGTCACTCCACTAAAGACCCACAGCTGCACTCTTCTCACTATAGAATATTTCTGTGTCCACGGATATCGACCAAGCAGTAAGTCAATCCTTCACGTGTGTTCGTAACACCAGCTGGGTCAAATTACCGTTTTACCCCTGGGTTACCTCTGGTTCCTTAAGTACCACTGATTCCTCTAATGAACAAGTTGTTTAGGGTCCAACCACTAAACAGGAGTTCATCTCAGGCTAGGAGAGGACGGCGCGCCTTTGTTCAAGCCCTAGAATCAGCCCTTAAGGGAACACACATCTACTTACCCCAATAGGGGAAGGAGTGAATTCCATCTTGTACTGTTATGTTCCCAGCCCCCATTCGGTCTTGCCCCTAAAATGGTAGGCTTATCGAGTCGGCGAACTGGCCACTCTCACCCATACAAATCTAAGGACAGTCCCTCCTGGAAGGGGTTCATAACAGACTCAGGATTGAGATTGAGTTACCTAGGTCATCCTATTGAAATAGAAACCTAAACTAGTTAACGGCGTTACATCTAGTGGTTACTATTTCGCGGTCCGGTCTTATGCAAACTCATTGCATAGGATACCCCCACCCGCATGTCTCCTACATGGATGCTTTGGATCATTGCATCTGTATCGAATACAAGGTGGGCCGTATCACATAGTGTCACCAGGATAAGGTACCCAACCTTATCCCTATACTATAGACCATTTAGGTTGTTACTTTGGACACTGATCCCCGTATGTCCCCACATACTAGTCCAAGTTTCATTTAAACAACCTTGGATCTTAGTTTATTGGATTTAGGGTTTATTAATGCAAACTCGATTATTCAATAACCAAATTACTGAATTACTCAAATAACACTTTATTGAGATCGATTAATTTGTTTCATTTACTATCTACGAGTTTTAGGGCATAAAACCCAACAGTTCCAAATGTTGAATACCATGGGCCAATTCTCTAGACTTCCAAATGAAGATCCATACAAACACATTAAGCTATTTTTGAGAGTTTGCAATTCTTTTAAAGTTACAGGAGTGCCTGAAGATACTTTGCAGCTAAAGCTTTTTCCATTTTCTTTGCAAGGAGATGCTGGAGCTTGGTTGGATTCATTCCCTCCAAACTCCATCACTTCTTAGAATGATTTGGCCGAGAAATTCTTAGAGAAGTTTTTTCCTTCTAATAAAAATGCCAAATATAGAGCTAAAATTATTGCTTTTAGACAATCTTACAATGAACCTCTGGATGCAGCTTGAGAAAGATTCCAAAGGGTGGTTCGGAAGTGTCCACACCACGGATTGCCTGCTTGCATCGTCTTAGAGCATTTTTATAGTGGATTAGATCAAGCTTCAAAGGCACTAGTCAATGCATCTGCAAACGGATCTTTCTTGAAGAAGTCTGCAAATGAGGCGCATGCTATCTTGGACACCATAGCCACAAACAATAGACATTGGGGAGAGACCGAGCCAACAACAATTTTAAAGAATCCAGTTAAAGCAGTGGAAACAGAGGCTAATTCTACTATGCAAGCTCAAATCAAGGCTATCCATAGCATGATGATGGGCATGACTATAAACAATGAAGCAAATATAGCCCCTGCTAATGCTATTTCTTCTCCCTGTTGTGAAATTTGTGGTGAGGAACACATTGCTGATAACTGTCCACTAAATCTCGCGTCTGTCTTTTATGTAGGTCAACAAGGGAACCAGAACCAGAATAGATGGAATCCATACTTGGCCACGTACAACCCAGGTTGGAGACAACATCCAAACTTCTCTTGGGGAGGACAAGCCGGCTCGAGTAATTCCAATACAAACCATTCGGGAAGCCTCCTACACAACAGAAGCCGCAGAAGAACTTCCAACAAGTCAAAGTGCAGAGTCAAGAGTTAAATCTAGAGACTCTTATGAAAGAATACATGGCAAGAAACGATGCTGCAGTAAGGAATCTGGAAGTACAGCTTGAACAGATTGCACAGGAAATTAAAAAACAGACCACAAGGGACGTTGCCTAGCAAGACCGAAATCCCTCAGAGAGAAGGAAATGAGCAATGCAAGGCAGTAACCTTGAGAAGTGGACTAGAATATGATGGCCCAAAGTACCTAGTGAGTCAAGAAGCAAAAATCCCAGATGAAGCTCGAGAAAAGATTTTAGAAAAGAAGTCAGACATTACCTCGGATACTATACAGAATAAAAGCAATGAAGAAAAGACCAAGGAGCATGAAGCCTTGGTAGAAAAAGAAAATTCAAATTCAGAGAAAAAACAAGGGAAAGCGACCGCAAGACCCCAAAAATTTGTAATAGATCCAGAATACAGACCACCTTCTCCATACCCTCGAAGATTAAAACATGCTTCGCAGGATATACAGTTCAAGAAGTTCTTAGATGTTTTAAAACAGCTATACATCAATATTCCATTAGTAGAAGCACTTGAACAGATGCCTACCTTTGTGAAATTCCTGAAGGATATTCTATCAAAGAAAAGAAGATTAGAAGAATACGAAACGATTGCACTCACTGAATGTTCTAGTGCACTGGTCAAGAATGAGATCCCTCATAAACTCAAAGACCCAGGAAGTTTCACCATTCCATGCTCCATGGGAGGAAGGGATGTAGGCAGAGCTCTATGCGATCTAGGGGCAAGCATAAACCCGATGCCCTACTCAGTCTTTAAACAGTTGGGGATAGGAAGACCAACAACTATAACCCTACAGTTAGCGGACAGATCACTTACACATCCTATTGGGAAGATTGAAGATGTGTTGGTCAAGGTTGACAAATTTGTACTCCCAGCAGATTTCATCATTTTAGATTGCGAAGCTGATAAGGATGTGCCAATCATCTTAGGACGACCGTTCCTAGCTACTGGCAGAACCTTAAATTGATGTGCAGAAAGGAGAATTGACCATGAGGATAAATGATCAGCAAGTCACGTTCAATGTGATGAATGCAATGAAGTACCCAGGAGATTTTGAAGAATGCTCTATGATTGAGGAAATTGATGAACTATCCTGGTCTACTTTTCAGGAAATGATGAAAGGAGAAACATTGGAGGATATACTCGGAGATGAAGAACAAGAAGTAAAAGGTGGGAACAAGATTGAAGTTGAAGAAATCAATCAACCCATGAAAAGGCAAAGAATCAAACCATATTGGGGGAAGGGCTTCGTGGATGAAGAAGCCCATGTTTCTGTGATTGAACTGATATGAATGCTATACTTTGAAAATCTATCTTTGTATATTATGGATCTATGCATACAAATAATAATAATAATATAGATAGGAGTCAAAAAACAAATATCTGGACGAGAGTAAAAACTCTGTCTAGGAAAATCCTGTCTAGGAAAAGGTACTTAAGTTGACCATAGGGAACACCTTTTCCTGGGGATTTACCTGGGAGTTTTGAAAAGTTCATACTACCTTGTATCCCATCTATTTAAGAAAAAAAACATAAAAAAAGAGAGAAGAGAAAAAAAGTAAATTTGTAAGTTTAGAATAAAGGATTTTTTTGATCAAGAGGGAACTTTGTCTAAGGAAAGTCCTGGCTAGGTTGAGGTATTTAAGCTAACTATTGGGAACACCTCTACCTGGGGACTTACCTGGAAGTTGAATTGATCAAAACTCTTTGACTTAATTTCTCTTAAAAAGAAAAAAAATAATAATGAGTCATGATTGAGCATGTGAACCTTCTAACATGTTTATGAGTGTTTCAGCAAAGAAGGAAAAACAAAGGAAAAATGAAAAGTCAGAAAAAAAAGAAGAGAAAGCAGAAACTGGGGCAAATGCGATCGCATTTCTCCCTAGTGTATTTGGGAATGCGACCGCATTTTCAAAAATGAGGGAAGTCACGAAAATTTTTGACCATCACGTGACCTAATTAGAAAACTATAAATAGCTGACTTACAGTCTTTCCCTCTTCACCAACTACTCAAAACTTTTGCATTCAAGTCAAAACCTCAACTCTCCATATTCTCTCATCTTGAAACCGAAACCCATATCAAGAACCATGAAGAACTCATCCAAACCTTCATCATCATGCAAGATTACTCGATCCCAGAGTAATCCAACCGCCCATGAAGCTGAAGCAAGTGTTCGACGGCAGAAGCACCCATGCACCTGCGATTGTGAACCAAGGTACTTCCAACGCTCAAACTCCTTCTTCCTCGACAATGCCGGCCAGCTCGAGGGAGAATCCGAGTTCGTCTGCACCTAGGAGGTCCACGTGCGCCACTGCCGTTCGCCAAACCCAAAAACCCGCAGCTCAACAGTTCAAGAAACGTTCACAGAAGTGGTTTCAATGATCCAAGCGATGAGAGCTCAGAGACGGGCTGCTCTTGATGAATAAGCAAATAGGCGAGATGAAGAAGAAGCCGCCAAAGCAGCAGGAAGCTCTCGACAAGGAGAGGCTTCAACGGGTAAAAATTTTGAACCTCAAGCTAACCCCTCTTCGTCTTGCAGGAACAAACCATTTGTCACCTATAGTGCAAGGAAGAGGAGTCCCAAGAAAGTTGTGCCCCAGAAGCCACTTGTCATCGAGCCTCTCAAAGTAGCAAGGATGCCCCCGGACGTGTTCAAAGGCTCTCGTGATTGCTGAAGGATATAAGGTTGAACAAGAAGCCTTGAGAGATATTGAGGCTGAGAGAGAGATGGAAAATCAACACATGAGGGAAGAAGATGAAGGTGCAAGAGAAAAAGATCTTGAAGAAGAGAGGAAAAAGGAAGAGGAAAGACTGGAGGCCGAGAGGGCCAAGTTAGCTGAAGAAGAAGAGAGAAAGTTAGATGAAGACATCAGAAGGGCAGCTGCTGATTTGCAACTCCTCAAGGAAGAAAAACGAAGAAGGGAAGAATTAAAAGAAGAAGACAAAAGAAGGAAGGAAGCCAAAGACTTCCTTGCAGCTTTTGAGCCACTCCACAAGGCTCAAAGTGAGGTTGAGATGCTGCAAGGAAGAAAAGAAGGGGCCCACCAGGGGCCAATTGAAGAAAATTTAGAAAAAGAAAAAGAAAGAGAAACAGAAGAAGTGGATGAAGGCCAGAATGCGACCATCTGGGCCGCATTCTAAAGAAGGCCTGGCAGAGGCCACTGAAGTTCAGCCTGTTGATGAGGTTTTCGAACCTCTATTCAAAGATGACCCACCAGCAGCTGATAGCACCTCTTCGGGAGAGAAAAGGGATGAAGAAGAGAAAGAAAGCAAGGAGGTCGAGACCTCCAGTGACTCTGAAACAGAATCCGATTCAAAGATCAATGAGCTGGATGACAACCAAGTTCCTATCGCTGCGGCATTGAGGAGAAAGAGAAGAAGAGAGATTAAAGCTGAAAGGAGGACCAAGAATAAGAATGACCCTATTTTTGCCAAGAGGCCAAGGACTAGGTCCATGGACGCCTCTCCAGCAACTCCTCCTACCATCTCACCCGCCAAGTCAAAAGCCAAATCTCCTAAGGTTGCATCTCCTAAATATCCATTCCCCAAGGTATTCATAGATGTTAATTTTCAGGAACGGATGGAGATTATAAGAAAAATGGATTTCCTCAATGAGAAGGGATTCTCTAACAGAGTAGGAGCAGTGCCAGAGTTCGTAAGCAAAGTTATCTCCCAGTACAAGTGGCAGGAGTTCTGTGCTCACTACTACAAAAGTGGCTTTTAATGACGGATGGAAAAAAATTCACGGACCTTTTAATGACGAAGAAAAACGTGCGACCTTTTAATGACGAACGCGCGTTTTTAAAAAATTCAGGACTTTTAATGACGGGCAACACCCGTAATTAAAAGTGTGTGTATTTTTTTTTAATTTTTGAAAACGGTACATTTTTTAAATGAATTTTCTCTCTCCTCGACCTGAACTTTCTCTCTCCACGAAAAAACCCTAACACTTTTCTCCCTCGCGTGCCTCTTTCCCCCTCTCGATCTCCCTCTCGTCTTCTCCTTCCTCTCGATCTTCCTCTCGTCTTATCCCCCTCTGAAGAATGCAAACAAAAATCACTGCAGAAGTTCCATCCAATTAGGGCTTTCGGATCTCCAGCAGCTTCTGCTAGTTTGTGTCAAAGAACTTCGTATTCTGCACTTTGGCTTCCACTTGATCTAGTTCTAGAAGATGCAATGGATGGATATCAAGTAGAAGCAACAAGTGCTATTGAAAAAAATAACCAGTACAATCAATTTTTATCCCTAGTTTTCTATAATTTCTACTAATATACATGAATCCTATCAGTTTGTACAAGAAAAGTATACATGAAAGTGAACTTCATCTTTAATTTCTTGCAGGTCTGGTCAAAACCCTTAAGGAAATAAATGGAACCAGTTGGCATGATACCTTCTTGGATCTCTGTATAGCAGCTCTTCGTCTTATTCAAAGGGTTAGAATTCTTTTGGCCTGAATACTGAATAGATTATTTAATGTATATTAAAAAAAAAAAAGATTGTTCTGATGAAAGGACATATCTATTTTTATCGTAGAACCACTCAATACTAACACCCATTTTATCTATAGGATCTTTCAATCAGTATAATTGTCTGGTCTATTTGGTTTAACATTGTTGCCTATAAGTCTAACATGCAACTTAGATATTTAGTGATGATTGCCTTTTCGTCTAACAATGTTGCAGAATATATTCTGTTCTGTTTTGATGTTTATATTGGTTTTCTTCATTAATAAGATTTAGGTAAAAGTGGTCTGATATTCTTATTTGCGAAATTTTGAAAAAGGAAAGGGATCACATTGAAGGGCCTGTGCCTCGCATAGATACTCGTCTATGCCTTCTATTGTGTATCACAGTCCTTGTGCTTGCTGATCTGATTGAAGAGGAAGAAAGTACAACAGTTGATGAAACGGAGTATGGTGCCTCCAATCACTGGAAAGAAAAGAAGGCTATTGGAAAGTGTCGCAATGAATTAATTTCTAGCCTACAGATATTGGGGGAATATCTGATGTGGAATTTTCCTACCGCAAGCGCACGGGTCAAGTAATAATAAAGTGTTCGTATAAACGAGTGTCGTCCTCTAGATTGGATTTTTAAGCTAAATCAAGTATTGTGAATTGTCTTGCTCAATTTTATTTAGGGAACACAAAGTAGTGAGTGAAAGACAGAAAACTAAATCAAAACAAGTAATGATGGAGATGCAATTGAAAGAACACTTAGGGAATTGATTTCGCCAATTTTAGTCTAGGATTGATTTTAGGAAATAAGTTATCATGCACAATGGAATTATGAGCCTAAGAACCTTTAATCACAACTACTTCTCCCGAGTATAATTGATTCTCATACACATTAACCAACTCGATATCCCTATCTAAGTTTATTAACATGCAAGGCATTGAGTTCTTTTGACTAATTCCAAAGTTAATCTAAAATCCGTCACGAGCTTAGAATATAAACTTTAGTCATGCAATATTGAATAAGTCTACATTAAATCCCCTCTCCTGAGCTAGATTCAACACTTAGATCATTCAACTAATGGCCAATTAATTGAAAGCATTAAATCAAAATTGCATACATAATAACCATTGCACAACTTATACCGTAAATCAATCCATAAACTAAAACGACTACATCAATCCCTAAGCCACAAGTTTAGCTACTCATACATGGCGTTACAAGCTCAACTAAACATGAAAAAGCCATTAAATCTAGCTAGAGATAAGGAAAAGGAAAGGAAACACTTAATGTCGTCGAACCCGGCACGTCCCCATCTCGATATCCGTGCCACCAAGTGAGATTCCCGGTCCTCGTCCTTGCTTCAGCTCCCACAGAAGGTCTCTAGTCGAAATTAGGGCTAAAATCTCTCAATTTGGCCTCCCCTTGGGCGTAGCATGAAAAGATGAATTTATAGAAAATCTGGCGACAACGTCGCGACGCTGTCGCGATACCGCGTTTTGGAAAATTTGCCGATAGCGTCGCGACGCTATGATTTTTTTTTTTTTTTTTATTTTTTTTTTAGATTGGAAACTTCATTTGACTCCAATTGCTCAATTAAGCTTCAAACACATACTTCCTACAAATAAAACATCAAAATGCATAAATTTGGGCAAATAATTGTAAAAGACTAGCTTAATTAATCAGAGAAAAATAGCTAGCTATGCTCGCTATCAAATACCCCCAAACTTAAGCTTTTGCTAGTCCTCGAGCAAACTAAAAATCAAGCATACAGTGGAAGAATGGATGCAACAAACATGACTCAATCCTCAAGGCTCAAAAGTCAATAGTCAAGCAATCAAGAGACATAAGGACCAATGAGGGAGACAAATCAAAAGTTTTCCAAAATTAACTTGCACAAGCGAGATCTAACTCAACGAGATCAGACTCTACTAGCCCGGGATTGATTTATTAAACTCTCAACTCATCTTCCCTCTACACTGGCACTAAGGTTTCACTAATGAGTTAATGGAACAAATTAGTTTGTTTTCCTCCATACTTAGGTGCTTATAATTAACAATTAAATTAAGCATGTATATGTGGCACTAGCTTTCACACACCTGTTGCAGGGACCCTTAACCTGAGTTTTCTCTGGTTGGCCTAACTGATCACAACAGGGGTAGCTCTTTTTGCCTAAATCTTTATTACTCATTGCAAACTGTGCACAAGCCATGGCATAATTTTTTTTCTCAACAGTAACAACAAGAATGATTTTTCTTTATGAACATGATAAGCATCTATTCTTTTCTTTCCTCCTAAGCAAGATCAAACATGCTAATTTGCAAAAAATTAACTCTTTAGCTCTTCCCTACACCTATCGAGGTGACAACAAGCATATGAACCTAATAATTCGCTCCTAAGCATTCAAATCCAAATCTAGCCAAGACAAATACTCTACTCATGCAAGACATCTCCTAGAAAAAGTTTAAAAAGTCTCCCTTTTTGGGCACTCATGCTTACAACTCATCGAAAGCTTGAAAATTGACAAGAAAGCCTATCCTAGGACATCATAGTCATGCAAAAATAGCATACAGAAAACAACCATATGCTCAATTCAAAGAAAGCTCAAAACTATAGCCCGAACTCAGATGCTCAAGGGCTCCACAAACATGCTAATCCACCCCCAAACTTAAAACATGCATTGTCCTCAATGTATAAAGAAAATAAGGCATAAACAAGCATGAGAACAATAGAAGACTGAAAGGAGTGAACAATACTGCCCTGGAATGATGATGACCTTCTCATAGAAACTTGCAAGCAAGGGAGAAACTGGAATCCAGACCTACAACACAAAAAACAAACAATAAATCAAAAGCAAAAAGAATAACACAACTAAACTTACTTGGGTTGCCTCCCATAAGCGCTTGTTTAACGTCATTAGCTCGACGTGTTGATCATGCATCAAGGAGGCTTCTGTTCTGTGAATCTAACAGAGGTGCTCTTTCTTGCACCTTTCTTGTAGCCCATGACAAGCACTTCAGATTGTCCCTTAGAGTCTTCAACTGCTTTAAATATTTCTTTTTCATTCCGGACTCTAATAGTGAGCTCCCTGCGCTCAATATCAATAATCACTCGCCCAGTAGCGAGGAATGGTCTTCCTAATATGACAGGCATTGAAGGATTTTCTATCATGTCCATAACATATAAATCAATAGGGAGGAAAAATCTACCTACTCTGATTAAAACATTTTCTACAATGCCAACTGGTCTAACCACAGACTGATTAGCCAATTGGAGCTTTACAGGAGTAAATTTAATCTCACCTATATCTAACTTTTTACACAGGGACAAAGGAATAATATTAATGCTGGCACCTAAATCACATAATGCTCTGAAAGAATAAGTACCAAAACTGCAAGGAACAGAAAAACTCCCTGGATCTGCTACTTTTTCAGGTACCTTCTGTTGGACTCTAGTGCTGCATGTGGAAGCAAGATATACCGTGTCAACCTTCATTTCCTTTCGCTTCTTTGCTAACCACTCCTTCATGAACCTGTTATACTGGGGCATCTCTAATGCCTCTGCAAAAGGAATATTAATGTTCAGATTCATAAAAGCATTCATAAACTTGTCAAACTGAACCTGATTATTCTTCTTTTTCTTTTTCCTCTTCTTTTCTTTGAGGACCATCAAGGGAGGAGAAGGAATAGGAGGCTCAGGTTCAGGCTTTTCAGCTTCATCAGATGATGTGTCCTCCTCAGCTTCTCCAGTAGGAGTGTCATAATCCTCAGACTCAGGCTCCTCTTCAACTTCCTCCTGGTGCACAGTGATTGCCTTACAGTACTCCATCTGGGTTTTCTCTTGCTCAGCTGGGGCCTTACCTTTATTCATGGTGCTCACAACACTTACCAACTGTCCCAGCTGAGTCTCAATGTTCTTGATGGCTGTACTGTGGCCATTCACTGTGGTGTTGATGGCAATGACTGCTTCCTCTAATTTGGTTGTCCTGTTACTTGACTCTGCAATGAAAGCTCCAACAAGATCTTCTAACTTTTTATTTTCTTGAGTTTGAGGGGCAAAACCAGGGGGATTAAGAACATTCTTAGTATTGGCATAAGAGAAATTTTCATGGTTCCTATTGTTAGGGTGATAATGTGTAGGTGTAGAATTATTATTATATCCCCTAGCATTAAAATTTGATACGTACTGAACCTGCTCGATGGTCTCCTCCTGAGATCTAGATGCTAAAGCAGCAGCTGATTCAATTGACTGTGCACTCCCTGTACCTGAAAATTTTAGAAAGGCATTAGCAAGGGAGGTCATCTGGGCCTAGAGTACACTTACCTTGTCAACCTCAAACACTCCAGCAGCAATCTTTTTAGGTGCAGACCGCTTAGATGGCCACTGATAGCTGTTGGTGGCCATATCCTCTAGAAGTATGCAAGCATTTTCCACGGTCTTGGACAACAGAGTCCCACCTGCAGCTGCATCAACAATCGTTTTTGTACTAGGAGTTAAACCATTATAAAACAATTGAACCTGAAGCCAGTCGGGGTAGCCATGCTGAGGGCACTTCCTCAGTAACTCTTTAAATCGCTCCCAAGCCTCGAACAACTGCTCATCATATTGTTGTTGGAATGTCCCAATCTCTGTCCTCAGCTTGACCGTCTTTGCAGGAGGGAAACATTTCTTCAAAAAGGCCTGGACCAAAGCATCCCAGGTGGTGATGCTCCCAGGGGGAATAGACTGCAACCAATCTCGTGCTTTATCCTGCAAAGAAAAAGGAAATAAGCGTAAGCGAATGGCATCCTCAGAAACTCCATTTATTTTTATCGTCCCACAAATGTCTAAAAATGATTTTAGATGAGAGTTTGGATCCTCGGTGGGCGATCCTCTATATGCACAGTCTCGGGCCATCTGAATGAGACCGGTCTTCAGCTCAAAGTTGTTGGCATTGATCGGGGCATAGACAATCCCCGATTGTTGCCCCTGAAACACGAGCTGAAAGTAGTCTCTAATAGGCCTAGGCTCCTCAGGTGGATTTTGGTCAGCCATTTGAATAATTTCTCTATTTTCCCTTCGAAGCCTATGAATTGTTCTCTCGATCTCAGGATCTAAAGGTGCCAAAATTAAATCTTTATTCCTACGCATAAACAACCTACACTATCCTAAAAAGGAAAGAAAACAAATAAGGAAAGAAATAAAGAAAAGAAAACAACTAATCTAAATATGGAAAATATAATCTATAAAAGGAAAATACTATCTAATATGGAATGCAAAAATAAATATGGCAAACACAAAAAAAAGGAAACTAACAAATAAGGAAAAACTAATCTAAAAAAGAAAGACAAGAATCAAATAAGGAAAAGATTATACAACTAAAAAAAAAAATCACTAAACTAGAAAAACAAATATGGAAAGAAAGACAAATAAGGAAACAAATGCAATTAACCTAGAAAAGTAAAAATACACCCTAAATTAAGATCGAACAATTTTTTCACAATATCAATCTAACTAAATGTGCCAATCCCCGGCAACGGCGCCAAAAACTTGATGTGGAATTTTCCTACCGCAAGCGCACGGGTCAAGTAATAATAAAGTGTTCGTATAAACGAGTGTCGTCCTCTAGATTGGATTTTTAAGCTAAATCAAGTATTGTGAATTGTCTTGCTCAATTTTATTTAGGGAACACAAAGTAGTGAGTGAAAGACCGAAAACTAAATCAAAACAAGTAATGATGGAGATGCAATTGAAAGAACACTTAGGGAATTGATTTCGCCAATTTTAGTCTAGGATTGATTTTAGGAAATAAGTTATCATGCACAATGGAATTACGAGCCTAAGAACCTTTAATCACAACTACCTCTCCCGAGTATAATTGATTCTCATACACATTAACCAACTCGATATCCCTATCTAAGTTTATTAACATGCAAGGCATTGAGTTCTTTTGACTAATTCCAAAGTTAATCTAAAATCCGTCACGAGCTTAGAATATAAACTTTAGTCATGCAATATTGAATAAGTCTACATTAAATCCCCTCTCCCGAGCTAGATTCAACACTTAGATCATTCAACTAATGGCCAATTAATTGAAAGCATTAAATCAAAATTGCATACATAATAACCATTACACAACTTATACCGTAAATCAATCCATAAACTAAAACGACTACATCAATCCCTAAGCCACAAGTTTAGCTACTCATACATGGCGTTACAAGCTCAACTAAACATGAAAAAGCCATTAAATCTAGCTAGAGATAAGGAAAAGGAAAGGAAACACTTAATGTCGTCGAACCCGGCACGTCCCCGTCTCGATATCTGCGCCACCAGGTGAGATTCCCGGTCCTCGTCCTTGCTTCAGCTCCCACAGAAGGTCTCTAGTCGAAATTAGGGCTAAAATCTCTCAATTTGGCCTCCCCTTGGGCGTAGCATGAAAAGATGAATTTATAGAAAATCTGGCGACAGCGTCGCGACACTATCGTGATACCGCGTTTTGGAAAATTTGCCGATAGCGTCGCGATGCTATGATTTTTTTTTTTTTTTTTTTTAGATTGGAAATTTCATTTGACTCCAATTGCTCAATTAAGCTTCAAACACATACTTCCTACAAATAAAACATAAAAATGCATAAATTTGGGCAAATAATTGTAAAAGACTAGCTTAATTAATTAGAGAAAAATAGCTAACTATGCTCGCTATCAATATTAGAGCTTGCTGACTCCTCCTCAGGGTGTTATCTCTGCGTGCAATCAGGCGGCTGCCAAAGCAATGATGTTTGTATCTGGAATCAATGTTAGTAATGCATATTTTGAATGCATCAATATGAAAGACATGCCAATGAACTCTTGTAAGTATTATATCTTCTTTTTAAGCATCAACTATAATAATTATGAAATCCACTGGCATTGCAACTGTTTGTTATGAATAATGTATACTTACTCTCATATGATACAATATATTTTGGCTTGGAGAAGAAATATTAGTGGGTATATCAGATCAATATATTCAAAGAGTTCATGTTTGATATCCTAGTATGACAGGATAAAAGTTTAATTGTTTTGAATATCCGATTTGTAGTACACAAGAAAATTGCAGGGTAAGGGACTGCAAGGCAATATAAGCACACACGACATTTATATTCTTTCGAGTTCATTTTTTTAATTCGGATGTCCTAGAATGTTGTCGATCACCTTTTTTTCTCCTAAGCATATTTTCTTATGTGAATTATTATTCAACTTTAATTCATTGTCCTGGATTTTTTTTATTTCTTGCCTTTATTTGTTGCTAGTCCCGTACATTATTAGATGCTTTTGATGCTTCTTTTTCCCAAGTAATATGTACTTTCTAGTTATATGAGTATTTAGATCTTTAAAAGAGTAGCTAGTGATTTGCGGCTGTCAACTACTCCCTAACAATTTTATTTTGTGCCCTTAGCAGCTGGAAGATGCGTCATTTGATTGTTGAGGCTTGTATTGCTAGAAATCTCCTGGATACTGTTAGGAACCCGAACACTAAGAACAAACTTAGATATATATTGCAATATCAAAAGAAAATTACAATATACCAATAGCCTTTCGAGAGGGTTATCTCTCTCCCAAGAGTCCCACAATGGACACTCCTACTAAAATTCTCCACACCCTTAAGGCTCCCTTACTTTCCCTATTTATAACCAAGACACCCTAACTAAGTACTAATATTCCCTCACTACTAATCTAATACTAATCCCTATATATCCCTAACTAGTACTCTCACAATACTCCACCCTTAAAAGCACACCTTGAGGAGTGTCCATTGTGGGACTCTTGGGAGAGAGATAGCCCTCTCGAAAGGCTATTGCTATATTGTAATTTTCTTTTGATATTGCAATATATATCTAAGTTTGTTCTTAGTGTTCGGGTTCCTAACAAATTTGTGAGAGTACTAGTTAGGGATATATAGGGATTAGTATTAGATTAGTAGTGAGGGCATATTAGTACTTAGTTAGGGTGTCTTGGTTATAAATAGGGAAAGTAAGGGAGCCTTAGGGGTGTGGAGAATTTTAGTAGGAGTGTCCATTGTGGGACTCTTGGGAGAGAGATAGCCCTCTCGAAAGGCTATTGGTATATTGTAATTTTCTTTTGATATTGCAATATATATCTAAGTTTGTTCTTAGTGTTCGAGTTCCTAACAAATTTGTGAGAGTACTAGTTAGGGATATATAGGGATTCGTATTAGATTAGTAGTGAGGGCATATTAGTACTTAGTTAGGGTGTCTTGGTTATAAATAGGGAAAGTAAGGGAGCCTTAGTGGTATGGAGAATTTTAGTAGGAGTGTCCATTGTGGGACTCTTGGGAGAGAGATAGCCCTCTCGAAAGGCTATTGGTATATTGTAATTTTCTTTTGATATTGCAATATATATCTAAGTTTGTTCTTAGTGTTCGGGTTCCTAACAAATTGTTAGGGACCAAGGCAGTATGGGATGCCTTTGTCCCACATTGGAAAGATATGGACTTCTAATGGGGTATATAAGTGGTTGGTTCTCCCTCCCCAATCGCCTGGCTTTTGGGGTGTGGCTCTCCAACTACTTAGATACCTAACAATTGGGCTCTGGAGAGGAGTGGCGGCAGAGGGGCTGACCGAAACCAGCCGAGTGAAGCATCGCCGTGCACAGCCGCCGAGACGTCGGCTTTCCGGGAGGGGCAATTGTTAGGGACCAAGGCAGTATGGGATGCCTTTGTCCCACATTGAAAAGATATGGGCTTCTAATGGGGTATATAAGTGGTTGGTTCTCCCTCCCCAATCGCCTGACTTTTGGGGTGTGGCTCTCCAACTACTTAGATACCTAACAGATACATCTGCATATTTCTGGCGAGGCTATGTGAACGAATGCATTAACCAAATGCCTCAAAGTATACCACCTCAACCACCTGGTTGGTCAGCTTTCATGAAGGGGGCTCCACTTAATCATATAATGATAAATGCCTTAACTTCAACTCCTGCTTCAAGGTACACACACTTGAAGGAAACTACTCTTGGCCCTTTTTGGCTTTTTCCTTTTCTGTTTGGATTTGGAAGTCTGGAACTTCATGTCAAAAGACATGTAATGCTATCATGCATTTTATTCAATGCTTGCTGGTTTCCTTGTTGTAAAGGAAGTCTCCACCAACATTAAATGATAATATAAATTACTAAAAAAATTTATATTGGGAAGATTACATATAGAGTAGTTTTACAATCTTCTGTTCAGGCTGGTTTTTAATATCCAGCAAATGGAATATTCCTACCTACTCCCCTTTGAACTATAGGCATATTCTTTTTAACTACTATTAATGGATCTTGATTTGCAAAAATCAGTGTGCTCAACCTTATTATACTTCTATTTAATTGGTTTGTTCCAAAAAGAAAAAAAAAAAGAAGAAGAAGAAAAAAAGAAGAAAAACAAAAAGAAAACTCATCAAAGATCACGTTTAAATAAGATATCGCTTACTCAAACACCCAAAAGGATTACAAATGTGAAAAAAGAAAGAAACCTTCAACGGGCATGAATAGTAAAAAGAAAATAATTACAAATAATTTTTAAACGAGTGCTCTACTTATAAGGTTGTAAGGCAATAAAATCCTTCACCTCTAAAGTTGTTTCTAGATGCATAGTTTAACTGGTTAAATCATTATAACACCCAAAAGGCTAGAGGTGAGAATTCTCACCTCCACATATTATCGAAATTAAAAAGAAAAGGTTGTTCCTAGACTCTCCTTACAAAAGTCCATGGTTCCTTCCAATCCAAAGCAACCACACCATAGTATGATAGTATTAATTCTCAGTATTTCGATTTACCTGTCACTGAAGCCATGACCCAAACGTATTAGGATTGAAGAATGTTGGACATAGGATTTTGCCAAGTAATCTTATGGAGAGAATGTGTCAAATATTGATTTGATCAAATATGGATGGCTTTCAGATTAGCTCTCTTGTTTACTTATGGCCTGTTCTTCAGTTGTTCCTTTTTTTTTTCTTTTCCATGAAGTCAGGTATATCTGATGCTCTTTTTTTGTAAATTTACCAAAAGGTCTGAATTTTAAGCTCATGGGTTTGATGGAAGCTTAGCAGAACTGGAGAATGTGCTTATTGTTGGAATAGCATCTATTGATTGTGTCCAGATTTTTTTCCTACATGGTTTGGTATGTTCTTCACTGCTAGTCTGATATTAATATTCAGACACTATTATGTTACTGGTTTCAACGAAACTATGTAAAGAATGTCTTGGAACAGTGTAATGAAATCTTAATGGCGATCCAGTTCTTTTTAAAGATTCCTCTCACATGCTCATTCGTTTCCCACAGCTTAAAATACCAGAGCTTTATTGCCAAGAAAACCTCTTCCCTGAAAGGTTTTTCCTTCTTATTTTTTTAATTAAAAAAATATAGTTCTTCTTTATCAATACCAAAGGGTAAAGCTCTCTATGAGTTTAGTGATAGGACTCCAGTTAATACCAACAGGTAGAGCTCTCTATAACTTTGGAGAGAGGAGAATAGTTCATGGATTCAGATAAGTTCAATGGTGTACTGGTGTTACCATTTTTCTTTTTGAAAGTTAAGGATGAAGGATTAGTTTGGTCTGTCTTTTATTTTTCTCTGCTCGACAAGAAGGAGAAAAATGGATCCTTTGATTCTCAGAGTTTTTTTTTTTTTTTTTTATGGTTTGTTAAACGCAGCCTTATTTTGTCTACCATGGTTGGCTTGAAGCTTTCTGTCTACTCTTCATTCTCTTGAAGAAATTCCGTCTTGATCTAAATCTTTCAAATTTGGTACTTATCCTTCCACTCTCATTTTCAATTCTAAACTTCATTTGTTTGAACATTTCTTTCTTTTTTTTTTTGGTTTTATTCAATTATCTTGTGTTTTTTGAAATGGGTTTTTCAAAAGTTCGAGAACTTTTGATGATGACACCAGAGAAATCTCATCTCTCCTAATTCATTAGCTGTTTTTAATGGATTCCAAGTTTTAGGACCTTGATCATCTACTTCTGATTTGATTTTTTTCTTGTTCTTGTGGTAAATCTTTCTAGTTCGAGTATTTGAATCTTGAAGCCATGGACTGAAGATATTTGAAATGCACTTAACTATTTGCTTTGGCAGGTACACACTTAACATATGGGATGTTGGGGGCCAAAAGACTATAAGATCCTATTGGAGGAACTATTTTGAGCAGACGGATGGACTAGTATGGGTAGTTTGACAGTTCGGATCTTAGAAGATTGGACGATTGCAAATCGAAACTTGATAATCTTTTGAAAGAAGAGGTTAGAAGTCTACCCCTGTTTTTTCTTAATGGATAAATCAAGAATGTCATAACAATGTGACTTTTGCTCTACTCTTATCCTAGTATAGTTATGACTTGTATGTTCGTTATGTATGTAAGTTTATAACCTTCATCTTTCTGTTTGCAATTTTTTTTTGTATTTCGAGATATTACTAGCATGGATGATAATTGATCATTAAACCACCAATTAGGTGGTTTCATATTCTCTTCAAGTCTATAGTTTGTCTCAACTCCCAAGTTGTAAGTTATGAATTTGTTCGTGACTTAGGCTTGAAGCAAAGGCTTGATAAAGTTGATTTATGGTCCTAACTAATTCAGAAAAGTGTTTTGTTGTCTTCAACTAGTGTCTCTGTGTAGCCTCTCTTCTTGTACTTTCATCTATCAAAATGAAATCAGTTTCCTATTTAAAGAAAGTTAAAGTATATAAGTAATAAATGAAATGTGAGCAATGCATGATCTTTTATACAATTTAACATGGATAGTGAAGAATGGGAAGTTACTGATTTTGTCAATCATATTACAAAGGCTTTCTGGAGCATCATTGCTTATTCTAGCTAATAAGCAGGATATCTAACAAGCTTGTTTGCCTTTAGATTACCGCTGTCACATGTTCCTATTGATGGTTATGTGCATTAGAAAAATGTTCTGAAGTGATAATGGAGCACTAAAGTTGTAAACATGTAGCTCAGCACCCTATCAAGGTTAGAATGCAAAGTATTTCATTATTTTCTGTTTATGGCATCTCTCTATCTGATATCGTGTTAATTTAAGAAGTTCTTGCATAAAGCTTTTGTAACTATGATCTTTCATTTACTTGTGCTACTTTGGAGAGTTTTGTAACTCCATTGATTAGTTTCGATGTTAAGCTCATTTCTTTTAAGTGTAGGATGTGTTTGTTCTGGTTGTACACTTATTAGTTTCAATGTTAAGCTCGTTTCTTTCAAGTGTAGGATTCCTTGTTTCAGTTGTAAGGCGATGGATATTTATAGTTTTTCCGTCATTAAAAGTCTGTCACTTATTAGTTTTTCATGTTAAAACTAACTTGCTTAGTTTTAGGATATTTGGGGTCTTGTTGTGAACCTGAAGTGTTGTGAGGTTGTAGTTGGGTGATTTTTTTTTCATATAGAAGTGTGTTTCTCTTGCTTAATAGGTTTAAAAATTTTTGGGTTAGTCATATGTATGTCGTTATGCTGTCGAAATTTCTAGAGCAACTAGTTAGAATTGTGATAGATGCTTTAGTAATGTCTCTAGGTTAAGTATAGAAACCTAGAGCATTACAGGTTCTCTGAAGGGGTTAAACTTGATATCTTGAAGTTTGTTAGTTTTTGGAGTTTATTGGGTTTTCTAACAATTTTTTCCGATACTCATCGAGATTGGTTTTTTTTTTGTGTATTTTATTGTTAACTAAAATTTTTTTTCTTAGGTTCTTCGAGTTGTTGGACATATGTTTGTTATGTGAGTTCTTGTTTTGGCGTTGTATCGAACCTAGCTAATTACAATTTGTTTTTCTAGGGTTCTTCAAGTTTGATGTACGAGCAACATTATGGTGACAAGAATGAAAGTGGCATGTACGAGAATTTTTGTTTTTTGGCGTAGGTGTAGACTTTTAATCATAGGTGTTTAGTAATTTTGAGGTTCTTAAGTGTAAGTGTTTGTAATTTTATTCATATATCAAACTTATATGAATAAAAATTGTATGAACAAATTTGGTTCATTGGTTTATTGAAATGAAATTTGACAAATATTTGATTTCTATACAATTTTGCACATTTAAGATTAAGATTACTTTCTTTACAGGTTGACAAATGAAGAAAATATTGTTGGTATGCCACCGGGCAACCAATAATTTTTTTTATTAAATTATGAACAAAATGATGACGGGCAATGCCTGTCATTAAAAAAAGATATTTAATGACGGACATTTAATGTCAGACACCTTAAATGACGGACATTTTGTTGGAAAATACCCTTTCAATGACGGACGCCTTTTAATGACGGGCATTGCCCGTCATTAAAAATGTCCTCAGTTGGAAAATACCCTTTAATGACGGACTTTTGATGACGGACGGCTTTTAGTGACAGGCATTGCCCGTCATGAAAAACGTTTGTCATTGTACCTTGTTATGACGGATAGCTTTTAATGACGGGCATTGCCCGTCATTAAAAGTTTCCCGTCATAAAAAGTTACAACGACACTTGTATAGACGACGGACGTCGCCCGTCATGAAAAGTCTTTAATGACGGGCATTAAAAGTGATTTTTGTAGTAGTGGCTCACCCTCAGGAGGTCGTGGTGTCTTTAGTTCGAGAGTTTTACACCGGCCTGAGGGAGGAAAGCATCAGTATGGCGGTTGTGAGAGGCAAGATGACCAGCTTCTCTTCTGTAGACATTAACTGGGTGTATAGAATCAAGGCACCCTTGAATCCAAGAGGGAACAATGTTATCAGGAACCCCTCAGCCAAGCAGATGAAAGAAGCACTTAAACTCGTGGCCAACAAGGGAGTTCAGTGGAAAGAGTCCCAAACGAAGGTGAAGACTCTAGTGCCAAATGATCTAAAGCCAGAATCAGCAGTTTGGCTTCACTTTTTGAAGAACCGTTTGATGCCAACCACCCACGATAGCACCATTTCAGTAGATAGAGTGATGTTACTCTACTGTATTATGAAGGGGTTGGAGATCAATATTGGGAGCATAATTAGGGATGAGATTTTAGCCTGTGGAAGGAAACGAGCATGTAAACTTTTCTTTGGATCACTCATCACCCAGCTTTATCAAAGGGTGAAGATAGTTCCAGGCAAGGACGAGGAGCGTCATTTCTTCAAGCCGACCATCGACCTGTCCTTGATCGGGAAGCTTCAACAGAATAGCATCCAAAGGAAAGATAAAGCCTCCACATCTCAGGCCACTCCACCATCAGGGTCGAGCATGGCTTCTCCATCCCAGCACACTCCTTTTACAAGGCCCTCACCGTCATCGGAAGCCCTAGCTATTGCCTACCGCTAGCTTGATCAAATCAAGGAAAACCTGAAGACATATTGGGCATGCGCAAAGGAGAGGGATGAAGCCATTAGAGAGTTCTATCTCTCTATCGCCCCGAGTATTGCTCCGGTTTTTCCCGATTTCCCTCAATCGTTGCTGCCTCAAGAAGACAAGGATTCTGATGATGAAGGAGATGAAAATGATGATGAAGAAGTTGAAGAGAAAGGGAGTTCCTCGAACGAGGACTAGGGGAGTTTTCTGACCCATTTACTTGTTGTTTTTAGTTTTAGTATGATTTTAATTCTATTTTAAGTTGTTTAGTTGCTGTTTTTATTGCTTTAATTGTTTAGTTTGTTAATAGTATGATCATAGGGTAGTTTAGATAGCTTGTTGATAGTTTAGATTAGATAAACTTGGGTTTTTCGAATCTTTTCTTTAAAAATCTGCTTGCTGTTTTTTGAGCTTAACCTATGAACTTTTTGGAAGAAAAAATCATCTTTAAGAAAAATTGCTTGGAAAAAATGTTTTGGATGAAAAGCATGTTTTCAAATGAGTTTTCTTTTCAGTCCTTGATGATGAAAACTAGAGCTTTGTTCTATCTCAAAAGTGCCACCGTCACAACTGAATTGTTTTCTAGTCATAGGCTTTCCATTAGTCTTTTTCTTTACAGAATTTTCTTAAGTCTAAAATTCCTCGTGTTTAACCTTTCTAGCACTCTAGGAGAGTTTAGCCTTGAAGTTTTGAAAAACGAAAAGCCTCATGTTAAGCCCATGCCTCAAAAACAAAGCCAATGAGGACATTGTCTAACTTTAAGTTTGGGGGGGTGCTTTATGCTTTGTACTTATGCCATGCTTTTTGTAAATTTGTACTGCTGGAAAAAGAATATGTGCTCAGTTTATATCAAGTTTTATATCAAGTTTAAAAAAAATGAAAAAAGGGAAAACCGAGAGTTACTCCTCCTTCCTAGGGTTTACTGAGTAACCAGGGGCATTCATGACACCCATGGTTTGCCACTGCATGAAAGGTTTACTTAGGGAAGTGAGTATCATTCTGAGCTTGTGAACTTTGCTCGTAGCTAGATATCTTCACCACAAAGTGTCGATAAGCTAGAACGAAGGTGAAGATGACAGCAAGGATACTCTTGGAAGAAAAAGAAGTTGAATAAAAAGAGCACCAGAAGTCAAATAAGTTTGGGGGAGATAGAAAAGGTCTAGTAACTCATGTATGCTCATTTTTACTTCAAGATTGTTTTTCTTAAACTAAAAGGACTACACTAGGCTCAATGAAAAGAAGTTAGGTAGTTTAAGCACATTGGTTAGGATGGATTAGGGAAAGTTTTGCTTTGAAAAAGAACAATAGAAATCTTCATGCCTAGGAAACTTAGACGTTGTGACTGGCACTAGAGTAGGACCCTCTCCTGAAAGGCGAACTTTTTAGAAAACGATTTTGAAAAACATGTTTAATTGATTCCATGTCACTTGATTTGAAATTTAAAGTTGATGCTAGTACCATGATTGATTACTACACATGAACCTTAACATTTTGATTTGCAATTAATATTGAACTCTTACATTCTGATTGGCAATTAAAAAGTTGATCTCTAACATTTTGATTGGCTATTGCTTGTGTTGGGTTTTATGCCCTAAAACTTGTAGATAGTAAAATGTAACATTTGACTTGCTTTAGTGAAGTATTATCTCTATATATTTGTTTTGCCTAAATATAACCACAAATCCAATAAACTAAGAACCCATGGCTATATTATGTATACTTGAAGTTTATGTGTGACATAAGTATGGATCAAGTTCAAGTAAATAGTCTAAACGATCTATAGTATATGGATAAGGTTGGGTACCTTAATCCTGGGGACACTATTGGCGCGACTCGCTTTGTTCCTTAAAGACAGACGATGGTATCCTAATCGTTCATGTATAAGACATGTGAGTGAGGGCGTCCTATGCAAAGAGTTTGCATAGAGATCGAACTAGGAGATAAGTCACTTTCACTTTACAACACCGTTTACTGTTGAAACTGAACATCTCATACATATAACCTAGGTAACTCGATCTTAATCTTGAGCTAACTATGAACTCCTGTTTATTTAGGATTGTCCTTTGATTTGCATGGGTGAGAATGGCCAAACATCGCCGACTCAATAAGCCTACCATTTTGGGGATAAGACTAAATAGATAGCTGGGGACATAGCTCTGCAAGACGGAATTCACTGCTACCCGTTTTAGGGTTAGTAAAGAGGTTGTTCCCTTAAGTACTGAATCCGAGTACTTAAGGGAATTTACCCAGAAATACGACTGCATTTCTGGGAAGGCAAAATGAAATGCGACCGCATTTCTGGAAAAACAGAGGTAGTTCCGAGTCGTCCGCGGGTCATTGTTAACGAGACTTATTCGCACCTAACTGGCTATTTTGACCCCGAAATCGACTGGGCTACCTACCAGCACCTATTTCGCAGCTCCTCAACCATTTCCCACACTATATAAGCTCGAGATTCGAAGTCAAATTCAAGCAGAACTCATTTGGAAGAAGAGGGTGGTGACAGAACCCTAGTTGACGCCTATGAGTAGGGATGCCCAAGGTCCTTCTTAGATGACTAAATTCTAACCTTAGTTAGACATCAAACCTTAGGGTTTGTAGGGATTTTCACCCATTCCCACTTTGTAAAAGCGAGAGAGTGGAGTGTCTAAGCGAACTCTAGAAGGATTGGATAAATAGAAAACCCATAGTATTTGGCTACTTTCACTATTTCCAGCTTTTGATACTTTTCATTTATCTGTATTCTTTACATCTTATTTTCAATGAAAATGTGTTCATTTTCACTTTATCTCACCATGAATAGCTAAATTTCGTTGAGGGGTTCAATATGGTGAATTCCCTTATGGTTCAATAGCTTGAAAGTGTTTTATTTGCTTAAGTTTTGTTCAATGCATGTCATTCTTTATTGAATAGTATTCTGACCTTGCTGAGTTTAGTTTGATCACTTAGACTTTGCATTCTATGTGAGTTTGATCTTGAAAGGGACAGACGATATCGGTTCTTATAAAGGTGATATAGGAGAAAAAGCTCGAAAGAGATTGTTCGGCGGTATAGGGCAAGCTACCTAAGGCACCCTATACCGACTATAGGGTTATAGGTTGCATTCGTGAATTATCTATGTCGGAGTCGAGTCACAGAAATATGCATAACGGTACTCGCTTAGCCTTCTAACGGTTCTTGGGAGCAAGGCCAAATAGAAGTTAAATCTGATCCAATGCATTGAATAGGCTTAAGTCAAATAATCCATGATTACGGTTATTGCCTTTGGGATGAATCCATGTTGAATACCCCGTTTTATTCATTATTGTTATTCTTTATTCATTTACTTGTGTTATTTATTTTTCTAAAAAACCAACCATCAATCATCTTTCTTTGGTTACCTATTTCTAAGCAATCAAGTTGAGCAGTTTCTTCTTCAAATCTGAATTTCCAATTTAGTCATCGTGGGATCGATACCCTTGGAATACTTTTTCTAAGGTTTTTATTACTACGTGCGACAGTGTATACTTGCACTAGGGTTGGCTGAATTTATCTTTATTATTATCTATCATCTTATCTCACATCCATCCATTCAGCCGACGACGCACCATCTTGCGAGACAATGTCCCCAGCTATATATTCAG
This sequence comes from Luffa aegyptiaca, assembly GCA_017139565.1. Taxonomy (NCBI): domain Eukaryota; kingdom Viridiplantae; phylum Streptophyta; class Magnoliopsida; order Cucurbitales; family Cucurbitaceae; genus Luffa; species Luffa aegyptiaca. Next base: position 38,652,845 of record CM029405.1, on the reverse strand, counting down.
TCTTATCCCCAAAATGGTAGGCTTATTGAGTCGGCGAACTCCGGGTCACTCTCACCCATGCAAATCAAAGGACAATCCTGAATAAACAGGAGTTCATAGTTAGCTCAGGATTAAGATCGAGTTACCTAAGTTATTGTATAAGATAGTCAGTTTCATCAATAAACGACGTTATAAAGCAAAAGTGACTTATCTCGTGGTCCGATCTCTATGCAAACTCATTGCATAGGACGCCCTCACTCACATGTCAATACATGAACGATTCAGGATCACATCGTTTGTCTTAAATACAAAGTGAGTTGTGCCAATAATGTCTCCAAGATAAGGTACCCAGTCTCATCCTTATACTATAGACCTTTTAGGCTTATTTACTTTAACTAGATCCACATTTATGTTACCACATAAAGTTCAAGTATTCGTAATATAGCCAAGGGTTCTTAGTTTATTGGATTTGTGGTTATTTTAGGCAAAATGAATATATACAATCAATAACGCTTTATGAATGAAAATCAAGTGTTACATTTACTATCTACGAGTTTTAGGGCATAAAACCCAACATTAGCATGGGTGAGTATATAAGAGGGAAAAAAATGAGCTTATGGTTTGATGGCTTGGTTAAAAGTCAATTTAATTACAAAATTGTCATTAGGCCCTATTAAATCATTTTTCCAAGTCAATTTACTCTTTAATTGAGCTTTTATGATACAATCACTTAACCGAAATTTTGCTCAATCAAAACTTGTAAATTGAAAAACTGACCTTCAACTGAAATTTCGTGTCGTTACATGTTTTTTTACCACCCACCAATGTAAGACTTAGTTGATAGCCCTAATTAAACGTGGTTAATATTATAACGGGAGTGATTGGCTGTCATAGTTATTAAAGATAAATATATAAGGTATTGGAAACAAAATGAAAATTTAATAATTTAAGACACAATATCTTTGAAGCCTTTGTGAGTATTAATGGAAGTCGGTCAAGAACACAATGTATTTTACAATTGCGAATGAGTAGAGAATAGAGAGAAATAGTAAAATAGATGGAAATGTAAAAAATATAGATAAATAATACAGCATGTTTTTAAAATATAACCAAAGATTTTAAATAATTAATTTCAAAATAGAGATTCTACAAAATGTTTGGAAAAACAAATTACCTTCTTCAAATTTCTTCTTTTAATAATATTTCATAAACGAAGTTTTTTTTTCAATTTTTTTTCAATGAACCTTTTTGAAAAAAATATGTTTTGAGGGTAGCTCTTTTTTTAAAAGTTTTAAGTAATATCACTAACTCATTTTTTAAAAAATAAGAATGAAATTTTATTAAAAAATAATATTTACTATTAACTTTAAAAAAAAAAAAGACTAAATGTTCACATAAATGTTAAAATTAGAATTTCATACTCTCTAGAGCAATCAAAAGTTTAGGCCTCGTTTGATAACCATTTGGTTTTTGAAAATAATACTTGTTTTCTCCTAAATTCCCTACCATGACTTTCATCCTAGTTAAGGTTGCATTTGAATTCCTAGCCAAATTTTAAAAACAAAAACAAGTTTTTGAAAATTACTTTTTTTTTTGTTTCCAAAATTGACCTTGGTTTTTGAAAACAAGGTAGAAGATTGATACTAAAACCAAGAAACTTATAGGTGGAAGTATGTGTATATAAGCTTAATTTTCAAAAACAAAAAACCAAAAACCAAATGGTTATCAAACGGGACCTTAATGTTTAGGTTTTAGACAAAATTATGAATGAAATATTTACTATTTAAACTAAATGAAAAATATATTCATTCAACATTTAAATTTCACCATAAAAAATTGTGTTTTAAAAATTTTTCATCACGTGCATCGCACGTGTCTTTTAACTAGTTGAATTAAATGGTTGATATTTACCTATATAAAAAAAGACGGTTGATTTATTTATTTTTATTTCTAGAAAAGCAAAAACTAAAAAGAAAGAAAAAAAAGAAATAGAAAATTTGCAGCTGTTGAAGATCGAACATAAGAACACAGAGATGTAGGGGCACACATAAAATAGTTTGACGGTCTAGTATATTTTTATATGGATGTGGAGAATCTTTTTTCTATTATTATTATTACCACACCTACAATAGACGATATGTAGATTAGGGGTGGTGAGCAAAAAAAACCCGAAAACCGAGCCGACCGACCTAAACCAACCGAACCGACGTCGACCGGTCGGTTTTTTGATAGGGTCGGTCGGAGGTCGGTTTTACACATGGTAAAATCGACCTGTCGGTCGATCGGCTCATCCAAAAGAGCAAAAACCGCTCAAACCGATCGACATAATTTAAAAAAAAAATAAAAAGTAACATCACAGTTGCACGTCAACCCTCAATTCACGTTGCAGCCCATTAATGGGCCTGCAGCCTGATGGTCTTTCCAAGATTTTATTAAAAAAAAGTATTTATTTATTTTTTTCAAATTTTCTTCACTCCATCGGTGTGATTCATCTTCTCCCCTTTCTCATTTCTTCTCCCTATCTTCTTTCTTTTCTTCCTCTCTTCTACTCTCTCCAATTTTTTTCTTCTTCTTCTTCTTTTTTTCATTTCTTCCTTCTTCCTTTTCTCTTTTTCTTTTTTTTTCCTTCTTCTTTCTTCTTCTTTTTCTTTATTTCTTCTTCTTTGTTTTCATTTCTTCCTTTCTTCTTCTTCTTCTTTTTTTTGTTTTTGTTTTTTCTTACCTTTTCTTCTTTCTTTTTGTTTGTTCTTATTCTTCTCTGTTTTGATCTCTTCCCTTCTTCTTTCTATTTATCTTCCTTTTTTCTCCATTTTTTCTTTCTTCTTTTTATCTTCTTCTTGGCGGATTCAAACTCCTTTTACCTTTATTTTTTTTTGTTGTTGATCTTCTTCTTTCACTTCGTTGGAGTTTAACCGACTATAACCGACCGACCGTCGGTGTAGTCGTTCGGTCGGCGTATCCAACTTCTTCCAAACCGACGGAAACCGACGATGATCACCCCTAATGTAGATGCGTGGTTCAAGGAAGAGACAACTTCCACCTACAAATTTAAAACAACAATAATTTAATAATAAATTTGAAAATAATTTTATTTTAATAAAAAGTTTTGAAAGTACAATATTAATAAAAAAAATGTCTTATTTTATGTTTTTGGATTTATTGAGTTCACTATCTGGCAGATGTGTTTTTGAATTGTGTGATTCAAATAATAAAAATTCTGAAAACAACATTTTAATATTATGAGTGTATCCAGATTTTGAATTTGAAATTTTAGAATAGATAATTATTATATTAAGAAAGATAAAAACTTTAATAAATATAGTATTTCATGTTATAAATTCAATTCATATTTTTTAAATTAAAATATGTATAATATAATATATTATAAACTATATGATATTATAAAATAATAATTATCCAAAATTTATAAAATAAAACAGGTTCATAAATTAATTAATAGTAGTTTATATTCAACCTAATAATTTAGTTGGTTATTACAACACACTAGTTTTATGGTTTATATTATCAAACACATTTTGAACAATTGTTTAAAGGAAAATCCTTAGAAATGACTAGAAATACAGTGTAGATTTGAAAAATGGCCAAACATAATTTTTTAATGAAAAATGGTCAAACGATGTTTTTAACCTATTTCTGTGCGTTTTATTCTTCCAATTATACCCTTGAGTCGTTTCCCACGTCCCACCCTATATTTGTGCAACCCGTATTTGATCAATTTTTTTTAAAAAAAATAGAAAACCGCTAATTCCATGAATCAAGGAATGGACAGTTACAGTATATATCCTCTCCCTCTTCCCATTTGAAATTCAAATCCATATTTTTTTTTTTTACTTTGCAATCTGATAGTTCTACCCAAAATATACGTTTTTATTCAAGTTTCCAGTAGATTTTTACAGATTTCTTCATCGTCTTTTTCAAGAAGTTTGATCGATTTATTGGTTCACCATTCCTTCCAACACTTGTTGATCATAGGTATGTTTTTTTTTTTTTTTTTTTTATTTAGTGATCTTTTTATTTAGTGATCATGGGTGTGTTTCAACGTATTTGTATTCATTTTTTTAATCATATTCATTGTTTTTTTGGTTTATTAATGTAATTTTTCATCTTTCTTCTCAAAATTAGATACGATTATTATTATATTTCTCAATTTAAAAATTCGTTATTAATTTATACGATTAAGATAACTTCTATTTATTTGTTCCAATTTATTGATTTTTAATGTAACATTAAATTAAAGTGTAAACCCTAGATTCTCTCCTACATTTACGCTACATTTACGTTGTATTTGAATTTATCAGTTCACTGGATCTAGATTCGAAATTAAATACAGTATGAAGATAGATTCAAAATAAGAAAAAATGGCAAGGTATCGAAGAAGAAACCAATTAAAATAGGTTTTAAGGAATGAGAAGATGAAACTTGTATTTATTTCTTCCATTTTATTGATTTTTAATGTAGCGTTAAATTAAAGTGTAAACCCTAGATTCTCTCTTACATTTACGCTACATTTACGCTGTATTTGAATTTATCAATTTACTGGATTTAGACTTGAAACTGAATACAATATGGAGATAGATTGAGAATAAGAAAAAATGGCAAGGTATCCAAGAAGAAACCAATTAAAATAGGTAATTTTAAGGGAGGAGGAGATGAATTGAAAACTTGTATTTGCATGAGAAAGGAAGCAGCAGAAAAGTCTATTCAGAAAAAAGTTGGTAAGGTTTTTTAAATACCAAAACATCTAACTAATGCTTCCAATTATTTTCGATGAAACCATTAAATTGATTTGATGTGCTTCAATTGAATTGCATGCTTCAAGTCCTCACTAATGTTGAAATTGCAGCTTTCCCAAGTGACTTTTTTCCTCTTAATATAGTTTATTTCCTTAATCCACTCCTATTTTTCCTCCCCAAATTTTGTTATTAATTTATATGATTAAGATAACTTCTATTTATTTGTTCCAATTTATCTTTGTTGATTTGAATTTGATTGATTTTCAATGTCATTAAATTAAAGTGTAAACGTCCCTAGATTCTCTCCTACATTTACGTTGTATTTGAATTTATCAGTTCACTAGATTTACGTTGTATTTGAATTTATCGGTTCACTAGATTTAGATTTCGTTCAGAAGCATTTTCGTCCGATTCGTGGTAAAAAAAAAACATACTAAAAATAGCAATTTTCCATTTTTCAAATCAGAAAATCAGATGGACATTTTTCAAAACGTCCAATTAAAAATGGTCATTTATCTAGTTGCCCCTTGTTTAAATTAGGATCTAGTTTCCAAGGGCCCGTTTGGAATACCTTTTAGTTTAAATGTTTTTCAAGAATGCATTTTATTTTAAACATTTTGTCTAAAGATTGTTTAGAATTTAAACATTCATATGTTTGGTTACATTATTCCCTCATAAGTGTTTTTATATACAAGTTATTATATACTAAAAACTCTTTTTGAAAAATTTGCTTTCAAGTGTTTCTCTCAAAATGGTTTATTTCTCAATCTCATTTTTTAATAAATCATTTTTAGTGGTTGTCAAACACTAGATTTTTTTCCAAAATGATTTTTTCTCAAAATTAAACACTTGAAAAGTCAAACCAAACATACCCTAGATTTGCTATCAAACACATACTTGAAAACATAAAATACTTTGTTTTTATTGGAATCTCCTGTTTTCGAATGAAGCAGACGCGCACAAAGTACTTAAATAACTCAATAAGTTAAGTCATTCATACTTTCTGTAAGAGGTCTTCGGTTCAAATTTCCTTGCCTAGCTATATGATATATAATCTTCTTTAAAAAAAAAAGTAGAGAAATAAGACAAATTAACCATATAATTTCATTTTAAAAACTCTATAATCCAAAGATTGCATACAAAACACTCAAATATGATGTGTTTAAACCCAGCTTTGGTTGCGAGAGCTTTAAATTCATCACGAGTTCGCTCCTTTCCTCCTGGGTTTTGAGTCATCATAAGCACATCGCCTTGGGTGATGGATTTCATTGCATTTGTGGTCTCAGGCATGGTTGGAAGCACTCCCTCCGCCACGATTACTTTTCCATCATTTGGGATTGCACCATAGCAATTTTTCAACAACTTCACGCAATGTTCATCGCTCCAATCATGAAGTATCCACTATATAACAATTTTAAAAAATTTACGTATGGTAAAATTAATATCCAATCCATACTAGATTAAAAGAGTTTTTCATCTATTCAATTAATAATGTCACAAACTTCAACCTACAAAATATATGTAAGCAAGTTAGGTAAATATACTTAGTTATTATGAAAATACATTATTAATCTAACCACCAAAATGCGTAGAGTTGTTGGTCACAAATGTTCAAACAAGAAAAAATAAAAATAAAAATAGTTAAATGATAGGGTTGATTTTATCACTTACAATTAAATCTATAATATCTATAATCTATAATATATTAAAAAGCAAGAATCCGTGAAAAACATTTTTAGACTAAAATACCCCTTTAAATTTAAGATAATTAAATTAGTTAAAATTTAATTATTTTAATTAAAAAAAATAAAATATACAAAAATTAAATAATGGTAATCTATAAAAGATTAAAAAACCAATATGAAATTTTGAAAAAAATCCTATAAAAAAAGAAAAAAAAAAAAAAGAAAAAAACAAACGTAGTGATTTTAATAATTATCTATAATAAATGATTAAGAAATTAATAAAAAAAAATTGTAATCCCTACAGAATTTTAAGAACCAATATGAAATTTTGAAAAAAAAATCTGTACACGAATTCTGTTTGTTTTTTTATTATTATTATTTTTCTTTTTTTTAATAAAAACAAATAGGGTAATTATTTTTTATTTTGGAAAAAATAAACTTTTGGTCCCCTGAGGTTTGGGTTAAGTGACACTTTGGTCCCTGAGTTTTCAAACTCAACAAAAATACCCCTGAGGTTTAAGATAAGGAGCACTTTGGTCCCTGCCGTCAACTTTTCTGTTAAATTTTAACGGTTGCTGACGTGGCACTATTATTTTAATAAAAAAAATTATTTTTTAATTTTTTTAAAATAAAAAATATTAAAATATTAAAATAATAAAATAATAATATTTTTTAATAAATTTATTTTTTTCTCTTTCTTCTTCTTTCACCACCCACCACCTCTCCCTTATTCTTCACTACCCAGTGCCCACAACCACCTGTTACAGCGCCCTGCGCCGACAACCGTTGCCCGCCGGCGGCAGTTAGTCGCCGGCGGTCCTTTTTTTTTTTTGGTCTTTCTTTCTCTTTCTCTTCTCTCCCTTTCGGCCTCCCTCTCTCTCATCCCTCTCTTCTCATCCCACAGAGCAAATCCCCGTCGTCACACTCCTCTCCGTTATGGCCGCCACCAGTAGAATTTCAACCAAAGCCCCAACCCCACCCACCTCGACTGCTTTCGCTCTGTTCCTCCCCCACGGACAGCGAGATCTGGAAACTCGCGAGCATCCTGCAACGATCTAGAAACTTAGACCGTCTCCGACCATCCTGCAACGGCCGGATCTGAGACCTTCTCCGACCATCCTGATACTTCGCCTTTCTCTCACCGTCTCCGACCAACAACTCACCACTGCAACGGCTGGATCTGCGTCTGAGACATTACAGAGCTTCAGGAAACGGCAGTCGTACCAGATCTACTCAAGTGGAACGAATGAAAAGAATAAAAGCGAAGGGGAAAGTGGAACGAGCCAGATCTGCGGCGTCGAGGGCGAAATCCGGCCGTTTTTTTTGCTCGAGTTCTTCGATTTTCAGTCCTATCATCTTCTGTGTTTTCCGGCGGCTTCAACGCTTCCCGGCGAGGAGAAAGAAAACGTAGAGAAAGAAAAGAAGGAGAAAAGGAGAAAGTAGAAGAAGAAAAAAATCCGGTTGGCGGCGAGCGGCGAACGGCGGACGGCGACGGAAGCTGCTGGTAATGGAGGGTTAAACTAAGTTGAAGAAGATGGATAGGAACAAGATGGAGGATGGAGAAGATGAAGAAATAATAAATAATAAAAATTATATTTAATATATTATTTTTATTTTAAAAATTAAAAAAAAATTAGATTAAAAAATAAATGACATCTCACCTTTCCGTTAGTAACTAACAGAAAAATGGAAGGATCAAAATGAAACTAAACTCAAAACTCAGGGACTAAAATGTTGAGTTTGAAAACTCAAGGACCAAAGTGAAACCTAACCCAAATCTCAGGGACCAAAAGTGTATTTTTTTTCTTTTATTTTTTTATCTTTTATTTTTTTCAGTTACAAAACTTACCAAATTTGATTTCTACTTTTTGATTTTGTTATCTTTTAGTTAAAATCTAATTATTTTAATTAAAAAAATAAAAAATACGAAATTAAAAAGTGGTAATCTGTAAAAAATTAAAAAAAGAATATGAAATTTCGAAAAAAATAAATTCTTATAAAGAAAAAGAAAAAAATAAGAAAAAAAACAAACGTAGTGACTTTAATAATTATTTATAATAAATAATTAAGAAAATAATAAAAAAAAAATGTAATCCCTACAAAATTTTAAAAACCAATATGAAATTTTGAAAAAAAAAATATTTTCTTATAAAAAATCTGTAACACGATTGTTTGTTTGTTTTTTTTTCTTTTTTTTTTTAATAAAAATAAATAGGGTAAGTCACATATATACTATATTATATTATTGTTACTCCATTTGTTATGATAAGTCACATATATACTATATTAATTAAAATTAGTCATATTAGAAAATAACAAAACTAATATAAGAATGTATAGAAACTCTTAATTAGTTTTAAATTAATTTTACTCCATAATAATTTAGTCATATTATTACACGTGCATCGCACGTGGTAAAAACTTAGTATCCTTAAAAGTTGCAAAATGCACTAACCATCTCTCAACTAAAATTTGTACATATAAATTTTCTTTTTATTTTTTCTAGTGTATGTAACTTAAAAACAAATACTTTATTTACTATTGTTGATTTAAAATTAAATATTATTAATTTCAAAATAAACATATTTTTTTTAATTTCAATACATTAACATAAAATTAAATGTTATTTTAAAATTAAAAATATTTATATGAATAAGTTATCTAAAATATATTTTTTATCTTAAAATTATAAAATAAAAAATTAGGAGAAAAATGGAAACATAAATGGTGAGACCCACCAAAATTATGATAAAAAGGAAGAAAAAAAATAGTAGGTCCCACCAAATTTATGGAAGAGAGAGTAATCATAGGTTTGGAGTGAGTTTGAGGTGAGTTTGGACAATATAAATCATGAGGTTGTATTTGCAACTCGAGGGTTGTGATTACAATGGAGTCAAACATGGTTTAGGGTTTGGAATAAAAGACCATCCCCAAACACCTCCTAAATGTTGCTTCAATGAAACCCTCAAACTAAAAGAATATTACAATCGAAAAAAAAAAAATTATATCAATTTTTTCTTTTCTTAAACTAAGATGTTAGGTCAGTATCAGTTTGGAAAAACCATATTTTTTTCTTTTAAATGGCTAATATCATACTTTTCAAATTTTATAGTGGAAAAAATTTTGGGTAAGCTTGTCACAATTTTATCCTTCGAGTTTGACTGTAATAGTCCTCACAGCTCAAAGATGGTTTATATATATTTGAGGGCTTAATTTTGTAAGTTCAAGAGAGTAATGGATCAGATTAAAAGTTTTAAAATGCGATTATAGCTACTTATATAGCTTCGGAATGATAATTTCTTTAATTTTCCTTTTAATAGTGTATATAATTCTAAGAATATGTTTCTAAATAACATGATATATATAAATATTACCGAACAAATATGTTTCTGAAAAACGACGAAGAAAAAAGCAAAATTATAAACGCAAGGAAAACTAACCTTCATGAAAATAGCATCTCCCTTTGGAACTTTCTCAAACATGTCTCCTCCTACATGTTCTACACCTGTCAAAATAATTCAAAACCTCAAAATGGTTTTATATATGTTTGATAATGTTTTTGTTTTTGACTTGATGTTTTATAGAAATCATACTTTTTTAATTAACATTTTAAAAAATATATATATCCATTGTTATTATAAGCTTAACATTTTTTTAAAACACTTTTAAAATCTAAATTAAATTTCAAAAAAGCCTTTTTGAGATTTGAGTTTAATTTCAATTTGATTCTAATCTTATAACTTGTTTATAATTACATCCGAAAAAGGTCATAGAGACCAAAGAATATATAATTGGTTCTACTTTACAACATAATTAGCTCCGAACAAAATAATGCCTTTAAACTCAAACCTAAACTCATTGAGGTTCTCTAGATCTGACGAGGCAAATCATTTTGTCACATTCACAAATAACTGATTAATTGAAATGGTTGAAAACGACATACCGAGATAGGTAGGGGCATCCTGAATGACATGAGGCAAGTCGAAGTTGATGCCTTTGATTGAAGGATACGAAGAAGTGATGATTTGAAGGGTGACCCCTAGGCCACCACCAACATCAACTAGTTGCTTGATGTTTTCAAAGCCCTTGTAGGACTTGACAATTTTCTTGATAGACATGGTGGTGTGATTTTTCATTCCAGTGTTGAAGACTTGGTTAAATCTTGGATCCAAGCCTGGATATTCAAAGGCATGAACTCCCCCATGAGCCCTGTTGAAAGGAACTCCTCCTTCAATAACTGCGTTCTTGAGCTCACTCCTGCAAATTTAATTTCGATTTTAGGATATATGGTTTATGAACCTAAGGAATTTAGGTCCCGTTTGATAACCATTTGGGTTCTGTTTGATAACCATTTGGTTTTTGAAAGCTAGGCTGGTTTTCTTTCAATTTCCTTACAATTATTTTCAGGTTTGTTAAGGTCACACATTTGAATTCCTAGTCAAATTCAAAAAACAAAAACAAGTTTTTCAAAATTACTTTTTTTAGGTTTCAAAACATCGGAAGAATGTGGATAACAAAACAAGAAAACTTGTTGATAGAAATAATGTTTATAGGCTTAATTTTCAAAAACTAAATCGTTATCAAACGGGACCTAGGTTTTTGGTTTTTGAAAATTGACTTATTCTCCTGTTTTCAAAAACCAATTCATGTTTTGAAAACTAAAAAAAATAGTTTTCTAAAACTTGTTTTTGTTTTTGGAATTAATTTGGTTAAGAATCCAAATGTTCACAGAATCTCGTCGTAAGAAAATATTAAACTTGTTGGTGAGTTTTAATTTATTCAAAATTTTATGGTTGAAAATATTCAATGATAATGGTTGACAAACCATGACGGACAAAAAATTCACGATTTTATCAAAAAAAAAAAAAAAAAAAAAAGACAAAAAATTCACGATGATCATAAATAATACTGGTACAACAGAAATTGTATCCTAAACTATTTTGACTCTTTCTCATAATGGGCAATTTCCTCTCTTGTATCGCAAGTCTTTTGAGAATTATTTAAAAGAGATACTTTAATTTAGAATAAAATTTATTAAAGGATTTCTCTAAAAGGTACTTTAGTTAAGCACTTTGTATCGGTTCTTAGAAGTTTCCAAACCACTCTTGAAGATAAAAAGTTTTCAAAAGTGTTTTTAATCTCTTTTTTTTAGTACATCAAACAGTGGGGGAATTCGAACATCTGACCTCTTGATCGAGAATACATACCAATTGTCGCTGAGTTAAACTCGCTTTGACAAAAATGTTTATAATCGATCCAAAGCACTTTGTATTACTATTTAAAATTTTACGCATAATACAACCTACCATTTAAAAATAAATATTTTTAATCACCCATAAGCAAGTTAAAATCATTTCAAATCACACTTAATACTCAATACAACATATTAGATCATCCTTCCTGCATGTTAATGGGCGTTTCCAAAATCAAATCATTAATTAGAAGTGGTTGAAGAAATAACAAAAATAATAATGATTTTTTTCTTAAAAAAAGCTCAAGAGCCGAACCAGAAATTTGAAAGTTGAAAGAATTAAAACAAACATTCTAAAACTTCACATCCCAAAACAAAATAAACTCAAACCTTCCAGAATTGAAATCAAAATAAATATGAAAAAAAAAAAAAGAATTAAAGAAAGGAAATAGTATTGAAAAGAGTAAAGTAAAAGAGTAAACCAGCTATGGAGAAAGACTTTATCTTGAATCAACGATAAAGAAGGACCCAACGACACTCCATCTTCATTACGAACATAATACTTAGAAACCGGCGTGAGGCTATAGAGTCTCTGCAGATTCCCATGTTCATCAATGGGCACAGAGCAACCCACCACCGAGTGGCTGGCCAGAAGCCTTAAGATCCGATCAACCATCGACGCCGCATCGGGGTTCGTAGTGGTTATCTGAGCAGCTATCTCCACCGGAGAGAGCTCGGCCCCGTCGCCTGCCTTGGCCAAGATCTCAAACAAGCCGAGCTCGAAGGCTGCTTGCAGTGTCATCGGCAGCACCGACAAGGTAAGTAGCTGCACGGCGTAAGCGTAGTCATGTTGTTCTTGGTTGTCCTCGTCGGAGGAGGAGGAAGTGATGGTTGTTGTTTCCTCCGCCGTGGATGCCATTGCCGGAGCTCTGTGCTGAAGAGGGTGGTTGAAACTGCTCAAACTTTAACTTTTTGTGGTGGGAGAAAAAGAGAAGTGGAATGAAAGATAATTTGTTTGTAATATTATTTATATATGCCTTTTGATGAGTTGTGTGCCCAAATCAACTTTTTGAGGGTTAAAAATTCTTTACGCATCATGCTTCTCATGATTCTCATCTAACTTTAGTGGCCTTTTTTTTCTTGTTATTCTTTTCGTCATTGATTCTTAATTTGATTCTCAATCTCTCAAAATTTTCAATTTTATCATATTTTATAAAAAAAAATTGTTTATTTTTTTTTATAAGAAGTTGATGTATAATTAAATTAATGTTTTGTTAACGTATTTAGACATGTAGACAATATTTGATTCATAAAACTCAACCTACTCATTAACAAATTTGATTCCTCTCCAAGTGCATGTCCAGTGTACATGTCTAACTTTGTTAAAAAGACAATGATTTAATGACACGTTAGCTTTACATTAACAAACTTTACAAAAAAAAAAAGGGAATATATATATATATATATATGGAAGTACCTAGTCGAGAAGTTTCAATTGAGAGTAAAGTTGAAAATTTTAGAAGATTATGGATAAAATTAGAGAAAAATCTTAAAAGATGACTGAACATTCAATCACAATATATATTTAGAAAAAAAAAAAATGTTTACTGAACATTCTATATGCATGACTTTTGTCAAATACATGAAAGGGCATCTGATACTTTAGAATAATTATCAATTTAGTTATTTTATCCTTAAATGGTTATTTTTACCAAAATGTACTCTTTCTCTTTTAAATTGAAGTCTGTCAATCTATCAAAATTGTCTATCCTACTCAATGTATTTTTTGTTTTTTTTTTTTTCACAATTAAGTCCTTGAAAAAACTATTAAAATTAAATAGAATTTTGTAGTAAATTATTATCATATTAATCCATTTAAATATGTGCCACTTGAATACTTAAACATTTCATGTAAACTTAATTCACTTACTACCAAATTAAATATCTCTTTTCACACATCAATGCCAAAACAATTGTCAACAAGAGTACAGCTAAACTGACATAAATGTGTACTTATGATCAAGAGGTCATGAGTTTAAATCCTACCAAAAAGAAAAAAAAAATCAAATCAATTGAACATATTTAATCACTTTTTGTGCCATTTGCCAAAAAAAAGATTCTATATCTCTAGGTAAAAACTACTCCCCAAAAAGCTACAAAGCTCATGTGAGAGAGAAATGGGGAGTGGGGGACAAAGCTTAGTCAGTACTCACTATCTCTGAAAGCTCCACCTAACCCTAACTTGTAGTGTAGGACCTGTTTTGCACTTACAAGGCACCAAAATGTTGTTAAACACCACTCTCTGTAGTTTAAATTTATAATCTATACTATATTAAAAAGTGAGGAGGTTGGAAAAACATTTTTGGACACTTTTGTCCTTTTTTTGATTTACTAAATTACAAGATATGCCATTAACGATTAATTATAAATAATATATTAATTAATTAATAACTAATTATCAATAATAAATTTATAGAATCTTAAAGGTTAGAATACTAAAGGTTTTTCCTACCACTCAAATAAATAATATATTAATTAATTAATAACTAATTATCAATAATAAATTTATAGAATCTTAAAAGTTGGAATACTAAAGGTTTTTCCTACCACTTAAATGAGTTTTTTCTTTAATTTAACTCAAAATGTAAATTTAAAAGTTTTATAACTCTCACATTCTACTACTATAAAAATGGGTTTTCTTTACCATTTTTTCATCACACACCTACAACTTTATTCTTTCTTTATTCTTTATTTTTGTTCTTTCATTGTCTTGCTCCCAAAAGCTCTCCAATCTTCAAAACTTCTTAAGATGATATACTTTTCAAATCCAAGACAGGAGGAAGGACATCCAGAAGCTCTACATATGGTTCTTGAAAGATCAAGAAAATCTCAGTTTAAGATGAACCCCCTAGGTAATAATATCGTGCGCCTTCAAAGTAACATTAGGAAAATTTCTTGGTTGTTGGTGTTACATTCAAGATGCAAAGGATGCATGTGTTGTTATCTATATCCCAGACCTTAGGAGTTGCGACATTACAACTCAAGTTTGATAAACTTGAATAACAGTGTATTTGTCTATCAATTGTGATCAAGTTAGCAAATGTATTTGAAGAAACGAGTGTATAGCTAATGTCTTTTTTTTTTTTCTTTTATAATTAGTGTATTTTTTTAATTTAAAATATTTATTGAAAAAATAAGAACTTATTGATCAATTACAAAGTATGCTTCTTTTGTTGAGAAAATAATCATGTACCTAATGTCACACAAATTTTAAAATTAATTATAAACAATACATTAATTAATTATCAATAATAAATTAAGAATTATTTATCCACCATAATTTATATGGAATATGAACGATTGGAATACAAAAAGTTTTCTCATTCCACATTCTCCAAGAAATTAAATAATTTTTCTTTGATTATAATTATAATATGAAATCAAATTAGTAAATTAATTTTATCTTTATTAAGGTTGAAAAAAATTGTCAAAAACAAAAAAGTTGAAAAAACAATACATAACAAAAAGTTAGCATGGAAAGATTTAGAATTTTTAATTAAAAAAAAGGTAATTAAAACAAATAATTAGTCCAAATTAGGTAAAATAACTTTTTCAAAATAAAAAAAAATGAAAATAACTATATATTTTTAAATTGATTTATTAAAAACAATAAAATGTAACATAAAGTTTACTTAGATTTTGGTGTATGAGACAATGCAATTTAAATGCACTCATAGAAATTAAATGCATATATGGAATGTGAAAAGGTAGAATGTAAAAAGTTTCCTCCATGTAGATAAAATTAAATTCTAAAATTAACATTTTTAATTATAGAATATAAAATTTTTGGAAGGTCAAAAGTTTTATAATCATTTCATTTCCTTCAACCTTAAATTTTTCTCTTCTTCTTATTTTTCACAACAATTTGAAAGTTCAAATTTAAGAAAATTAAGATTTTTTTTTTTTTTTGAGAAAAAATTAAGAATACAAGTAAGAACATTAAAAAAATATGTATTGATAATAATTAAGAATAATTGTAAAAAACAGTTAAAAAAATTGTAAGAAAAAAATATTGACGAATAAGAAATGCATAAGTTAATTTTGATATCATTTTATAATTGTAAAAGAACAATAATAACTATTTATATAAAAACCACAATTAACTTAATTTTTTATTATTAATAACAATTTCTTTTAATTTTTTCATTTTTACAATTACACTAACATGCAATAATGAAATAAATTTATCTATTTATAATATAGAAAGAACTTATGAATTTTTTTTAAAAAATTTAAAATTAAAACACATGTTAATTTTGTTAGATAATTTTTTTAGTTCATATAATTGATTTATATATATATATAATGAAGTGTGTTAAAAAGTCATTTTTGGATTACTCCATTCCTACCTTTATTTCTAAATTTACAATCATGTCATCGACATTAATTAAAAATAATAAATTCATTTTTATGTTTGCAATTTTTCTTTAACAATTGAATTTAGTACAAATAATTTTTTTTTACAATATTATCTTTGCCCTTTTATGCAATACTTAAACTATAAACTATCCGCCAACAAGAGTATAGCTCAATTGGCATAAAGATGTATTGATAATCACGAGGTCTGTGGTTCGAATCCCCCACCCCCATATTGTCAAAAAAAAAAAAAAAAAAAAAACTATAAACTATCCTTAAAGTAAAAATCTAAAATTAAAAAGAAAAATTGACTCCCTTAAGTTGGAGGAGTACTGGAGTTCACAAATTTGTGGATTGAAATATTATTATCTAACTTTAATTTTCTTCTACTATCTTCTCTAAAAAATGACTTCCATAATTTGTTTTTCCTTGGAAAAAATAGAAAATAAAGAGCAGTAACCACAAAAACATTAAAATCATTCTAATAAATTTTCAACTCTCATCCTCACCACCTCCCTAAAATCTCTCCCCCTTATTATTTTATTTTATTTTTTGACAATATCTCTCCCCCTTATTATTTTATTTTATTTTTTTACAATATCTCTCCCCCTTGATTAAATATAAATTGTTAATTTTTTTAAAATAATTATCAATAATAAGTAAATCATTATCAACCATAATAAATACATAAGACTAAAAAACCCATAATCAATAAAGGAATCTAAAAAGTTAGAATATGAAAAGGTGGTATTATTTATTTCTCAAAAATTAATTGTTTTTCACTAGAAATAATGAGTAATAGAATTTCAAAAGTTTACAATTCCAAACAAAATTGTAACATTTTCAAAAAAAAAAAAAAAAAAAAACCATAATTTTTTCTCTTTATTTTTAGTTATTTCTAATTTCGTTACTCTCAAAGCCTCTCAAATATTGAAAGCAATTCTAGACATGCCTTGTACATTTTTTTTTTAGGATGACATACCTTATGCATTCAAGTCTATAGGATGCATATATCAAATCAACATCGGGATTTGTAAGTTTGGAAGATTATAATTTTAATTTGATGAAATTGAATAATCGGTTTTTTTAGTAGAAACTAACATGCAATTTTAAGGATGTGTATAGAGAGCTTTGATTTTTCTTAACTATTGTTTTGTAATGTTATTTTATGCATACTACATGTTTTTTTTTTTTTTATTATTTATATATATTTTTTATTATTGTATTTGTTATTTAAAATGTTTGAACATGCTTTATTATTATTATTTTTTTAATGCAAAGGTAGGAGTTCGAACCTCACCTTTTATCCAACCATATATACCTTACAAAATGACTTAACACATTTTGTTTTAATGAAATTTAAAAACAGATTGTTTTTAATTCTAAATATAACTTATTATAAAAATAATCTATTATTTGTATTTTCCATAAAATTATTTGATTGTTATAAGAAAAAATATGAATAATTTGATAGACACGTGCAACGCACGTGCTAAAAAACTAGTCTATTAAAAAGTGAGAAGGTTGTGGATAATTTTGTTCGTTCATAAATTTATTGATTCACAAAATTTTTCATTAATGTTAATTAAATAGTAATTAGTTAATTAATTATTAATAATAAATGTATAGAATCTAGAATCTAAAAGGTTTTTTTTTTTACAATATGTGGGGGTGGGAGATTTGAACCACAGATCTCGTGGTCATCAATATAACTTTATACCTGTTGAGCTAAGCTCTTGTTGGCATCTAGAATCTAAAAGGTTGGAAGGTAAAAAAAAAAAAAAAAGAATAATCCAACAACTTAAAACATTTTTTTTTCTTAATATGTAATTCATAATGGAATTTTAGAAGTTCTATTTGATCTTCTACTATTATAAATTGGACTTTGTTTACTATTTCATCCACATTTGGAGCTTCATCTTTTCTTTATTTTTTGTAGGTTAAAAAACACTTCTGAGTCCCTAAACTTTCATAGAAGTAACAATTTAGTTTCAGAACTTTGAGTATTTATGTAACGATTTGGTCCTTGTACTTTTAATTTTGTAACAATTTAATCTCTAAACTTTAGTATGTAACAGTTTAGTCTTTGTACTTTAAAATTTGTAATGATTTAGTCCCTATTGTGAAAATTATTGTTAAGATTTAATGAGATTTCTTACTTAGGTTGATGAATAAATTAATTAAAGACCTAATGTTTATAAACTACAAAGTAAAATTCATTAAATGATAAAATAATAGACATTTGAATTTGTGTGAAAGCTTTTATGGTAATGATTAAATTGTTGCAAGTTTGAAAGTATAGGGACTAAATAGTTACATCCTAAAGTCCATGAACGAAATTGTTACAAATTTGAAAGTATTGAGACTAAATCGTTACAAATCAAAGTTCAATGACTTAATTGTTACTTCCATGAAAGTTTAAGGACAAAAGGTGATTTTTAACCATTTTTGTTCTATATATTAGCTCTCATAACCTCTTTGGTCTTCCAAACATCTCAAAATGTTGGTGGAATATTCAAATTGCATATATATGGGATGTATGTGTCGAATCTGTATCACAGGTCCTAGATTTATGACCTTACAACTCCACTTTGATGAAAGTTGAATAATAGTGTTTGTCTATCAATTGTCAAGTGAGCAAATCTATTTTAATAAATTGAGCATATAGCTAGGATGTTGGATTTTTTTTTTTTTTTTTTTGTTACTATTTATCTTTGTTATTGTTCTTTTATAATTTGTGTATTCATTTTTCATTTAAATTTTTGTTGAAAAAGTAAAAACTTATTGATGTTTCTTTTTATTGAGAAAAAAATCATATAATAACCTCATATCTCACAAACTTTTTAATTAATTAATTAACTATCACTCAAAAATTATTTATCACCAATAATTTGTATGAAATCGGAAGAGTTGGAATACAATTTTTTTTTTTTTTGTATCATTTCATTCTATAAGAAGTTAAAGAATTTTCCTTTATTTATAATATGAAATAAAATTAGTAAATTAATCTTTATTAAGGTCAAAGTGTTTAGGATATGATAAAAAAAAAAAAGTTAGCCTGAAAATATGTAGGTTTTGCAACAGACAGACAAAGTAGTTAAAAAAATGATGGGTCAAAATTAGGTAAAATAGCTTTTAAAATAAAAATATAAAAGTACCTATATATTCTTTAATTAGTATATTAAAAGTAGTAAAATGTAACCAAAAATTCATAAAGAATATGGTATATTGAGATAATCCAATTTAAATGCTTCCATACTTCCATAGACATTTTTTTTTAGTTCAACAATATTTGCGGGTAGGAATTCGAACCTCTAACCTCTTGATCGAGAGTACATGTCAATTACCATTGAGCTAAGCTCACTTTGACCCTATAGAGACTAAATGAATGTAATATGAAAAGTTATAATGTAAAAAGGTTTACATCTCTATGTAGATATAAATTGATAAGTTTTAGCGTTCTTTAAGCTTTTTCAAACTCTTTTAAGTGCTTTAGATTACTCTTTAACACTTCAAAACTCTTTGTGTATAACTTTGCATTAATTCAGAGTATTCAAGCTAAGTTGTTAAGGTCGTTTTGGGTAAGAGAAACCTTCCTAATAAACACTCATTGGGATTTGACTAAGGCTTTCAAACTGAACTTTGGAATATTATTTTTCTGGTTTAGAAGCCTTTGAAACTCCTTTAGGAGCACTTCATGATATTTTATAAATGGATTTCTATCTGAAGAGTCTGTTTGCTTGTGTGCCTAGTGTTATAGGTAATTCTGGACTACTCCGAGATGTAAGGAGCCGACGAGGACAGCACAACACCAACCTTATGACACGACCAGGAAGCAGACCCTGGAGGAGAGGTAGACCAAAAGGATCTAGCCAATGCCTAATACCATGGCCTCGACCCACTTCGATGGGGCGAGTCCTCTCCCCTCCGCTCGGTCCCTAGTGTTTTGGTCTAGCCCGATTCAATTTGGTTCAATCGGAATCTGTCTTCAGACGCCTAGAAACCCTAAAACATGAAAAAGTATATAAACTCTTCTTCGTCACTGAAGAAGGGATCCAAAACTCATTTTCTGAACTCTACTCCTCTTGCTCTCTTGCTCTCTCATTTTACCCCTTGTTGACTTAAGCATCGGAGGCGGTGTGGCATGCACCACACCAGTGTGAAGGTTTCTTCTGTCTTGCAGGCCACGTCTTCCCTGTTGGTGGCACATGAAGGTCAGGTGAGTTCTCCCTGTCCAGATTTTAGCATCAATAGTTGGCACCATCTATGGGGAAGAAAGCTTGCCAGGGAGGTTTGCACATTGGTTTCCTGACGGATAAGAGAATGGAGAAGAAAAACGAAAATCCAGGCTCTGAAAGTTTGGAAAGCGACCACCACCAGCGGAGGTTGCAGAAAGGGAGTCATGCTCGGCCTCAGTCTCCTCGGCCTCTTTCCCGAGAAGGATAGGTCGACGCCAAGATTGCCGCCCTTGAGGACAAGGTCAATAGAATGGATCAAAATTTGTCTAGAATACTACGTATCTTAGACAAACCTGGTCCTAGCACCAAAGTCCAAGGGGAAAAGCCAATCAGGGACTCGAGGAAGGGGAAGGAACCAATAGAGTTTGCTGCTGAGTCAAAATTAGGATTAAAGGAAAAGAAGACTGACAGTGCGACCAGCAGAGTCAAGGGCTGAAATCCAGAGTTTATATGGTGTCAGAAAGCTCAAAATCAACCCAGAACAGAAGTCGTGCGGTAAGGACAGACTTACGGAACTTGATCGAAGAAAAACACAAAAAGGCTAAGGTTGAGGCCGAGACCAGAGCCATAGCTGAGGCAGAGGCCGAGGCCGCTGCTAGGATCAAAGCAGAGGTCGAGGTCGAGGCCATAATTAAAGCTGAAATCGAAGCAGAGGCCCAAATTAGGTGATAACTTGCAAAAAGCAAGTTATATCTCCTTTAAACTTAAGCTAAAACAAGGCCAAAAGATACATTGATGCGTTACCTCAACGCAATAAGAACGGAAAATGCGATGGTTTTCTGCAGTAGGCTATATTTATGGATGCGGTACGAAATTATAAAAATATAAGGTGCTAACGCATTTAATTCAATTGTTTGTTGCCCAAGTTTCTCTCAGCGCAGGCACACATCCCAAGATGATCATGAAACAAACAAGGTGGATGAAAAGATCGTGCTGACACAACTGATGCGCAAGTGGGCTGAAGATGACTGAAGCAAGTTTTCTAATTCCTTGGAGAAGTCAGTTTCCTTCGCCAATAATAGAAACTACCTGCTCAAAGGAGGGGGACGAGAGGGAAGGGAGGAAGATCAAAGAAGCAAGGAGAAAGAGAAATCACAGAAAGCTGTGATTATGGGTAGACTTGCATTTGCGATGTATTGCGTAATGTATTGTTTTGCTCGCATGAGCTAATTTTCTTCATCAAGGCTTAGCGCAAGCACCCATGCGGTGATAAGTTCATTTTGTAAGCGCATACTTTGATTTAATGAAACATTATTGCCTTCTACTTAGATGCGATACTATTTTCATTACTAACTCCCGCCTGGCCAGCCGGATGCGGTAGCAGCATGATAAATCCCTGACAGGTAATGCATGCGGACATATCTAAGTAGAACAAGCTAGCACATTGCATGTAGTCTTGGTAGCATTAGATAAATACTACCGCTATAAGATAGTGAATGAATGAGTTTTGATTGCGTTTAGACTAACGCAGTCTCTTGTAAGTTGTTAGAGAACTAAGCCCATGCATGAACTAGCCAAACAGACAATTGATAGTTTTATGCCAAACGCAGAAGGAGTACCAGAAGGGAAACTTGTGATTTGTTCTCACTTAGGCATTACCTTATAAACGCATGAGGTTGCGACCGCAACAACCTTGATAATATTCTCCTTAAGACTTCCTTTTTTACTCTCAACGCATGCTTTACTTTCCTGCAACATTTATTCTTCATACTCATCAACTCTCTTATTTGGTTTTTCATAATATCACGCGTTTTTTAGTTCAGATCAGTAAAAATTATTAAAGCTTTGCAAATAACCTTTCCCTGTGGATTCGACCCTAGACTCATTAGGTATTACTTGATTGTGTCAATTTATACTTGGATTGATATATATCTGCAATAATTTTGTATTAAGTTATTAGCATACTGACAACCGATCATTAGGGCAAGGCTAGAATCAAAGCCGAGACTAAAGCCAGACTGTAGTCGAAAGGAAAATATGAGGAAAACCTAGAAGATTTAATTGGACAAGCGGACCCTCTATTCACCATTGAGATCATGAAGGTTGAAATGCCACAGAAGTTCAATATCTCAACCTTCCAACAGTATGACGGTAAGAAGGACCCTGGGCAACACTTGGATACGTATAGGTCATGGATGGATTTCCATGGAGCTTTTGAGGCCACCAAATGTCGAGCCTTTTCTCTCACTCTAACAGGAGCGACGAGGCGATGGTTTGGAAATTGCCAAAGAAATCCATAGGTTTGTTCAAAGAGTTGGCTAAAGCTTTTGTCACGCAGTTTTTGGGGGCAAGAGACTGGCGTAAACCTCAATTCAACTTGTTAACTATTAAGCAAGGATCGGAAGAGAGTTTTCATGACTACATATCACGCTTCAAAAATGAAGCACTTCAGGTTGAGGGGAACAACAACAGAGTAGCCTTAATCGCCGTCATAGTTGGATTACAGGATGAGAAACTTTTGAGTTCTATTGGTGAGAGCCAGCCTCGCTCTTATGGTGAGTTTGTCTCTAGGGTGCAAAAATTCATAAATGCCGAAGAACTGCTCAAGTCAAAGAAGGATGCAACGAAGCAGGAGTCTAGAAAGCATTCAACATATGATCAAGATGGGGATAAGGATCACAACAACAAAAAGCGAAGAACACATTACAATGATCGAGGTCGAGGATGAGTAGACCCCACGGGTAAATTCAAGGAATACACCTCCACTTCTATTCCTCAGGAGCAAATATTATTGGAGATTACAAATACAGATCTCCTGAGACACCTAGGGAAAATGAAGACAAGTTCGGATGGAAGAGATAAAAGCCAATTCTATCTTTTCCACGGGACCACAAACACTCTACTCGAAATTGCATCCAGCCTAATGATGAGATTGAAATGTTGATTCGTCGTGGATTCCTTAAAGAGTTTGATGCAGACGAGAACTAGAAGAGGCTGAGGCCAACCAGGGATGCCCGAGGCCGAGGAGATGATGAACCCCCTTTAGAGATCAGAACCATCTTTTGAAGCACAACAGGAAAAGTCCAGGACAAAGTCGACCCTTGCCTTGGCCGAGGCCGAGCCGACCCTACCTTGAGATTGTAGTATTTATTTCAGTACATTCAATTGTTCATTTTTAGCTTCTTTGTTGTTTTGTTTACATTATTGCATTCAATAGGGCAGTTTGGGTTTAATTTCTATTCAAGGTCAAATGTAGTATTTCCCTTCTAAATGGAGAGATTCCTTTTTTACTTTCGTTTAAAGAGTTGGGAAGCTAAAGTTCAAATGTATGTATCTACCTCAACAAAATTAAGAACACTCTCAAGGAGGCTGCAGAGGGGATATGCTTCCCTATTAAACAAAAGGCAAAAGGAGATATGCTTCCCTATTAAAAAAAGGCAATAGGGGATATGCTTCCCTATAAAACAAAAGGCAAGAGGGGATATGCTTCCCTATTAAACAAAAAGCAAGAGGGGATATGCTTCCCTATTAAACAAATAGCAAGAGGGGATATACTTCCCTATTAAACAAAAAGTAAGAGGGAATATGCTTACCTATTAAACAAAAGGCAAGAGGGGATATACGTTCCCTAAAAAAAAAACATAACAATCCTCAGGAAGATTGAGTCACCTGTATTCTCAACTGGGCCGAGTTTGATAATGCTCAAGTGATGGAGCCTGGAGGCGGAGGCTCAATAATTCGAAGGAGATGACCAAAGAGGTCAGAAAATAGGACTGAAGCGGATCCTCTGAAGGTCGAGGCCGAGCACAACTTGTTGAGGTCGACCCTAAACTTTCAAGGTATTTTCCTCCTCACTCAACTATATTTTACATTTGAGTAAAATTTTACTTGAGTAAGGGGGCTACATAGGGGATATGCACTCCCTAGTAAACAAAAAGCAAGTAATAGGGGATATGCACTACTAATTAACAAAAAGTAAGCTAGCTTAGCATGATTACATGTTCAAGCCTTTTCCCTCATTTTTATTTTGCAAGAACTAATGTATGAATGCAGGGAGATGACATATGAGCTAACGGAGGATTGAGGCCGAGGTCGACCCTATCCTCTTCCTTCATTTTTCTTTTCCAAAAACTAACGTATGAATGCAAGGAGCTGACATTGAAGCTAATGGGGGCTTGAGGCTGAGGCCGACCCTAGCCTCTTCCTTCACTTTGCTTTTGTAGAAACTAATGTTTTGATGTAGGAACTCAGAATTTTTAATAACATGGAAAATGGCTGAGGTCGACCCTATGGTCTCACAACATGAACCACATGAATGGCTAAGCAAGAGAAGCGTTTACACAGGGGGCTTCAAAACAAAGGAATGGACTAAACAATGTTCAAAGGCGCAAAGGTATGGACTTGCCCCAAATCTCCGCCGATGCCTCATCCCTAGGCCGAGCCGAGGCTAGGCTCGGCCTCATCCCGAGTCCAAGGCCGAGGTCAAAGCTCGTCCAGCTATTCATTTAATCCCTCACTTTTCTCATTTTTATCTTACCTAACCCCTATTTAGGGAGACTCTATTTTGTCCAATTTTTTTCATTTCTTGCAGGATAACGCGAAATCCACACATGAGTCAACACAAGACGAAGTTATACTCTTAAATTGGGCTTAAGGAATCTGATCTATAGTAGTAAGTCACACTGAAATCCCAATTTAAGAGTGGGGGCTTAATGTTATAGCTAATTCTGGACCACTCCGAGATGTAAAGAGCCAACGAGGACAACACAACACCAACCTTATGACACAACCAGGAAGCGGACCCCGGAGGAGAGGTAGACCAAAAGGAATTGGGCCAAGGCCTAATACCATGGCCTCGACCGACCCTCGACCCACTTCGGTGGGTCGAGTTCTCTCCCCTCCACTCGGTCCCTGGTGTTATGGTATGTGTTATGCATATTTATAACTTATATGAATAATATTCTTGGAATGTTATATGTTTTTAAATTGGTTGTGCATGCTTGGGGTGCTTGTTGTGGTAAAGTGATGATAAGGATGTGGAGTGGTTTGTCTTCGAGGCTTGTGAATTATGTTATGAGCATGTTGAGTAATTGTTGATATAGAGCACGACCTAAAAAACATGTATAGGACGCATATGCATGGGGTTGTGAGCCTATTTAGAGAAAAAGAAGGGTTAGAAGACCTTGTATGTTGGAGTGACTATGTGGTTAGAGTGTCTTGTGAGTTAGTAAAGGAAAGTAGGGTGAATACCATTGCACCTCGGTTACAAATGGTTGGGAGTGGTATGTCACTAAGGGTATAAGGGGAGCATCGAGGCCATGGGTACAAATGGTCAAGGGTTAGTGTGATGAGCCTGGAAAAGCAACTATTTGTTGGGTTGTATGCCCTAAAACTCGTAGATAGTGAATGTGACCGTTGACCTAATATTAATGAAATAATATTGATGTATTTTTCCATTAAGTGTTACTAGTTATTTTATGTTTGTCTTTGCCTAAAATAACCCTAATCCAATAAACTAGACATCCTAGGCTGTAATATGAGTCTTGAACTATATGTAGCGACATATGGGGATCACTGTTCAAGAAACAGCCTAAAGGGTCTATAGTATAGGGATAAAACTGGGTGCCTTATCCTGGTGACACTATGGATACGATCCACTTTGTATTTGATACAAACGTTATGATCCAACGCGTTCATGTAGGAGACATGCGAGTGGGGGTATCCTATGCAATGAGTTTGCATAAGACCGGACCGCGAAATAGTAACCATTAGTTATAACACCGTTAACTAGTTAGGTTTCTATTTCACTAGGACGACCTAGACAACTTAGTCTTAATCTTGAGTTGATTATGGACTCCTGCTCATGAGGGATTGTCCTTTGATTTGTATGGGTGAGAGTGGCCAATACCCCGACTCAATAAGCCTACCATTTTGGGGACAAGACCGAGTGGAGAGCTGGGAACATAATCGTACAAGATGGAATTCACTCCTTCCCGACTTTAGGGAAGCAGATGAGTGTTCCCTTAAGTGGTGACTCCGAGTGTTGAACAAAGGGTCTTACCCTCTCAATGGCACGAGAGGGTTTTCTGTTTGATGGTTGGACCACAAACAGGTTGTTCATTAGAGGAGAACTGGTAGTTAAGGAAATAGAAGCAACCCAGGAGTAAAACGGTAATTTGACCCAGCTGGTGTTACGGACACTCGTGAAGGACTAACTAGTCGTTATTGGTCTATATCCGTGGACACAAAAAATATGTCTGTAGTGAGAAGAGTGCAACTGTGAGTCTATAGTGGAATGTACACACAGTTAACGAATATTGATTAATTTGGTTAATGAGTTTGCCCAATTAATCTCACATTGTTGGAGCTTCTGATCTGCAGGTCCATTAGGTCCCACTGGTAGCTCATAAAGTAATTTGAGGCAATTAAGTAATAAATGTAAATTGAAAGTGTTCAATTTACTAAGAGAAACAATATAATATATATTGATATATTATTATGAGAGAAATAAATATTTTAAGAAATTTCAAATATAAATGTGAATTTGATTCATATTAAATTTATAGGAATTTGAAAGAGTTCAAATATGAATTAATTAATTTAAGGCCTAAAATTAGTTTGGGCAATTAATTAATTCAAGGTCGAAAATTAAATATGTGATATTTAATTGGTGACTAATTAATTAAAGAGTTAATTAATTGAAAATTAATCAATTATGAAAATAATTAATCACTTATGGAAGTGATTAATCATTTATGGAAATGATCTAATCACTTATGGAAGTAATTAGTCATTTGTGGAAAATATTAATCAATTATGGAATAGATTGATCATGGATTGATTAAATAAGGAATAGATTAAATCATTTATGGAAATAATTGATTTAATGTAAATATTTTATTCATGGTCTTTCTCCTATAAATAGAACACTAGACCTAATTGTTTAGTAGCCCTCTTGCTCTTAGACTCACAAGACAAGACCCTAGAATTATCTCTAGTCTCCCTCTTAGAGAAAGACTCCCACAAGTCTTTTGCCTCCTAGACTTAAAGACATACCGGTGTAACCTTTGTGGTTATTGTGTCTTTGAAGAAGAAAATTCCAGCAAAGAAATAAAAAGGGAGTTGTTGCGTTTTTGTTCGTTGAAGCGCCGTTGGCGAAGAACGGTCAAGTCTACAACGAAGGTTTGTAACGGTTCTTTCCCATTTCTTTAGAAAAGCATGAAAATAAAAGTAGTTTTATTTTCTAGTTGTTTTCAGCATGTTTATAGCGTTTTACAACGACTTTAAAGCATGTTTAATGTTTTGTTTTGCCTTTTCGTAACGGTATTTTGATATTAATTAATATACGACGCAAGGTCTTATCGATGCGCTTCCGCTGCGTCGGGCTTTCATCCCCTTCACTATTGAGCATCTTGAGAAGGGCCAATATGTTTCCAAGTCATCAAGGCTTGTGTACAAATGGTTAAGAGTCGATGCAACAGTTTGAGGCCTTGGCTAAAATGGTCAAAGGTCAAACATCGAGCTCCGTAGTGAAGCATCAAGGCCCTGAGTATAAATGGTTAGGGGTCAGTGTGACTCTAAGGGTTACTCTTGGAGAGCTTTGTGAGGGTTAAATATGAGCGTTAATGGAACTCTGAGCTTGCAACTTTGAGTAGAGATTGAGTGTGCATGCATGGTGCGAAATTCATGTGGTGGGCAAGTCTTATGTTTCACTTGTTTATGTGTGTTGATCATGATGCTTTTGTTATAAGCTTTAAGCTGAACACATTGAATGTGTGTGAAAAACATGATGTCTTCTTTGTATGTTGCATGTTTATTTGATGGCCCCTCAGATGGGAACCACTTACTGAGTACGTGTTATGTGTTGGGAGAAAAATGCGGAATACAAATAACAATAATATTATGATGAAAATAATAATATTATAACTATCTCTCCTTCCACAGGTTAAACCAAACAAGCCAATAAGAATAGTCACGAAGAATAATAAAAGATAGGAAAAAGAAAACGACACCGAAAAATATACTGGTTCGCCCCAAGCTCGGGACTACGTCCAGTCTTCTTCAACTGCAGGTTCTACTAGAAATTTGGGAGATGACAAGAAACCTTCAATAACGCCACAAACTAACCCTCAATAGCCCAACAATAGCTATTGACTTCCAAGTATCACAACCCGATAGTTTGGGATCAACAAAGAAATAAAACCCTCAGCCCAACACAAGAGAATAAATCTTATTCTCTAAAAAACTCACTGCCGCACATCAATATGCTGAAGAATATAAACCACCCGCATGGTTACTGCTCTCTGTTTTTCTTCTGGCTGCTGCACCAAAAAGGTCTTTCACTCACAAATATATATATATGTAAGAAAAAACAACCTAATTTACTAATGGGCCAAGCCCATTAACCTTTTCTTTCTTTTCCGTGCAAAGCAAGTTGAGGAAGGCATTTTTTTCTCAACACATCCAACAATTTACCACTTGGAGAAAAAAAAAACAATCTCGTCTCCCACTACAACAAAACTCTAATCATCTTGGCAAACTACTCTCACTACAATTGTTATCTCTGATCTTCTTGGTAAACTCCAAGGCTCAAAATACCTGAAAAACAACAACCTCACAAAAATAGGCAACTATTAGAATATAACTGAAGCTCATCTGTGCTCGCACCGAGGTATGGGCTAGCTACATTGACCTATCTTAAAGACGAAAAAGACAGACACGTATTCCCACTTCCGCTAAGTGGTGTCACCTGTCATCTTCTTCCAACCCGAACAACTGTTCCCGAAGAAGATACACTCTGAGAATGACTTGAATCCTCTATTCAAACCTGCTACCAAGCTAGAGACCTGACTTTTGACCTTAGCAACTGCTCTGGCCTTCCACTTTGATGCCTCAACTAGCCTAAGCAACTTCTTCAACTCATTCGAGCGTCTAACAACTGGGGATTCATGATAGCCATCAACTTTCTCTCCTGGACTTCCCAATTGTTTCTGAACTAAACGATCTTGATCGGACTGATTGAAATTGGCTATCCTTGCTGCTGGCTCAACTGTACCTCTACAACAACCATCTGCAGTTTTAGCCGACATCCATCTGAACTAAAGGTTAGTATTAAAAAAAATTCAAACGAGCTAAGAAGGCGTTGGGACCTTTCTTTGGAGGTTTTTTCTGCCTAAGCCCCTCTGGCTTCATCTTCGCTCTTCATCTCCTTCTTTCTTCTTTCTTCAGGTACTTCCTTCAGTTGTGTACCACTTTGCAGCATAATGACTTTGCACTGCTCCCTTGGGTTGACTTCAGTATTACTAGGGAACTTACCCTTCTGGAAGGCATTGATTGTAATGGCAATTTTCCCCAGCTGCACTTCCATGTTCTTCAAGGCTACATCGTGATTGTTTACTGAAGTCGCCAAATTGTTCACCGTGGTCTGAAGGTTCACATTTAATACTTTTTTCTCTTTGATAAACAGTGCCACCATCTCCGCCAGGTTATTCTTTTTCTCCTGTTGTCCTGATGTAGATGCAAAACCTGGGGGTGGCTGCAAGACATTCTTGGTGTTAGCGTATGAAAAATTCTCATGATTACGCAAATCTGGGTGGTAAAAGTTCGGCAGATTCTGATTCTGATTAAACCCTCGATTACCGATGAACTAAACTTGTTCCACCTCATGGTCTTCCTTCTTTGTGTGGCTTTCAGCCAAAGTAGCAATTAACTTCACCACTTCTGAAGTTGTTAGCTTGTTCAAGGCACTGGTCAGGAAAGCCATTTGCGCTTTCAGAGAACTTGATTCATCCAACTCATAAATACCATCCTTTTGCTTTATCGAGGTCCACTTCGCGGGCCATTCGTAGCTTGTTGATACCATCTCTTCCAACAATTCCTTTGCATCACTTACTGTCTTGGAAAGGAAACTTTTTTCTGCAGACGTGTCAAGGACAGTTTTAGTAGAACTGTTAAGACCATTGTAGAATAATTGTACTTGGAGCCAGTCTGGATATCTATGTTGTGGGCATCTCCTTAGCATCTCCTTGTACCGTTCCCATGCTTCATAGAGTTGTTCATCATTGTTCTGCCTAAACGTCCCAATCTCCATTCGAAGCTTGGTGGTCTTAGCAGGTGAGAAGAACTTGGTAAGGAATGCATAGGCTAACTTGTCCCAAGTATTTATGCTCCCTCGTTCCAATGATTCCAACCAGTCTTTGGCCTTGTCTTGTAGCAAAAAAGGAAAGAGTCTTAATCGAATAGCATCAATGTTACTCTGTTCATTTTCACAGTCCCACAAATTTCCAAAAATGACCGAAGATGGGAGTGTGGATCCTCAGAAGGATGCCCCTTGAATGAGCAGTCCCTCACCATTTGGATAAGTCCTGTCTTCAGTTCGAAATTCTTAGCTTGGATAGGAGCGTAGACAATCCCCGAATTTTCTGTGGGTAACACTGGTTGTAAGAAATCTTGAATTGCCTTGGGCGCTTCCCCTTGTTGGGCCATATCTTCTACCAGTTTCTTCCTCTTCTAATCTCTCTAAGAGTTCTGTCTATTTCATGATCTAACGGAAGAAGATTAGTCTCCTTATAACTTCTCATGCATTGCCCAAGATTTCCAAACAAGAAAAATAAAACACAAAACTATTCACAAAATAAAAACTCAACTATATACATCCTAGATTAACATTCATCCTATTCTTCTCAATGTTAGAAAATTAATTTGCCTAAATTAATTACTACTCCCCGACAACGGGTCCAAAAACTTGTTGACGTGATCCGCAAGTGCACGGGTAGCAAGTAATATAAGACAGTAAGTAAAACCGAATAACGTATCCATGGAGAGTAGCGTGACTTAGGCAAGAAAAGATTCTAAACACTAAAATTATCAGGGGTGCTCATTATCTAGGAAATCTAGCACAAAGAAAGACAGATCAAAGACAAACAAAACACTAAAGCAATTAATGATCAAGTCGAGATGCAACACACTGAGGGATAGCAGATAGGATGAGAGTTCGGGTCTTGAAATCCAATATACAATCTACTAGATAATTGACTACTCATTATTATGCCCACTAATTATAGATCTAGAATCTACTTATTGACATAGGATCTCCTGTCGGTTTCCCCTAATTATCATGAACACATTTTAATAACCTAAGTGTCCTTAGCGCTATTAAATGGGTTAAGTCTTAAGTCCTGATTCATTTTAGATCTCTAGGCCTAACCAACTACTCTCGCTGTCACTACGAGCAGTTAAGTCTAGTCGATTGAGCTATGCTCTGACTTAGTTTCTCTCCGTCGAGTTTCCACTAAGTAACAGATCAATATAAATTTTGCCAAAATTTATAAAGCATTACGAACTCTCAATCAAATAATCAGTAAATTAACAAAACAATAGTAGTCAAAATATCTTTCAATTATATATTTTCATTCAAGACCCGAATGTCGGGATGTTAGCTATACATTGTCATATGAACACTCAAAATTTCCAACATATACATGTATTAAAACAATAATATGAACAAGGAAAAGGGTATAGAACTTATCCTGACTCAAACCCTTGCTTGCGCCTTGATCCGTCGTAGGAAAGCCTCGATTGGAGCCCCGCCACAAGCCCCGAATCAACCCAAAAATGCTCAGAAAACTCTCTAAAACATTTACTCTCAATCCCTCCCTCTAAGAGGCTCTAAGAGCCTTTGAAAGATGCTCCAAATTGTTGCTTGATGATTGAAAACCGAGGCCAAAGGTCCCTTTATATAGTGCTCCAGCCGTGCCAGCGTCGAGACGCTGACGTCACAGCGTCGAGACGCCGTGACGTCACCGACTTGTTCCCCAAGTAGCTTCAGCGTCGAGACATCAAGGGTAGCGTCGAGACGCTGCCCCTCGGATTGGACTTCCTTCTTCTCGGGTTTGGGCTGGTTTTGGGCTTCTTCTCACCAGAATTTTGGCCTTCAATCTTCTCCTTTAAGCCCTTGATCTCTTCTCTTGACCCACATCTTCATAAATTGGGCCAAATCTTGATATTTTTCTCCAAAATTCATTATGAAGCTCCTTTGGGACATAAATGTTGAAATTAATATGATAAGACATTAAAATCACAATAAAACCGAACAAAAACACTTAAATCTAGGGATAAAATGTGAGCATTTTTGCATGCTAACAATTGACAGAATGTTTCATATTTCCCCAGTTATGGTCGTAGAGTTAGAAACCCAAATGAATGACTCAATTAGGTCCCTATGATCTTAAAATCCAAGTCAAGTTTTCATGTTATTAGTTTTCATGCTATCAATTTCAACCCTTAAGTGGGATACTTACTAAGTATATTCTTATATACTCACTCATGCTACATGTCTTTCCCTTTTCAGGTGGTACTTGATAACACCAGGCGAGTGGCGAGGGCAATGACTTGGTTAGGTTATGGGTTGCAACTTCAAACCATATTTCTTTAGAATCTTGGACTTGTTTTTCTAGGATCAGATTCTTTATTCCAGACTTCATGCATGTTTTTCAAAACTATTAGCTTTATGAGATTTTCTCTTAGATGTTCCTAATTGTTTTATTGTTTGAAATTGAATTATGGTTTTGGGCCATGTTTGATTAAATAAAAAGTTATTTTGTTTCATAACCTCTTCCGTTTTTTATTTTCAAAGTTTTATTTTTCATGCATGTAGTAGCGACCCTCAACATGTATTTAACTCTTTTAAGTCGGGTCGTTACACTTCTAGATGATTACTTCTTCAATCGTGAAATCTTGTCCTTTGATCCAGCTTAAATGAAGGTGGAAAAATCGAGCACAAGAGGAGAGCCAGGGCTAAAATAGGAATATCTAAAAAGTTAATAAACAAATTAAAATATAATTGATATATGTACATAATCTTTTAGCACGTCCCTTTATTTAATTACTAATATGGTACAATCAATTTGCCACCAATTAGAAAACTCCTTTCTTTTTATTTCTACTCAACTATCTCTCAAATTGGCCTATAATTATGAAAGTTGAATGTAGGAAAAAAAAAAAGAAAAAAAAAAGGGAAGTTTAATCTCAATGTTAACAATATAATCCAACAAAGCAATTTGTGAAATAGATTTAAGCTAAACACACTTTACACAATGGAAATTTCAGATTATCTAGAATCACTACAAGAAAATTTAGTTCTGCCGACGAACTTTCTCTCAACACACAAGGAACGCGTCGAGAGAAGACATTTCTCCCGACTTCATGAAAACGACGTCGGGAGAAATAAGGTTGGCAGACTCTCTCTCGACACCATGTTAACGGCGTTGAGAGAAAGGTACTCTCTCTCGACGTTGTTAACCTGGTGTTGGGTTTCCAGAGTGAGTAAAAATAAGTTATAAAAATGCTCTAGAACTCTGTGCAAGTATACACAGTCCGCAGCAAGTAATAAGTATTTATCGAATCCAAGGTCTGAATTAGCTTTCACTTTATCTATTTTGTTTAGTTTTTCAATGGTTTCAAGAATGGTTAAAATGATTGGTTTTTATAAAATGCTGAAGCAAAAGAAATGACAGAGCAGAAAATAAACAAATAGGCAGACAGATTAGAAACAAGCGCTGGTCAGGTTTTAGTAATTGTTTTAAAAGATGCTCTAGCAATATTATTGATCATGCAAAACTCTTGCAGTCTTATTAGCGGATTCCTCCCGGAACTCCGGATTTTTTAGAATATGTTTCAAATCCAATGAAGCACTACCGATCAAGCACTAGGCAACTGGCTATCCCTAGCTCAGTCACTGGTGTTCACCAATACACAATGATCTATTGTGATTAACCGCCACACACTCCCTAAATCATCCCTGAAACTAGAGAGAGGTATTCATACCGGCTGGCCAGGCGGGCATAAAATAGAAATAAACACAACAATTAATCAAGATGCATCAAATCAATATTCATTGCATAGATATTAAGCACGACAATCACATGTTCCCTAACCAACGCCTAGAGCTACTTAGTTCATAAAATGCATGGAAACACACGTTACAATCTGAGTAACCATATCCATATTCACAAAATAATACAAGAAAATATTAATTCCCTTGATCAGCTTGCAAATGATGGTTTCCTTGATGGTCTCCAATCTCTCCTCTACTCGGCTCCCAAAGGTGGAAGTAACCTTTCCGAGAATGGAATGTTTCTCCCAAAGATGGAATGAATCTTGACTTGGGCGGCTATCTCCTTTTATAGAGTTGAGGAAAGCTTGAATCAGGTTGACCTAGACACGTGGATGGCTCTCCTTGCTCCTTTATCCCGAGATTAGCTTAACAGAATTCAGTTTGTTAAATTGGCTAACGAGCGGTGACGTGACAGTTTTTGCTCCCAGCTTTGCTCCAACACATAGTTTGCTCCCTCAAGTCGCCCAGCAACATATTCTGCACAAAATAATTTCCAAAGCTTCCATTCTTCCAAATGGGTTAAAACATATAATATCTATCTAAAAGCAACCCTATTAAGCACAAAAGACACGCAAATCAATATAGAAATAAGGTCTAAATAACTCCCTTTTGGAGAGTTATCACCTGGCGTCGAGAGAAAGGTACTCTCTCTCGACGTCGCGTTGACGGCGTCGAGAGAGAGAGTATGTGGGAGACTATATTGGAAGACTTTCTCTCGACGTCGTATTCACGACGTCGAGAGAGGGTGTATTTCTCTCGACCCTGAGAAGACGGTGTCAAGAGAGACGAAGTTTCTGCCGACGCCGTCATTAACGGCGTCGGCAGAGAGTTTATTAAAAAAACCCTAACCCAATTTTCATCTTCTCCATCTCGACACAGCCCCATCTCCCTCCAAATTTCTGCGATCCGAACCCCTACGCCGCGCCTCGCCCTCCGCCGCCGCGTCTTGCCGTCCAACCGTGCCTTGCCCTACGCTGCGCCTCGCCCTCCAACCGCGCCTCGTAGTACGCCGTGCCTTGCCCGCCGCTGTTCCTTGCTCTCCGCAGTGTTTGATCTCTGTCGTTCCTTGCTCTACGTCATGCCTCGTCCAACTGCGCCTCACCGTACGCCGTGTTTGTATGTATGCTTGTTCTTATCTTTGGATAGTTCCCCTTGATTATAGTATTTTTCTTGCCCCTATTTTTGGAGTTCTATTATAGAGTTTTGGTTTTGGTTTTGGTTGTTGTGCTCGCTTTTTGAAATTTCGGTTAGCGTGTAAAGAACGTAGTCTGTGTGTATTTTGTTGAATTTCTACTGGTTTCTTGACTATTGGAGTTTGGAATTGAGTGGGATTTTGGTGTTTGTTTGATTGGTGGTTGATGTTATTAAAAACTTTTGTTTTGCAATGTTGTATTATTTCTTGAATGGATGTATTGTGAAGTTCTTCTGTGGTTAAATGGTTATATGTTCTTTTTGGATTGAACTGATTGTAGGTAAACATTCAAGTTTATTGATAAATTGGTAGGAATTTGTAATATGTCTAGAGTCATTTTTATATTTTTTTATTTGAATTTGTGTTATGTACCTAGGATCTGTTATGGGAAGGAAATTGACTAGAAATTTGTTTGAGTTATTTGTGAACTCTTTATTTGCTTTCTTTAAAAGCAATCAAATTGTAAGAGAGGTGCTTTACACAAGCTTAAGGTTGGACATTTCACCACCATATAAAGAAAACCTTGATTTTCTCTCCTCTATCTCTTATTTATGTGTGTGTTTTGTGCCTCCGTCTTCGACTTCGTTGATTTCGATTCTGACATTATCTCTTTCTCCGACTCTTTCTTGTTTCCAATCACTCATTCATGTTGTTATGTGATGTGTATAAGAATGTTGTGCCATGGTTGCTCTACTTAGAATGATATTATGCCCATGAAAATGAATACAAGTTTTCTTGTTTTGAAACTTTAACTTATAGGACTAGCAATTAGAGGCCATTGTTGAGTTTGAAGCCTAGTTAATTGGGAGCAAATCAAAAGTAGAATATTTCATTAAGTGTGCCTTCCATCATTCATTTCATTAAGGTGCTTGGTAGTGGGCAGACAAGGGAAGGACATGGTAGAAAGATGACAAATTTGTTTTCTTTAGCAACTTTGAGTTTGTTAATACCATTTTCCAAATACCACACCTTACTGATATGATTTTGGGTTTAACTTTGTTCCACTTCCATCATTCATTCATTAATTCTCATCCATTAATAGCTTATAACATATTCTTAGTATTCTTATACTTTGACTTCTAATAATGTCCTGCTCCTTGTACTTCTTTTTTTTTTTTTTTTTGGTAACAAATTATTTTTGTATTTTAAGGATTGTGATGGTTGAGGAGGTTTTCACGGTAAAAGGTGGGGGATACCTAGGGGAAATTTGTTATTAAAATGCTTACAAATATGTATTTTTTAAAAAGAGTAGTTATAAATGTAACGAACTAGACAAATAAAAGATGGAGTCATTGTGGCAAGGACTAGTGATATGGTCAAAATATGGTTTAAGCAAACTAATAAGAAAGGTATGGCTTGCTTGAAACATAAATCATGGAAATTGGTAAGACTTACGTGGTCCCCTTCTATGCTTGTTTAAGTGCTGAAAACTGGTTTCTAAATCTTGGGAAGTGTTATTTTGTAGATTCATCACCTTGAAGCACTCACTGTCAAGGAACGTTTTGGTGAATTTAAGGATTTGGCTTGTTGGTGAATTTGGGTGAGGTGGTTCTCCTTCAACACTCATTTGTTTCGAATAAGCTTTTTAACTCAAGTTTAATCTTTAGATGTTATTGTTTGTTATTGTTTACGAGCTCTCCAAATTAATTTAGCAAGCGAGTTAAGATTTATGTAAGTATTTTCTACCTTTTGGGGCCCGTTTGATTGTGTGTTAGCATGTTGTGTGCCTAACTTGTGTTATGCATGATTTACATGAATATTTTCTCTTAATTATTATATGATCTAAGCATGTTGTAAGTTAATTTTGTTGTAGAAGTATGTTGTATGTGCATATAGTGGTGGACATAATGCATCGATCTAAAAGCATGATGTAGGATACATCGGTTTTAGTGACTCTGTGAGTAAACAGTCAAAGGACCTTGTGTGTAGAAGAGATAATGTATAATTCAAGAATGACTTCCAACTATTTTTGAAACTAACCTTTTGAGTGAGCACTTTGGATGAAGTTAAAATTCTGTCACAAGTTTGAAGCTCCATAGTTATATTCACTGATTTATTTCTCTTATTTAAGATAATTTTTTCTTTCTTGTTTGGTTGTTGCTATCCTGTAGTTATGGTAGCACATTGTATGTATTTTGCTTGTAAACTTAGGAAAATTGGGCTAATCACGTGTTTGAAATGTATAGAAAATTAGGGATGATTACTATCCCTAGTTGTCACACTAAAAAACAACACCTACTGAAAACAAATAATTGTACCGATGAATCCTAAATTCAACCCGTGTCTCGAGGCAAACTATAGATCTATAATTCTATATCTTCGAGCCGACAATGAAGCCCACGCCTGGGCCTCGTGTCAGAACAAATTTAGAAGCATAGGTTGAAAAATGCACAACATTGAAACTAACCTTCTTACCATCTTCAACAGGGTTTAATTAATATCTAACAACGTTGAGTAGGGAGTGGATTAAGCTTAGAGACAAGTTCTCAACTGAGTATAAAGAAGGGGTAGCGCAGTTCCTATAAATAGCAAAGTTTCACGTTACCAGTCTAGGATGTCCATGCAAGAACTTAATGAATGCAATGTGGCAATCATTAGAGGGGGTGGGGCTACATCTATTCACATATGGGATATCTCCCTCTTATAGTCGATGGATTCATCATGGAGAACCAGTGGACTTGTCTGAAGGATTTGCAGTTCAATTAGATAATTCGATACCAAGTGACCAAGATTTAGGTACTAATGTGTCTGGTCCTGGGAACGAGGAAAACGAAATGTTGAATCTTCTATATGATCCATAGACTCCAATTGGCGATGCGAATGTAGACGACGAAAATATTCAGAGTGAGATGCCCACTAATGTCCATGCGACCGAGACTTCAAGTGCAAGCTTATTTGACGAATTATTGAATGAAGCCCGTGATCAGTTATATCCTGGTTGTACTCGATTTTCATCATTGTATTTTCTTGTTAAGTTGATGCATATGAAGGTCATGAACGGATGGAGTAACAAGTAATTCGATATGTTGTTGGACTTCTTGAAAGAGGCATTGCCTAACGGCACGAAAATACCCTCTTCATTTTATGAATCTAAGAGAAAGTTACGTAATTTAGGGCTAAGATATGAAACCATACATGTTTGCAAGTACGATTGCATATTGTATTGGAAAGAATTTTCCGACTGTCAAGAGTGCCCAGTGTGTGGAGAGACTCGTTATAAGGTTAACGATAAAAAAGGTAAGAAGATTCCACATAAGGTGTTACGCCATTTTCCACTGATCCCTAGGTTGAAGCGGTTGTTCGCATCGAAACATATTGCTTCTGAAATGAGATAACATAAAGAGAAGCGTCTTCAAACAGAGGGTGTGTTAC
The DNA here is from genome assembly GCA_017139565.1 of Luffa aegyptiaca. NCBI lineage: Eukaryota > Viridiplantae > Streptophyta > Magnoliopsida > Cucurbitales > Cucurbitaceae > Luffa > Luffa aegyptiaca. The sequence continues at coordinate 38,614,184 of CM029405.1, read as the reverse complement.
GACATCCAGCTGATTCTGCAAGGTGGAGGCATTTTGACCGTGAGTTTTCTCAGTTTGCTTCAGATGCACGAAATGTTCGTTTGGGCTTAGCTTCAGATGGGTTTAATCCGTTCGGAAATATGGTGATTTCGGATTGTTCTTCATGATTTCTTTGATGTGGGTTTCGGTTTCAAGATGAAAGAATATGGAGAGTTGGAGTTTTGACTTGAATACCGAAAGTCTAAGTGTTTGGTGAAGAGGGAAAGAACTTAAAGTCAGCTATTTATAGTTTTCTAATTATGTCACGTGATGGTAAAAAAATTTCGTGATTGCCCTCTTATTTTTGAAAATGCGGTTGCATTTCCAAATACACTGGGGAGAAATGCGATCGCATTTTCCCCAGTTTTCCTACCTTCTATTTTTTTTCTTAACTTTCATTTTCTTTTGTTTTTCTTTCGTTACTGAAACAATCATAAACATGTTAGAAAGTTTACATGCTCAATCATGATTTATTATTTTCTTTTTTTCTTTTTTCTTTTAAGATAGATAGGATACAAAATAATATGGACTTTTCAAACTCCCAGGTAAATCCCCAGGAAAAGGTGTTCCCTACAGTCAACTTAAGTACCTTTTCCTAGACAGAGTTTTTACTCTTGTCCAGATATTTTGGAGTTCTTATCTGTATTATTTTATTATTAGTATTTTTATTTTCACTATAGATCCACATAGTATACAAAGATACATTCTTAAAGTATAGAATTCCTACCAGGTCAATCACGGGAACATGGGCTTCTTCATCCTCGAAACCCTTCCCCCAATATGGTTTGATTCTTTGCCTTTTCATGGGTTGATTGATTTCTTCTACTTCAATCTTTTTCCCACCTTTTTCTTCTTGTTCTCCAAGTAGATCTTCCAGTGTTTCTCCTTTCATCATTTCCTGAAAAGTAGATCGGGAGAGTTCATCAATCATAGAGCACTCCTCAAAATCTCCAGGGTACTTCATTGCATTCATCACATTGAAAGTGACTTGCTGGTCATTGACCCTCATGGTCAATTCTCCTTTCTGCACATCAATTAAGGTCCTGCCAGTGGCTAAGAATGGTCGTCCTAAGATGATTGGCACGTCCTTATCAGCTTCACAATCCATAATGATGAAATCTTCTAGGAGTACAAATTTGTCAACCTTGACTAACACATCTTCAATTTTTCCAATAGGTTGTGTTAGTGATCTGTCAGCTAACTGTAAGGTTACAGTTGTTGGTCTTGCTTCTCCTATCCCCAACTGTTGAAATACTGAGTATGGCATCAGGTTTATACTCGCTCCTAAGTCGCATAAAGCTCTGCCTACATCCTGTCCTCCCCATAGAGCATGGAATGGTGAAACTTCCTGGGTCTTTGAGCTTGGGAGGGATCTCATTCTTGACCAGTGCACTGGAACATTCAGTAAGTGCAACAGTCTCGTATTCTCCCAACCTTCTTTTCTTTGATAGAATAACCTTCAGGAACTTTACATAAGTAGGCATCTGTTCAAGCGCTTCTACCAATGGAATATTGATATGTAACTGCTTTAAAACATCTAAGAACGTTTTGAACTGTACATCCTGCGAAGCATGTTTAAATCTTTGAGGGTATGGAGATGGTGGTCTGTATTATGGATCTATAACGAACTTCTTAGGTTTTGCAGTCGCATTCCCCTGTTTTTTCTCTGAATTTGATTTTTCTTCTTTTTCTACCAAGGCTTCATGCTCCTTGGTCTTTTCTTCATTGCTTTTATTTTGTATAACTTCTGAGGTAATGTCTGACTTCTTTTCTGAAAACTTTTCTCGAGCTTCTTTTGGAATCTCTGCTTCTTGACTCACTTGGTACTTTGGGCCATCATATTCTAGTCCACTTCTCAAGGTTACTACCTTGCATTGCTCCTTTCCTTCTTTGTGAGGGATCTCAGTCTTCCTGGGCAACGTCCCTTGTGGTCTTTTTTAAATTTCCTGAGCAATCTGTCCAATCTGTACTTCCAAATTTCTAACTGCAGCATCATTTCTTGCCATGTACTTCTTCATAAGAGTCTCTAGATTTGACTCTTGACCCTGCATTTGGACTAGTTGGAAGTTCTTCTATGGCTGCTGTTGTGTAGGAGGTTTCCCAAATTGATTTGTGTTGGAATTACTTGAGTCGGCTTGTCCTCCCCAAGAGAAGTTCGGATGTTGTCTCCAACCTGGGTTGTACGTGGCCGAGTATGGATTCCATCTGTTCTGGTTATGGTTCCTTTGTTGACCTACATAAAAGACAGACGAGGGATTTAGTGTACAGTTATCAGCAATGTGTTCCTCACCACAAATTTCACGACAGGGAGAAGAAATAGCATTGGCAGGGGCTATGTCCGCTTGATTGTTCATAGTCATGCCCATCATCATGCTGTGGATAACCTTGATTTGGGCTTGTATGGTAGAATTAGCCTCTGTTTCCACTGCTTTAACTGGATTCTTCAAGATTGTTGTTGGCTCAGTCTCTCCCCAATGTCTATTGTTTGTGGCTATGGTGTCCAAGATAGCATGTGCCTCATTTGCAGACTTCTTCAAGAAAGACCCGTTTGCAGATGCATTGACTAGTGCCTTTGAAACTTGATCTAATCCACTATAAAAATGCTCCAAGATAAGCAAGCAAGCAATCCATGGTGTGGACACTACCGAACCAGCCTTTGAAATCTTTCCCAAGCTGCATCTAGAGGTTCATTGTAAGATTGTCTGAAAGCAATAATTTCTGCTCTATATTTGGCATTTTTATTGGAAGGAAAAAACTTTTCTAGAAACTTCTCTGCCAAATCGTTCCAAGAAATGATGGAGTTTGGAGGGAATGAATCCAACCAAGCTTCAGCATCTCCCTGCAAAGAAAATGGAAAAAGCTTTAGCTTCAAAGTATCTTCAACCATTCCTCTTAACTTGAAAAGAATTGCAAACTCTCAAAAATAGCTTGATGTGTTTATGTGGATCTTCATTTGGAAGTCCAGAGAATTGGCCCATGGTATTCAACAGTTGGAACATCACTAGTTTGAATTCAAACTGTGGAGCAACTATCGGTGGCTCCAAAATTTCTAGATTTAAAGTCTGAAAAACAGGTAAAGCGTAGTCTCTTATTGCTCTATTGCGGTCTTCAGCAATATAAATTGGATTTTCTTGTTGTGGCATCGGTGGAACTGGAGGAACTGGAGGAATTCTCCCACCATTTTGCTCCCTTCCACGATTCTGTGGATCAACTTGAGGATAGACTCCAGGTGGTTCCATTAGAAACTCTTGTATGTAAGAAGCTTCTTCTAAAGGTTCCTGTGCGCTCAACTCTTGTTGTTCCCTTCTCTTTCGTCTTTGCTCTTTCCTTCGTTGACGAAAGGTTCTTTCTATCTCAGGATCAATGTCAAGGAGTGGACACCCCTTGTTCATGCACTAACTCAACTTGCAAAAGAAAAACAATTGCAAATCAAAGTCAAATTCCCTTTGAGACAGAAATGCGGTCGCAATCCAATCGCAATTTCAAATAACAAAACTGGTTTCACTTTTGGTCCCCGGCAACGGCGTCAAAAACATGGTGTGGCAGAGGCTGAATGATGGATGTGAGATATGATGATAGATAATAATAAAGATAAATTCAACAAACCTTAGTGCAAGTATACACAATCGCACGTAGTAATAAAAACCTTAGAAGTATTCCAAGGGTATCGATCCCACAAGGACTAAATTGGAAATTCAGATTTGAAGAAGAAACTGCTCACTGATTGCTTAAAAATAGGTAACCAAAGAAATGGTTGGTGATTTTTTTTTAGAAAAAAAATAAATAACACAAGTAAATGAATAAAGAATGATAATAATAAATAAAACGAGGTATTCAATATGGATTCATCTCAAAGACAATAACTTTAATCATGGATTATTCAACTTAAGCCTATTCAATGCATTTGGTCAGATTTAACTTCTATTTGGCCTTGCTCCCAAGAACCGTTAGAAGGCTAAGCGAGTACCGTTATGCACATTTCTGTGACTTGACTCCGACATAGATAATTCACGAATACAATCTATAACCCTATAGTTGATATAGGGTGCCTTAGGCAACTTGCCATATACCACCGAACAATCGCTTTCGAGCTTTTTCTCCTATATCACCTTTATGAGAACTAATATCGTCTGTCCCTTTCGAGATCAAACTCACATAGCATGCAAAGTCTAAGTGATCAATTTAAACTCAGCAAGATCAGAATGATATTCAATAAAGAATGACATGCATTGAACAATACTTGAGCAAATAAAACACTTTCGAGTTATTGAACCATAAAGGAATTCAACATATTGAACCCCTCAACGGAATTTAGCTACTCATGGTGAGATAAAGTGCAAATGAATACCTTTTCATTGAAGATAAGATGTAAAGAATACAGATAAATGAAAAGTAACACAAGCTGGAAATAATGACAGTAGCTAAATACTAGGGTTTTTTCTATTTTATCCAATCCTTCTAGAGTTCGCTCAACACTTCACTCTCTCGCTTTTACAAAGTGGGAATGGGTGAAAATCTCTACAAACCCTAAGGTTTGATGTCTAACTAAGGTTAGAATTTAGTCATCTAAGAAGGACCTCGGGCATCCCTACTCATAGGCGTCAACTAGGGTTCTGTCACCACCCTCTTCTTCCAAATGAGTTCTACTTGGATTTGACTTCGAATCACAAGCTTATATAGTGTTGAAAGTGGTTGAGGAGCTGCGAAATAGGTGTTGGTAGGTAGCCCAGTCGATTTCGGGGTCAAAACAGCTGGTTAGGTGCGAAGAAGTCTCGTTCAAAACGACCTGCAGTAGACTCGGAACTGCCTCTGTTTTTCCAGAAATGCGATCGCATTTCATTTTGCCTTCCCAGAAATGCGGTCACATTTCTGGGCAAATTCCAGCTTTTCCTCTGTTTTCCTGCACAACAACAAACTTAGTCAAATTCCCTTAAAATTAAGTCTTTTTAAGCACAAATGAGCATAATTTGACAAAAGTGACTCTCAACACCCTAACTTATCAACTCGATCCCAACGGATTAAGTTGACTATGAGGTTAGAGTGCCTTGTGAGTTAGTAAAGGAAAGTAGGGTGAATACCATTACACCTCGATTACAAATGGTCGGGAGTGGTATGTCACTAAGGGTTTAAGGGGAGCATCGAGGCCATGGGTACAAATGGTCAAGGGTTAGTGTGATGAGCCTGGAAAAGCAACTATTTGTTGGGTTTTATGCCCTAAAACTCGTAGATAGTGAATGTAATCGTTGACCGAATATTAATGAAATAATATTGATGTATTTTTCCATAAAGTGTTATTAGTTATTTTATGTTTGTCTTTGCCTAAAATAACCCTAATCCAATAAACTAGACATCCTAGGCTGTAATATAAGTCTTGAACTATATGTAGCGACATATGGGGATCACTGTTCAAGAAACAGCCTAAAGGGTCTATAGTATGGAGATAAGACTAGGCGCCTTATCCTGGTGACACTATGGATACGACCCACTTTGTATTTGATACAAACGCTATGATCCAACGCGTTCATGTAGGAGACATGCGAGTGGGGGTATCCTATGCAAAGAGTTTGCATAAGACCGGACCGCGAAATAGTAACCACTAGTTATAACACCGTTAACTAGTTAAGTTTCTATTTCACTGGGACGACCTAGACAACTTAGTCTTAATCCTGAGTTGATTATGGACTCCTGCTCATGAGGGATTGTCCTTTGATTTGTATGGGTGAGAGTGGCTCAATACGCCGACTCAATAAGCCTACCATTTTGGGGACAAGACCGAGTGGGGGGCTGGGAACATAATCGTACAAGATGGAATTCACTCTTTCCTAACTTTAGGGAAGCAGATGAGTGTTCCCTTAAGTGGAGACTCCGAGTGTTGAACAAAGGGCCCTACCCTCTCAATGGCACGAGAGGGTTTTCTGTTTGATGGTTGGACCACAAACAGGTTGTTCATTAGAGGAGAACTAGTACTTAAGGAAATAGAAGTAACCCAGGGGTAAAACGGTAATTTGACCTAGCTGGTGTTACGGACACTCGTGAAAGACTAACTAGTCGTTTTTGGTCTATATCCGTGGACACAGAAAATATGTCTGCAGTGAGAAGAGTGCAACTGTGAGTCTATAGTGGAATGTACACACAGTTAACGAATATTGATTAATTTGGTTAATGAGTTTGACCAATTAATCTCACATCGTTGGAGCTTCTGATCTAGAGGTCCATTAGGTCCCACTGGTAGCTCATAAAGTAATTTGAGACAACTAAGTAATAAATGTAAATTGAAAGTGTACAATTTACTAAGGGAAACAATATAATATATATTGATATATTATTATGAGAGAAATAAATATTTGAAGAAATTTCAAATATAAATGTGAATTTGATTCATATTAAATTTATAGGAATTTGAAAGAGTTCAAATATGAATTAATTAATTTAAGGCCTAAAATTAATTTGGGCAATTAATTAATTCAAGGCCGAAAATTAAATATGTGATATTTAATTGGTGACTAATTAATTAAAGGGTTAATTAATTGAAAATTAATCAATTATGGAAATAATTAATCACTTAGGGAAGTGATTAATCATTTATGGAAATGATCTAATCATTTTTGGAAGTAATTAGTCATTTGTGGAAAAGATTAATCAATTATGGAATTGATTGATCATGGATTGATTAAATAAGGAATAGATTAAATCATTTATGGAAATAATTGATTTAATGTGAATATTTTATTCATGGACTCTCTCCTATAAATAGAACACTAGACCTAATGGTTTGGTAGCCCTCATGCTCTTAGACTCACAAGACAAGACCCTAGAATTCTCTCTAGCCCCCCTCTTAGAGAAAGACTCTCACAAGTCTTTTGCCTCCTAGACTTAGAGACATACCGGTGTAACCTCTGTGGCTATTGTGTCTTTGAAGAAGAAAGATCCAGCGAAGAAACCAAAAGGGGGCTGCTGCGTTTTTTTTCGTTGAAGCGTCGTTGGGGAAGAATGGTCAAGTCTACAACGAAGGTTTGTAACGGTTCTTTCCCGTTTCTTTAGAAAAGCATGAAAATAAAAGTAGTTTTATTTTCTAGTTATTTTTAGCACGTTTATAGAGTTTTACAACGGCTTTAAAGCATGTTTAAAGTTTTGTTTTGCGGTTTCGTAATGGTATTTTGATATTAATTAATATACGGTGCAAGGTCCTATCGATGCGCTTCCGCTGTGCCGGGGCTTTCATCCGCTTCACACGTGACACCAACAGTGAATTTGTTGAAGACGGGGAAGATGTGACCTGTAAATATGGAGCAAACACTGCACACCGGTGTGGTGCTTGCCACACACACTCCAATACTTAAGTCAGTAATCGAAGGGAAGATGAGCAAAACCAGCGAGCTAGAGGAAGAGAAGAGAGAAGTTAGAAAGTCATTTATCTTCCCCCTCTCCAAGATTGAAGAAGGGTTTATATACCTTTTCCTTTTTCGGGTTTCTAGGCATTGGAAGGTGGTTCGGGCTGAACAAGGTTGAACCGAGACAGCTAGAGAACTTTAGGGGCCGAGCAAAGGGGAGGAGACTCGACCCGCACAAACGAGCCGAGGCCGACCATGGGCCGAGCGTGGGGTTGGACCAAGGCCCAATCCCTTCGGCCTTGGCCCAACCCTATGGTATATTTCCCCTCTGGGGTCCATTTCCTGGTCGTGTCTTCGGTTTCATGTCGTGTTATCCTCGTTTGCTCCTTGAACTCCGAAATGGTCCAGAATTACCTATAACACTTGATGTTATTCATTATTTTCTTAAGAGAAATAATTTAAATTAATTTTCCAATAACAAAATATGTCGCAATTGTGTGTTGAAAAATATATTTTAACATTGCCTTTCTTTTTTTTTTTTTTTTGAAAAATATATTTGACCATTGCCTTTTTTTTTAGTTCATATTTGAATATTGTCATTATCTAAGAAGACTTGACAATGCTTATAATTTCCAGCGTTTGACATAGATGTGGACTTCCTAAAAAGAACGAAAATAAAAAAATCTAAATGGTCCTTGCATTAAATTGACCATTAGTTGACTAATAGAAAAGTGACGTGACGTACGACTGAAGGGTCGACTTGTTGAGGGTCGAACTCAAATAAATTTGTTGCAGTAGTAGTGGTCGGGTCGTTCACAGGGAGTGGTAGTTGACAATTATTTTCTAATTATATTGTGTTAGAGTAACCAAAAAGGGGAGATTTGCATAGAAATGGGTTGTGAGGAATTTAAATGCAAGAAATTAAAGGCAGAAAGTAAAAAATGCAAGAAAGATTAAAAAAAATGCGAGAAAAACTAATTCTACTTAGTGACACCGATTTGGGAGATTTTGGGTTAATTGCTAGTTTGATCATTGAAACGCTTCCAATTAAAGGCGAATTTCATTGTTAATTACTCAATCGATCTATCCCTAACTCAGGAAAGACCCTAAGTCCACCTAAAATTGCTAACCCGATCATACATCGTCCATCGGAATTAACACTTAATTTAACTAATCAATTAACCCAAATAACCCATCAAATTAATTAATTAATTAATTACACTAAGTTTAGTGGATTGATAAGGACATTAGAAACAGTTCGACCTAAATTATTTCTAACGCTATTTTAGATTCAAAACCTATCATCCAAACTACGATGTCATAGAGATGCTCTTGGGACTGATGGTCATGATTCAATTTAAGCGCTACAAAATTAGCAAATTACGAACATGCAAGCTACGAATTAGGTCATCAATCTAATCTACTGTGTGTACTAGTAATACAAACGAAATCTAAAATATAATTGCAATGAAATAAATTACAATCAATTCATAATCTCACAAACTAAACTAATCATACACCCAAAAATATCCTAATCGGTGTCAACAGGTTTAGCCAGTCATAAACCCAACTAAAACTCGATACAAAGTAAAATCAATCATCAAAAACTAAGCTAAACTAAGTAAGAAACAATAAGTTACAGGTATGAGACGAAAATATAGAAAACTAAACGAGGAACAAATGAAATTCTAACCTAAATGGCTGAAGGAAAACAAGGGTTTTCATAAGGTTACAGTCGTAGCGTCTCGACGCTATTCAATCTGTCTTTAGAAAATGCGCGTGCAAGGGGCTAGCGTCGAGACGCTATCAGTGAGCATATTGACGCTCAACGATGATACATTTTTCCTAGCCTTTTCGTAGCACCTTTTTACTCGAAATGCATTCTCAACCTCTTGTTCTCAAAATCCTATAAAACATATCAATTAAGCACATAAGTGACCACAAAACTAACAAGATTAGGACTACATATATTGGACCAAATTGGTCCTATCAAATACCCCAAACCTAGCTCTTGCTAGTCCTTGAGCAAGACAAATAAACAGAAGCTAGGATTTAAAAGTTGCAATTTTATAAAATCCAATCTCAATGCCAAACTGCCAAAAAAATTACAATCAAGAGACATGCATACATAGCCCAATAAAGAGACAAATCAAAATTTTTCACGAAAATTCTTACACAAATGCACACTTAGCATACCTAGAACCAATTTTACTAGCTCGGGATTGGATTATATGACCCTCAACTTATCTTCCCTCTACACTGGCACTATGATCGGTTGACTTGTCAAGGGTCGAACTCAAATAAAATTTATAAACTCCAACTACTAAACTACTTGCAGTAGTAGTGGTCGGGTCGTCCACAAGGAGTGGCGGTTAGTAATTATTTCCTATTTATTTCGAGCTAGAAAGCAGTAAATTGGGGGTTCATAAAAAAGGAAATGCGAGGAAATTAAACTGCAGAAAATTAAAGGACAGGAATTTAAATCGCATGAAACATAAAGATGCAAGAAAATTAATCTAACTAAGCGACACCGATTAAGGAGATTTTGAGGTTGAATGGTTTGTTTGATTATTGAATTGCTTCCAATTAAAAGGCTAATTTTTTTGCTAATTACCCAATCGATCTAACTTGAATCCAGGGAAGACCCTAAGCCCACCTAAGATAGCTAATCCGATCATACATCGTCCATCGAATTAACTTCTAATTGATTAATTAATTAATCCATTTGATCCATCAAATTAATTAACTAGCCAATTGCACTAAGTCGAGTGGAATTGATTAGGACATCATAAATAATTAGGCCTAAATTATTTCTAATGCTATTTTGGATCCTAGACCTTGTTGGGTTTTATGCCCTAAAACTCGTAGATGTTGAATGTAAACAAATTGTATACTTGTTTCGATAAAGTGTTGTTGAGTTTCTACAATAAAGTGCTATTGTTAAGTATTGCACAATATGACCCAAATCCAAATAACTAAGATCCAAGGTTGTTTGTATGTAACTTGAACTAGTATGTGGGGACATAGAGGGATCGTTGTTCAAGTAACAATCTCAAAGGTGTATAGTATAGGGATAAGGCTGGGTACCTTATCCTGGTGACACTATGGATACGGCTCACTTTGAATTTGATACAAACGCAATGATCCAACACGTTTGTGTAGGGGACATGCGAGTGGGGGTATCCTATACAATGTGTTTGCATAAGATCGGACCGCAAAATAGTAACCACTAGCTGTAACACCGTTAACTAGTTAGGTTTCTATTTCACTAGGATGACCTAGGCAACTTAGTCTGAATCCTAAGTGGATTGTGGACTCCTGTTCACAAGGGATTGTCCTTTGATTTGTATGGGTGAGAGTGGCAAGTACGCCAACTCAATAAGCCTATCATTTTGGGGACAAGACTGAGTGGGGAGCTGGAAACATAATCACACTGGATGGAATTCACTCCTTCCCGACTTTGAGGAAGTAGATGAGTGTTCCCTTAAGTGGTGTCTTCGGGTCTTGAACAAAGAGCCCTACCCTCTCACTGGCCCGAGAGGGGTTTCTATTTGGTGGTTGGACCACAAACAGGTTGTTCATTAAAGGAGCACTGGTACTTAAGGAGATAGAGGTAACTTAGGGGTAAAACGGTAATTTGACCCAGCTAGAGTTATGAACACTCATGAAAGACTAACTTGTTGTTACTAGTCTATATCCATGGACACAGAACTATGTTTGCGGTGAGAAGAGTGCAACTGTAGGTCTTTAGTGGAGTGAACCCACAGTTAACGAAAATTGATTAATTAGTTAATGAGTTTAGCCAATTAATCTCACATCGTTGGAGCTTCTGATCTGCAGGTTCATTAAGTCCCACTGGTAGCTCGTAAAGAGGCTTGAGGCAATTAAGTATTAATTGTAAATTGAAAGTGTTCAATTTATTTAAGGGAATCATGTAATTTATGTTGATACATTATAATATAAAGTTTTTGAAACTTTAATATAATTTTGAATTAATTTTTTGAGAGAAAATATTTGAAACAGTTCAAATAATTAATATGAATTGGATTCGTATTAATAAAATAAATAATTTAATAAAATTTCTAAAAGTATATATATGATATTTAATTGGGTAATTAATTAATTATGGAATTAATTAATTATTTATTAAAATTAGATATGAATTAGATAATAGATTTGATTAGATCTTATTCATGACCTTTTCCTATAAGGATTAGATCTTGGTCTTTTCCTATAAATAAGACCCTTGGGGTGGGGTGAAAGACATCTCATTCATTCTCCTACTCTCAGAGAATTCATCTAAAGGCTCCCACCAGTCTCCTGCCTCTAGAAGTCTCAGGGTCATACCGGTGTAGCCATAGTGGTGGTGTTCGCAAGACTTGGTCGCTGAATTTCCAGCGAAAGACCGTGCTTAGTTGCTGCGTTTTTCATCTAAGAGAAGGATCAAGAGTTTAGGTGAAACGGTCAAGTAGCCAATGACGGTATGTTAGTGAAAACCTTTTTTCTTTAAACTTGCATGAATTAAATATACTTTAATTCAGTAACTTCCAGCATGCTTTAGATATATTTACAGTAGATTATGCATGATAATTATTGTAAATTTTTTCCTTCGTATCGGTATTTTAATCTAGATTAAAACACAATCATAGGTCCTCTGATAAATCTTTCGTTGCTCTAGGGATTTAATTCCTACAAACCTATCATGCAAACTAAAAAGTAAGAGAACTGCTCTTGGGACTCGTGCCCATGAATCGGCCTATGCACTACAATATAGCAAATTATAAACATGCAAGCTGTGAGTTAGGGCGTCAATCTAAGCTACTGTGCATGCTCGTAATACGAATGGAATCCAAAATACAATTGCGAACAAATTAAATAACATTCAGAATAGAATCTTGTTATTAAGACAATAATCCGCAAGCACACGGGCCATAAGTAATATAAAACGGTAAGTAATACCGAGTATCGAATCCACGGAGAATTTGAATTAAATCCATTAATTACCAAGAACTATCATGCTTAATTTTATTTAGAACTTCAACTCTAATGATTATTGATAGCATGCAAATATGCTATCTTTTTCCTATATATTTTGGCTAGTTTTATGCGTTAATTGTGAGCTTTAATGTGTTTTTATGTCGATTTTGTAGAAAACCAAGCTCGTGAGACAAAACCGTAAATTTTATTAAATTCGAGATCAAAATGAAGACTTTGGACCAATATTGAAGAAAAGAAAATAGGATATTTGAAGTGGATGCCCAAAAAGCCCAAAAGAAAGAAGAAAGAAGGGTCAAATCCGTGTATAAGGCTTCTAGAAGGCCTAGCGTCGCGACGCTAGGTAGTGTAAGCAGCAAGAAAAGACTGACGTCACAGCGTCGCAACACTGTGCGTCTTGGGCAGCAAGACACCTCCGTTTCCTCACCTATAAATAGCCCCCTTTCCAATGGTTCAAATCATTCAATTTTGGGGGTTTCTCCCCTAGCTCAATAGAGAGAAAAGTGAGTAGAATTGTGAGGAAAAAGGTGGGAATTGATCGGGATTTCAAGGCTCGGGAATTGAGATGATCGTGACGGGAGCTTGGGATCAACACAACGGTTATTTCTTCCTTATGTCTTTGTAATTTCTATTATAGATTGAGATAGGACCATGGATCAAGATCATTGGGCCAAAATTATTCCCATTTGTGAGTAGATCTTGAGACCTAGGGTCGTTAACTTAGCTAATTGGATATTGTAGCTTAATTTCTTGGATAATGTAACGAAGTTCTTCATATTTCATCTATGCAATTCATGTTTAATGCTTTTAATCCCTTGTTCACGGATTGATTGTTATGTTGGTCTAAGTTGATACTCGATGGAGAGAAGTTAGATTAGATTCAAATTGCATGGCTAACGACTGCTCGAAACACGAGAGTGAAAGAGAATTATTAGAAATTGATAATGAAGTTGCTTAATGTCATACTATGATTAACTAAGGAAATGGACACATAAATTAGTTATGTTAGTATGAGAAGTGAAGGAACTTGAAAAAGAAATTCACTAAAATTACTTCTAGATTTATGGAATTGAAGATTAGTAATTACAATCATCTAATTAATTGAGCTACAAATCCAAAAAGCTAGTTAACACCCTAGGTCAAGTCCCTTTAATAGGATATTTCCTTTAATTTGCATGATTGTAAGTTCTTTCATTCTTAGAGTTGGAATTCTAAATAAAATTAAACATGATGGTTCTTAATACTTAATGGACTTAATTCAATTTCCCTGAGGATTCGATACTCGGTATTACCTACTGTTTTATATTACTTGCGGCCCGTGCACTTTGCGGTCATCAATTATGAGAAAATTAAAGGAACTAATTAGTTGAAAAGAAACATGCAAATAAACTGAAATTACATCAAGGGAACTCAACCAAGGATGTTAATTAGCTTTTTGGATTTGTAGCTCAATTAAATGGATGCATGTAATTACTAATTTTCAATTTCATAAATCTGGAAGTAATTTAAGTGGATTTCTTTCTCAAGTTCTTCCACATCTCATACTAACATAACTAATTTATGTGTCCATTTCCTTAGTTAATTATAGTATGGCATTAAGCAACTTCATCATAAATTTCTAACAATTCTTTTTCACTCTCGTGTTCTGACAAGTCCGACTTGTCAAAGGTCGTGTTGGTCAAATAAATTTATAATCCACGGCACTATAACTATTTTGTAGAAATAGTGGGCGGGGTCGAACACAGGGAAGGGGACCTAGCAGATGCAGAATTTGTGCTTATAAAATAGAGGGATTTTGGAATGCAGGACAAAGAAAAAATAAATGCAGAATTTAAAGGAGACAAAGTAAGGCATGCAATTGAGAAATAAGACAGAAAAATCAATATCATAAAAGGGATCGCTGGATTGGGGTTTCTTATGTCTGACTGCTATTTCACTTGGCTTCCTAGTTTTCTCTAATAATTATTCTATGTTGATTTTTATTAGTCCGGTTGGCTTCTGGGTTACTCGGAGGACCCCCCTACACTAACCAGTGTTAATTAACTTGCTAATCGTGAATTCTGCAATTAACAAGATTAATTAGTTTTTATCTTTATCGCTCGCCACCCCTTATACATAAAGTAGCAACCATCCGAGACCTCGCAACGGTCCCTAAATTATATCTAACTAATCTGAATAAGCAATTTTACAATCACCTACTTAAACTAGCCGCTTTGGGATCGTGGGTCCATAATTGTATTAACTAAATTTAAATTCAATTTAAATCTAATTCATATAACCTTTAACATGCATCCTAGGCCTATCAAGGGTCGTCTCATGTAGAGAGTGGCTTGCCTCAACCTAGTGGCTATCTAAAAATAATTGATAGAATACACAAGCGGTAATCACATAGGGTCATCAATCCTAATAGACTAGCCTCATGTATTGGTGTAAACGGGATAACATGCAAAACTTAATATAAATACAGCAAGAACAGTACCTTAAAACACCAGAAAACTCAGCCAAATACAATAGCAATCAAGGCATAATCCTAATCCAACAATATAGATGCGTTTAGCTACTCATAAACAAAGTAGAAACACAAACTAATACAAAAGAATGCATAAGTAATGACCAAATAAGGTCTACAAAGATGCTGGAAAGTAAAAGAGGTGAAAGAAATCGTAAAGGAACCAAAATTCTGACCTAACGGCGGACTAAACCGAGACTACTTATTTATAGAAAACATCGCAACGTCGAGACGCCAAGGGCAACGTCGAGACGCCACGAACTTTATTCGTTGTTTCAATTTCACGTCGGCATCGAGACGCCAGGGGTAGCGTCTCGACGCCATCCCTGATTCGCGCCTACTGCTTTTCTTCTCGGTTTTATCTCGCTTCATCTCAGTACGGGGCTCCAATCTTCAGCTCTTGGTGTCGTTCTTTAGGCCTGCTTCAATACATTTGGGCCTTTTCACCTCCTTGCCGTCCAAGACACCGAAATGGCTCCAAAACTCCATAATTGGCCCGAATTAACACCAATTTAGTATGATCAGCTCCCGACATCGCCTAAGCTCAAAGATCCTGTAAATAAGACAAGTAAAGCATAAAATTACTCTAACAAGCTTAAATTAGAGGTGATAAAATAGGACTATTTAGGTCCTATCATGTTCCAAGCAATCGTTAGCCATGCAATTGGGATCTAATCTAACTTCTCTCTGTCGAGTATCAATTTAGACCAACAAATCAATCAATCCGTGATCAAGGGATTAAAAGCATTAAGCATAAATTTCATAGATGAAATATGAAGAAATTCATTACATTATCCAAATAATTAAGCTACATAATCCAATTAGCTAAATTAACGACCCTAGGTCTCAAGATCTACTCACAAATGGGAATACTTTTAGCCCAACTGTAACGACCCGACTTCTTAATAAGTCTTACAGGGACCGTTACGACAATGCATGTTATAGAAGCCTTTTTGACTAAAATTGTTTTAAAGCAAAAACACTAATTTAAACAATACCTTTAAAGCAATTTTTTTTTTTTTTATTCGGGATCCCTAATTTCAAAGGTTTTAAATAAGCTTAAAGAATTTCTAAAACATGAATGTACAAGGCCTCTAGAAATTTTCTTAAAACAAATTTACATATTTAAATAAAGTAAATCATAGTTCTTAACGCGGAATAAAATAAATGATGAACTCAAGTCCTCCCATGGCCATCTAACGGTCTCTCATCAATCGCCTTTCACCTGCCCTTGCCTTTACCTGAAAAAAAAATATTTTTGAAAAGAATGAGTATTTTAAATACTCAGTAAGTGACCCTACTATTCAGGTTGGGTCACGCTTTAAAAACATTTTAAAAATTCAACTACAAATATAATTTTGGTGGCTTTAAACTTTATTTTTAAGCTTAGGATATACATCAATTTCATGCATATCCTAAAACACATCAATTCCATGTGTATTTCTAATGAGAGAGAATATGCATCACTTTCATACACATTCTAGACACATCAATTTCATATGTCTCCTACAGAGGCCGTCAATTTCACAAAACCTCAAGGGCGTCAATTTCACAACCCTCGACTTAGGTACATCAATTTCATGTCCCTAAGCCCTGCGTAGGCATCTCTGAACGTACATCAATTTCATGTACGCTGAATTACACTTATAAATAATTTAAACTAATTCCTTTATGGAATTTCAAGAGACCACCAATTCAACTATTTTAAAAACAATAATAATAATTTTCATGTTTTCAATGACTTTTCTTAAACTCATGCATAATTGAAATATGCTCAACTTTCATGCTTTTAATAATAAAATTCAAGAACAACTCCTAACACAAATATTTTAGAAAATTAAATTTTCTAAACACGAGAATTTTAGGAACTCAAATATTCGCACCCAAATAAAAGGTTCAATAGTAAGTTCACTTACCTAGCTTAATGCTCTTGAACAACACTAATCAACTCTTTAACTCCAAGGCCAAAACAGAATATGCTTGCTGTCCGAGGTCTCCAAACACGCTCCAATCCGACAGCTACACTTCGAATGCCAAAGAACCTTGAAATCGAACACTACAACTAATGGGTAAACTTGATTGAACGATAAATCATCCCAAAATCATCCTAAATCTCACTTAAACACTTTAATATTCATGAAACTTATAGACCCATTAGAGAACCTTGCCGGAAAACGCTAAGAACTTGCTGAATGGGTTTCAAAAATCAGTGGGTATTCATTTAAACTTATTATTCAACCAAGAAACAACTCCTAAACACTTACCCACTACGCGAAAACGCCGGAAAACAGAGGAAATCGACCCCCAAAAGCTGTTGTTCGCGTCGCCACTTGCCGGAGAAGCCGCTCTGCCAGATATCGCCACGCTGCCCAGCCGTCGGAAAACTCACCGTGACCACGTCGCTCGAACCGCCGAGGACGACGCTGGAAGACGTGCACCGCCGCGGACAGACCTGCTACTGTCGCGCCTCCCCACCTGGCTGTCGACGAAGACGCCGGCGACTCGTGGCTGCTGCTGCTGAAGGAGCGTCGTCGCCTGCCAAAGTATCGTCGGGTGCCGCCGTGAAGAGGACCGTGGGAGGAGGTGTTCTCGCCGGAGGAGAACTGTGAGGAGGGAGCTGCCGTCGGGTTGGTGAGGGAGAGGAAAGATGAGGGGAAAAGAAAAAAATGCTAACCTAGGGCTGCGCATGGCTGATTTAAAAGAAAGTGGCTAGGGTTTAGTTAGCTACAAAGGCAACTTATTTACAAGTTTGCCATTCCAGCCCTTATTTTAAAATTTCACCCTCTTTCAAATCTTTTAATCTCCCTCCAACTCCAATTTAACTCCAAAATCATAGAAATTTGAAATTTTTGCTAAATTATGGGCGTGACACCAACAATCTTGATCCATGGTCCTAACTCAATTATAATAAGAAATTACAGAAATATCAAGAAGAAATAACCGTTGTGTTGATCCGATGCTCCCGTCACGATCATCTCGAGTCTTGAGTCTTGGAATCCTAATCAATTCCACCTTTCTTCTCTCATTTCCACTCACTTTTTACTCTCTATTGAGCTAGGGGAGAATCCCCCAAATTGGGATGCCTTCAACCATTAAAAAGTGGCCAATTTATAGGAGAAGAAACAAGCCTTTCTTGCTGCCCAAGTCGAACAGCGTTGCGACGCTGTGATGTCATTTTCTTGCCGCCTAATCCAACCAGCGTCGAGACGCTCTAAGGACAGAGTCTCAACACTGGTCCTTCTAGAAGCTTCTTTGGACACTAGCTTGGCCTTTTCTTCTTCATTCCTTTGGGCTTTTGGGCTTCTTCTTCAATTTCATTCTTCTCTTTTCTTCATTTATGGTCCAAAGCCTCTAATTTGATCAAATTTTGAGTAAAATTCCAGGTTTTTCTTCACAAGCTCGGATTTCTACAATTTTAACATAAAAAGACATTAAAGCTCACGATTAACGCACAAATCTAGCCAAAACATCTAGGAAATATATAGCATAAATGCATGCTATCAAACCTCACAAAGCATAACCATTCAATTACCCAAAAATCACCAAATCGGCGTCAACAGGTTTAGCCGGCTATTAAACCGACTAAATCCAGCTACAAGGTACAATAAAATAAGAGAAATAAAATCAAAATAAACTCAGAAACATACAAGAATAGATCTAAAATTTAAAATACAGAGAGTAAACGAAAAAGAAGCCAAAACTAATATAAAAACTGACCTATGGCAGAATAGAAAAACGAGGGTTTATATACATAATTTAATCGTGGCGTCTCGACGCTACACCTTCTGCCGCGTGTCTCAAAATCGAGCCAATATCGAGACGCTGGCCACGGCGTCTCGACGCCAGGGCCTTTTTCAGTGTGCCTTCACTTCATTTGCTTTAGTTTTCCTTTGCTTGCTCGGTTGGGACTCGAACCTTTGACTCCTTGACACCCTTCCTCAGGCTCGCCACGATCTTTTTGGGTCTTCTCACCTCCTCGTCATCCGTGGACTCTAAGTTAGCTCGCAAAACACTCTAAATCGCTCGATTTAGCACCAATTTGTGTGATTCGCTCCCAGTGCCTTCAATGCACAATTTTCCTACAAAATAGACAAATCAACTGTAAAATCAACTTTAACAAGCTTAGATTAAAGACAAATAAATAGGACTAAATTAGTCCTATCAGATACCCCCAACCTAAATCTTGTTAGTCCTCGAGCAAGACAAACCAACCAAAGGCAGGATTCAAAAGCTATTATTTCTCAAACTCAGATCTCAATGCCTAGAATGCCACAATCATTGCAATCAAGAGACATGCACACATAGCCCAATAAAGAGACAAATTAAAATTTTTCATGAAAGTTTTTTGCTCAAGCTCACACTAAGCCTATCTAGAACTAGTTCTACTAACCCGGGATTGGATTATTGATAACGTAAATTTATGTGCGTTATTTAGCCTTAAAAACCTAGGTTATTGTTTAGAAAGCAAGGACTTTGTGTTTGAAATCTTATCATTTCAAGTCAAATTAGCAAAAGTTGTAGAATCATTTGAGGAAAATCTTAGAAATATAGAATTTATGTTTAAATTGTACAAAAAGAGATTACTTTTGTAAAGAATTTATCCAAGTTAAATGCTTTTGTGCAGAGGACGTTGCGAAGGGAATGCGCCCGCAAGAGGAGAATAAAGGTCAGTGGAGCAAAAGAGTGAAGTGAAGATTTGCGGCTACATCTGGACCACAAATATGAATATGAAAATATTAATAGTTATTTTAAAAATAATTGTTTAATAAACTATAAGCTGATCTATTTAATTATATTTCCAGTATTTTAATTATTATGAATATGAAAATATTATTAGCACAGTCGAAAACCACAAATATGTACCCACGCTTTTTTTACATTTAAATTTTTTATTATTTTAATAAGTTACTTTTATTTAATTATTGGTTAATTTTTAAAAATAATATAATTATATATCTTATAACTTATATGTTAGAAATGCACGTTATGATTACATTACTAACACTACATGAAGTACACAACTATGTAAACGATTCTATAATATTTATTTTTTCACTTTGTATTATATACTATATAGAAGAATTTTCATGAAAAATACAATAAAATGAAAATATTAAAATAAATTATTGCACTATTTGTACTATAATACCAAAACAATAACATATTTATTAATTAAACAAATTATTAGCACAATATATTTTAGTATCATGATCATTTGTAAAACATATGTATTGCAAGTGAGTATTGTCAAAAACTTTATGATGATAAAAAAAATTGTAAATAATAGTTATAAAATTTAAATATTATTGATTAAAAAATTAAAATAAAACTTCAACATTTCACGTGCATAGCATGTATTCTTTAGTAGTGTATTAAAAAGACACCTTCTTTGAAAAACATTTTTGAACTGTTTTGCCCCTTTGTCATATCTTAAATTTACAAATCATGTTATTAATAATTAGAAAATTTATATGGTTAATTTAACCCATAAAATCTCTTCTCTACTATATTAAAAGGGGCTTAGATGGGAGAATTTTTACATTCTCTTATTGCCCTTACAATTTTTTATAATGACTATTTTGTCCTTCTACCCTAATAAATTATATTTATATTTAATTAGAAACTACTTCGATCTCGATATTGGACGATATGTTTTGGTTCGTGAAGCAAGGGCCACCGGTCGAATGAGATTCGTTGTTTTTTGCGTCTTTTCTATTCAAATTCACCCATACCCAAATCGATTTTCCCCTTAATTTTGTGTTTCTTTTGTTAGAATCGAATCAACCCATAAAGGAAAGATAAAATTTTGTTGTAACTCACTGTTCGATTTGGAAAGAAAAGAGGATAAAAATTGCAGAAAGATGAGATTGCAGATTAATAATGATGTTCCTTGAGGAGGAAGGTGAGAAGCTCCGCCAGTGCTTATGTCGCTGCCTCCATCTCTGGCGACAACCACGACCACAAGGACCAGGTTCACTTTACTTTTTGTTTTTTATTTTAGTTTGTTGTGGAATTTATTACTTGGGGAAGTGATTTTGCATTTTCCCAAAATTTGTGTTTTGATGTGTTGACGATTCGATTGGGAGAAAGTTTGGTGATTTGTATATTTTTGGGGGTTTTAGGGGTTGTATCAATGATTTTGGGTGTTTTAGTGTCGTCATTTTTGTTCATCGAAATGATGGAGGATAAGAGAGATGAAACATCGGGAATATTGTTCATCAAGTCTCTGATTGCTTTTAGCTATGCGGATTTGGTTTTCTCGAGGTTCCAAACGTCATCTCCGGGAAAGAAAACGAAAATCGAGTAGAATGTGTTTCCTATGAATATAAAATTGATTATGAAGGCTGGTCATTGTATAAAATTTTTTTTGTTTGTTTATTGCTTTGGTGCTCTCACCCTCGAGAGTAAATTTAGTGTTCTCACTTATCCAGTCCCTCAATTGGGAGGCCAAGGAACATCTGGGGTTAATATTGGCTATGGACCTATGACTGTGGGTCCTAGATGGTTTGCTTATGCTTCCAACAATCCTTTGCAGTCAAATACTGGTCATTTAAGCCCACAAAGTCTTACACCCTCCTGGTGTAAGCACATCAACATCGCCCAGCAGTGGAAATTTGGTGGCCCGATATGCCATGGTTGAAATAAAAGGAAGACCAAGACTAGGAGGTGGAACCTGTTACTTCTATTTTTTTCTTAAAAAGAAAAAGGAAAATTTCATCAGATCATTCTTTAAAAAGATTTAGTTCACATTTTTCTGTCAAGCTTTTCTATAAATAACTATTTTGTTTCATATTTCGAACCATGGTTCATAGTGATTGTGATGGGATGCTACTATTGTTGTACTAGAGACTTGAATCTTTGTGTAATGGTATTTTATTTGATATTGAAGTCATTTCATTACGAGTGAAACTATATTTCTGTAATTTCTAAAATAATAAACTTTTTGAAGGAAAATCAATCAAAATTTACAGGTTTGAGATGAAAGAATTTAGGGTAGTCATTATAACTCATGAGGGATCGTTTGGAAGACAAAATCTAACATTATTAACTCTAATTTTTTTTTTTTTTTTTTTTGACAATATGGGGTGGGGAGATTCAAACCACAGACCTCATGGTTATCAGTACAACTTTATGTCAGTTGAGCTATGCTCTTGTTGGCTATTAGCTCTAATTTCTGCCATAGAAAAATGAATCTCCATTTAAGCTCAAAGAGATATGATTTGGATGATCCATATAGGTCCTTTGCAATACAGATATGATTGAAGATATATTGATAAATTAAATTTCAAATTCATAGATACATCCTTTCAAAATTTACAGACACAACTTTTTCACAAAAATACATTTTTTTTCAAATTATACAAACACGTCTTTTCACAAAATAAGTATAACTAATTCTATTTTAAAATGATTGATAAATTAAATTTAAAAAATTCATACAGATACATCCTTTCATAAATTAAATACAAATAGTTTTGTTTTCTTTGGCCAAAACTTCCTTTTCAAAATGCCAAATGAGAAGAAAATGGTTTCTTTTATAAGAAAGCTTAAAGCCTTTTAAAGAGAATAGAAGTTAAAAGTTTTTCTTCTTCGTAAAGGAAACGTTGAATCATGTCAAAATGACGTCTTGAGAATACAAAAGTTTATTTTCGTCGATGAAGAGGTAACATTTTGATCTTCAAATGTTAGTATTTATCCATTGTTATCCATTGTTATCCATTGTTAATATTTATCCATTGTTATTCAAATTTAGATTTTGAAATTCCTAGCAATACAAATCATGGATGATGATATTTCCTTCTCTGTTTTAAATAATGCTACAATTTACATGTTTCTATGGTTGCATTGTTTCCTAGATTATAATGAGTTGGCTTTTCCCAGTAATTTTTCGAGTTTAGTGTGAGAGAAAGAGAAAATGAGGGTTTTTTTCTATTAGATCTTTATGGTTTGGAGATTTCTATGCGTGAAATACAGTGGAAATAAAAATTAAATTTATTCCATATTTTTCATGTGCTTACAGGGATAAAAAATTCAAGCAATGATGTTCAACAAAGTTATAGAAACCATCGGAAATGGTATTCTAAGGAAAAAAAGTTATTTTATTGAAAAGGAAAAATATGCAAATGTAAATGAAGAAATTGAAATGACTCTGCCTTCATTGATGATGATCGAAGAAACTAAAGAGCCATGTCTTCCTCATAATTTGAAGTATAATTTCATCCAATTTTCTGAGATGGAATCATTTGTGATGATAGGAAAAATGATATGTAACATTTTTTTCCAAAAAAATTATAGTAAATTTAGATATTATTCAATATATATTTTTTTTTCATATTAATTCTCTATATATTTGTGCAGATTTTATTGAAATTGTGTTATCTGTGAGATCCATGGTTGAAATGAAAATGAAAAATTCAAGCAATAAAACAATGATGAAGAGAGAGATATTTTGGCTAGAACAAAGGTTAGCAATTGTTTTGATATATGTTTTCTTTACAAAAAATATTTATTTCATGATTGTTTTATGTTAACAAGTGGTAATTTATTTTGTAGTTGCAAGCCAATTAAATTAACATTGTGGAATGATTTGGCAACCAATGAAGGTTTGGAATTAGAAGAACAAATTATTCACAACGCAAAAATTTTAGCATTCAATCTGAAGGTGGACATGTACGAAGGTAAATTTTTAAAATCCAATGTAACATTGAAGATATAACACTAATATAAGGGGGGAAGGATTCGTAATTAATTTTTTTTTTTTTCTTTCGTATGTTAGGAGAATTAAGCATGACAACAACAGTGACAAGTAACATCTTAATTCAACCAGATTTTATAGATTCAAAAGATCTAAAAGAAAGGTATTTGTCCATATATCTCTAAATTTTAAATTTTCATTTACTCTTAAATTAACCTCTACAAGGAAGGAAATTCTTTTGGATCACACAAAACATGTCTACTTTTATTCATCCCTCTAAAAAAATGGAAAGATCAAAATTAGTAAGCATCAAAAATATTATTCATGGGTTAGTTGATGATTTGTATTGTTCTATCATTGCCTCAATTGTTGAGATAGTTAACAAAGACAATCCATGATTTGAGAAATGCAAACTTTGCAACCAAAGAGTGTATCCTAATGGAAGTCAAAAAAATGACTCACCGTAACTATTGCAACGATCTTGTCCAATTCATTAGAAAATATATGCTAAAGCTTATAATTTGTGATGGCCAAATGACTACACATATAACTGCTTTTGAGGCTGCATAAGTCATAGTTGGATGTAGTGTTTCCCATTATGCAACCCAAATTTTGCAAGTAATCATAAAATACAAGAATTTGTTTCTTAAATAAATCCCCTCTAAACTTTTATCTAACATTTTATATTTGTTGACTACAATCTCTGATGAAGAAGAAGGATGATTCCAAAATTTATTGCAATTTCATCCACGAACAAGGAAAAACTTACAAATTTCTCATTCGCATGGACAAGAAGTTTGAAGGAGATCGATCAAAGGGCATTTTGTGGTTCATGAGATAAACAAAGCACAAGGACAAACTATTCCTAATGTTGGAATATACTTTCCTCAACATGTATTTTTCACATGGACAACTCTATGTTGCATTATCAAGAGGAGTTTCAATGTCAACAACAAAAGTTCTTATCAAATCAATGAGGATCCAAATTTTCCTTCCAGACATACAAAAAATGTTGTTTATAAAAAGATTCTCCTTTAATCAAGCTTTGGTTAATTAAATACTTATTTAATTTTTTTAAAACATCGAGATATATAATTCTTATGAAATATAATCCTTTTGGGTGATAAAGTTCCTTTTACACAATTTCCAACAAAATGAAAAATAGACTCATTCAAAATTAACATTTCACTATAAAATTTTATATCATAAAAAAAATATATTTAACCACGTGCATTGCACGTGTATTCAACTAGTAGAATTTATAAGGCTAGAATATGAAAAGTTAGTTACTAACTTTAACTATAACTATTTTAATTCATGTTGTCAAAAAAAAAACTATTTTAATTAACAAAGATGTTAAAGAGGTTAAAATCTCAAAAGGTTTACAATTTCAATAAATTATAGTTTTAATTTTAATCATAAAATACCATTTAAAAGTTTAAAATATGAAAATTTCATAAATTTATAATATAACATATTAAAAACTAGGGAAAAATACATTTTTAGTCTCTCAGGTTTGGTTAGGTTTTTGGTCCCTGAGTTTTCAAACTCAACAATTTAACCCCTAAGGTTTGGTTTTAGTTTCATTTTGGTCCCTTCATCCAATTTTCCATTAATAACTAACGAATTGCTGATGTGACAGTATTTTTTTTTACTAAAATAATTTTTTTAAATAAAAATATATATTTTTTTAAATTTTATTTCTTCTCTCCCTTCTTCTATTTTTCTTCTCCTTCAACCACCAAACCCCTCTCTCCCTGTAGGTCGAAGGAACATCTTCACGCCGAAAACTCTGTTTTTTCCGGTCAATCGTCAGTGGTTTTTTCCCTATATCTGTTTTTTTCTCTCTCTCGATCGTCTCTCTCCCCCGTCAGTCCCCAGATCTAGAGTTCTCGTAGTGACAATTTGAGCGTGGCACGTTTTTCAGTCCAAATTCAGATGTGATGTTATTGTTTATATTAAATTAGGTTAAATTATAAATTCAGTCCAACATTGAGGTTTGTATATATTTGCTCCTTGGACTTTCAAAATTGTCTAATAGATTCCTAAGGCCCCGTTTGATAACCATTTGGTTTTTGGTTTTTGGTTTTTTAAAATTAAGCTTATACACACCCTTCCACCTATAAGTTTCTTTGCTTTATAGTATCAATCTTCTTCCTTGTTTTCAAAAACCAAGTCCAATTTTGAAAAATAAATAAATAAATAAATAGTTTTCAAAAACTTGTTTTTGTTTTTAGAATTTTGCTAGGAATTCAAATGGATCCTTAACAATGATGAAAGTCATGGTAGGAAATTTAGGAAAAACCAAGCATAATTTTCAAAAACCAAAAACAAAAAACAAAATCATTATCAAACAGGGCCTAAACTTTCAATTTTGTGTCTAATAGGTTTCTGAATTTTAATTTTGTATCTAATAGGTACCTAACAAATTCAAAATCTTTAAAAAGTAATTGATATATTAGATGTAAAATTGAAATTTATTTTATGTTTAATGAAATCTTAAATTTTCAATTTTTGTAATTTTGAAAGTTCAGAGACTAAATAGACACAAATTTCAAAGTCCATACAGTAAATTTTTAATTTAACCTTAAAATTATAATATAAATTATACTACTACACACCAAAATTTGTTCATTGATATAGAAACGTTATATCTGTCTAGAATAATAAAATTATAAGAAGCAATTTTAAAAAATTAGTTAAATTTTAATTAAAAAAATATATTTTGACCTAACTATATTCAAATAATAATAAAAAAAAAAAAAAGTAAGGTCATGTTTGATAACCATTTGTTTTTTTGTTTTTGATTTTTGAAAATGCACAACTTCCACCTATGTTTTCAAAAACCAAGTCAAGTTTTGCAAACTAAAAAAATAGTTTTCAAAAACTTTTTTTTTTTTTGGAATTTGACTAAGAATTCAAAGGTCTCTGTTAACATGTAAATCATGGTAAGGAAATTGGGAGAAAACAAGCCTAATTATTTTTTTAAAAAAATGGTAAAATACCATTTTGGTCCCTACTGTTTCGAGTCCATTTTTAATAAGTCACTAGGTTTCAAAATTGAACAATCAAGTCCCTACTGTTTCGGAAATAGTTCTATTAAGTCCCTCAACCGTTAATTTTTTTAACGATGCTGACGTGACACGTTAAAAATATTAAAATATTATATCTTAAATTAAAATAATAAAATTAAAATTT
This sequence comes from Luffa aegyptiaca, assembly GCA_017139565.1. Lineage (NCBI taxonomy): Eukaryota > Viridiplantae > Streptophyta > Magnoliopsida > Cucurbitales > Cucurbitaceae > Luffa > Luffa aegyptiaca. The sequence continues at coordinate 38,587,438 of CM029405.1, read as the reverse complement.
TAAAAAATTTAAAAAATCCCTTCTCTCTATCCCCGATTCCCTTTCCCCCTTTTCCTTCTTTTCTCTCTCCCCCTCCTCTTCTCTCCCTCTCCTTCATCTTATCGTCGGTGCCCCCTCCAACACGCCGACCACCGAGTGGGTGATCTGTCGAATCTTCTCTCCCTCTCCTTCATCTTCTCTTCTCTCTCTCAACCCTCGAATCCCTTTATGTGCTCAAACGATTGATCGGCCGAATCTTCAACAAGAGCTCTGGGGAGAAACGCACGCACATATCTGAATTGATTGCAGTGACGAAGTCGTTCGAGGCCGATCGGAACTCACCGGCTTTGCCGCCGTTGATGGAGTATTCTCAATCGCTAGGGCTAGGGATTCGAATCTATCGGCTAAGGCTTCCAGAAATTGGGCTTCCGACATACAAACATACAATGTCTTCTCTACACATAGATCACATGAGCATACCCATCGAGCCGTGTCGAATAAAGGACAAATCATCCTCACTGCCTTCAATTTGTTGGTAAGTGCTTGCAGTTTGGGTCGATTCAATGCCAATGATACTACCCTTTCCTCGTATTCATTCTTTCATATTAGATAACATTTCAAGCAAAAAAATTTAGAAAACCACCAATAATTTTGCCACCACATGGAAAAGTAAAAGGCCAGCAGATGGTGATTACAAGTACAAGGAAAGCAGCAACAATAAAGAGCAAAGGAAAAGCACGGGGAAAGGATTAAATCCATTAGCAATTTCAAGTAAAATATCATTGCGAGCAGAGTATAAATCTGCAACATAAACTGTGATGAACACACTGCTTCAGCACTGGTACGAAACTTCTTATGTTCAGTAGCAAACTCCGACTACAATGTCATATGGAGAAGAGAAGATGAAGGAGAGGGAGAGAAGATGAAGGTGGCGGTGGTCGGTGTTGGGAGTGCGACCAAAGTCCCACATTGGCTAGATAAGGGGATGACCATGAGTTAATAAGGGAGGACAACTATCTCCATTGGTATGAGGTCTTTTGGAGTGAACCAAAAGCAAAGCCACCATTGTGGAGATATGTGTAGTGTCCTATAATCCCTTACAGTCGGCGTGTTGGAGGGCAACACCGGCGATAAGATGAGGGAGAGGGAATCGGGAAGAGATTTTCTTAAATTTTTTTTTAATTTTTTAAAATTTAAAATTTATTATTTATTATTATTTAAATATTTTTAACATGTCACGTCAGCACCGTTAAAAAAATTAACGGTGGAAGGAATTAATAGAACTATTTCTGAAAAAGTAGGGACTTGATTGTTCAACTTTGAAATCTATAGGTCTATTACAAACGGACTCGAAACAATAGGGACCAAAAGGGTATTTTACCAAAAAAAAGTCAAATAATTATCCAAGGCTTATGAAACTCAAACTCAAGCTCATTTTTTCCTTTTACCCAATTAACGTTTTTTTCACCTTTTTTTTTCTTTTACACAATCAACCTTTTTTTTTTCCTTTTCAATATCTACACCAATTTGTTGTTCCTTTTGCACTTATTTTCCACATATCAATTCAATTATTTTTTAATTGTGTCTTTTTAGTTTTGATCCTTTTTTTTCTTTTAAAGGTTGAAGTTGTTTTTTTTTTAATCTCAATAACTATATTATATTTTCTTAAAATTCAATTTAGTTACCATTTTTTTTAATGGTTTTTGGGTCAACTCTTTTCAATTTAATTATTTCCCTTTGAAAAATATTCAAAAAGTCATTCCAAACAACCCTTTATTCTATCTAAAAAATCAGTAATCTAAATCAGAATGGTGAGGAATCTCCGTTTGCAGAGGAATTGTCATACCTCTTGAAATGTTTTTATTATCACCATGGGAAAATGCTAGCCTTTATTCTATCTCCATAAATGTTTTAATGTTTTCTTTCTTCCTTTCTTTTTAGGAAAAAATACACTTTTAGTCCCTAAGGTTTGAGATAGGTTTCATTTTGGTCCCTGAGTTTTCAAATTCGACAATTTAGTCCCTGAGGTTTGAATTTCGTTTCATTTTAGTCCCTCCATCCATTTTTCCGTTAGATTTTAACAGACCACTGACATGGCACCTATTTTTTATTAAAAAATTATTTTTTCATTTTTTAAAATAAAAAATATTAAAAATATTAACTTTTAATATATTTTAAATTCTTTTTTCTTTCTTCTTCTTCAACCTTTCCCCACCACCCTCTTTCACACCATCAACCTGCACACCACCAATTTGTCGACGGCGACCGACCGTCGGTCACCGCCACTCGCCGACGACCGACCGCCGGCAGCGAAATTTTTTTTCTTCACTTTTCCTTCTTCTTTTCTTTCCCTCAATCTTCTTTTCTGTTTTTTTTTTTTTAATAAAAAAAAAAGGGAGGAGGGAGGAGGGAGCGTATATCAACAGAAAATGTTGGGGTTGTTTCCGGCGTTTGCAAATCGAGCAGATCCAACGTTAGCAATCCATTTGTAGCTAGCCGAAAACCACCACGAACACGCAATCCAACCGTCCACAAACACGCACGAACATCAAGCTCCCAAGTTCGAGATCCGGCGGTCTACATTCGAGATCCGCGACCACTTCCCTTCGCCTCGCCAAAAACCACCAACGATTGCTCCGTCTGTCAAGATCCGATGATTTGCGTTTCAGATCCATCCGTCCACGCCCGACTGTCGCTACTCACGAACGAAGAACCAGTCGCTTCAGTCCACGCTTCGCCGGCCAGAACGAAGGGGGTTTCCCCCTTCTTGTATTTTTTTAAAAAAAAAACACAATGAAAGAAGAGAGAAGGGAGGAAGAGGGAAGGGAGAAGGAAGAGAAAAAGGGGATGAGAGAAAAGATGAAGAAAGAGGAAAAAATAGGAAAGAACGACAATGGCGGCGCAGCTCCGACGAGGGCTCCGACGGCGTCTCCGGCGCCGGCAACGATAGTTAGTGAAGATGATGGTGAAGTTGAAGGTGAAGATGAAGAAGAAGAAAGAAGAAGAAAAGAGGAGAAAGAGAAAGAATAAAAAATATTTATGTTATTATTTTATTATATATATATATATATATATATATTTGAAACAATATATTTTTATTTTTAAAATTTTAAAAAAATAATAATAAAAAATAGGTGTCACGTCATCCTTCCGTTAGTTTTTAACCCAAAAATGGATGGAGGGACTAAAACGAAACGAAATCCAAACCTCAGGGACTAAATGAAGGAATCAAAATCCTCGTAGCGGAAGCGTATATCAAAACTTAACGTTGTTAATTGGGTTGAACGAAAACACTGATACATTGGGCAATTAACACAGAACAATTTCTATGAAATTCTACGATTAAGCATGCTGTAAACTACTCTAAACTACTTTAGAGTTGAAGAAACTTACATGAATTGTAGTGGCCAAACACCTCAGCACAATGCTCCAACTTGAAATTCACGTATTGCCTTTTTGCTCCAAGAACACTACCAAAATAGTACACCCACTATAACTCTGGATCGTGAGGTTAGGCTTGTGGGAGCCAAAGGTCTTGTCTTGGAGAAGGGAAAAATAGGAAAAAAGTGCAGCAAGAATGGTGCTATGTCTTTTCCTTTTTGGGAAGCTTGAGAGAGAAAAAGAAGAGGAAAGAGAGAAAAAGAAGAGGAAAGAGAGAAAAATTCCCACTGAGAGTCAGTCTTTTGAGAGAGAGGAAGAACTCTAGGATAACTCCCAGATCCCACGTAGTAACTCCCTGATGGGAGTTACTTAATTAATTTAATTATAATTAAATTAATATTAATTAATTAATTAAAATATTAATTAAATCATATTTAATTAATACATGAATATCTCTCACTTTAAACCTATAGTTTTAATGTGCATCTAATGTACATTAATTATCAACTATAGTTTTAATTTCGATTAAATCATATTTAACCAAATTAAATTAAAGGAAAAAACACACTTTTGGTCCCTGAGGTTTGGGTTAAGTGACACTTTGGTCCCTGAGTTTTCAAACTCAACAAAAATACCCCTGAGGTTTGAGATAAGTAGCACTTTGGTCCCTATCATCCAATTTGCCATTAAATACTAACGGAATGCTAACGTGGCCACATTTTTTTAATTAAAAAAATTCCTTTTTTATTTTAAAATAAAAAATAAATAAAAACAATACAAATATTATTAATTTTCAATCTCTCTCTTTTTCCTTCTTCTTCATCCTCACCCTCCACTCTCTTTCATCTCTTCCTTCTTCTTCTTCAAGTCTCCAGCGACCGGCGACTGGCGGCCAGCCACCGCTCGCCACCGCCGGCGACTCTTTTTTTTTTTTCTTTCCCCTTTCTTCTTCTCTTACCCCATTTTTCTTCTTTTTTAAAAAAAAATAGCAAGAGGCCTCCGTTTCCGGCACGAAACGGAAACGGGGGAGGAGGGAGTCCCTCCTCCCTCCCTGTCCAGATCTGACTCCCTCCTCCTTCCTTTCCAACCGGAAACAGAGGAGGAGGCTTCATCCTCCTTTTTTTTTTTAAAGAAGAAAAATGGGGTAAGAGAAGAAGAAAGGGGAAGAAAAAAAAAGAGTTGCCGGCGGCAGAGAGCGGTGGCCGGTCGCCGGTCGCCGGTCGCCGGAGACTTGGAGAAGAAGAAGGAAGAGATGAAAGAGAGTGGAGGGTGAGGATGAAGATGAAGAAGAAGGAAAAAGAGAGAGATTGAAAATTAATAATATTATAATAAAAATTAATAATATTTTTATTGTTTTTATTTATTTTTTATTTTAAAATAAAAAAGGAATTTTTTTAATTAAAAAAATGTGGCCACGTCAGCATTCCGTTAGTATTTAACGGCAAATTGGATGGCAGGGACCAAAGTGCTCCTTATCTCAAACCTCAGGGGTATTTTTGTTGAGTTTGAAAACTCAGGGACCAAAGTGTGTCACTTAACCCAAACCTCAAGGACCAAAAGTGTATTTTTCTCAAAATTAAATCAATTAATTCTCCAATTAATTAAGAGAAATTTTGGTAGATAGACCGTTTTGGAGACATATTTTCACATATGTCCAAAATTTTCGATATTTACAAGATTAGATTTTCGGATATATTTTCTTACCTTTATACCCTTGTTCTTATCATTTATTCTCAAATAATATAAAAAATGATAATATCCATAGATAGCCAACTGAATATGCTTCATTTTAGGAAGGTTGGTTTTCACCAAATCCCCTAAATTAAGGAATGTTCCCATAATCGTGGTTTACTCTCCTTCATTCCCCGTCTGTCCTTCGTTTTGGTTTTATTTCCGGTCTCTTCCCATTTATTTTCTTCTTTTCTCCGGCAGCATTTTCTCTCACTTTCTGTTGCCCATTGTCGGCGATTTTCATATTTTTTTTGCATCCTCTGTTTCTGTGTTTTCGGACTGCATACAACAGTTCATAGGAACTTTGCTTGTTCGTGATATTTTTTCCAGTGGTTTCCCTGCTGTATTTAGGTTTTTTCTGTAGGTTTCCGGCAATATGTGTTCAGTTTTTACGTTCCGTTTTCCAGTCGTTTGAACATGGGTACGTTTTCAGTTTATATATTTTATATATTCCAAGAGACATATCGTTTTAGTCAATGTAAGTTTCGTATACAGTACACATTATAAACACGTTTTTATATGACTACGTTTTAAGTTTTTATATTTTATATATTAAGAGGGATATATCGTTTTAGTCAATGTAAGTTTCGTATATATTTCGTACACATTATAAACATTTTTTTTATGGCTAAATTTTCAATTTTAATATTTAATATATTCCAAGGGATATCTCATTTCAGTCAATATAATAATTAAAAAAAAAGTAAATAAGGAAACGTTTCCTTCCAAATATGATTTTCAAGGATGGTTTTTTAAAAAAAAAAAAAAATTATCTCTTTCCTCATAACCGCACCTCAAAAAAAGGAAACTCTCTAACTTTTACCCAAAAAGAAATCGTTTTTTTTTTTTAAAAAAAAATACTTCCTCACTTCTCATAACCGCACCTCAAAAAAAGGAAAACATATCTCATGTGCCAATCACAATGCATACATGAACGAGATTATTTTCTATATAAAATATAGAATAATGATATAGTACATGGTTTATATAATATATATATATATATGAACTGGTATATATATGTACCGGTCGTTATACAGTATATTTCTATTCATTATTAGCTATCCCTAAATATATATATAATATATGTACCGGTCGTTATACAGTAGAACTATCACTCAATTGATTGTAGAATGTAATAATTCTCCAAATAATAAATATATATTATGCATAATAATATATAATCAATATACATAATCTATTATATATTATATATTCATCATTGTGTATTCAATTAATAAGTAAAACGTCAAAATGATAAATATATACCAGACTGTATATTGTATCATAAATATATACTTATAATTATATTATATAAACCTTATTATTTTTTATAGGTAATAAACGTGGGTTTTTTTTTCGTTCACTCTCTCTCACGCCAAAAATCATGGGTTTTTTCCCCGATTGCACGCCCTTTCCTTTTCCGTTCACTCTCTCTCCCACGGTTTGAAAAATGCAATTTGAAAGGAAACAGTTTGTTTCCTTTTTTGGTTTTATTTTATTTATTTTTTTTAAATAGTCACTAGTGTATATGATGACTGAATCGTAAAAAAGCCATGATTTTTATGAAAAAAAAATTGAGCCATTAGGCCTTTTATGTAAAAAATGGGAAACTTTGACATTTATGAAATATAGGGTCCATATTTGGGCTATCTATGTACTTTTCCCATTAATTAATTCATAAATTAATTAAATATCACATATCTAATTAATTTCATTTTCTCTCTTATACTATAATTGTAATATGAATCACCATTCATATTAAACTATAGTTCAATATGAATCTAATCCATATTTAATATTTGAACTTCTTCAAATAGTTAAATCTCTCAATAATTAATTTTGAATCATATCCAAAATTAATTTTATTATAAAAATTTAATTCTATAATTAAACTTAGACCATAATGTATCTGCATACATTATATTAATTGCATCACATACAATTAACTATAATTCCCTTATATATCAAGACTAATTAATCTCAGAACCCGTTACGAGCTAGCAGGTGGACCTAATGCACCTACAGATCAGAAGCTCCAACGATACGAGATTAGCTGGCTAAACTCATTAGCCAAGTTAATCAACATTCTTTAACTGTGGGTCACTCCACTAAAGGCCCACAGCTGCACTCTTCTCACTGTAGAATATTTCTGTGTCCACGGATATCGACCAATGCAGTAAGTCAATCCTTCACGTGTGTTCGTAACACCAGCTAGGTCAAATTACCGTTTTACCCCTGGATTACCTCTAGATCCTTAAGTACCACTGATCCCTCTAATGAACAACCTGTTTAGGGTCCAACCACTAAACAGAAATTCCTCTCGGGCCAGTAGAGGACAGCGTGCTTTTGTTCAAGCCCCGGAATCAGCCCTTAAGGGAAAACACATCTACTTGCTCCAATAGGGGAAGAAGTGAATTCCATCTTGTACTGTTATTAGGAGTGCAAGCAAAAACCGGAAAACCGAAAAACCGAACCGAACCAAACCGATCCAATGGTTTGGTTCGGTTATTTTGAAAAAATATGGACATCTCGGTTTCGTTTTTGGGAAAACCGAAAATTGTCGGTTTGGTTCGGTTTTTCATTCAAAAAACCAATAAAAAACCGAACCGAACCGACTATATATATATATACCACTTAAACCCTAACCTTTTCCATCTTGCCTCTCTCCACATCTCACTTTTTTCCTAAATTGGCTAGAAATCTCTTTTTTCTATGTAATTTAAAGTATAAATTATGATATTATTTGTATGTTTATCTTTATTATGTATATTTATTTAAAATCAAATATTTAAAAATTGTTATTTACAGATTAGTTTGAGAAAATTAAGTAATTGTATTGAATAAATTAATTAATGTTGAAATTAGAAGAGAAAATGGGCCATTTAAAAAAAAATAAAAAAGCCCACATTGGGCCCAAAACCGAAAATCGATCCATTGGACAAACCGAACCATTGGACATGTCCCATATTGGACATTGGTTCGGTTCAGACTTTTGTAAAACCGATTGGATCGGTTCGGTTCGCGGTTTGGTCAAAAACCGACAAAACCGAACCGAGTATCACTCCTAACTGTTATGTTCCCAACCCCCATTCGGTCTTGCCCCTGAAATGGTAGGAATATTGAAATAGAAACCTAAACTAGTCAACGGCGTTACATCTAGTGGTTTCTATTTCGCGGTCCGATCTTATGCAAACTCATTGCATAGGATACCCCCACTCGCATGTCTCCTACATGGATGCTTTGGATCATTGCATCTATATCGGATACAAGGTGGGCCGCATCACATAGTATCACCAGGATAAGGTACCCAGCCTTATCCCTATAATAGACCATTTAGGTTGTTACTTGAACACTGATCCCCGTATGTCCCTACATATTAGTCCAAGTTTCATTTAAACAACCTTGGATCTTAGTTTATTGGATTTAGGGTTTATTAATGCAAATTCGATTATTCAATAACCAAATTATTGAATCACTCAAATAACACTTTATTGAGATCGATTAATTTGTTTCATTTACTATCTACGAGTTTTAGGGCATAAAATCCAACACTAAATTGTCTAGTTTGAAAACTCAGGAACCAAAATGAAATCTAACTCAAACTTCAGGGACTAAAAGTGTATTTTTCCCTTCTTTTTAAATAAAAATGTTAATGTTTTCTTTCTTATTTTCTATTTTTTTAAAATAAAACACTAATGTTTTCTTAATTTTTTTTTCTTGGTATCAAATATAAATATAAATGAATAAAGTTATTTTTAAATGAAATTAATTTCATATAAACATTATAATTAACTCTTATAAAGCAAGATATTATATTTAGTTCATCAAATTGAGTTTGTAACAATTTAGTTTATGTATTTTTTAATTTTGTAACAATTTAGTCCATATCGTAATAAAATATTGTTAAGATTTAAAGGATTTCTTACATATATCTAGATCAATTAATTAATTAGGAACTTAATGTGTTTATAAATAACAAAGACTTAAGTACCTACATAAAAAAAAATTGACACCTAATTTTGAAGGAGTTTTTCAATGTAAGGTTAACTTGTTATAAATTTTAAAGTACAATGACTAAATGATTATATACTCAAGTTTAAGGACTATATTATTATAAATTCGAAAGTTCAAAAAGTAAATGGTTACTTTAATGAAAGTCAAAGTACTAGTATTTTTTAGGAAAAAATACACTTTTGGTCCCTGAGGTTTGGGTTAAGTTACACTTTGGTCCCTGAGTTTTCAAACTCAACAAAAATACCCCCGAGGTTTGAGATAAGGAGCACTTTGGTCCCTGCCGTCTATTTTTCTGTTAAATACTAACGGTTGCTGACGTGGCACTATTATTTTAATAAAAAAAATTATTTTTTTTATTTTTTTAATAAAAACAATAAAATATTATTATTTTTTTTTATTCTCTTATTATTCAAAATCTCTTTCTTCTCCCCCTTTTCTTCATCTCTTCCCACCTCTTCTTCTTCTTCTTCAAGTCTCCGGCACCGGCGACTGGCGGCTGGCCACCGCTCGCCGCCGCCGGCCGGCAGCCGGCAACTTTTTGTTTTTTTTTTCTCTTCTCTTCTCTTCCCCTTTCTTCTTCCCTTACCCCATTTTTCCTTCTTAAAAAAAAAGAAATTAGGAGGAGGACTGTCCAGATCTCGCCTTTAGGTTTCCGCCGTTCGCTCCACCCTGATCTCGCCGCTGTTCGCTCCGTTCAGATCTCGTCGCCGCCCAGATCTCCCAGATCTTCTTCTTCTTCTTCAAAGCACCATGGGCGTTCTTGTGGCCTGCGTTCCCTTTCCTTTGTCGGCGTTCTCGTTCGAAGGCGGCAATTCACGAACTCACAAGCTTTTGCGAAGACTCGCGAATCTAAACTCATGAACTCAGAATTATCTGACACGCGGATTTTAACTCACGAACTCGGCTGCGAACGGTACGGATATGAACTCATGAACTCGGCGGCGAACGGTACGGATCTGAACTCACGAACTCGACGCCGAACGCAGGCAGATCTGAACTCACGAACTGGGCGGCGAGCGGCGCGGATCTGAAATCACGTGCGGATCTGGACTCAGATCTGAACTCACGAATGCGCGGTTCCAGCTCGACGGCGGCGACGTTCTCGTGCGAAGACAACAGCAGCAACGTTCTCGTGCGTTGGCATTGGGTGTTTGATTTTCAGATCTGAAAATATGGGTTTCCAGCAAGCTTTTAAAAAAATGGTGTGAAAATGAGAAGAAGAAGAAAAAAAGATGAGGGAAGAAGGAAGGAAAAAAAAAAAGGTTGCCGGCGGCGGCTGGTCGTCGGCGAGCGGTGGTCGTCGGTCGCCGGCAACCTGCTGAAAAAAAAGGAAGAAGAAAAGGTTGAAGATGAGAAGAAAAGAAGGAGAAGGTTGAAGAAGAAGAAGAATAAGAGATAAAATAGAAAAAAAAAATAAATAATAATAATATTTTATTACTTTAATATTTTTTTATTTAAAAAATTTTTTAAAAATAATTTTTTTTTTATTAAAATAATAGTGCCACGTCAGCAACTGTTAAGATTTAACAGAAAAATTGACGGCAGGGACCAAAATGCTCCTTATCTCAAACCTCAGGGGTATTTTTGTTGAGTTTGAAAACTCAGGGACCAAACTGTCGCTTAACCCAAACCTCAGAGACCAAAAGTGTATTTTTCCCTATTTTTTAACATATTAAAATATAAGTCATAATTTTTATTCAACATACTAATTTTAAAATATATCAAGCCCCCCTAACATAAAGTTCTGTATCTGCCAGAGCTCCCAAACACCCCTTAGGTGATAGTTTGGTTCTTTATCTTTTAAGAATTTCAATTTTACTTTTGATGTATCAGATATTTTCAATTTGCGATTTTTTTTTTTTTGACAAAAAATTAACATGTCATTAAAAATATTTTTAATTAAAATGTCCATACACATTGACATGTCACACGTATACCAATTGACCCATCAATCCATCACTCAACTAAATTAATTTCTTCCAATTGGTATATGTCTACATGCCTGAATATGTGAATAAATCAGTAATTAAACGCATGACTTTGTAACAGTGGCGAATCCATAATTTTTGTTCAGGGGGCTTTACTTAAAATTTGAGGCTGACAAGGTCCTTTTTATAAATATGATCTACGAACTTGGCCTCGAATATTACAATTGTAATCAAGAATTCTAATTCTTAAATCGGGATCTACTGGTAAATCTTCTAAATTTACTTTTGTGAAATGACCCAATCAATTTTTTTTTTTTTATAATATCTCTCAATTTAGATTTCGATTTAAATCTACAATAAATTAATAAAAATAAAGAAACTAAAACCTAAAATAAGAATGATGAAAACTAAATGTATAAAAGTAACGGAAACATGACACTAAATGTATAAAAGTAATTGAAACATGAAAACTAAATATATACAAGTAACTGAAACATGAAAACTAAATGTGACTTATCTAATTAATCTCCAAATTCTCGACTTCTTAAAATTGCCAGCAACAATTAGACTTGAGAGGAATTTCTTTTAGGTTCAAAATATTATACGGTGGCTACACTAATCAAAGTGCAGTTTAAGAGCCATGCTTGTTGATGTCAAAATCCGGACAGAAAACTCACCTGATCTTCACGTGACACCAACAGTGAATTTGTAGAAGCTGGGGAAGACGTGACCTGCAAAACCAGCAAAACTACACACCAGTGTGGTGCTTGCCACACCTATTCCGATGCTTAAGTCAGCGAAATAGGAAGTTAAGAGTGACAAGAATTAAGGTTTCGGACCCTTCTCCAGTCGTGAAGAAGGGTATTTATACCTCTCAGTTAGCATATTAGGGTCTTCAGGCATTGGAAGACGTTTCGGGCTGAACCAAGTTGAACCGGGGCAGCCAAAAGACTCCAGGGACAGAGCGAAGGGGAGGAAATCGACCCGCACAAGCGGGCCGAGGCTGAGCAGGGTTGGGCCAAGGCCCAATCCCTATGGCCTATTCCCCTTTCGGGTCCATTTCTGGGTTGTGTCTTCGGTTTCGGGTCGTGTTGTCCTCGTCTATCCCTTCGATTCTGGGATGGTCCAAAATTACCTATAAAAAATGCTTATTTTAGAAAATTAGGGCTTGAAAATTAGAATATGATTTGAATATAAAAGGAAAAAAATTGAAGCTATTATATTTAAAGAAATTTAGATCATTTAGAATAAAAAAATTACTATTTATTTACACATAAAAAATGAAATTAAGGTGAAAGATGGATCATATAATTCCAAATTTAAAATAAATAGTTAAATTTCTTTTTTATATAATAAATATCATGAGAGATGCAAGAACCGAAATTCTATGAATTAAAATTTAGGGCAAATTACATAAATCACCCCTAAAGTATAGTTATTGTTGTAATTTCACCATTCAACTTTTAATTGTAAAAATTGGACCCTCTAACTTTTATATATGTAAAAATTGGGTCCTTTTGTTAACCATAGTTTTAAAAAATGGAATGATTTAGAAAATTATATTATTATTATTATTTGCTTAGGTAATAATTTTGTCTCCTTCCCTTCTCTTTCCTCTCTCTCATTCAGCTTGTTCTCTAGAATAATTTGAAGTTCTTGGCCTAGTAGACAAAGATGACCTGAAGGGTCTCTCCACAATGACAACTCAAGGGTTCCTAGCAACAATCGCACTTGCTGGAACCTTGTCGGCCGGAGAAGGAGAAAAGGAGAGAAGATGAAAACAGAGACAAGAATGAAAAAGAAGATGGCCATGGAATTGGGTTAAGTCTTGTGAGTTCAGAGAACTTTGCTCTTTTGATTACTCATCTAGAGAGGAGACGTTCGATATAAATACAAATCGGAGGAACTGGAAGGTGGGTTGTAGAGGAAGAAAGGGAATTGTTGCTTCCAAAGGATGGGTTTTAGGCAGTAGAGGAATGGGGACCCAATTGAAATTGAAGGTTATGAAGATGGGTTTCAAAGGGAGGGGAATGAAGATGAGTTTCAGATGGAGGAAAACGAAGTGAGAATGAAGATGAGTTTTAGATGGAGGAAAACCAAGTGAGAGAAGTGAGAGAGAGAGAGAATGAAGTGAGAGAGAGAGAACAAAGATGAGTTTCAGATGGAGGAAAACGAAGTGAGAGAAGTGAGAGAGAGAGAGAAATACCTAAGTTAAAAAAAAAAAATTTAAAAATCTAACTCATCCACAATTTTTTTAACCATGGTTAACAAGAGGGTCGAGTTTTTACATATATGAAAGTTGAAGGGCCCAATTTTTACAATTAAAAGTTGAAGGGTAAAATTGCAACAATAACTATAGTTTAGGGGTGGTTTAAGGTGAAAGATGGATCATATAATTCCAAATTGAAAACAACAATTCTATAAAATTAAATTTAATTGAAATCAAAGGAGTCAAACGGAATCAAAGGCGAGAGGCAAACTGAAAAGTAAATTGAAAACAAAATGAAAACTGACAATAGTGGGGCTCGAACTTAAGACTGAAAGGAGGCTAGAAGAGGCACTGACCACCGGGACACTAATAATTTTAAAAATAAGTCAACAAAACATATTAAGAATATATAAACAAAAAAAAAATTAAGGGGGGCTTGTACTAAATCTGCCGCTGCTTTGTAACATATAGTTCAATCAGTCAAAACCGAAGAATTACCTAAGGCCTTGTTCAATAACCATTTGTTTTTAAAAGTTGTGTTTGTATATTCCAATTTCCTTATAATGATATCCATTTTTGTTAAGGACCCATTTGAATTTCTAGCCCAATTTCGAAGACAAAAACAAGTCTTTGAAAACTTTTGTTTTTAATTTTTAAATTTGGTTTGGTTTTTGAAAACATGGAAAGAAGATAGATAACATAACAAAAGAAACTTATAGATGAGACTAGTGTGACTTAATTTTCAAAAATCAAACCTACACAATTAAAAACGATTAAGTACATTTAGCCAATATTTTAATATTTGAATGGTGTAGCTTTTGAGAAGATTCTTGAATCATATGGAAGGCATTAGTGAGAGTGGAAATCAAAAAAATATCTGAGTGTATATTCAATGGGCTGATGGGATAGTTTCAAAAAGTAACACAAAACAACTCAAGCAAAACAATGGGCTAACGTGGCCTCTCTGACAGCCCCTCGAAGAAAGTTGTAGCAACAAATGGCATTTGAAGCCACACAATTCGAAACAACGCCCTTTTCTTCTGCCTTTCTCCTCAAGAATTCGCATGAATCCAACGCCCTAAAACGCCCCTATATATACACAATGCAACTGCCCTTCCTCTGCATCTCCAAGTCAGAATCGTCTTCTTCTTGATCTAACTTTCCCTTTTCCCTCCCCTCGAAAATGGGCTTGAAGTGGATTCTGAATTCTGCTTTTACTCAAGTTCTGGGGCTCACGGAGAAGCAACACAATCACAAGGACGCGCAAGAAGGAATCAAGAACGTGCAGCATGTGAAGGCGGAAGATTGTTTTTATGGAGGTTTGAATTTCGAAAGTGGGTTTCAAATGCCACTCCATTATCCCAGGTACACCAAGGGGGACTATGAGAAAATGGAGGAAGGTAAGCTGGATTTGCTTCTGAAACAATATGGACTCTGTTTTGATGGTACCCTTGAGGAGAAAAGGGCGTTTGCTATGGGGACCTTCTTGTGGCCTGACCAACTTTGAGTCCACCCACCAAGTGTTTGATGAAATGCCCCACTGAAAAAATAGCTCGATTTTGAGCGTATAATTTTGAAATTTGGTGTTTGTATAGTTAGGTTATGGATGTGATGTTAGTTTAAGATGCAGAGATATTAGTAGCTGTGTCTTTTTTTTTTCCTTTCAACCAAGCTTTTGTTTGGTTGTATCTGCTGATCTTGGTGGGATTTTAGTGAGTCTTGTAAAAAGCTTGCTACATATAATGGTATATTAAACAACCCTTTTGTAATCAGTCCATGATTTTACCCTTTTCCTTGCCTTTCTCGTCTTTCTTTACTTTCTTTCTTGCTTTAGAGAGTTTTGCCTTACAATACAAGTAAAATCTAGAAAAAGGAACAAGGAGAATTTGGTGTTGTTCTTCAAGAAACAGAAGAAGGTATGGATATATTGACCATACATAGTCTTTTCATAATCTTATTGCAAAATCTCACATAACCGTACAACATCTCTGATTGTTTTCTTGGTTGGGATTCATAAGGGATGGATCGTCAGGGTGCGGCCACCTCGGCCATAGCATTGGCCAAGGGACAGGTTGTGGCGGCGGCTGTGGCATCATTAATGGCCAAGGGTATGGCTGCGGCGGCGGTAGCTGGTGGTAAGTTCTGTCAAACCAGTGAGATTGATCATGGGCGTTCTGATAAGGATGTGGATATGAAAGATCATAAGAAGTGTGGTCATCTCCATAAGGGTAATATCTTCTGTCCCCAACTTCACCATCAAATCTTATGCTCTTCACCTCTGCATGTTTGCCTGACTTTTCAATCACTTTTAGGAATGTTCTTGGATTCACTCTTCCACAGATTCTGACTGTCCCATCATCTGAATCCATTGTGATTGTATAAATACCTACAAACCAAAAACAACAAATAAGAAACATAGAGGCAATATTTCAACTGGTTAAGTTATATTCTCTTGGCCGAGGTTTCACATGTTCTTGAACTCAAAAAATAAGAAGAGAGAAACCATAGATATTTTGCAGAATTTCTTGGACTTTAGCTTTGCATGCTTCACATTGAACACTTGCATTGAGAACACAACTCTGCAATAAAGTAAAAGGTTTAGCTTTAAAACAATGGAAAAGGAAAGAAAAGGGTCTTTGTTTTTGGAGTGAACCATTTCTGCTACAGAGTAATCCATTGAAATTCTTCAATGAAGGCTGTTGAAATGGTTGGTTGAAATTGAGGTTTTTCTGGGGAAAAAGAAATGGGGCTTTCTTGGCTGGAGAAGGGAAGGGAAAAGAAAAGGTAGAAGAATTCAAGGGTTTCTTCTCAATTTGTTTGCGCAGAGAGCAGCAATTAAGGGAAAAGATAAAATTTAAATGGAAAGATTCCGTGATTGATTGATTATCTAATTATTAGAGATGTCAGATGAGATCTTTTTTCCTTTTTTTGGAAAAAAAATCGATTTTAACCCTAAAATTAGAGTAGTGTATCCATTTTTTAATTTAATTTATTTTTTAGAAAGAAATAACATCAAACAAGGAAAAACATAATCTTTAAGAAATCAAGAAATTCTGAATCATCTTCTGTTCAGCACAGGTAATTTAATTGTTCCAGTCACGAACTAGCCAGAGCCACCCCATATTGCCTCGATTCGACCAAGAGTTTGGTTCCATGAAACATCTAATTTTAACTTATCTTCTATTTAATTTCTTGTTAGATTTACCCTATAATTTTAACCCCAAAAGCAAAAGTAAAAAACTCTTTAAATTTATTAATTCCAACCAAAATCAAGCATTGATGGAATAAAAATCTTTTTTTTTTTAGTACATCAACATTTGGGGATGGGGGATTCGAACCTCTGACCTCATGGTCGAGGGTACATGCCAATTACCGCTGAGTTAAGCTCGCTTTGGCATTGATGGAATAAAAATCAACTCTAGTTTTCCTTAAACTCTTATCAATTTAATACCAAACATATGTTTTATAATTCATTAAACATACATTAGATGGTACAAAATATATGCACTAAAAAAAAAAAATTGTACAAAATATATATATATATACACACATTAGATTATTTTCCTCACAAGTTATCAAATGGATTAAAAAAAAAGATTTATCAAACTTCGAAGTCTTTAGAGTAAATATCAATCTCTTTCTCTTTTTATTTTTGAAAGAAAATTAGACATGGGATTTTACATTTGTTGAATCTCATGGTCCAAATTATCTCTTCTACAAAAAATAATGACTCAAGGATATTATTTTTTAGGTTAAAATTTAGTAATATTTTATTTGTAAAGTGTCTATATTAAAAAAAAAAAAAAATTGTTAGGATTAATTCCGAAGTTAAGGACATGTTTGGGAAGAAATAGTGAATTTTAGGATAATTGATTTGTTTATGGTTGATTTATTAAAATTGATTTTATATAATCATTTTAATGTTTGGTTATACTCTTTTAATAGTGATTTTCATACCATTAAAAATAATTTTCAATGACTAAGAGCATGTTTGGATTTGGGACTAACTTTAGAATAAGTGTTTTAATCTGAATGGTTTACCTATAATTGATTAGCTTTGTAAAAGTATTATTTAGTTATAAATCATTTTAATATTTGGCTCCACACTTTTAAAAGTGATTTTAATTTAATTAAAAATATATATTTTTTAAATAATTAATCTTTGTTTTGAAAGATAGTTTTAGAATCATCAAATTACAAATAAAAGTTCGAACTCAAAAACTGTTATATAAAGAGAAATAAAAATTTAAGAGAAAAAAATCGAAAGCTAGAGGAAAGTTTCAAAGAGAGAAAAATGTTGGAGACCGGGTGGGATAGAGAAATAAAGTTGGAGAAATCTTACTATATATATAAAATAAAAGGGGTATAAAAGGGGCTTAGGGAGGAGAATCTTTGTTTTTCTTTTTTGCCCTTATAATTTTAATAAATGTCCATTTTGCCCTTCAATATTTGTTAGAGAGACACAACCCTTCGAATTAAAGTGTCCTTCAATCTTTGCTAATGGGACGCGACTGTTCAAGACATATGAGATGCATCCATTCGAGGATTAAAATTAAAAATACTAGGGTAATTGGCATGATTTTGATGGTAAAAATTTTGAGAAGTCGTATTCATGACTTAAGGAAAAAACTTTATTATATAATATTTGTATAACTTTTGAGTTTTCTACTTATTTTTCGACTCTAATTTCATCACTATTTTGATCTACATGGATTTTTTGTATCAAAATCTATATAAAACAAAAATACAAAAAAAAAAAAAGCATAAAGCACCAATAAAATATAGCGATTGTTACCATTGCTATCCTAAATTTTTAGTTTTAAAAATTAAGTCATAAACTTATATAATTGTAGAAATTACTCTGAATGTGGAAGTCAACAAAAAAAAATTGTAAGAATGTGGTTTTTTACCAAATTTTTTAATTCATTCTCTATTAGTTATAAAGTGAGATTCCCTATTTCTTTTTAAGTGAGCATTTTATTTGTTTCAAAAATTTGTAGAATGCCTCGCTTCATTTTACTTAAAATATATAAATGAAACATGTTTTAAAATTTTAAAGAATAACACAAAAAAAATCATTTTATTAAAATAAGTACCATATTCATTAAAATTAAAACTCATTTGGATTGAAATATAAGATTTGAATAACATTAAAATATTCTCCTATTTAATAATTATTGCACAAATGTCCTCACAAGTTCCACTTAGTATATTGTTATAAATTAAAAAAAAAAATCCACTAAGTATATTAAATTTGAGTTGTCACATTCATTAACATGCATTTAACTTATTCTTTTTTCTTTTTACTAAAAAAATTATTCTTTTTTTAAAAAAAAATCACTAATAAACATTTTTTTTTGGTATCAATATATTAATAGTCTAATTATTATACAATTATTTTTTTTTTCATTTTCTTAAATTTATAACTTTTTCTTGCAATCTTTTGTATGATTCTTTTAAAGTCCTTTGTAATTTATATTTACCTATTTGGAGAAAGTTCTTCAAGAAAAAATATAAAAACTATATTTAAATTGTCGAAGTAGTAATGGGAGAACATGCAGGAAAACACATTTTGATATCATGATTTCCATTAATTAAGTCCACCTAATGGCACAAAATGATATCAATTCAAGTTCAAAAGGAAACAATTTCCTGTTATATTATGTTGGGCTTAAACAAAACACAAGAACAAATTGTTCCGAATATTAGAAAATATATTTTTAAATATGTAATTTCACATTAACAACTTTTTTCAATGTCAATACAAAAATTCTTATCGAATCACTTGAAGATCAAAATTTGTCATCCAAACATACAAAAAAATGTTATTTTTAAAGAGGTTATACTTTATTAAATACTTTAGTTTTTTTTTAAAAAAAAAAATCAACTTATATAATTCTTATGGAACATATTTCTTTCTTTCTTTTTCTCCAAAATACAATCTCGAAGCATACCGATGAATTACCTATGAGATAATAAAATATCTTTATGATGCCACTTTTTATGTTTTATCAAATTTAGTTTACAACTATTATATGTATTTTAATTTTAATTATATATCTTTTATTATTTTTTTTTTATCTCTTACATTATAGTTTAATGTCAAATATTTACTATTTGAACTTGATGAAAAATATATTTATTCAAAAGTTAACTTTCACCATAAAAAATATATTCCAAAGATTTCAAACCACGTGCAAAGTATTTCATATTCATTATAAATGAACGTAGAACAATATAATATATAGTTTTAGACTTCTAGGCACCATTTTTTAATTATTATTATTATTATTTTCAATTAAAACAGTAAAATTTAACGTGCATCGCACGTGTTTCTAAACTAGTATACAAAAATTCTGGGACGATGGAAAAAAAAGTTAAGAGTTAGGAGAAAAAAGTTAAAGAGTAAAAAATTAAAGAAAGAGAAAAAATTAGAGAGAAAAAAGTTAAACAAATAATAATAATAAAAAAAAGAAAATAGAGAGAGGAAAAAACTTAGAGATAAAGAAAATTAGAGAGTTTTTTTTTTTTTTTTTTTTTTGAAATAAAGAAAATTAGAGAGTTAAAAACCCATGGAAGAAGTGAGAAAATGAATATTTAAAAAAAGAGAATAAAGTTAGAGATGGAAGTTAGAGATGGACATTTAGAGGAAAAAAAAAATAACTCTAGCATTGTTTTCACTCAACTAACCCACCCCATATTGTCAAAAAAAAAATGTTAGGATAATTGATTTGTTTATTATTGATTTGTTAAAATTGATTTTATATAACCATTTTAATGTTTGGTTCTAATTGTTATAGGCAATTTTGGACCACCCGGCGCACAAGGAGCTAACGAGGACAACCGGGCGGAAATAAGGCTGAGAGATGGACCCCAGAGGCAAAACCGGCAAACGGAACGGGTCAAGACCGAAGGGGTCGGGCGCCTTGCCCGACCCCCCTGCTCGGCCTCGGCCCATGGTCGGCCTCGCCCATGGGCCGAGTCCCACCGACTCCGCTCGGTCCCTGCAGCCTTCAGCTGCCCCGGTTCCGCTTGGTTCGTCCTGAAACGCCTCCGAATTCCTAAAAACCCTAGGAGCACGAGCAGGTATTTATACCCCTCTTCGCAACTGAAGAAAGGGACCCGAACTCAATTCTCGACTCTCTTCTCTTGCTCTCTAGCTCTCCCTTCCGTTTTCTGACTTAAGCATCGGAGGTGGTGTGGCTAGCACCACACCGGTGTGCAGGTTTTCTCTTTTGCAGGCCACGTCTTCCCCCTCATCTACAAATTTACCGTTGGTGGCACATGAAGGTCAGGTGAGTTTCCTCTGACCAAAATTGACCATCAACACTAATAGTGATTTTCTTACCCTTAAAAATGATTTTCAATGACTAAGAGCATGTTTAGATTTTGGGACTAAATTAATGGTGTGTTTGGTTTAACTTTTCAAGTGTTTAATTTTGAAAACAAATCATTTTGAAAAAATTTCTAGTGTTTGGCAACTACTAAAAATGACTTATTAGAAAATGAGATTGATAAATAAACCATTTTGAGAGAAACACTTGAAACCAACTTTTTAAGTAAACAATAACTTGTGTATAAAAACATTTGTGAAGAAATGGAACCAAACATATGAGTGTTTAAATTCTAAATAATTTTTATACAAAATGTTTTTTAAGAAATGCATTCTTAAAAAATATTTAAATTAAAATGTATTCCAAACGGACCCTTAGAATAAGTGTTTTAATCTAAATGATTTACCTATAATTAATTAGCTTTTGTAAAAGTATTTAGTTATAAATCATTTTAATATTTGGTTCCACACTTGTAAAAGCGGTTAATTGGAAAAAAAATACATTTAAAAAAAAAATTGGCAAAATCACGAACATTTGAAAAAAATTAGGAAAAACAGATCTTTTTTTTGTCCTTATTGGTTTCCGCGTGTTGAACACGCGGAAATTGTGATGAATCCGTGGCTTAAAGCCACGGATTCGGTTCAGTTGACTGGTCAAACTGACCAGTCAGCAAAGGTGGCTTGAATCCGTGGCTTGAAGCCACGGATTCAGCTTTTTACTACAGTTTGTTTCTTTTTTTTTTTTCTTTTTTTTTTAAATTTATTTATTTCAACATTGTTTTATGTTTTTTTATTGTTGGTATTTTTATCTATATACTATATTAAAAGGTAGGATCCGTGAAAAACATTTTTAGACCATAATACCCCTTTAAATTTTAGATAATTACATTAGTAAAAATTTAATTAATTATTCATCTATACTATATTAAAAGGTAGGATCCGTGAAAAACATTTTTAGACTATAATACCCCTTTAAATTTTAGATAATTACATTAGTAAAAATTTAATTAATTATTCAATTATTCAAAATTTAAAATCTAATTAAATATTCAATTATTCAAAATCTAATCTAATCTAATACATTAAAAATCTATATCTATATCTATATCTATATCTATCTATATCTATATCTATACTATATTAAAAGGTAGGATCCATGAAAAACATTTTTAGACTATAATACCCCTTTAAATTTTAGATAATTACATTAGTAAAAATTTAATTAATTATTCAATTATTCAAAATTTAAAATCTAATTAAATATTCAATTATTCAAAATCTAATCTAATCTAATACATTAAAAATCTATATCTATATCTATATCTATATCTATCTATATCTATATCTATACTATATTAAAAGGTAGGATCCGTGAAAAACATTGTTAGACCATAATACCCCTTTAAATTTTAGATAATTACATTAGTAAAAATTTAATTAATTATTCAATTATTCAAAATTTAAAATCTAATTAAATATTCAATTATTCAAAATCTAATCTAATCTAATACATTAAAAATCTATATCTATATCTATATCTATATCTATCTATATCTATATCTATACTATATTAAAAGGTAGGATCCGTGAAAAACATTTTTAGACCCTAATACCCCTTTAAATTTTAGATAATTACATTAGTAAAAATTTAATTAATTATTCAATTATTCAAAATTTAAAATCTAATTAAATATTCAATTATTCAAAATCTAATCTAATCTAATACATTAAAAATTTATATCTATATCTATATCTATATCTATATCTATCTATATCTATGTCTATACTATATTAAAAGGTAGGATCCGTGAAAAACATTTTTAGACCATAATACCCCTTTAAATTTTAGATAATTACATTAGTAAAAATTTAATTAATTATTCAAAATTTAAAATCTAATTAAATATTCAATTATTCAAAATCTAATCTAATCTAATACATTAAAAATCTATATCTATATCTATATCTATATCTATCTATATCTATATCTATATCTATATCTATATCTATATCTATACTATATTAAAAGGTAGGATCCGTGAAAAACATTTTTAGACCATAACACCCCTTTAAATTTTAGATAATTACATTAGTAAAAATGTAATTAATTATTCAATTATTCAAAATTTAAAATCTAATTAAATATTCAATTATTCAAAATCTAATCTAATCTAATACATTAAAAAATGTTGAATTGCCGTTTCTGAGATAGAGTGAGAGATTGAAATTTTATTTTTACTTAATTATTCAATTATTCAAAATCAAATTTGAATCAAATTAAAACGATTGAAGGATGTTGAATTGCAGATAGAGGGATACATTGGAATTTTATTTACTAATTATTCAAAATCTAAATTAGTTTTCAATTTTTGAAATCAAATTTTGTAATTTAATAAAATTCAAAAGAATATGTGATTTGATCCAAAAATCTAATCAAATTAAAATTTGAATCTAAATTCCCTCTATAAATTTTCCATCTTCTCTCATTTGTTTTCTCATAAAAAAACTATTCATCTCCTCCATTGTTCATTTCAGGTACCTCTCTTCGATTATAATTATAACGTTTTTGTTTAATTTTATCAATTCAATTAGAAAAATATCATTCTCAAATATTATTATATGTTATAGATCGACTTTAATTTTTTTTCCCTTAAAATTTATTTTCTTGGTCTAAAATTAGTTATCTCCTCCAATTGTTCGTCTTTATTTTAGATTTTTTTTTTAATTTTTAGTTTTTTGTTATAATTTGATTTTAAATGTGTTCACATCAAATTGTGAATAAATAAAACACCATGATCCTAAAAAACATTGAGTTTAGGAAAGTCGAATTACACATAAATTTGTTCATTCAATTGTTGTTTCTGTTTTATAAAATGAAATATGAAATTTCTAATCACAAAAATTGGAAAATCTTCACAGTCAAGAGATTCTATTTATTTGATGTAATTTTCATATACATAAAATCAGACACCAAAAAGACATAGGTTTTACTTTGAATTGATTAATTTTGATTTTGATTTTGTCAATTATACATATAAATAGATTTTTATTTTGTCAATTTAAAATTGAACATGATAATTTGTTTAACATTGATAATAATTTATTGGTTATTCTTTTGTTTCACAATATGTGTACTAGAATGATTTTGATTTATTGATAGATAATTTACTGGTTATGAGAAGGATTTTGATTTTGTTAATTTAGAATCAAACATGATAATTTTATTCAAAATGAAGGTATATTCAAAACCTTAATTTGATAAATATTGAAATGAAAATAATATGAAGCATAAGGTGGTTGCTGCCTTGGTCGCAACTTTTTAGGGACAGAGCTAAATTCGATGAGTTTAGGTTTAAAAGTAGTCATCCCCTCCAATTGTTCATATATGTTATAATGATTGTGGATGTAACTTAATAGATAAATTTCATTTTTATTTTAATTTCTTAATGTCATGAAAATTTTTATATATATTTTTTCGGGTTAATTAGATAGTTATTATATTTTTAAAAAGAAATTTGGAAAAATGAATCAATTTAAAAAGATTTTGGAAAATCAAGCTATTTAGTTGGCTTTATTAAAATTCGTGTGTGTAAGGGCTGGATTTAGAGGATTTATGATTATTTTTTAAATATTTTTTTTATGATTATCCGCTAGAGACGAATTCAAGTTATGTATTTTTTTCTCTTTTATTTTTTTAAATACTTTCATCTTTAATTTTTCATGTCTGTTGGCAGATTTATTATTTATTTTATTATTATTTTTCTTTTACTATTTCATTTTCGTATTCTTCTTTAATTTTTAATTTATGTTTTTTAATTTATGATTTTGTTTTAAAAAAACAATAAATACATAATATTTCAAAAATCTTATATTTAATTTAATGCTTTGGTTTTTTCAAAAAGGTATTAAGTGTTTTTTTTTTCCTAAAAGTTGGTATACCTAAAATTCTTTGCTTTAAAATTCTATGAATTTATAAGTTGTGGTCTTGTTAGACTCCATATTTTTGTTAGACTATTTTGATTTTACTTATTTTATTTTATTTTATTTTGAGTCTAACAAATTTACACGTTGTATTTTGTTTAAAATAAATTACTAAGTAAATTTACTAAAAAAAAAAAAAAAACAATTACAATAATTCCATTCAATTGCACAAAAAAATTAAAAATTTATTGAAAAGAGCGATTTTGGATTAATAATAATTTAATAAGTCACTTAAACATTCAAAATCAATTTTCTTTTTAAAAAAGTGATTTTCATTAACACTTTATTGAAATTATCTACACTATGATTCCCAAATATTTTTATATTTTGAATTAAATTTTTAAAAAATAATTTTTAGATTCTAAAACCAGATTTTTATATTCATGTTAATATTATATCTTAATAGCTAAACTATCTTCAAGTTAATATTATATCTTAATAGCTAAATTAATATGATAATTTATGTTTATTTGACTAAATGTGTAACCACCATTGTTTACATGTCATGCTTAAGAACTATGTAAATATAAATTATTAAAGTAGATGAAAAAATAAAATATATATATATATATATATATATATATATATATATATATATATATTGTTTTAGTTTAAATATAATTTCCTTTGAAACATACAAACTTCTGGAAACAAAATGCATCAATTAAGAATGGATCACTTTCTCCCATTGTCACTTTATCATGGAAACGAAATAAAATACAACACTATATTCCCTAATTTATCTAAACCTACATGAAACAGAATTGGAACACTGTAAAAATTGTGGTTTGGATGGGCTATAAAACGAACACCGATCAACAAATAAATAAAAAAAATATAATGTAAATACAACAAAAGAGATAGTGTTGAATTGAACAAGATAGATAATTATTCAACTTTTTCAAGGTTGGAGTTAAATAGAGTAAAATGGGAGAGGAGCGCGAGAGATAGTGAATGAGGAGAGAAAGAAAGAGTGGGTGATTAAAAAGAGGGAAATGGCCCAGGGAGAAATGTAGGAAGTAGTCGGAGTGGACAAAAGATAAAGAGAGAACAGAGAGAGAAAGAGAAATGGACTAAAATAAATCAAATTTTTATATTTTGATAGTTTGAGTGTTTAATTTTAAATTTATCATATAGTTTGGGGGTTTAATTTTTACAAAGAAGTTTTGACTTTATAAACCAATTTCTTTAAAATGTATTTTTTATTATCATTTAGTATAATTATTGTTACTTCATTTTCTATGATAAGTCACATATATATTATATTATATTAAAATTAGTCATATTATAAAACAAAAAAAATCATCATAGAAGTCGAAAAAACAAAACTAATATAAGAATGTATATACAATCTTAATTAATTTTATTTCATAATAACTTAGTCAAATTATTACACGTGCATCGCACGTGGTAAAAACCTAGTTCCTGAAGCCACGAATAAGCCTTTTACTACTAGTTTTTTTTTTTTTTTTTTTTTAATTAATTTCAACTTTGTTTTATGTTTTTTAATTTCAACTTTAATTTGTTTTATGTTTTCTTTTCCAATTTTTCTTAGTTATGCTTTTTCATACAACTCCATGTTTTATAAATCTAAGAATAAAAAATCTGAAAAATAAATATTTAAAAAAATCTAAACATAAACATACATTTTTATTCTTATTTACCTCAATTTTTCTTGTCCCCTAATTTTTTATGAATCAATTTTTATTAGTCTAATTTCTTTAAAAAAAAAAGAGTTGATAAAAATTATGAATCGAGATGTGATGTGATTGAAAATGGATAAATAATGTTGTAAATTTAGAAGACTAATTTTCTAATTATAAGTATGTTATCGATTATAATATTTCAATAAAAAAAAACTGAATATTAAAATAAAAAATTAAATTTTCCAAATTTGTAAAAAAAAAAAAAGTAATTTCATAATTTGACAAGTTGTAATTTCACATTTGAAATAAAGAATCTATAGTCTTACAATTTGTGGCTATAGATTAAAAAAAAATCTATTAAATTATAATAAATTAATAATTAAGCTAATAATTCTTCAATTGTCACAATTTTAAGGAAAAAAGTAAAAAATTATCAATTATTTAAAACTGAAAAATAATTGATTTTTTAAAAAATATGAGAAATTGATTATTAAAAATATCTAAGAATAAAAACTCTCATTTCTCAGTTTTTTTTTTTTAAAATGTATGTTTATGCTTAGATTTTTTTAAATATTTATTTATTAGATTTTTTATTCTTAGATTTTAAAAACATGGAGTTGTATGAAAAAGCATAACTAAAAAAATTGGAAAAGAAAACATAAAACAAAGTTGAAATTAAG
Source organism: Luffa aegyptiaca (assembly GCA_017139565.1). Classification (NCBI taxonomy): domain Eukaryota; kingdom Viridiplantae; phylum Streptophyta; class Magnoliopsida; order Cucurbitales; family Cucurbitaceae; genus Luffa; species Luffa aegyptiaca. The sequence goes on along the minus strand of CM029405.1, from coordinate 38,560,553 downwards.
AAAACATAAAAAAAATTAAAGTTCAAATTAAAAAACATAAAACAAAGTTGAAATTAAAATTAAAATTTAAAAAAAAAAAAAACTTGTAGTAAAAGGCTTAATTCGTGGCTTCAGGAATAAAAACACTAACAATAAAAAAAAAAAACATAAAAACAAAATTGAAATTAAAAAAAAAAATTGAAATAAAAAATCTTAAAACAAAGTTGAAATAAATAAAAAAAAATTGAAATAAAAAATCTTAAAACAAAGTTGAAATAAATAATTAAAAAAAGAAAAGAAAAAAGAGTAAAAGGTTGAATCCGTGGCTTGAAGCCACGAATTCAAGCCACCTTTGCTGACTGGTCAGTTTGACCAGTCAGCTGAACGGAACCGTGGCTTGATTCGTCACTGTTTCCGCGTGTTGAACACGCGGAAACCAATAAGGACAAAAAAAACCCTGTTTTTCCTAATTTTTTTTCAAATGTTCGTGATTTTTCCAATATTTGTTTTAAAATGTATTTTTTTTCCAATTAACCCCTTGTAAAAGTGAATTTAATTTAATTAAAAATATATTTTTTAAATAATTAATGTGTGTTTTCAAAGATAGTTTTAGAATCATCAAATTACTAGAACTCAAAAACAAAAAGTGATAGATAAAAGTTATATAAAGAGAACTAAAAATTTAAGAGAAAAAAATTGAAAGTTAGAGGAAAGTTTCAAAGAGAGAAAAATTTTGGAGACTGGGTGGGATAGAGATAAAGTTGGAGAAATATACAAAAATTTTGGGAAGAATGACAAATAGTTTAGAGAGATAGATATACAAAAATTTAGGGGAGAATGACAAATAGTTTAGGGTTAAAAACTTCAACGATGGAAAAAAAGGTTAAAAGTTAGAAGAAAAAAGTTAAAAAGAGTAAAAAGTTGATGAAGAGAGAAAAATTAGAGAGAAAAAAGTTAAACAAATAAAAAAAATAGAGAGGAAAAAACTTAGAGAGTTAAAAACTCATGGAAGAAGTGGGAAAATGAAGTTTAAACTTGAGATACTTCCAATTTTCGAGTCCTAGCTCTCCTCTCTCTGGGAGAAGGAAGCTATGGACAAAAAGGACCATTGGAACGGTGGTTCGGGATCCTCAAGTGATCTTAGGGAGGAAGAAAGTCGGCCGAGAGCTGGGATGGAGCCGGAGAAAGGAATAGAAGAAGTCCATGAGCAGCTTGAAAAGCTAAAGCTGCTGGAAAAGGAAGAGAGTGGGAGAGTGGTCGGGGTGGAAGACGATGATATTGATGAAGCCGATAAAGAGTTCCAAAACACGACAGTGTGTAAAATCCTATCCAACAGAATCATCGGACACGAGTTCTTTATTGGGATGATGCCCAAAATCTAGGGGTTGGAAAGGAGAGTCGAAATAGAGAAAGCAGGACAAAATATATTCCTGTGCAAGTTTAGGCACCTAAGAGACAAAAACAGAGTGGTGAGGGGCAGACCTTGGAGCTTCGATAATGCGCTCCTATTATTCGAGGAACAGAAGGGGAACAGCAGCATACCAGACCTGGAATTCAAGTATGTATCATTTTGGGTTCACTTTCATAAATTACCTCGAGTTTGTTTTTGTAGGAAATATGCGACAACTCTTGGAAATTCTATAGGGACCTTCGAAGAAGTAGGAACACACGAGTTTGGGAGAATCGGTGGGGAAACTCTCAGAGTTAGGATCCGGATGGACATAAACGACCCAATCAAAAGGGGCACCAATGTTAAAACTGGATCAATGGCAGAGAAAAAGTGGATCCCGATTACGTACGAGAAACTCCCTAATTTCTACTATCTCTGTGGGAAGCTGGGGCATACCGTGCAAGACTGCGAGGAGAATAAGAATGGAGAAATAAAGGAGCTCGCCTACGGGGTTGATCTGAGAGACACGTGGACTAGCAAAGGGATAACAAAGGATTGGAGTCAGGGCACAAGAGGATTTGGTTGGAGGGGAAGAGGAAGAGGGAGGTATGGAGGCCAGAGGATATGGGCAAAAGGGGAGGGTGAGATTGTTAAAGACCAAAACAAGGAACGAGAAGAAGATGGAGGAGCAGAAGCCGCCGGCGAGGAAGCTACTTAGATTCAGGTCACTAGCAAGCAGGCAGAGGAAGAAGGTTTTGAAAGAGGAAGTCGTTCAGAGATGGTATCTGACAGATGTGACAGGGCAGGAGCTAGTAATGATCAAAACATGGAAAATTCGGCAGGACAGCGTAAGGATAGGACAAAAAGTACCGACAAATTAGAAAGAGTCGCTGACAATAGTCTTAAGGGGATGGACACTAGCATTGGGCCGGGCTGAAAATAAAGGAATAGCTCAAATAGAGCCCTTGTTATGGGCTATTCGGACCCTCTTGACAAAGGAAAAGAAGTCGAAACTGGAGGCAATCACAAGGAGGTTCCTGGGGCAGTTAATTCCGTTAAGATGGATAATAAGCTGAGTCCATTGAAGTAATTAAAAGGGGCCAACAACTGCAACAGAAAATGGAAAAGAAGGGCAAGGTTTGAGGGTGTTATGCAAGGCAATCATCAAAGGATTATTGGGGACAATGAAGAGAAAAGGAAGGCAGAGGGCGATTTAAGGGAAGAGGAAGGTAAGAAATCCAAAATGACCAACCACTACTCCAAGATGGGCGGAGGGATATCGGCGGAGGCTGGAAGCCAGCCCCGCCGGACGGCATGAATCTCTTATGCTGGAACGTTCGAGGGTTGGGGAACCCCTGATGGTTTGTCAGTATGTTCAACAAGTTAATCAAAAATATAGTCGTAGATAATAATCAATCCAAGTATAAATTGACAGAATCAAGTAGTACCTGATGAGTCCAGGGTCGAATCCACAGGGAAGGGTTATTTGCAAAGTTTTTAACAATATTTACTGATCTAAACTCAAAAACGTGTGATATTATATAAAAGAATAAATAATAGAATTGGTAACCTTGAAAAATAAAACTTGCAGAAAACAAAACATGCGACAAGAGTGAAAGGAAAAGTATTAAGGATAGTAGAATCAAGGCTGTTGCGGTTGCAACCTCATGCGTTTATAAGAACCTTGTAACGCATACTTTGGTTAATTGATCCATTAATGCCTAAGTGAGAAAAAAAAATCATAAGTTTCCCTTCCGGTACTCCTTCTGAGTTTGGCATAAAACAATCAATTGGTTATTTGGCTAGTTCATGCGTGGGGCTTAGTTCTCTAATACTTACAAGGGATTGCGTTAGTCTTAACGCAAACAAAGCTCATGCATGCACTATCTTTTAGCGGTAGTGTTTTAAGACTACCAAGACTACATGTCATGCACTAACTTGTTCTACTTAGAGATGTCAGCATGCACTACCTGTCAGGGATTTAGCATACTGCTACCGCATCCGGCTAGCCAAGCGAGAATTAGTAATGAAAGTAGTATCGCAACCAAGTAGAAGGCAATTAATGTTTCATTTAAATCAAAATATGCGCTTACAAAATATACTTATCACCGCATGAGGTGCTTGCGCTAAGCCTCGAAGAAGAAATTAGATCATGCGAGCAAAACAATACATCAAGCAACAATACATTGCAAACGGAAGTCTACTCTAAATCACAGTTCTCTGTGATTTCTCTTTCTCCTTGATCTTCGTCCTCTACTCTGGTCTCTCAATTCTTCTGAATATATGAGTTGTAAGTCCTTGAGTAGGTGGCTTCTATTTATAGGCGAGGGAAGCTAACTTCTCCAAGTAATTAGCAACTTGCTTCAATCATCATCAGCCAACTTGCAACTTTTCAGCCTTTTTTCAACCCACTTGCATTAGTTTTATCGGTTGTGTCAGCGTTTGTCCTTTCATCCATCTTGTCTGTCTCCTGATCGTCTTGGGATGTGTGCCTGCGCTGAGAAGAAACTTTGGAAACAACTGAATTAGTTGCGTTAGTGCCCTATATTTTATAATTTCTCGTCGAATACATGAATATAGCTCGCCGCATAAAATTATCACATTTTTCCTTTCTTATTGCGCTGTAGCAACGCATCTTAGTTTCTTTTGGCCTTGTTTTAGCTTAAGTTTAAAGGATAAATAACTTGCTTTTTGCAAGTTATCAACCCCCGAACGGTCCGAGCGCTCTACCACGTGGTAAGGAGCTCAAATCCCCATATTATGTTTTTATCAGAAACCAAGAAGAAAGCTTCTAAGGACGACCGATTGATGAGGGAGTTAGGGTTCGATGGTCAGTTTTGTGTTCCCAGTATCGGAAAAAGTGGTGGGCTCATGATTATGTGGAAAAATAGTGTAGATGTGACCCTAAACTCGTATTCTTCGGGTCATATTGATATCACTATCAAAGAGGTGAGCAGTTGGTGGCGATTCACAGGGTTTTATGGTAATCCCGAAGCGAACAAGAGGAAAGAGTCCTGGAAGCTTCTGGAGAGGTTATGTGATACGATGAACCTCCCTTGGATAATAGGGGGAAACTTCAATGAGATCATAGCAACGGATCAAAAGAAAGGAGGTAAAGAGAGAAGTCAATCACAAATGGACCTCTTTAGAACGACAATTGACAGTTGCAGCCTTTTGAATGTTGATTCGCCCAAAGACATTTTTACATGGAGTAGAAAGGGAAGGGATGGCTATTTGATTAAAGAACGTTTGGATCGGTTTTTAATTAATCACAAGTTAAGAAACATGTTTCAGGACATCAAAGTCTCTCACCTGAGCAAGCATGAGTCAGATCACAAGCCTATCTTGGCTCAGTTGAAGTCGCATGATGGGGAAGGTTTTCGAATCTTAAAGTCTTCTTAGAGGCCCGTGCGATTCGAAGAAAGCTGGACAGGCTTTGATGACTGTAGAACCATCGTGGAAGAGCACTGGAAGGTAGAGAACAATACCGATGCAAATGGCTTTCACAGCAAGGTAGTGAATTGTTTAAAGAAACTGAAAAAATGGGATATGGCCAGACTGAACGGATCATTAAAAGGTGCTATTGTTAGAAAAGAAGCCGAGATTAAAAGGTATTCAGAGAGGGATGATATTATGGCAGAGATCAGATTGGCTGAAGCTGAAAAAGAGATGGTGAACCTGTTGGAAGAAGAAGAAATGTATTGGAAGCTTAGGTATCGTGAAGATTGGCTTAAATGGGGGGACAAAAATATTAAATGGTTCCACTCCAAAGCTAATCACAGGAAGAAAAAGAACAAGATCAATGGGATCTATGGGGAGTCTGAGCAGTGGTTTGTTAAGGCCGAAGATATCGGTAGGGTGGCGTCTAATTATTTCAAGTCGATGTTCCAATCCTTAAACCCTCAGGAAGAAGCCATTTTGCGAACGACCGAGGGGATGCCAAAGCTTGTCACTGAGGATCAGAACAGAGCGTTGACAAGAGAGTCAACAGAGAGGAGATTGAGATGGCTATTAAGGGTATGAACCCGAGCAAAGCCCCGGGCCCGGATGGCGCCCACGCCATGTTTTTCCAAAAGTTCTGGGATATAGTGGGTAACGAAACCACTGGAATTTGCTTGGATGTGCTGAATAATGGGAAGGATATGGCTCCGCTGAACAAGACTTTCATCACTCTTATTCCCAAATGTGATAAGCCGGTGAGAATGGAGAGTTTCAGGCCGATAAGCCTTTGCAATGTTATTTCCAAGATCATTGCTAAGGCCATGGCGAACAGACTTAAAAAGGTGCTTGATGATGTTATTTCCCCCACCCATGCAACTTTTGTTCCAGGGAGACTTATTACTGACAATGTTATTATCGAGTTTGAATGTATTCAAGCGATTAACAATAGGCATTCTGGAGGGGTGGGGCTGACGGCGCTTAATCTAGATATGAGTAAGGCTTATGATAAAATCAAATGGGTTTTTCTGAGGCACACTATGGAGGCTATGGGATTTGCGGGGGGTTGGATAGTCAGAATAATGAATTGTGTCCAGACGGTCTCATACTCCATCCTTATTAATGGAGTCCAGCAGGAAGAGTTCAAGTCGTTCAGGGGTCTCAGGCAAGGAGATCCGTTATCCCCTTACATGTTTCTTCTGTGCTCAGAAGGCCTGTCGTCATTAATCAAAAGGGAAGAATCTCTATCTCTTATTTCTGGCATTCGTATAAGTAAACTCAGTCCTCCAATAACGCATCTCTTTTTTGCAGATGATAGCTTGATGTTTTTCATGGATAGAGTGGAGGAGTGCAGGCGGATTAAATACGTGTTGAACACGTATGAGAAAACTTCGGGTAAAATGATCAATTTGGAGAAGTCTGAATTCATGACTAGCAAAAATGTTGATCCTAAAAGGTCAGAGGAGATGAGCAGGGTTCTGGGAATCAAGAAAACAAGCTCCCTAGGCCACTACCTTGGGTTACCGGCGCAAACAGGCAAGAGTAAACAAGCTATGTTTAGAAGATTAAGAGAGAAAGTTTGGAAAGTCTTGCAGGAAAGGGAATTTGTTCTCTCTAGGGGGAAAGGAGGTCCTCCTCAAAGCCATAGCCCAAGTTATTCCCACATATACGATGAACTGCTTCAAAATTCCTAAAAGCATTTGTGATGAAATCAACAAGCTTTGTGCTAGATTTTGGTGGGGGTCGACGGATACTAAGAGGAAAATGCATTGGATGAGTTGGAGGAGAATGAGCACAAGCAAATATATAGGAGGGCTTGGGTTTCGAGACCTTAGCTTATTCAATCAAGCCATGCTTGCTAAACAAAGTTGGAGGATCATTAAAAATCCAACAGTTTAGTGCCTCGGGTGCTCAAAGGCAAGTACTTTAGTGATGACAATTTTCTCATGGCCTCGACGGGGAATAATCCATCCCTTATCTAGAGAAGTATCCTTTGGGGTAGGTCTCTCTTTAAAGAAGGGATGAGGTGGAGGATTGGTGATGGATGTCGAGTTCTGATAGATCAAGACCCATGGCTCTTTAGCAATGGCAAGCGGTTTCCCCTTTGGGTAAAGGATGATTTCAAAGGCAAAAGGATATGTGACTTGCTGGACAACGAGCGGTAGTGGAATGAAGCCAAAGTTAGTGATGCCTTCATCGCAGAGGAAGCTGAAGAAATCCTCAACATTCCGAGACTCAGATCAAACAGAAAGGATGGGATTATTTGGAACCCATATCCTAAAGGGATGTTCTCGGTTAAAAGTGCCTACAATCTAGCGGTGAATCTTTCTTCTAAGGATGAAGCTTCAGGTTCTTCCAATGATGCCTCCAAGTCCATGTGGAAGGCGTTGTGGAACCTGGATATTATCCCTCGAGCTAAGATTACCATCTGGAAAATTCTTAATAATGCTCTGCCCACTAATGTTAATATTGCTAGCAAAGGGATCTGTGTTGATATTCGCTGTGTTTTATGCAGGTGCAAGGCGGAGTCTACGGATCACCTATTCTGGAAATGCAAGGTAGCAAAAGAGGTTTGGAATTTATTTTTTCCCCACTTATGGGAGGTGTTGCGCTCTTGCAGGGAGGTTCGGCGAGCGGAGGATTTATGGGAGATGATGGTGTGCAACCTAGATAAAGAGGAGCTTGGAAAAGCTACCTTTGTGCTGTGGATGCTGTGGAATGCTAGGAATTCATGCAATTCAAGTCACCAAGTTCCAGATATAGTCCAGATAAAAAGATCTATTGAAAATGGCTTCACACAGATGGACAAAGGTTATAAAAAGCACCTAATTTCGCTGCCGGCGAAGAGCCTGTAGAGTCACAATTCGTGGAATCCGCCGAAGTTGGGATGGTGGAAGCTCAACACTGATGCGTCGCGGTCCGATGCGAGCAGGATAGAAGGGTTGGGCTGGGTGATTTGTGACTCCTTAGGATCTTTGATGGGTGCGAGTGGTTGTCAAGTCAACATGAAATGGCCGATCAAGGCTTTGGAAGCTCAAGCTGTATTAGAGGGTTTGAAGGCTTACCTCTCGAGGACCGTCAATGGTGAGTCGAGGAGCAGAAAGCCTATAATTGTGGAATATGATTCTTCAATCGTGGTGAATGCGATTAAGGGGAGCAAGGTTGATCTGTCGGAGTTGGCGCTAATTATCGATGCCATTGCCGATATTGCAAAAGATGAGAGAATCTCCTTTGAATTTTGTAGGAGATCTTGTAATGTGAAGGCCCATCAGGTTGCGCGTGCTGTAGCTATCAATGGGAATTTTTTGTATTTTTTTGGCAATCATTCTTCCTCTGTGTTGGAAGATGGCGCGAGTGTGGGGGATGTTTCGATTCCCCCTTGGCTTCGAGCAGCTGTAAATGTCTTTGACAGTGGTGGTTGGTTGGTTTAATGAAGTTTTATCTTTTCAAAAAAAAAGGTGGGAAAATGAATAAAAGATTTTTAAAAAGAGAATAAAGTTAGAGATAGACATACAGACTTTAGAGGAAAAAAAATTAGAGAGAACGACAAAAATTAGATATAAAGTTAGAGTTGAACAAAAATTTTAGAAAGGAAAAAAAATCTCAAAATTTTAGGACAAAATAAAATGAAATAAGAGGATATTTTTTAAAAAATACCTATGAAATAATAGTCATTTTAGAAACAAAATCACTTTAGAAACAAGTGAAAAAAAAAATAGTCATTTTAGAAACAAAATCACTCACAATCACTTGACAAAAATCACTTAAGAATCGTCTTCCAGGTGATTGACTAGAAATCACATATGTTTCAAAAATCACTTTCTTACCATTACCAAACATGACAATTTTAAAAGGGAAGTGATTTTGGACATGTCAAAAGTGATTTTGACCATTTCAAAATTACTTCCAAACATGTCCTAAATTCTTCATCAAATCTTTTTATTGGCCTATGGACAAACAAACGAAGTAAGCTGTGTGTTGCAGAGAAACTAGAAAGGGCTCCCACGCTCCTTAGGAGCTCCTTTTTTTTTTTCTTGTAAAGAGCCCATGAGCATTAAGACAGTCCTTGGGTCTGTGTAAGGGGATCCTTGGTGTGATCTTTACTTCCATCTCTCTCAAGAGCCCATGAGCATTAAGACAGACCTTGGGTTTTTCCGTTTGCAATGGAGAAAGAATATTTCTACCAACAGTTGGAAAATTTTAGAAGTACGGAGGATGAAAAGGCGGTGTTGACAAAAATTGAAGATGATGTGTTCCATGAAACGAATAAGGATCTATAACACACAGTAGCCTACAAGCTATTGACAAACAAAACAACCCATGCAGAAATTTAAAGATTTGGAATTTATAAGAGAAAAAAAAACCACTTTCTGTTCAAATTCCAAAATGACAATAAAAAAAAGAGAATATTGGATGGGGGCCTATGGGGCTTTGATAAAGCTCTTCTCATTTTCGATGAACCAAAATGGAGTAGCAAATTATCAACCCTCAAGTTTAGGTACGTGAGTTTTTGGATCCATTTCTATGACTTTCTTTCCCACAGTCTTCTCAGTCCCCTGCCCCTACATCTGTTCGGTCGTGTCCTCCTTTTCCCAGTATCCCTATTCCTCCCAGCTCCACTGTTGTTCAATCCCCTTGTATTCCATCTGAGGAGTTCTAGGCACCATCTCCTACTACGACCTCCCCTCCACCTGCCACCAATGCGGTTCCTAATGCTCCCTTAATGGATGCTTGTTGATAACGCTCATTTATGTGTGTTATTTAGCCTTAAAAACTTAGGTTATTGCTAGGAAAGCAAAGACTTAGTGCTTAAAATCATATCATTTAGAGTAAAATTAGCAAAAGTCTTATAATCATGTTAGAAATCTTAGAAGTATAGAATTTATGCTTAAAATGTTGGAAAAAAGAGATTATTTTTGTAAGAATTTATCAAAGTTAATGTTTTTGTGCAGAGGTCAATTTACGATGGAAATACGCCCACAAATGGAGATAAAGAGTTAGCAGAGCAAAAGATTGAAGTTGAAGATTTGCTCCCACATTTGGTCCTAAAGATGTGGAATTTGCGTTTGAATTGCGCCCGCAAACTAATAAGGTAACCCCAACTGAAGACAGATTTGTCAAGGTAGTGCACTAAGGAGAATTGCGCCCGAATTGCGGCCGCAATTGGGCTTTTTGACAGAATTTCGAGATTCGCGAGATTTGCAAAAAATCATCTGAAAATCCCAAATCTCGTATCAAATCTCCAAGGATCATAAATTATCACTTCCAAGGATCCTCTCACACTGATCTCAGCACCCAACCCTACCTTCCAAGGTCTATATAAGGCGACCAAGGTGCAAGAAGCAAAGGGAGCTCAGATTTTTGTCCTAGGATAGTCTTTATGCTTTTCTTTCTTCTCATCTTGTAACCAATTCGAGTTTCGGTTCTTCTAGCCTCTGTCGGCTCTTCCATTCAAAAGAAGAAGAGAAAGACTTGTCTCCCCTTGAAAAAGGCAAAAACAAGTTAGATAGAGAGGAGAAAGAACCTTAGTTGAGTCTAGAGTCCTTTTGTTGGGTTTTATGCCTTAAAACTCGTAGATAGTGAATGTAAACAAATTGTATACTTGTTTTAATAAAATTTTATTAAGTTTCTGCAATAAAATGTTATTGTTAAATATTGCACAATTTGACCAAAATCCAATAAACTAAGATCCAAGGTTGTTTTTATGTAACTTGAACTAGTATGTGGGACATACGGGGATCGATGTTCAAGTAACAACCTAAAAGGTCTATAGTGCAAGGATAGAGATGAGTATCTTATCCTGGTAACACTATGTGATACGACCCGCTTTGTATTTGATACAGACGTATTGATCCAAAGCATCCATGTAGTAGACATGCGAGTGGGGGTATCCTATGCAATGAGTTTGCATAAGACCGGACCGCGAAATATTAACCTTTAGTTGTAACACCGTTAACTAGTTAGGTTTCTATTTCACTAGGATGACCTAGGCAACTTAGTCTGAATCCTGAGTGGATTATGGACTCCTGTTCACGAGGGATTGTCCTTTGATTTGTATGGGTGAGAGTGGCTAGTACACCGACTCAATAAGCCTACCATTTTGGGGACAAGACCGAGTGGGGAGCTGGGAACATAATCACACAAGGTGGAATTCACTCCTTCCAGACTTTTGAGGAAGTAGATGAGTGTTCCCTTAAGTAGTGTCTCCGGGTCTTGAACATAGGGCCCTACCCTCTCACTGGCCCGAGAGGGGTTTCTGTTTGATGGTTGGACCACAAACAGGTTGTTCATTAGAGGAGCACTGGTACTTAAGGAGGTAGAGGTAACTCAGGGGTAAAACGGTAATTTGACCCAGCTGGAGTTACGAACACTCGTGAAGGACTAACTTGCCGTTATTGGTCGATATCCGTGGACACAGAAATATTCTGCAATGAGAAGAGTGCAGCTGTGGGTCTTTAGTGGAGTGACCCACAGTTAATGAAAGTTGACTAACTTGGTTAATGAGTTTAGCCGATTAGTCACGTAGCGTTGGAGCTTCTGATCTGTAGGTCCATTAGGTCCCACTGGTAGGTCATAAAGAGACTTGAAGCAAATAAATATAAATTGTAAATTGAAAGTGTTCAATTTATTTGGATAATCATATAATGTATGTTGATGCATTATAATATAAAGTTTATGAAACTTTATAATATAATTTTTGAATTGAATTTCAAAAATTAATTCTTGAGAGAAAATATTTGCAAGAGTTCAAATAAATTTTAATATGAATTGGATTCATATTAATTTTAATTTTAATAAAATCCCTAAGATTAAATATATGATATTTAATTGGGTAATTAATTAATTATGGAATTAATTTAAAATTAGATATTGTTCATGTAATAGAGTTGAACTTATTCATAGACCTTTTTCTATTAGGAAAAGGTCTTGGCCTTTACCTATATATAGGACCCCAGGGGTTGGGTGAAATGTATCCCGTTGACTCTCCTTCTCTCAAAGATCTCTCCCAAAAGACTCCCACAAGTCTCCTGCTTCAAGAAGTCTTAGAGATATACCGGTGTAACCGATTGGTGGTGTTCGCACAAGAGGGTTTCTGCATTTTCAATCCTACTAGCAAGAAAAGGCGAATCGATCAAGGTTTTCTACAAAAGTAAGTTTTTCTTTGAAATCCTTGATCACTAGGATCATCTAGATTAAATCTAGTTTATTTTTAGCATGTTTATAGCCTATGTATAGCCCATTAAATATAGATTTATTGTTGTAATATTTTGCAAATTGTATTGGTATTTCAATTAGAATCTAAGACTCTGAGTAGGTTCGATAATTCTTTCCGCTACGTAGGGCTTTTATCCCTTCACTTTACATTCTGTTTTATTTCTTTTGCAAGTTGTTTCTACTTTTTGTTCATCTAAATTTCAGTTGTAAGTTCTTTGCTTTATGTACCTTTCAATTATTAATTTGAATGCAATTTTTTTATTCAATTCGTGTACCTTTTACTTTATGTCTTGCACTTTATTTTCTTCAATGAGCTAAACTTCTTCTTGGGGGTTCAAATATGTGAATTCCTTGAGTAAAAGAAAGCCCCACAATGCAAAGGCAACCTTGCTTCCTCTTAGCATTGTTTGTTTTTGCTGAAAATTTAAGTTTCATTGTTAGCTTAAACTGATCACTTAAGTTAGCATAGTTTGTGTTCAGCTGGTGGCCGAAAGGTTGGAGTTGGATGCGCCTTTTTGCAAAGACAATAGTGGAAAAGATCCTAGAAATAGGACTTTATTTTCTTGCATCCTAGAAATAGGACTGGAACCACTAGAGTTTTGGGAGTTGTGTGCAATAATTATCTAAGTTTTAGCTAGCCCTAGAAATAGATGTCTAGTTGGCTTAGTCTTCTAAAGGCACCTACAACGGAGTTGAATAGGAGTAAGACTTAACTCACAATCTAGTTGTCAGAGCATTTGCAGGCACAAACTCGTAGCAATCTATCTGTACCATGTCTATGTGGGCACAAATAGATAGTATTCTCCAGTCGTGTGCATTGCCTGAGTGAGTTGCTAGCGCAAAGGTGGGCGCAATTTAATGCTCTTGGTTGATACTTATTTGAATCTCCCTCTTATCTTATATATCTTTATTGCTTTATTTACTTGTTTTCTTTTATCTTGTTGTCTTAAATCTCAAAAACCTTCATCAAATATTTTATCGGTTACCATCCTCGATTGCAAACTTAGAGGAGATTCTTTTTTCTTGAATTGTTCAAAGTGTTTTTCAACTAGTCACCATCTCCCTTGGGTACGATATCCGAAGTACTCTCCACTTTATTACTTGATAGTGTATGCTTGCACTTAGTAGGTGATTGCACAGCGCACACGTCACTTGCTCGGCAGGTGGTTCCTCTAGTACTGCTTTGCCTGTTGCACCTACTGAGGTTGTACCGCCAGTGAATGATCATCCCATGCGCACTAGTGCAAACAGTGGCATTGTTAAACCAAAGATTTGGAATTCTTTTGTTGTTGAGACTGTTGTGGATGTTGTTGTCTCTGAACCTCTATCAGTCATGGATGCCTTACAATCTGAATTGTGGAAGAGGGCGATGGATGATGAGATGGTCGCTTTAGTTCGAAACCAAACCTGGCGGTTAGTTCCACCACCACTTAATCTCAATCTAATCAACAACAAATGGGTGTTTAAAGTTAAAACCAAATCTGATGGCTCGTTTTGACCGCTGTAAAGCACGACTCGTGGCCAAAGGTTTCTATCAAATACCTGGAATAGACTTCCATGAGACTTTTAGTCCGGTTGTGAAAGCCCCCACTATCCGTATCATTCTTGCTTTGGTTGTATCTAAAGGCTGGTCTGTTCGGCAGTTGGACGTGAACAATGCTTTCTTTAATGGGAAGCTTGATGAAGAAATCTATATGAAGCAACCAGATGGCTATATTGACATTGCTCACCCAGATTATGTATGCAAATTGGATCGTGCTCTCTATGGTTTAAAGCAGGCTCCAAGGGCATGGTATAATCGTTTTCGTTCTACCTTATTATTGTGGGGTTTCTCTAATTCCAAGGCTAATAATTTTGTCCTTTTTTTTTTCTCAAATAACTGAATGGTGGTGTTGGTCCTAATATATGTTGACGACATTCTGATTACTGGTGATTGCCCATCCTTTATTGAGGACTTTGTTCATCGTCTCAATACTATTTTTGCTCTCAAGGATATGGGGCCTCTTAGCTACTATCTTGGGATTGAAGTTCATACTACTGATGTTGGGATGTATCTTCTCTAGACCAAATATATCAATGAGTTGCTCCATCGTGCTGGCCTATTCCATCTTAAATCTTGTCCTACTCCTGTTGCTACAGGCAAGAAATTATCCACCTTTAAAGGAGAACCAATGAGTAATCCCACACTTTATCGAAGCATTCTTGACGCACTGTAATACTTAACTCATACTTGTTCGGACATCTCGTACATAGTTAATAAACTAAGCCAGTTTCTTCAGCAACCCATAGTAATCCATTGGCAGGCGACCAAACGTGTCCTTCGGTACCTAAAGGGCCCATTGGAGTATGGTCTTTTCCTTCCTAAATCGTCTTCTTTATCGATCGCTGCCTTCACAGATGCAGATTGGGCCTGTAATGTTGATGACAGAAGGTCCATTGCTGCACATTGCGTTTTTCTTTGTCACTCCTTAGTGTCTTGGTCCTCTAAAAAGCAACATGTGGTTGCTCGTTCCAGTACAGAATCAGAATACCGATCTCTTGCTCATGCTGTCGCTGAAGTCTCGTGGGTGCAATTGTTGCTTAAGGAACTTAGTCTATGTCTGTCCTCCACACCCATTTTTTGGTGTGATAATGTGTGTGCACTTTCGTTGGCTCAGAATCCAATTTTCCATTCTCGAAGTAGACATGTTGAGCTCGATGTCCACTTTGTTCGGGATAAAGTTCTTGCTAAGGAGATTGATGTTCAGCACATTCCTTCCTCAGAACAACTTGTTGATGCCTTGACTAAGGCTCTCTCTAAAGCTCAGTTTTCATATCTTCGGAGCAAACTTGATGTGCTTTCCCTCACCCTCTCGTTTGAGGGGGATGTTAGGCAAGATGTTTACGCGACGTCGTTGGATTATTAAGCTTGGAACGGTGTCGTTTTCTCCCTTTGTATTATGTGGGTAGTTTGTTAGCCTCTTGTGTATACGTGTCTCAATCTCTATGGATGGGAATATTATTCTGTTGTCCCACCGTCTCTATTTAAACATTCTTTGTGTAATGGAATAATATCACTCAAAGAGAATTTCTCCAAGACATTTTTCTATCTTGATTCTGTCCTTTATTTCTCTCAGATGAGAGCTGGGCACAAGTTACTGACGAGAAGCTTACCAACTTTTGCTACGGCTGTGAGAAAAACTAGACCATGTTCTAAAAGATTGTGAAATTGAGGAGACAAGAAAAGATGAGAATTTTCAGTATGAACCTTGATTAAGACATAGTTGGCCAAACAAAAGATTCTTGAAGAGAAAAAAGGGAGAGAGGGAACATTCCAACCCAAGATGAATGAGAAAAGGTGGGATAGATGAAAAAATCTTACATAGCTTGAACTAGAACGAGACAGAAGAGATGCTCATCGGAAGAGGACCAGAGTTTCGACAAAAAAAGGGGAAGTTTGCCACTGAAAAACCACTTGGCGAAAGCCCCAACAAGGAAGGAAGAAAAGTCTCAAGTAATCATGAAACATCAAAGCACGGAAATTGGGGATGATGACAAGTTGTTGGTAGAGGAAAAACAGGAAGTCAAAAAGTAGTTGTTGGAGATTTAAAAAAAATAATGACGAAAAAGTCAATCTTATCTAGGCTAGTGGAATTAATTAACAATGAAAAAGGCCCAACAAGGTCCAAGAGAACAATGCTCTTAAAATGACAAAAAATAACCAAGATGGGGATTCTAGGCCAAAAGGAAATAATTTGTAAATATGGAAAAGAAAAGCTCGTGAGGAAAAGAGTGAGCAAAGAAATGAAGCTCTAGAGTTACACATGTAGAACATAAGACATGTAACGCCCTAGGCCCAGGATTCAGAATCCGAATTCGGCACCGACATTCCCTTGCATCCCCTGCAATCCGACCACATTACCATACTCGTCTTAAATTTCTTCCAAGAGTTAAGACTATCCCCACAAACCAACACGGGATCCTTTTAGCATGCTTTGTCCTCACTCACACGCTTCCTAGGAAAACTCCCAGGAGGCCACCTGTTGGGTTTCCAGAGTGGGTGAAAATGTAGTAAGAAATAGACTCTAGAACTCTGTGCAAGTATACACAATCCGCAGCAAGTAATAAGTATTTATCGAATCCAAGGTCTGAATTAGCTCTCACTTTATCTATTTTGTATAACTTTTCAATGGTTTCAAAGGTGGTTAAAATGATTGGTTTTTATAGAATGCTGAAGCAAAAGAAATGACAGAACAGAAAGTAAAGAAATAAGCAGACAGATTAGAAACAGGCGCTGGTCAGGATTTAGTAATTGTTTTAAAAGATGCTCTAGCAATATTATTGATCATGCAAAACTCTCGCAGTCTTATTAGCAGATTCC
This sequence comes from Luffa aegyptiaca, assembly GCA_017139565.1. Taxonomy (NCBI): domain Eukaryota; kingdom Viridiplantae; phylum Streptophyta; class Magnoliopsida; order Cucurbitales; family Cucurbitaceae; genus Luffa; species Luffa aegyptiaca. Next base: position 38,544,171 of record CM029405.1, on the reverse strand, counting down.
TCCCGGAACTCCGGATTTTTTAGAATGTGTTTCAACTCCAATGACGCACTACCGATCAAGCACTAGGCAACTGGCTATCCCTAGTTCAGTCACTGGCGTTCACCAATACACAATGATCTAGTGTGATTAATTGCCACACACTCCCTAAATCATCCCTGAAACTAGAAAGTGGTATTCATACCGGCTGGCCAAGCGGGCACAAAATGTAAATGAGCACAACAAATAATCAAGATGCATCAAATCAATGTATATTGCATAGAGATTAAGCACGTCAATTACATATTTCCTAACCAACACCTAAAATTACTTAGTTCATAAAGTGCATAGTAACACACGTTACAATCTGAGTAAATGCATCCATAATTACAAAACAATACAAGAAAATACTAATTCCCTTGATCAACTTCATAATTGATGGTCTTCTTGTAGGTCTCCAATCTTTCTCCTCTATTCGGCTCCCAAAAGTGGAAATGAGAAATGATCTCCTTCCCAGAATGGAATGTTCCTCCCAAAGATGGAATGATTTTGACTTGGGCGGCTATCTCCTTTTATAGAGTGGAGGCAAGCTTGAATTAGGTTGACCTAGACACGTGGATGGCTCTCCTTGCTCCTTTATCCCGAGAATAGCTTAACAGAATTCAGTTCATTAAATTGGCTAACGAACTGTGACGTGGCAATTTTGCTCCCAGCTTTGCTCCAGCATAGATTTTTCTCCCTCAAGTCGCTCAGCAATATATTCTGCACAAAATAACTTCCAAAGCATTCATTCTTCCAAATGGGTTAAAATATATAATATATATCTAAAAGCAACCCTATTTAGCACAAAAGACACACAAATCAATATAGAAATAAGGTCTAAATAACTCCCTTTTGGAGAGTTATCACCACCCAACATAGAACTTCCCCCAAGCCAAGCACGCTTATTTTCAATGTTCCTATGATTGAGCCACCAAAAACGAAGGTGCACCTTGTTGGTATAGGTAGTTACTATCAATTCTTTTAAGTATATCTTGACCATACTTTCATGTCCTCAAGATCTCTTTAATTCGGATGTGGTCTCAGTTCATGTTGGGTTTTATGCCCTAAAACTCGTAGAAAATAAATGAAGGGAAAATACACTTTTAGCCCCTGAGGTTTGGGTTAGATTTCATTTTGGTCCCTGAGTTTTCAAACTCAACAATTTAGCCCCTGAGGTTTGGTTTTAGTTTCGTTTTGGTCCCTCCATCCATTTTTCCGTTAAACACTAACGGTTGGCTGACGTGGCGGTATTTTTTATTAAAAAAATTATTTTTTAATTTTTTAAAATAAAATATATTAAAATAATAAATATATTGTTGTTTTTAATTTTTTTTTATTTCTTCTTCTTCTTCTTTCTTCTTTCTTCTTCTTCTTCTTCAGCACATGACCGGTGGCCGATGATTGGCAACCACCGTTCGTCGGTGACTTTTTTTTCCTCATTCTCTTCTTTTCTTCTCATTCTCTTCTCTCTTTTTCTCCAACTTTTCTCTTTTTTTTTTTAAAAAAAAAAGAAAGTCGATCTCTCTCTCTCCCCCACCGTCGATTCTTCTCCTTCCGTGTGCTTTCTTCTCTCTCCCCCTCGATTCTTCTCCCTCCTTTCCTGTGTTTTCTTCCGTTCTTCTCTCTTTCTACCTCTCGATCTCTCCGATTCTTTTTGGAACGAACCCACAGGGATCGTTCCAGATCTTTCGTTCCAGTCGCGATTCGAAGGGAGTTTTCCCCCTTCGTACTTTTTTTAAGAAACAATTTCAACTGGAACGAGGATGTGCAGCGACGGCAAGGCATGCAACGGCGACGTGAGGACGAATCTGGAAGAAACCCGACGGGGTAGAGAGAGAGATTGAGGGCTGAGTTTCCTTGTTTTTTCTAAATCGCCAGCAGACTCGAACAGGGCTCAAGGACGGAATAGAACAAAGAAAACACAAGTGAAAGGAGAAGAACGGTAGTGGGGGAGAGAGAGACCCGAATCAGTAGCGGGGGAGAGAGAGAGGTCGACTTTCCTCATTTTTTTTAAAGAAAAGTTGGAGAAAAAGAGAGAAGAGAAGAAGAAGAAAAGAAGAGGAGGAAAAAAAAAAGTCGTCGGCGAGCGGTGGTCGCCGACCATCGGCCATGTGTTGAAGAAGAAGAAGAAGAAGAAGAAGAAGAAATAAAAAATTTAACAATAATAATATATTTTATTTTAAAAAATTAAAAAATAATTTTTTAATTAAAAAAATTCTGCCACGTTAGCCAGTCGTTAGTTTTTAATGAAAAAATGGATGGAGGGACCAAAATGAAACTAAAACCAAACCTCAGGGGCTAAATTGTTGAGTTTAAAAACTCAGGGACCAAAATGAAACCTAACCTAAACCTCAGGGACTAAAAGTGTATTTTTCCCTAAAAGTAAATAATTGACTGTTATCAATAAAGTGTTCTTGATGGTTATTCAATAAAATTTATCGAATATATTGCATTAGTCTTGTCTTAAATAACCCTAAATCCAATAAACTAACATCGTAGGTTGTCTTATGAGTCTTGAACACTATGTGGAGACATACGGGGATCAATGTGTTAGGGACTACCAGACACCCACATATCTCCACAATGGTATGATATTGTCCACTTTGGGCATACGCCCTCATGAATTTGCTTTTGGTTTCACCCCAAAAGGCCTCATATCAATGGAGATACTTGTCCTCCCTTATATACCCATGATCATCCCCTTATGTAATGGGTATAGTGATACCATTATGTAATGGGTATAGTGATGCCCTAGTTTATTGTATTTGTACATTGTATATATACGTTTTATGTATTTTACATGTATTTATACACCCACTGTTGTTATAGAATATTGTACAACCCACTAAACTAGAATTTTAGTTCAAGTGGAAGTTTGTTGGGTTTTATGTCATAAAACTCATAGATAGTTAATGTTAACGAATTGTACACTTGTTTCAATAAAATGTTATTGAGGTTTCTACAATAAAGTGTTATTGTTAATTTAAGTCTAAAATTGCACAATATGACCCAAATCCAATAAACTAAGATCCAAGTTGTTTACATGTAACTTGAACTAGTATGTGGGGACATACAGGGATCAGTGTTCAAGTAACAACCTAAAAGGTCTATAGTACAGGGATAAGGCTGGGTACCTTATCCTAGTTACACTATGTGATACGACCCTCTTTATATTTGATACAGATGTATTGATCCAAAGCGTCCATGTAGCAAACATGCGAGCAGAGGTATCCTATACAATGAGTTTGCATAAGACCGGACCACGAAATAGTAAACCACTAGATGTAACATCGTTAACTAGTTAGGTTACTGTTTCAATATGATGACCTAGGTAACTCAGTTTTAATCCTGAGTGTGTCATGAACTCCTTCTCACGAGGTATTGTCCTTTGATTAGTATAGGTGAGAGTGGCCTGCACGCCGACTCAATAAGCCTACCTTTTTGGGGACAAGACCGAGTGGGAAGCTGGGGACATGACAACACAAGATGGGATTCACTCCTTCCCACTTCTAAGAGAAGTAGATGAGTGTTCCCTTAAGTGGTGACTCCGGGTCTTGAACAAAGGGATCCCGCCCTCTCACTGGCCCAAGAGGGACTTTATGCTTATTGGTTGGACCATAAACAGGATGTTCATTAGAGGAGCACTGGTACATAAGGAGACAGAGGTAACACAGGGGTAAAACGGTAATTTGACCTAGCTGTAGTTACGAACACTCGTGAAAGATTGACTTATTAGTATTGGTCAATATCTGTGGACACAGAAACATTCTACAGTGAAAAGAGTGCAGTTGTGGGTCTTTAGTGGAGTGACCCATAGTTAATGAATATTGATTAACTCAATTAATGAGTTTAGTCAATTAACCTCATATCATTGGAGCTTCTGATCTGTAGGTCCATTAGGTCCCCATACTAGCTCGTAAAGAGTAATTAGGAACAAATTATCTTGAAAAGAATTTGAACCATTCGAATTCAATATGGGAATCATGTTAATTGTATGAGATACAATTAATCTAATGTATAGTGATACATTATAATATAAAGTTTAATTTGAGATTAAACTTTATTAAATGAGAGAATAATATATTTGAAAGAGTTCAAATATATGGCTAATTAAATATAGGATATTTAATTAGTAAATGATTTAATTAATTAATTAATTAATTGAATTAAATGTGATTTAATTGAACTATAATATATGAGGGAAATATTAGAATGTGATTCTAATGTTGGTTTTTTGGCCCTTAATCTCAAATTAATTAATTTTAATTAATTTAATTAATCAATGTTTTGATGATAACAAACCCAATTTTTAATTACTTAAAATTTTAGTGTTTTAATGTGCCCATAGCGTAGAGCTCGGAACAACGATTCCAACGCCTCTTGAATCACCCAAATTGGAGTTAAAATGAAGAAGTTATAGCAGAAACAAGTTTTAACGAAAAATACCCGTGCTGATGACGTGGCGGCTGAGTCAGCTTCTTGGACCAATCCGAAGCTGACACAAGGAAGGCTGAGAGTGTAACAAATGGAGCTTTTTGGTTATTTATTTATATATATATATAATGTGAGTAACGGTTGGTTAAAAAAAAAAAGTGAAAAGCATTAAATGCTCCAAACAAACATAAAATAGTATTTTTTTTAAAAAAAAAATTACCGTTACTTCTTTATTTTCATATATACTTTTTTATTATTATTATTATTATTATATATAATATATATGTTTTTACCGTTGGAGATAAATTTTGAATCTTAAAAATGTTTTATTTTAATATTATTTGTTTATATTATCATTTTAATTTTCTTTTTACTTTTAAATTTCTTTTAATCTCCACTCTTTATTTTTCTTTAACTTTAATCCAATGGTCCAAATAAAGTTCAATTTCAAATTTCTTTCAACTCCATCTCCTTCCTATTTATATCCTCATTCTCTCACAAAATTAACAACAATTCTGTTCACACGAGATTTCAGGAGAGAAATTTGATTCGTGAAACTACTTGTATGTATTGATTTCTATATAAGTGTAGTGGATTACAATCTCTAGTTACAATTCTTTGATGCTTTCTCCCACAAATTCAAGTTAGCTTGATCTACAGAGTCTTCAAGAAGCCTTGGTCTTGAGGGTTTGTTCTTCAGAAAGATTTGGATTCTTTTGGATTGGTCGAGGTAGACTTCAGCCTTCAGGTCTGCAGGAGGTTCTGAGCTTCAGTCTTCGATTTGGTAGGAGGACTTGAAGAGGATCTGAACTTCGATCTTCAGTTCTGCAGTGAGATTGGAAGATGATCGGAGCCTCGTTCTTCAATTCTGCGACAGGATTTGGAGAGGATCTGAGCTTTGATCTTCAATTCTGCAGCGGGATTTGAAGAGGACCTTAGCTTTGTTCTTCAGTTTTGCGGCAGGATTTGAGGATGATCGGAACCTTGTTCTTCAGTTCTGTAGCTGAATTTGACGAGGATCTGAGCTTCGATCTTCGATTCTACAGTGGGTTTTGAAGAAGATCTGAACTTCGTTCTTCAGTTCTGTGTCGGGATTTGAAGATGATCAGAGCCTTGTTCTTTAGTTCTGCAACTGGATTTGATGAGGATCTGAGCTTTGATCTTCGGTTTTGCAGAAGGAGCTTCAATCTTCCGTTTCTTCTGAGAGCTTTCTCTTCTTCCTTTTTTTCTGTCCTCCTCCAAATGAGAAGCCATACCTCCTATTTATAGAGTTTCCTAAAGGCCTTCGTGGGCTTGGGCTTGGGCTTGGTTGCGTTTGGGCCCATGGGCTTGGGCCTGAAATGAATTTGGGCTCATCCATGGGCTTGGGTTTGAAACTTTGGGCTTCTTACCCAATTATCTTAATGAATTTGGGTTTAAATTGAACCCAATTCAATCAAATTTCGTGAAATTAACATATTTTAATTTCACGAACTTAGACAATGAAAATTTCTTTGCCAACAAATTCCTCCCTCTAAATTCTCTCCAATTTCTACATGTTTTTATTCTTCTCTCAAATTCTTCAATGTTGCTTTAAATTTATCGTGAGATTTTATTTTGAGAGATTGTTGAGCTATTCAATTTTATTTTTCTTAGCCATTTGAGGGCATTAATTTGTAAGAATTTTTCTTACAAATTTGTGAGCGAAAATTTGTATATCCACTATTTGAGAGACTTTGTAATCTTGTTCTAAAAAATTCCAAATCTTGTAAGGGTTGCTCTTGAGCCCGAAAAAGAGCGGTTGTAACGGTTTGATCCTAAGCCGTGGAAAGGATTGGGTTTGTTCTTGCTCCCGGAAAAAGAACATTGTACCGGTTACACTCTAAGCGGTGGAAGGAGTCGTGTTCTTCAATCAAATACCCAAGAGGAGCTTGGGGAGTGGAGTAGGTCATTTGCCGAACCACTATAAATTTCCGGTGTTAATTTCTCTAACCCTCTACTATTTGATTTTTGCAATTAATTTTCTTTATCGTTATTTGCATGAAATTAATTCCTATAATTTATTTTTAATGTTTATGGACAACATTTACATTGGAATTAATTTGGGTGTTTAAAATTTATTTCTAATTTGTTGACCAATTTGTGTTAAAATTAATTATTTGTAATAAGTTCACTTATTTGTTTAAATTGGGCCCACCGTACTAAAAAGTATATAAAAATTCATTAAACCCTATTCACCCCCTCTAGGGTTGTCATACCGATCCAACATCTAACATGTAGTTAATTAAATATGGGTGATAATTAGTTAATTATAAAATTAATTATTTTTGAATTAATTAATTACAAAATTTAATTTAATTAAATTAAAAAACTATAGATTAATTTTAATGTGAATATGATTCATATTTAAACTATAGATTATAAGAGAGATGCATATTTGAATATGATTCAAATGTTTGATTAATTAAATATGTGATATTTAATTGATCAAAGAATTAATTAATTATGAATTAATTAATTTTGTAGTTTAATTAATTTAATTAAATGTGATTTGATTAATTTTAATTTAAACTATATAGTACGTGGGGATGTGCATTTAAATGTGATTTAAATGTGCATATGATAAAATATAAGATACTTATATTTAATCATTTAATCATATTCATATACATTAATTAATTAAGTTTTAATTAAATGTAAGTTGGTTTGTCAGATGGTGATTGGATCTCCTACTCACGCGAACTCCCTAAATGCCTAAAGGGGTCACAAAACGAATCTCTCATTTGTGCTCTCTACAGAACATCTCTTGCTCCCTCACTCTCCCATTCTCTCTCAACTAGAAAAAGACAGAGAATGGTTTTCTCTCTCAGTGGTGTTTTTCATTCCCATTCAAGATTAGTGAATCAGTCCCACAATTGAGTTCCTAATCTTAGAGTTCATAGTGGGGAAACCTCGTGATGGTGTCTCTTTCATGTTGCTGTGTTTTCAATCCTTGCTCAATCAAGAACACGTTCTTGATTTCAAAGTCGCCCACGAAGGTTTGTGCTTCTCTTCTTATCTTTTATATTAGATCTAACTAGAATGCATGTTTAGCCTGTGATTATGTAGAATTGAGAATTCTTAATTGTTGTCAATGTATGAGGTATTTTGTGAAACTTGATTAACTACGAATGGTCCAATTGCGCTTCCGCTTAACGGAATTCGGAATTACAATCCTTCATGTGGGACTTTGGTCGCACTCTCAACAATCCTCCCCTCAAACAAAGTACCACCGAGCTAGCCTCCCCTCAAATAGTCATCTATCCATCAAACTCTCCTTTACCAAGAGTCCGTCCAACTCTCTAGGCTTTACCCGTTTCCGCTTTACCGAGAGTTTGCTCTTCCAGGACAACTCCTCTTCTCTGAAGTACACCGCCTGCCCAACAGAGCCTAACCACGAATCTCCCCCATGACTACTTAGGCTCACAACTTCTTTGTTTGGCACCAGAGGATTCCACCTGACATGGCTAATGTAACGACCCGAACTTTTAAATAGTCTTTAAAGGACCGTTACGGCAATGCATGCTTTGGAGGCCTTTTTAAACAAAAATATTTTAAAACATAAACACTAATTTAAGACAAAACTTTTATTCAGGATCCCAAATTTTAAAGGTTTTAAATAATCTTAAATAATTTCTAAAATATAAATGTACATGGCCTCTAGAAAATTTATCAAACAAATTTATAAATCAAATAAAGTAAAACAGAGTTCTCAAAGCGGAAGAAAAATAAAATATGAAATTAAGATCCTCTCATGGCTGTCTATCGGATTCTCATCAATCGCCTTTCATCTGCCCTTGCCTTTACCTAAAAAAAATATTTTTGAAAAGAATGAGTATTTTAAATACTCAATAAGTGACCCTACTATTGAGGTTGGGTCACACTTTAAAAAAAACATTTTAAAATCAACAAGTATCTTTTTGGTGGCTCTAAACTTTATTTTAACTTACTAATGAAAGATGATATACATCAATTTCATGCATATCCTATACACATCAATTTCATGTGTCTCCTACAGAGGCCGTCAATTTCACGAAACCTCGAGGTCGTCAATTTCACGAACCTCGACTTAGGTACATCAATTTCATGTCTCTAAGTCCTATGTAGGCATCTCTGAATGTACATCAATTTCATGTACACTTATAAAACTCATAAATAATTTAAATTCATTCCTTTAATGAAATTTTAAACTCATTCCTTTAATGGAATTTTGAGAGACCACCAACTCAATTATTTCAAATATCAACAAATACAAAGCAATAATAATAAAGTTCATGCTTTCAACAATTTTCATAAACGCTTACGTAATTAAAATAACATATTTTTCATGCACAATTTTCATACTTTTAACAATAATAATAAATTTCATGAACAACTTATAAGCACGAAAATTTTAGAAAATCAAACACGCTCACCCAATTAAAAAGTTCAATAGTAAGTTCACTTACCTTGGCTTATAAATCCTTGATTTAAAACTCCAATTTAACTCTAGCAACAAGTCAACGATGACTTCAATTAAATGGATTTGATTCCAAAACGGGTTTCAAGCTTGCTGGACGGACTTCTAATTTGCTCCAACTTCAATATTTTTTATCTTTAAAGGCTACGAGCATCCACTGAAGAAATCTCTCAAAAACGTCAATATTCAAAGCTTAAAGTTGTTGCATCGCTGGAAAACACTCACAACAACAGCATTTGCCCGTTATTAAATCGCCGGAAAATAACCCATCTGCTGCAACCACGCCAAAACGCGAGTTGCTGAACCGAGGTGGCCGGAGGAACGCATGCCTAAAGTCTTGCTGCTCGGAATCGCCGCGAACGCTCCAGCTGCTGCACGTCGCGCCGTCGTGGGTTGCTGTACCGTCGAAAGAGACAAACTCCGCCGAAGAGACAAGCATCGCCGCTGCTAGACCACCTACAAGATGCTACCGCCGCCGCAAGGATCGAGATTGTCGCCGCCAGAACCGCCGAGGACTACTGCTCGCCGGAGAGTGTCGCGCCGTCGAAGACCACTCCCACGGTTGGAGAAGAAAATCGAGAAGGAGAGGGGCTGCACGCTGGTTTTCGATTGAGCAAGGAAGAAGAAGGGAAAATGTGGCTTGGTTGATGGCTAAAATCCTAAGGCTCTGTGCACCATTTAAAAGGAAATTCTTGGGCTTGGGCTTGGCTCAAAAGTTCCCTTATTTACAAAAATGCCACCCCAGCATTAATTCATAAAATTCCACCGATTTTCAAATCTTTTAATTTTCCTCCAACTCCAAAATTGCACAACTTAGACCATATTAACTCCAAAGTTAATGAAATTTGAAATTTCCCTTAAATTAGGGACGTTACAGCTACGTTTGTGACATGACTCTGATACCATTACCATTTGTTAGGGACTACCAGACGCCCACATATCTCCACAATGGTATGATATTGTCCACTTTGGGCATAAGCCCTCATGGCTTTACTTTTGGTTCCACCCCAAAAGGCCTCATACCAATGGAGATGTTTATCCTCCCTTATATACCCATGATCATCCCCTTATGTAGCCAATGTGGGACTTTGGTCGCACTCCCAACACAATGTTCAAGATACAGCCTAAAAGGTCTATAGTATAGGGATAAGGTTGGGTACCTTATCCTGATGACACTATGGATACAACCCACTTTGTATTTGATACAAACGTAATGGTCCAATGCGTTCGTGCAGGTGACATGCGAGTGGGGTATCCTATGCAATGAGTTTGCATAAGATCGAATCACGAAATAGTAACCACTAGATGTAACTTCGTTGACTAGTTATGTTTCTATTTCAATAGAATGACCTAGACAATTTAGTCTTAATCCTGAGTGTATTATGGACTTCTGTTCACGAGGAATTGTCCTTTGATTTGTATGGGTGAGAGTGGACAGTTCGCCAACTCAATAAGCCTACCATTTTGGAGACAAGACCGAGTAGAGAGTTGGGAACATATTTGTTGGCTTTTTGGCCCTTAATCTCAAATTAATTAATTTTAATTAATTAAGGGAAAAGTACACTTTTAGTCCCTGAGGTTTGAGTTAGGTTTCATTTTGGTCCGTAAGTTTTCAAACTCAACAATTTAGCCACTGAGGTTTGGTTTTAGTTTCATTTTAGTCCCTCCATCCATTTTTCCGTTAATAATTAACGGTTTGCTGACGTGGCACTATTTTTTTTATTAAAAAAATTATTTTTGAATTTTTAAAAAATATAAATATATTAAAAAATAAAAATATTATTATTTTATATTTTTTTCATTCTTTCTCCCCCCTCTCTCTCTCTTTTTCTTCTTCTTCTTTTTTTTCTTCTTCTTCTTCTTCTTGAAACTGTCGGCGACTAGAAGAAGAAAGGATACATTCCACTATAGACCCACAGTCGGGTGTTGCGTTAATCAATATTCATTAACTGTGGGTACACTTCACTATAGACTCATAGTTGCACTCTTCTCACTGCAGATATATTTCTATGTCCACAAATATAGACAAATAACAACAAGTTAGTCCTTCACGAGTGTTCATAACGCCAGTTGGGTCAAATTACCGTTTTATCCCTGGGTTACCTCTACATCCTTAAGTACTAGTGCTCCTCTAATGAACAACCTGTTTATGGTCCAACCATTAAACAAAAATCCCTCTCGGACCAGTGAGAGGGTAGAGCCTTTTGTTCAAGGCTCGAAGACACCACTTAAGAGAATACTCATCTACTTACCCTAAAGTCGGGAAGGAGTGCATTCCATCTTGTGTGATTATGTTCCCAGCTCCCCACTCGATCTTGTCCCCAAAAGGGTAGGCTTATTGAGTCGGCATACTGACCACTCTCACCCATACATATCAAAGGACAATCCCTTGTGAATAGGAGTCCATAACCCACTCAGGATTGAGACTAAGTTGCCTAGGTCATCCTATTGAAATAGAAACCTAACTAGTCAATGGAGTTACATCTAGCGGTTACTATTTCGCAGTTCGGTCTTATGCAAACTCATTGCATAGGATACCCTCACTCGCATGTCACCTACACGAACGAGTTGGATCATTGTGTTTGTATCAAATACAAAGTGGGTCGTATCCATAATGTCACTAGGATAAGGTACCCAACCTTATCCTTATACTATAGACCCTTTAGGTTGTATCTTGAACACTGATCCTCTTATATCTCCACATACAGTTCAAGACTCATACAACAGCCTAGAATGTCAGTTTATTGGATTAGGGTTATTTAGGCAAGATAAATATAAGATAAACAATAACTCTTCATTGAAATAAACATCAATAACACTTTATTAATCAAATGTTACATTTACTATCTACGGGTTTTAGGGTCGTGGATGTGTAAGGTAAAAAGTTAAAGGAAAGAAAATGGTAAAATTTTACCCAACTTAGTAAGTTGTATTAGTTTTTTCCCAAAACGATAAGCATTATAAATCTTTACCTTAAACTTGTAAGAGTCTTACATTTTTTCCCTTCTAATAAATTTTCATTCGAAGAATTGCTCAAATGAAAAATATTTTCAAATATGTTCAATCATTTGTAAAACACATGTTTGGACAACATTAATAGAATTTTAGTGATAATTGGTTTTCTATTGAAATTTATGAGTTTTTGCATAATTATTCATTGTGATTTTGTACATTGACTAGATTTAATTATCTATAAAGCCAATTTCATTAAAAATCATTGGCTTTTCTTAGATTTTAAGATTGCTTAGAGTTAAAATTGGTTAATGAATGAGCAAAAATTGAATTTAAGATAAGAAAGTAATAGAATTTGTCTAGTAAGTTGAAGTAAAAATTGATTTTTTTTTTCTTTTCAAAAATAAAACATCTATATATTTATTAACACCACATAAAATAATTAATGGTTTTTGGACCCCACAAAGAACCCAATAACGTTCTTTAAAAAAAAGGGAAAAAAAAAACCCCATAACGTCCGACGAATCTCGTCCACACGATATTAATTTAGGGAGCATCCGAATCTCATCTCATCGCCCATCGTATCTCCTACTCACGTCAATTCTCAACAGAGATTTCTACATTCAAAATATTTATAAAAAAAAAAAAAACATATTTATTAAACACCATTCTGTACACATAATAAACACAATTTTTCCCCAATATCATATTTCACTAATCCATATTTAATTTCTCACAAATTTTACACCAAAAAAAAAAAAAAAAAAAAAAACAGATCAAATTCCCCCTTTCACTCTCCCATTCGATTCAACACTCCGCTTTTACTCATTTCACATCCAAGCTCAAACTCATCGGATCAACAACAGAAATTCACAAGAAACAAAAAGGATAAAAAAAAAAAGGCACGTAGCGATTGGATCTAAACAGTAATCGATCGCAAGAGAAAAACAAAAAGAAGTAGAAACCAGAGGCATCCTGACGAATCATCACATCAGATCGGCGTCGAAAAAGGGGGATTTCATTAGATAAGCGTTATTGAGTACAGAAATTAGAGAAATAATGGATGGGAGAGATGAGATTTGAGTACAGAGTAAAGGAGTAGTAAAAGAGTAAAAGTCAGAGAAAAGTAGAGAAGAAGGAACCGTGGTCTAATCGGACTTGAGTGAGGCGTCGAGGTGGTGGTGGTGGTCGGGGTGGCCGGCGACGTAGTTGAGGAGGCCTTCGGCGGCTTTATCCGGCGGGGGGAGGGAGGTGTTGGCGAAGAGGAGGACGGCGAGGAGGAAGAGGGCGGTGGAGAGGAGGAGAGGCCAGAAGTAGGCGATGAGGGAGAGGAGCCTTGGGGCGAGGAGGATGAGGGAGAAGAGAGTAAGGCATAGAGTTAGGGCTGCCAGAATGTGGAACCTGAACTTGACCACTTTGCTGGGGATCTCCATGGATGAAGATTGAAGATGATGAAGTGGATTTTTTTGTTCGTTCAAAAATCAAAATAGATGGGCTCAAATGGAAGGAATGGAACGGAATTCTTTCTTTCTCTCTTTGCTTTCTTTTTGTTTCTCTCTCTGTCTGTGTGCAGAGATTCCCTGAGTGTGAGAGTCAGGCTAAAATGTTGTGTTTGTGTTTTCTTTTCTTTTCTTTGGGAAGGGAGAAATGGGTAATTCTCCCTCTCTCTCTTGCTTCTTTCTCTTTCTTTTTTACCCTTTTTAAACTCATAATTTACACCACGACCCCTTCCACTTTAGAGATTCCCGTCTCTCACTCCTTAGTCGAGGATACATGTACGCTGTACTTACTTTGGCTGGCTACTAAGACCCAATTTGATAACTATTTGATTTTTGAAAATTAAGCCTATATACACACTTACTTCCACCTATAAGTTTCTTTGTTTTAGTTTTCAAAAACTTGTGTTTTGTTTTTAGAATTTGGCTAGGAATTTAAATGAATCTTTAATAAGGATGAAAGTCATGGTAGAAAATTTAGGTAAAAACAAGCATAATTTAAAAAAAACAAAAAACCAAATGGTTATCAAACGGGGCCTAAGTCACTAACTTTTTAGTTTTGCTTTTAAAAGGTTTATGATATGTTCAACATTTTTTTAAATTAATAAATTTACTTATTAGACCCAAAATTTATGAGTTAAGAAATAGTTGGAGAAAACATGGAGGACATAACATTTATGTCTATATACACTAAGAGTGAAGGAAATTGGATTTAGAGTGGAAATTGATCGAGGAACAAATGGGTGAGAGTCCAACTAATTAAACTTCATTTTATTTAGCTAAAACATTAGTAACATTTCTTTTTGTGAAAAATATTCAAATCTCCAAACCAGTGTTGTCAATATTGAAATTTTAATTTTTATTAAATTAAATCTTGAACTTATAGATGAACACTAAAATCAATACTCAACGTTGACAACCTATACGCCTTTGATGTATGTCTAGATCAACAAAGTATAACACAAACTTTAAGTCATATTATCAAGGATAATAAACAAAGCTATATATATAAAGTTCAATAATGAAAATAGAAATTTGAAAGTTTATAGATCAAAATAGAACAAATCCTAAAAGTTTATGGTTGCTAAAATGATATTTAAACTTTTTTTATTAGTTAGTTTATTGAAAATTCACCCTTTATTAAATTTTAAGATTCAATTCCATGAAATTGAAATTTAAGATTGAAATTCATTGGATAAGTTAGCTAGCATAGTAAAATTGAAAATTTCCTAATTCCAATCCTTGTATCTTTCTTCCTTCCTCCTTCTAATATCTAAACATGGAATTGATATTTGTTTCCTAGGAAAACACTAATCATATTTAAGAAAATTAACTTTTTCTTTATTTTTTTAATAAATAATATATGAAAGAAAAATCTTATTACATTTTCCTATACAACATTTACTCTTTTTTCTCTTTAAAAAAATATAAAGTTAGGGAAAAAAAAAACTAAATTTAGAATAAATTATCTTAAATAAAAATATTTCTCTCCACTTATAAGAGTGTTTATTATTTAGTCAATTTGAATATAACATATAGTCCATTTAGTCAGACATATGTGTCATGTCTTCTTAATTACAAATTATATATTAAAATCATTATCCCTTATTATGAAAGATTTTATTAAAAAATGACATCTTAATAGATTAATAGTTATTAAAAACAAATATTTTAATTGGATATTTTTATATTGATTTTCATAATCATGTATTTAAATTATTAATGGTTAGCAAATCGGAGATTTGGGCATATTTAGGACATCACGAAATTAATGCATTGAGAATCGAATCTTTGCATTTAATCTAAAACCATGTGCACAAAATTCTTTTATTGTACCCTTTTAGTCATTCTAAGCTCTCAATTGTCATAACTATTGAATTTATTACCCATTCAATCTGAACTATCCATATTTAATAATCAATAATTTTGACCTTATTTGATATAGTGTTTGTATCTTTGTTTCTTTTCTTTATCTTTTTTATTTAATATGTATTTGATCCCTAAACTATTATAATTATTTTAGTCCCTAATCCCTCGACTTTCGATTATTTATCTTAGTTCCTAAGTTTGGTATTAAAAATTACTTTAGTCGTCCTTGTACACGGTTGTACCTAAACAGACTAATTTAAAGAAAAAAAAAAAACTAAAAATGAAATGGTTACGTTACCCTTACCCATAAACTTCTTTTATTTTTTCTTTTTCGTATTTCAGTTTTCGAAAATAAATAATGAAATTACTGATATTTTTTCTTTATTTGTACTATATTGGTTGGATATTATAATTTTGTAGAGATCACAAGGCTTTTGGAACAAACTTCTTTAGACTATTATTGTTGTCAAATATATCACTTGAGTGAAACAAGGATTGGGACCACTCCAAGATGATGCTTTCATAAGAAAGAATATAACAAAATCACTTTTACACAAGAAAAATAATCCTCTTTGTAGGCTGTTTAAGTATCCTCAGTACTTTTACAATAACATAAGAAAAATGTGAAAAATTAATTAATGAGTATATTTTAATTCTATTGTTTAAAGGAAAAAAAAAAAAATTAAAACATTATTTCTCTGAAAAGCAAGCTAGCTAAACTTATTTCCTTTTCCCTCAAAATGACCATGAAAGATTTTTCATTTGGGGGGAGGGGAGAGGACAAACATAAAATTGGTTTGAAAATAATTATCAAATAAATTTTAAATATTCTCTTCACAGTTCATACACAAGGGATAATAGTATTTTATTTTTAGGAACCTTATAGGTTAAAAAAGGAAAAGAAAAAAAATATATATACAACCATGTTTTTTCCAAAATGTACAATAAATTAAATAATGTAGTTTTAAATATGTGGTAACTTTTTGTGTTATAAAAAATAGATTAAATTAGTCTAATTATTTTTTAAGCTTATTTTGTTTACGCACGGTAGAATTTTGTCCTTTCAATTTTGTATCTAAATACATCCATGAATTTTAAAAAATGTCTAAAAAAGTTAGGAAATTATTTGATACAAAATTAAAAGGGGAAGAATACGTACTTGGACCCGTTTGGTAACGTTCTCATTTCTTGTTTCCGTTTCTTCATTTTTAATAAAGAAAAATAGAATTTCATGATCCGAACACCTATACATTCAATAATAATAAACCTATATTCTTACTTATGTTTGGAAAAAATTGGAAACAAGAACAAAAAATGAGAAACTAGTTTTAGTTGTTCCCAAAAGTTCTATACAAATTTTGGGAGTGTTTCTAAAAAATGAGAAACAAGAAACCTACATAGTTATTAAATGCTTAGATTTCTTAATAAAATTGGAAACAAGAAACAAGAAACGAGAACGTTACCAAACGGGCCCTTAGATTTTAACACAATTTTGACATTTTTTATATTATATTTATAGGATGGATTTACGATTTAATATTAGGAAATAGAAGCTGATTTACTAACCTATTCCTTGCCTCTTCCACTTAAAAAATGTCAAAAGGAAAATAGAACCTAACCCATATTGAGGTTTATTCTAGTGTCTTGTCTACAAATGTCTTCAAGAGAAATCGAATAAAATAGATTTCATTTTTACATTTATCATGATTAGAGGGTTTAATTTTTAAATTTTTTAAAGTTTAACTGTTTAATTTTTGCACTTAAAAGTCGTTTATGGTGTAATTGTTACAACTACCATATTTCAGGGTGGTTTTTATAATTAATTTATTTTTTTGTTTTTTTAATGTAACAACATGTGGTAGTGGATAATCAAACATATGATGATCTTTTGGTTGAGAATATAATGTCTTAACTGTTGAACTATGCTCAAGTTCACAATATAGTATCGGTTAAATCAATATAAATTTTAGTTTTATCGACTTTATGATGCTTATTTCTGTTTAGTCCCATATTAAATTCTTAAGGTCCCGTTTGATAACCATTTGGTTTTTGGTTTTTGGTTTTTGAAAATTAGGCTTGTTTTCTTCAAATTTCCTCACCATGGTCTTCATTTTTGTTAAAGACATACTTGAATTCCTAACAAAATTCTAAAAACAAAAACAAGTTTTTGAAAACTACTTTTTTTAGTTTACAAAAAATTGGCTTGGTTTTTGAAAACATGGGAAGAAGGTAGGTGAAAAGCCAAAGAAACTTAGAGTTGGAAGTGGTGTTTATAAGCTTAAAAACCAAAAACCAAAAACAAAAAACCAAATGGTTATCAAACGGGGCCTAAAATTTTGAATTAGAAACCTTTAAAAATTATGAAATGGGATTAACTAAATCATGAAATGGCATGGTTATTAGAAAAATATTATGGCTGATTTGATATGGCATGTCATACAACTGATATAAAGAAATGGTAAAACTACCTAAAATATAAGTTGCACACAATCTATAATACATTTATTATATTATATTGTTCAAAAAGAAGGTATATATATATTCAACGGTGGTACTTTATTTTATTAAATTGTCTACTTTCATAATTTGGGTACAAGTCCTCTTGACTTTGTAGTCAATATGGGACTTTGATCGCAATCCCAACAACCTCTCTCGTTTACGCAGGCTATCGAGACTTATCAAAATTACAATAATTGATCGTAAGATTTTTCAATGCTAATGGACCGAGTTAAACATTGGAAGCCATAAATTAATTCTAAATTAATTAATAAGCTAGGCAAAATAGTGTTCAATACAAATTAACTAACTGCATTATGCTATAAGGATCGATCGAGACTATTTCAAAAAAAAAAAAAAAAGGATCGATCGAGACACCGTAATTAAACTGGAAATCCTAATTCAATTAGAAGAAAAACCTCTAAATCATACACACGAGCCTGTCTATTTGCTACTTCTTATTCGCACTCGATTACAATAATTACAGATTGCAATCTCATAGTCAGCTAACATAAAAGCTAATTAAGGCCTCAATTCAATCACCATGCATGTTCATAGATTAATCAAGATTCAAAAGACAACCAAAATTATGAAAATTAACTATAATTAACAATCAAATTTCACAATTTTACAAAATTGGAGGCCGACAAAATCTCCAAATTGGCAATAAGAATTTAGCCAGCCATGAAGATTGCTTGGCCAAACTTCATGGCTCGATCCAAAATCACTAAACTAATCCTAAAGCCTAAAAAGCAAGTAAAAGAAAGCTAAAATGATCTGAAAAGAGTGGCTACTAAACTAATTACAAACTTCAGAACCCATTTGACCTAATTCAACATTACACATTTATAGAAATTGAGGTAGTGTCGAGACGTTGTCCAAAGGTCTCGACACTATGAACGAAAAAAGATGTGGGTGTATTTTTACAACGTGGAGACGCTGTGAGCAACATCGAGCACTAGCGATCTGTAGGCTGTGAAATATTGCCATGCCCCTCACACTCGTGCAAGTCCATACTTGAAGTTTTGCTGAAGCCCACTAAGCCCAATTACATTTGTATTTCCAGCAACCCAACATTATTTCTGATGTATATTCCTCTGGGCCCAAATTATCACTCTCATTCTGTTGTAACTGAAAGTAGGCTATAAGTATCATTTTTCGTTTCCTTCTTTCAGTGAGTGGTTAGAGAGTTTTTTTTTCCAGGGGAGTGCAGAGTGAATTCGTGAGCTGGGAATCTCCTTTGGGAAGTGAGGTTGAGTGAATGGAGCTTCTTCTCCATTATTGAGTGATTGTATTCAGTAAACTTCTGGTGTGAATAAGATCATTCAGCTGCCCCTTGAAGAGTGGATGTAGACCATTATCAAATGGTTGAACCACTATAACTCTGTGTGTCTACTCTCTTCTCCTTTGCTGATTTTTGTTTGCATTCGTTTCAGTGTGTTAGTTTTTGTGCATCACAAATGGTATCAGAGCACTAGTTCGGTGATGACGTTCGAAGGCCAAGTGCTGGTGCAAACATAAATCAGTCGAGTCGATGATCAAGCTTGATTAATCAGCGTGAGCCGAAAAACAGAGGTTAGATATTCGATCAATTAAATTAGGTTTTATCGCCTGAATCAGTGTCGTTCTGCTGTTTTTGATTATTTGTGTGTTGAAATCGATCATGTCTGCTAAATTTGAACTTGAGAAATTTGATGGGAAGGGCGATTTTAGCCTCTGGCGTAAGAAACTTAGAGCCATGTTAGTACAATTCAAAGTAGCCAAAATTTTGGAAAAACCAGAAGATTTAGATGAACCTTTATCAGAAGCAAAAAGAAAAGAAATGGATGAAATAGCTTTCAGTACAATGATTTTGTACTTATCAGACTCTGTGCTCAGGCAAGTAGATGAGATAAACACAGCAGTTGAACTATGGAAGAAGTTAGAGTCTATGTATCTAAATAAATCTTTGACAAACAAGATCCTCTTAAAGGAAAGATTATTTGGCTATAGAATGGACCCATCAAAGCCTTTAGAGGACAATTTAGATGAGTTTGTCAAGATATGTTTAGATGTAACAAACATAGGTGAAAAAATTGATGATGAGAATCAAGCAATAATTCTTCTAAATTCCTTACCCGACAGCTATAAAGAGATAAAGGCAGCAATCAAATATGGGAGGGACTCTTTAACATTAAGGTTGGTGCTTGATGCACTTAGATCAAAAGATATGGAGACTAGAACACAAAAGAAGGAAAGTGAAGCTTTGACCGTAAGGGGAAGAACAGAAAACAGACCTAATACTCCAAAGACTAATAAGAGAGAACAAAGTAAGCATAGATCTAAGTCTAAGGGAAAGGAAACTAGGGAATGCTATTATTGTCGAAAACCTGGTCATTTAATTAAGGATTGCAGAAAACTTCAGTATAAAAACAAGCACCAACCTAAGAAAGAAGGTCAAAACTCAGCAAATGTACATGAAACATATGAATCAGCAGAGGTCCTCACAATTTCTGAAATTAATCCTATAGATGAATGGATTTTAGATTCGGGTTGCTCCTACCACATGACACCCCATAAACATTACTTCCTAGACTTTAAAGAATTAGATGGAGGGAAGGTGTTGATGGGAAACAACCAACAATGCTTGATAAAAGGTGTTGGGTCAGTCAAACTTTGTTTATCCAGTGGAACACAGAAAATCTTGTCTTCAGTTAGGTATGTTCCAGATTTAAAACGAAACTTAATATCTTTGGGAACATTGGATAAAGCTGGATACAAATATAAGTCTGAGGGAGGTGTCATGAAAATTCTGAAGGGATCCTTGTTAGTAATGACTGGAAATTTGAAGAATGGCTTGTATACTCTTAATGGTTCCTCATGCACAGAGTCTGCAAATGTAGTCCCAACTAAAATTGATAATAATGCACTGCTGTGGCATAAGCGTTTAGCTCATGTTAGTGAAAGGGGATTAGTGGAATTGAAGAAACAGGGACTATTAGGCAAGACCAAGTCAGTAGACTTACCATTTTGTGAACACTGCACTCTAGGAAAAACAACAAGGGTGCAGTTTAATCGTTCTGTGCAAAAAACACAAGGCATCTTAGACTATATCCATTCAGATCTATGGGGACCAGCAAGAGTGCCTACTTTAGGAGGAGCAAAGTATTTTTTAAGTATAATAGATGACCACTCCAGAAAATTATGGGTATATATGCTGAAAAGTAAAACTGAGGTGTTCGAAACTTTTGAAAACTGGAAAACATTAGTTGAAAATCAGACTAATCGCAAAATAAAGAAGATTAGAACAGACAATGGACTGGAATATCTCAATGAAAATTTCAAAAATATGTGTGTAAAAGCTGGAATACAGAGACACTTAACAGTCCCGAACACCCCACAACAAAATGGCCTAGCCGAGAGGTATAATAGGACCATTTTAGAAAGAGTTAGGTGCATGCTTGCCAATGCTAAGCTACCTAAAGTATTTTGGGGTGAGGCTGTTAACACAGCAACGTACGTGATAAACAGAAGCCCTTCGTTAGCCTTGAACTTGAAAACACCTCAAGAAGTGTGGTCGGGTAAGCCTCCAAATTTAAGTTACCTAAGGGTCTTTGGATGCTCTGCATATGCTCACATAAAGCAAGATAAATTAGCACCTAGAGCTCAAAAATGTATCTTTTTAGGATACCCGGATGGAGTGAAAGGTTATAAATTGTGGCCTTTAACTCATGGTGAATCTAGATGTGTCATTAGCAGAGATGTAAGATTCAATGAGGAGGAAATGCCTTGGGAGAAGGAAGGGAGCTTGAGTTATGGAAAAAGTGTTGTAGGGGAAGAAGACTCCTTTGATATTCAGCTAGCCAATGATGAGGGTAGCAGTGAACAATTAGCCTCCAGCTCAAACCAAAATTTAGATGAATCAAACTCCCCTCCAGAACTCAATACTGAAATACAAAATGACCTCCCCAATCAAGAATCAGTAGAAGACCAGGTTCAAGCTACCAATTCTGAAGAAAACTTAACTAATTATCAACTCACTCGAGATAGGCAAAGAAGAACAATTAGACCACCTGCAAGATATGAACAAGCTGACTGTTCAGTAGAAATTCCAGAAGCTGCAGCATATGCCCTTTTGTGTGATGAAGAGAATGAGAACTCAGAACCTTTAACCTATAGTCAGGCCATGAATTCTGAGCATAAAGAACAGTGGTTAGAGGCAATGAAAGAAGAGATAAACTCACTAGAGAAAAATAAAACATGGGTCCTAGTTGACAAACCAGAGGGGCATAAATTAGTGGATTGTAAGTGGCTGTATAAAATAAAACCTAGTCTTAAAGGAGATGATAAACCCAGATTTAAGGCTAGGTTAGTAGCTAAGGGGTATACTCAAAGATATGGCATTGACTATACTGAAATATTTTCCCCTGTTGTTAGATATTCCTCCATAAGGGTCTTGTTGTCCATTGTATCTCAATTCAATTTAGAGTTAGAGCAAATGGATGTAACCACTGCTTTCCTACATGGAGAATTAGAGGAGGAAATCTATATGAGTCAGCCACTTGGTTTTGAGGTAAAAGGAAAAACAAAAATGGTATGTAGATTGTTGAAATCATTGTATGGCCTCAAACAATCCCCTCGCCAATGGTATAAACGCTTTGATAGTTTCATTCAAAGCTGTGGGTTTATCAAAAGCATGTATGATAGTTGTGTCTACATAAAGCAAGAGAGTAAAATCGCCACTGTATACTTATTACTTTATGTAGATGATATGTTAATTGCCTCCCAAGACATGAAGAAAATTAATCAGTTAAAACTACAACTAAATAATGAGTTCGAAATGAAAGACATAGGCCCTGCTAAAAGGATATTGGGAATGAATATCTTAAGAAACCGAGACACTGATATCTTAATGATAAATCAGACTGAATATTTAGAAACAGTGGTGAAACGGTTCAATTTACAAAATGCTAAATCAGTAACAGTGCCATTAGCTCAGCATTTTAGGCTCTCAAAGGAACACTTCCCAAAAGATGAAGAAGAGATGAAAGAAATGCAAGACATACCATACACTAATGCAGTAGGTAGCCTTATGTATGGTATGACATGCACTAGACCTGATTTAGCCTTTGCAATGAGCATAGTAAGCCGGTTTATGTGTAACCCAGGAAAGCCTCATTGGGAGGCTGTGAAATGGGTCATAAGATACTTGAAAGGCAGCTCAAATGTAGGGCTTAAATATTCAAAAGGGAGGTTAGATAGTGACTGTCTGGTAGGCTACTCAGATTCTGATTTTGCTGCTGATTTAGACAAACGAAAATCGACTTCGGGGTATGTTTTTACACTATTTCAGAACACAGTTAGTTGGAAATCAAATCTACAATCAGTTACAGCTTTGTCAACAACAGAATCTGAGTATATTGCTTTAGCAGAGGCTGTAAAAGAGGGAGTTTGGTTAAAAGGCTTAGTAAATGAAATGCTTGGATATACTAATTCATTCTCTGTTTTTAGTGACAGCCAAAGTGCTATTGCACTTGCAAAAAATCCTCAGTTCCATGACAGGTCCAAGCACATTGACATTAGGTACCACTACCTAAGAGAAAAGGTAAATACTGAAGAGGTGAAACTGTTGAAGATTGCTTCGAGTAACAATCCAGCAGATATGCTTACTAAGCCCATGTCTGCCACGAGAATTCAATACCTTCTGAGCCTACTTAAGGTAGGCATCGGCTGATGACAACAACAAGTTTTTGAAGACCAAGGGGTAGCAGCAGCAGCAGTCGATACTTGTTGGAGTATGAGAGTCATGTCAAGAGGGAGATCTGTGAAATATTGCCATGCCCCTCACACTCGTGCAAGCCCATACTTGAAGTTTTGCTGAAGCCCACTAAGCCCAATTACATTTGTATTTCCAGCAACCCAACATTATTTCTGATGTATATTCCTCTGGGCCCAAATTATCACTCTCATTCTGTTGTAACTGAAAGTAGGCTATAAGTATCATTTTTCGTTTCCTTCTTTCAGTGAGTGGTTAGAGAGTTTTTTTTTCCAGGGGAGTGCAGAGTGAATTCGTGAGCTGGGAATCTCCTTTGGGAAGTGAGGTTGAGTGAATGGAGCTTCTTCTCCATTATTGAGTGATTGTATTCAGTAAACTTCTGGTGTGAATAAGATCATTCAGCTGCCCCTTGAAGAGTGGATGTAGACCATTATCAAATGGTTGAACCACTATAACTCTGTGTGTCTACTCTCTTCTCCTTTGCTGATTTTTGTTTGCATTCGTTTCAGTGTGTTAGTTTTTGTGCATCACATAGGCGTTGAGTTGTAGCGTTGAGACCCTCAAAGCAATGACATCTTGACGCTATAAGTAGCATTGAGACGTTGTTTCCTCGAGTCAACTCTTGATTTTTACTCCTTCCAAGCCTCAATTGCTCAAAATCATCTAAATTGCTTCAAATTAATCCCGATTGGTCCAAAACGCTCCAAACAACTCCAATTGCTCAATTTCCTATAATTTAACTAATTAGCATACAAAATTCTTTTGAACTAGCTCGGATTACTTAGAGAAAATAGTACTTTTACATTGCTATCATCCCTCAAACAAAGTAGCACTGAACTTCCCCAACTTTCCCTCAAATAACCATCTATCTCCAACTCTTTTTCTCCATAGCACACCACCATTTCGATAAAGCTCTACTACTGGTCTCCACCATGACTACTTCTTTGAGGTTCACAACTTCTTTGCTCGACACCCGAGGATTCTACTGATACAACTAAGTCAGGGGCATGAATTCGATACCACTTGCTAGGGGACAAGTGGTATAGACCCTCGTGACTTTACTTTTGGTTTCATCCCGAAAAGCCTCATACCAATAGAGTTATTGTCCCTTACTTATAATACTCATGATCTTCCCCTTTTCTAGTAAATGTGAGACTTTGTTTGCATTCCCAACATTTAGTTTTTAAACTTTTAATGATGGGGTTTATCTAATCTTTAAATTTTAAAACGACTCAACAACACCCATAAATTTTGAATTGTGATTTTATGTAATATCAATCTATGTTTTTAACACCTTTAACTAAATTCAAACATATTTATTTAAACAAATTCTAATTAATTTGACATGACATAACAAAAAAATCCAGACACAACCATCAAAAGTTTTAAGCACCAAATTTGTAAATGGATTTATAATATTCTATTGTAATTGTACTATGCTTTGTAATCACACTACAAGAAATAAGCCTTTTTATAGCTTTTTAGGATAGCATTTTTTAAATTAAGCTATGACAAAAAACAAATAAACAAAAAGAGGGCCCGCGCGCGTGTAATTAATGAAGGAAAAAACAAAAAATTGGAACACTTTCTTCTTTCCCTCCCATTTTTCCCCCTTGCGTGAAAGAGACCCCAGCTACCCATTTTTCCATCTTCTTCTTCGCGACCTCTCTGCACTGAACAACGAACGCTGGCGCTACCATTTTTTCCTTCTTCTTCTTCGACCTCTCTGCACTGAACGAACGAACGCCGGCGCTCACATTTTTCCATTTTTCCATCTTCTTCTTCGATCGCTCCTCTCTCTGTGCGTGGGTCTTGCCGTCGCTTCCTCCCCTCACTGAACGTCGGCGCTCTCCTCCTTCCGACCACCGCCGGCGAGCACAGCGGCCACAAAAGCAGCAGTTCTGGTGAGTTCTTTCTTTCCCTCGATCTCTATCTCTCAGCAGATGCGAATAATTGAAGTAATTTTTTTTGTCTTCCTCGCGTTTCTTGCCCATTTTTTGAGTGTGTAAAAGTTTCCATTTTTGTTTTGTTAACTGCCAAAGAACATCTAGAATCAGAACAAGAGATAATGAAACTCTTAGGACATAGCTGAAAATTTCATTAATGTATGAAGTTTGCAAAAAGTAGGAGTTCTTTTTGGGGAGTCGGTGTTGGCAGGATTTGGGGGATTCCAAAGTTTCATGATTTATTTGGTTTATTTTTAGACTTTACTTGTCAGTTTCTTTTCTTGATTCAAAAAAACTAACATAAGAAATGATGAATCATTTAAAAAGAGATGGGAAATAAGGTATTGCGATTTCTATTAGAGTATACGTTTTTGGTTCCAGCAGCATCCCGTTCTCTTATATTTATTTACTAGTTAGGGAGGTATTTAACTACTTGCAGGTTGAAGTCATGACTAAAATTTGGTAACATAGGGAGCTTTATTTATATAGCACAATGTTCGCCCATGGATTGTCTCATGTAAAATTGCTTCTAAATTGTGAACCATGAAAACTAATGAACAGAACAAATATTAACCATGCTGACGATTATCTAAAAGATGCTGTTAGACAAAACCATTTTTCATTCTTGAAATTTGATCAGCAATAAGAATGATTGTTATGGTAGTATTTTAGCCGAGCTGCTTTGTTGAATGATTCCGTCGTGAGGTATTTAGAGTTTTTATTGGGGAGGGGCACATTGGCTATCTATTATCGAGTAAAATCAGTCATTACTGAATAACTCAGGAAACTTAGCTTTCTGTTTTTACATATCTTTCCTTAGTGGTGCGAGTTTGTGCACATGCATTGAAGAAGTTGTGGGTAGTACAGTTGCATCAGAAATGTCTCAAAGAAACCTGATGCATTCTTATGGAGGCCCACATCAGAAATGACATGCATTGAAGAAGCTGTGGGTAGTACAGTTGCATGGCCATCTGACAAAGTGACTATTAGTATGAATTTTTTCTAAGTCTATTTATTTTCATTTAATAAAGAATCTCGTTTCTTTCACTATTGATATTTCCATAAACATATATATTTATATACATTTTATACATCTATGTAGGTGAATGAAATGATACCTTTACACATGCAAAAGGATCATAGGTGGCAACTCAACTCCATGATAGTATAATGTTGAACACTTGGTGAATTTTGTATTTTGTGAACTACTTTATCTCTTGTTAGAAATCACATTCCACGAATTTTATGTATTGTGGGATAACTTTTTTGTTCAATACTATTGACAACTCGATGTTAGCTATTGAATACATTCTTTTGTAATGTAAGTAGATTACAAAATTTCAATTTGGAAGGAAAGTCATGATAATATTCTATGAAATATTTCCTGTGTGTAGATTTAGTTAAATTAAAAACAAGTACTTCAAGTCAATTTTATCAAAATTGCACCGATTTAAATGATATTTAAATAATAAATTGAATTTGGTGGTAGCACAAAAAGTAAATTATATAGCCATTAGTAGATATTATAAAATTTACAAAACAAAAAACAAATGCTATGAAAATATTATATGTCAAACATAACATTGAGAAAAAGCTATAATATGTTAAAAGATAGCATTAAAAATTGCTATAATATATTAAAGATAGCATTAAAAAACAGCTATAATATGTTCAAAGATAACATTAAAAAATGCTATAAAATATTAAAGATAGCGTTTAAAAAAAGCTATAATATGTTAAAGATAGCATTGCGAAAAGGCTATAATAGCTTAACGATAGCGTTAAGAAAGTGCTATTATAAACATATGATAGCTTTAGTAACAAACGCTATCAAAAGTTTCCATCATGCATATATGCTATATCTCTATACCCTATTATAGCACTCATCATAGCTCTACAAAAACGCTATAAAAAGTCCCAGACTTTTAATAACGTGGGCTGTCAGGACCTTCGAAAAAGGCTATAATAGGTCTTTTATAGCTTTTTTCGTTAGCTATCGTATCCGTTATTTCTTGTAGTGTCATCTCAAACTCAAACTATATATGTGAACCAAAACATTCAAGTCAACCTAAACAGTACCTCCAATTTACCAAGAGCTGTGACTCAAATTCAAATTCGAAACAAGATAAAAAGATGGTGGGGAGTGAAAAATAGAATAATGAGTGGAAATGGAAAATT
The DNA here is from genome assembly GCA_017139565.1 of Luffa aegyptiaca. Classification (NCBI taxonomy): domain Eukaryota; kingdom Viridiplantae; phylum Streptophyta; class Magnoliopsida; order Cucurbitales; family Cucurbitaceae; genus Luffa; species Luffa aegyptiaca. The sequence continues at coordinate 38,516,550 of CM029405.1, read as the reverse complement.
TGCTCCCCTTATTGGACTCTTTTTACTCGAAAAGATGGAAATCCTATGCTCTTGCAAATGGAATTGTCGGTTCGCCTAAATTACAATTTTAGGTTTTCTATATTTTAACCTTAGTTTTATTTTATTCTAAATAAACTTTAAAGTTAATCTTCATTTTTAAATTTTGATTAACCTTAGCTAAAAATACCAATTTGTATTAGTATTCCTCTCAAAATATTGAAAATATATTTATACGATACATTTTATTAAATGGAAATTGATATTATTTTATTAAATAAAAATTAACTTCAAACTAATGATAACGACTAGTTTTACGAATACTTATAAACACGTAGAGACTAAGTTTGGATAGAAGTAAAATTTTCAAGTTACCTGGAACCTATTTTAGGTTAAAGGGAATGAATGGGAATGGGGATATATTGCTGGCTTTAACCAAAGTTTTTGTTTGTTTGTGGGGCAGATGACATCTAAGACATGATATCCACTCATCCAAGATCAGAACCTTATTCCAAAATTGAATTATTTCATTCCAAAACCCTCGTTTTTTTCAAAGTTGAAAGCATTAAAAATGCTTTAGATGATTAAAGACTAGAATTTATTATTTTATTATGCGAGTTACAATTATTTTAATTAATATTATGTGGGAGATGTTTGGAATGTTTTTTCTTTTTTAAAATAACATTTGGACTTTGAAGTCATTCTTGTAATAGCTAAGATAGGGGAAAAGAAAAACCTTGTCATTGCCAAATCATTTTGGGTTTAATATTGTGATAATTAATAGGAAATTGTTGAATAAAGAAGCCGGAGAGGAACAAGGATCTCAATGGGAGATGGGTAACTTAGGAGGAAGAGATGGAGCTTATTGTGTTAGGATATTTCCAACAACTCTTTACTTCCAATAGTCAATAGAACAGTGGGAGCCTCCAAGAATTTTTGAATCATATTTAGCCATGTGTGAGTTGGGAGGACAATGATTGTTTGAAGCGTCGGTATACAGAGGAGGAGATTCTGTCCTCTCTGAAATAGATGAGTTTGATAGCATCTAAACTATGCTATTTATTCGTTCTTAATTTAATCTTGTTAGTCTGCATTTTATGGTTTAATTGTTTGTTTTATAGGAATTCTAGCACAAGAGGATCGTTAGACCATTTTGTCAATTCAACGCTAATTCAAGAGTTTAAAGACGTTTTCGAGCTATCTTGGAATCCTCGAGATGACGAGGAAGCTAAAGGATGAGAATAGAGCATTCAAGCCTCGAAATTGGAGTCAAAAGGGTCAGCCAGACTACTCGATAGGGTAGCGTCGAGACGCTATAATGCAGCGTCTCGACGATGCCCGAATTTCAGGACCGCAACAGAGGACCCAACGTCTCAACGCTGGCCTCAGCGTCTCGACGCTATCGCGATATTATAAATAATGTTCTTTTCGATTTTATGTCAATTCTATATTCGTTTCCAGCCAACTTTTCTCTTTTTCTCTCCGATTTCCTCTGTACTTTCTTGCTTTCTCTCAGTTTAGGTTAGTTTTGAAGGATTTGAATTCCTAAATTCCCGACGGAAGCGTATAGGACCGATTTGTATTTTGATTAAGTTTTCTAAAATACTAGTAAATTGGCAAATCATACATAACAATTCTATATTTAAACTAGGCTAAGCATGCATTAGATCTAAATCTAATAATTGAAAGAAAAAAAATACTTACTTGTTGAAGACCTTCCTCAATGAATTTCACCAAGAACAGTATGATCACAGTAGGGACACTACCACCAATATCTTCCACTGCTATATCTCTGGGATTAAGAATCAAGTTGTGGGACTTGATGTTCTTGAATTTTGGGAAAAGAATTTCACTAGAATGTTGTGAAAATTCTTAAAGAGAAATTTTTTGTTTGAGAGCAAAGCCTTGAGTTGTGTCAATTGGGAAGACATTTTGTACTTTATATAGAATGTCTTATCCCTTTCCTAGTCATAATAGGATAGGGATTTAATTAATTAATAATTAATTACTTTTCCCAATTGTAATAGGATGTTGATTTATTTATTTAATTAATAATAATTAATTAAATAAATCAAATTTAATTAATTTCATTTAAATCATATTTAAATGAACATCTCCCACATAACCTATTGTTTTTAATTAAATTAAATTAAATAATTAATTAATTCTCCAATTAATTAATTACTAAATTAAATATTTCATATTTAATTTAAGCCTACAAGTAAATCGTATTTTATTGTATTTCTCTCAATTAATAAAGTTTAATCTCAAATTAAACTTTATATTATAATGTATGTCATATTAACAAAAATTGTAGCGAATGGGTCAAACTGATTAGCAAATTTCACAAATGTCCTTAATAATCAACATTATTATTGGTAGGTTTTTACACATTAATTGAGTTAATTTTGTTACCAAAATGCCCTTTCATTTAATGAATAATTTTAATTTAATAATATATTAAATTATATAATTTATTGAATATAATATTTTTTCCGTTAGTTTCTCAGAATCTCATCCCAAGCGAATATTTCCCTAAAAATTAGGGAAATTTTTATGCTCAATCATGGAAAGCATTATCACAAATCTAATTTCCAATTTATTCATAGGTTTCCCTTTTCATTTTTTCGTTTTTGATGACACAGTAGGGTTTTTAATTTTCAAACTATTTTGCCGCCTGTAATTTTCTTTTGCCTTGATCAATTTTTTCATCCCTCACTCGCAAGTTGTCATTTTCGTTTCATTTTCATTTTCAAACCATGTTTTGGTTTTGAATATATAAACAGTGTCCGAAAATATAGTAGGGTTTTTTAATTTTCAAATACAAATCGCGACTTCTCATTTTCGTTTCATTTTTCCGTGGTCAATTTCACAAATGGGTATATTTATCATTTTCTCTTACTTTTCAGTTTGTTATATTTATATTGCAATATTTTTCAGTTTTAACACCACATTTCCGATTAAGTTATAAAGTTTTATATTATATCATATTCCATTTTATTTTCAACCTGGTATGAAATTCACACTATTTAAAAAGTATTTTTTTTTATAAACATCCAATTTTTTCCAGTGTGGTATTTACTGAATATACCTTATATTTTCAATAATTGTTATTCTAGAATCCACTATTTCGCTCATATGCTGAAGTTAAAAAAATCCAGGTACTTTTGATATATACTCGAGTATATATGATTTCAATTACAATGGTTTAAATAAATACCATGTACATATTCTTCCTATAAACTGGAAGATGATGGAAGTTTTGTTTTGTACTTTTCATGTCCCTAACTGCTTCTATTTCTTGATGGCATCAAACATGCTATATATTTTAAAACAGGGGTATATATTCTATGTCACAACAAAACCACTTTATCACAAAAAATATATATATTTTCGGACATAATTTATATGTTCAAAACCAAAACATATATTTTCATCAAACAAGATATATATATTATTTAGTCATCACAAACATGCTATATATTTTAAAACAGGGGTATATAATTGGGCTGAAAGAAAACTGTAGCAAGTTCCTTCTCAATCATTGGACTGAAAGAAAACAACACATATGAAACAAAACCATGTTTATATAATATATACATTAAAATTTTAAATATTTTTTAGGTTCCAACTTAATTCCCATTTGAATGCTTCACGGTGGTAAATGGAACGATAGGGGCAATTATGTTGAATTTATAGTTTTAGATATAATGTTGCATTAAGGAATGTCGTTTCAAAACGATCCTTAGAATTAGTCTTTGGCTCTTTCTTACATTATTGTCAACGATTTGTTTTATCTTCATCATTACTATGGTTATAAGGGAACTCTCTCGGTAAAGTTCTGTCTAAGGCTGGGGGTATTTAAGATGACGGTTTATTGAACACCTTCTACCTGGGAACTAACCCGAACCTTGAGTTGAATTAACCATAGTCATGTTGACTTGCAATTTTGATGAGTTTATTAAAGGAGTTTAATACACCTAAAACGTTGTTGAATCCTCTCCATAAATGTTATAATAGGATTAGACTTAGATAGATTGACTTAGCCAAATTTATCTGATATGAACCAAGATGTCTTGTGTTATGCCAAAAACGAATTCAAAATTAAGTTGGATTAAATGAAGTCAAATGTCAATAAAGTTGAAGTCAACTAGCATGGAAGGAACTCAAGTTGTATTGAATGAACTCAACTACATGTCAAGTTCATTTAGTGCAAGTTAAACATCAATGATGGAACCACACTTCAAGCTACTTCAAACTACATCAAGTAGAGCTTCATTTAATCTTTGGGAGGTTACAAGACTTAGTTGGTTGATGGGGTTTTTAATTCTCGGATTTAAGGGAGTTTCCATGTAATTTTCAGTTTTTAAGTTTTGTTATCAATGTTTTAGGTTACAATTTAGGTAGTGGTCATTATAGTATTAATGAGGATGAGAGTTACAACTCTTCAAATGACCATAGGTTACTCTAGAGTTTCATTTTGAGGCTATAAAAAGCCATGTATGTTGTATTTGAAAGAGGAGACTTGGAAATGTAGTAAAATAAGCCTTTGAGCTTTTCCTTTAGCCTAGAGCTAAGTTTCTTTGCAATTCTATGTAGTTTAGATTGCATGTTGAGAATCATTCAAGCTTGACTTGATCAATCATGCTTGTGGAGTGATTCGAATCTCAAGCAAGTTTCTTGCCTTGAGATATTTGATCGACAAGGTAATCCGGTTTTTACTTTCCTTGGGTTGATTTTCAAATCGGTTTTGGGGTTTTCAGTTATGTGATCTAAAGGTCTTGTTTTTCAGCAAGGTTGTTAGATCCATCTCTTGGGAGTTTCACAACATTATCTTAGTTAAATAACCGTAAATAAACTGTAGGACATTTTTAGTGGGAGGAAAACTACAAAACGAGATTTAAATCAAGTTTTACTCCTACTCCCTATATTCACAACGTGAGGTTCATGCTCGGCTTCGTGTCGCCTTAGGCGCGACCTACCTTCGAAAAGTGTTTGCATGGATCAATAACAAGGTGAATGGTGATACGCAAATTGCTAACCGCAAGTGTACGAGCCCAAGTTATAATATAGTGATTAAAAATCGAATGTCGTCCTCTGGATTGGTTTTCTAGTTCCCCTAATTACTAAAGGTATATTTGCCCAATTTTATTTAGAGAAAATAATCGAGAAATATGCAAATCAATGAAAAACTAATCAAAACAATAAAAAGATGGAAACTCAATGAAGAAAAGCCTTAGGGAATTGATTTCACCTATTAGATGCATGAATTAACTCAAAGAATAATTATGAACGAACACGTAACGAATTCATAAACCAAGGATTATCGATAATTAAAAGCCTCTCCCGAGTACAATTAATTCTTTATGCAAATTAAGAAATTGATATCCCTATCTAATTTCAACAACAAGCATAAGCATTAAAGAACAATCCTAGAACGATTTCTCAAGCAATCCCAAATCTCCCGATTAAAGAATCACCTAAGTCATACAATTGATAATCTAATCTAAACTACCCTCTCCCGAGCGATTAGTTCAGAAACAACAACATACAATCCGTGATCAAGAGATTATTAGCATTAAGCATACAATTGCATAAATGAACCGCGTTACGAAACGTCCTAAAAAAAATCCCTAAATTAATTCATACAATATAATGGCTACATCAAGCCCCTAAGAAATGAAATTTAGCTACTCATGTCTCTGAAAATGCAATCAAAATCAGTCCAATACATGCTAAAAATCAGTACAAGAAACAAGGGAGAAAGATTAAACTCGCTAGTCGTGATTCCCGCGCGTTCCCGTCATGATCCTCACGATCCAAGCTCCCAAAATCAAGCTCTCTTCGTCTCTTCACTGTTCTGTCCATTTTTCCCTCTCTAAAATCGTATTTCTTTCTCCAAAAGGGCTCCCCCGAATCAGCAGCATTGTAAAGTATAAATACTGACTTTTCTGCGTGACAGCGTCGCGACGCTGTGTCATGCGTGCCCTAATTATTTACGGAATACTTGCAGCGTCGAGACGCTGTGGAGGTAGCGTCGAGACGCTGCCTCGTTTGCGCGCCTCCTGATAGCGTTGAGACTCTCCAATGATAGCGTCTCAACGCTGCCCTATTGTATGGGTGCCTTGAACCTTATGCTTCCTTTGCAATTTCTTCATTTGTACTAATTCATTTCCTCCAAAATCATCGGTAATCTTCAAAAACATCAATTTCCATTGAAATGTTTGATTCCTACAAAACAAAACCAAACAGACATAAAATCGGCCAAATAATACCCAAGACTAACACTAAAATAATACAAAATATAGCTCAATAAATTGCGTTATCAAATGGGAAAGATGTCTAAAGTAAGTGGGAGCGGGACACGTGTCAACGTATCCCTCGGTCTTCGCCCCTAGTTCGCACCATAAGAGTCCTATGATCCGCCTGTGTGTTGTCCTGGCGCAACCATCCCTTCGGAGGGTCTGATCATAGGATTTGGAACACCGTGAACTTCTAAATAGGATAAGGACTCTTAGGCTAATTACCAACAGTTGTCTTACCCTTCGGTAGCCTGTTGGTGCGTGCCTCTGAGACCTAAAAGTGGGAGGGTTACACTTACAAGGATGAGTTAAATGTGTTAACAAATCCTTGACCAAACAATGGTGGCTAATGTCTATAGGAATATGAGTTATTCTGGAATTAGAATTGGCTGAAAAATGTTTCATTTCAGAGGAGGAATAGTTGATCACCCTTCGGTGCCTGCTATTCTAAACCTCTGAAACATCGTTGCAAAACTAAATCAATAGTTTTAGGGTTTTGTGATTGCTTGTTTTGCTGAATTGATTGGATTATGTGCAATTGTTTGCTTGTATGATGGGTTAAGGCAAAGATAACTGATACGATCATTGTTTGTTTAATTTCAGCAATGTCTTCCTCAATAGTCTCTCTGCTTAAAAATGAGAAATTAACCGACAAAAATTACGCTATGTGGAAGTCAAATCTGAATACGATTCTTGTGGTCGATGATCTGCGGTTCGTCTTAACGGAGGATTGTCCTTCGACCCCTGCTCGTAATGCATCCCAAGCAATTATGGATGCCTATAACCGCTGGACAAAGGCCAATGATAAGGCCCGCATCTAAATCTTAGCCAGCTTATCTGAAGTTTTGGCTAAGAGACATGAAGACATGGTCACGGCGAGGGAGATTATGAACTCTCTCTAGGAGATGTTTGGACAACCGTCATATCAACTCCACCATGACGCTCTGGTGCGGCAGAGGCTGAAAGATGGATGTGAGTTAAGATGATAAATAAGAATAAAGATAGATTCAGCCAACCTTAGTGCAAGTATACACTATCGTACGTAGTAATAAAAACCTTAGAAGTATTCCAAGGGTATCGATCCCACGAGGACTAAATTGGAAATTCAGATTTGAATAAGAAACTGCTCAAATGATTGCTTAAAATAGGTAACCAAAGAAATGATTGATGATTGGTTTTTGAGAAAATAAATAACACAAGCAAAAGAGTAAATAATAATAATAAAATAAAACGAGGTATTCAACATGGATTCATCCCTAAGACAATAACCTTAATCATGGATTACTCAACTTAAGATTATTCAATGCATTGGGTCAGATTTAACTTCTATTTGGCCTTGCTCCCAAGAACCGTTAGAAGGCTAAGCGAGTACCATTATGCACATTTCTGTGACTCGACTTCGACATAGATAATTCACAAATGCAATCTATAACCCTATAGTTGATATAGGGCGCCTTAGGCAACTTGCCCTATACCACCGAACAATCTCTTTCGAGCTTTTTCTCCTATATCACCTTTATGAGAACCAATATCGTTTGTCCCTTTCGAGATCAAACTCACATGGCATGCAAAGTCTAAGTGATCAATTTAAAATCAGCAAGATTAGAATGATAATCAATAAAGAATGACATGCATTGAACAATATTTAAGCAAATAAAACACTTTCAAGCTATTGAACCATAAGGGAATTCACCACATCGAACCCCTCAACGAAATTTAGCTACTCATGGTGAGATAAAGTGCAAATGAATACTTTTTCATTGAATAAAATGTAAGAATACAGATAAATGAAAAGTAACACAAGCGGAAATAAGACAGTAGCTAAATACTATGGGTTTTTGTATTTTATCCAATCCTTCTAGAGTTCGCTTAGACACTCCACTCTCTCGCTTTTACAAAGTGAGAATGGGTGAAAATCCCTACAAACCCTAAGGTTTGATGTCTAACTAAGGTTAGAATTTGGTTATCTAAGAAGAACCTCAGACATCCCTACTCACAGGCGTCAACTAGGGTTCTGTCACCACCCTCTTCTTCCAAATGAGTTCTGCTTGGATTTGACTTCGAATCACGAGCTTATATAGTGTTGGAGATGGTTGAGGAGCTGCGAAATAGGTGCTGGTAGGTGGCCCAGTCGGTTTCGGGGTCAAAATAGCCAGTTAGGTGCGAAGAAGTCTCGTTCAAAACGACCCGCGGACGACTCGGAATTGCCTCTGATTTTCCAGAAATGCAGTCGCATTTCATATTGGCCTTCCTAGAAATGCGGTCGCATTTCTGGGCAATTTCCTGCATCCTCTGTTTTTTCTGCACAGCAACAAACTAAGTAAAATCCTCACCAAATAGAGTCTTTTTAAGCACAAATAAGCATAAATTGACAAATGTGACTCTCAACACCCGAACTTCTCAACTTTAACATATTTTGAGCTCGGGGAATAGTAAAATTGACCTAAACATACAACTTTTGACAAGATAATGAGCTAAATATAAGGGTAAAATAGGTATATTTTTTACCCTTATCATACCCCAAACTTAACTCATTGCTTGTCCTCAAGCAATAAAAAATCAGAACGTTTAGAGATCAACTTTTTACTTGCAAATCATGAGAGTTCAATACTAATTGCTAATCAGAACGTTATGGTTCATGTGTAGTAATCAATCATGGTACTAGCATCAACTTTCAATTGCAAATCAAGTGACATGGAATCAAGTAAACATGTTTTTCAAGATTGTTTTCTAAAAAGATTGCCTTTCAGGAGAGGGCTCTACTCTAGTGCCAGTCACAACGTCTAAGTTTCCTAGGCATAAAGATGTCTATTGTTCTTTTTCAAAGCAAAACTCTCCCTAGTCCATCCTAACCAATGTGTTTAAACTACCTAACTCCTACTCATTGAGCCTAGTGTAGTCCTCTTAGTTAAGAAAAACAAAACTTGAGCATACATGAGTTACTAGACCTTTTTCTATCTCCCCCAAACTTATTTGACTGCTGGTGCTCTTTTTATTTAACTACTTTTTCTCCCAAGAGTATCCTTGCTGTCATCTTTACCTTCGTTCTAGCTTATCGACACTTTGTGGTGAAGATATCTAGCTACGAGCAAAGTTCACAAGCTTGGAATGATACTCACTTCCCTAAGTAAACCTTTCATGCAGTGGCAAACCATGGGTGTCATGAATGCCCCTGGCTACTCAGTAAACTTTAGGAAGGAGGAGTAACTCTCGGTTTTTTTCATTTTTCATTTTTTTTAGATACATACTGAGCACATATCTTTTCCAGCAGTACAAATTTACAAAGCATATGACATATAGCATAAAACATAAAGTACCGAGCATAAAGCACCCCCCCAAACTTAAAGTTAGACAATGTCCTCATTGGCTTTGTTTTTTAGGCATGGGCTTTGCATAGGGTTTTTTGTTTTTCAAAACTTCAAGGCTAAACTCTCCTAGTGTGTTAGAAAGATTAAACATAAGGAAGTTTAGACTTAAGAAAATTTTGTAATGAAAAAGACTAACGGGAAGCCTATGACTAGAAAACAATTCAGTTGTGACGGTGGCACTTTTGAGATAGAACAAAGCTCTAGTTATCATCATCAAGGACTTAAAAGAAAACTCCTTTGAAAACATGTTTTTTTTTTCCAAAATATATTTTCTTGCAATTTTTTCTTAAAGTTGATTTTTTTCTTCCAAGAGCTCATAGACAGCATAAAACAGCAAGCAAAATTTCAAGAAAAGATTGGAAAAAACACAAGTTTACCTAATCTAACTATCCACAAGCTATCTAAAACAATCCTATGAACATAGTATTAACAAACTAACTAATTAAAAGCGATAAAAACAGCAATTAAACAATCAAAAGCAGAATGCAAACATGCTAAAACTAAGAAAACAGCAAACACAAAAACAGGAAAAACAGTATTATTCACAAAAAACAGCAGTCAAAGGGGATCAGAAAACTCCCCTAGTCCTCATCTGAGGAACTCTTTTTCTTCTCATCATCTTCATCATCATTCTCTTCATCATCTTCATCATCAGAATCCTTGTCTTCTTGAGGGAGCAGCGTCTGAGGGAAATTGGGAAAGATAGGAGCAATACTTGGGGCGATAGAGAGGTAGAACTCTCTAATGGCTTCGTCTCTCTCCTTTGCATATGCCCAATATGTTCTCAGGTTGTCCCTGAGTTTATCTATCTGGCGGTAGGCAATGGCTAGGGCTTCAGAAGACGGTGAAGGCTCTGTAAAAGGAGTGTGTGGAGGTGGAGAAGCCATGCTCAGTCCTGATTGAGGAGTGGCCTGAGACGTGGAGGCTTTATCTTTCCTTTGGATATTATTTTGTTGTAGCTTCCCGATCAAGGACAGGTCAATGGTCGGCTTGAAGAAATGACGCTCCTCGTCCTTGCCTGGAACAATCTTCACCCTCTGACAAAGCTGGGTGATGAGTGATCCAAAGAAAAGCTTACCTGCCATTTTCCTTCCACAGGCAAGAATCTCCTCCCTGATTATGCTCCCCACGTTGATTTCCAACCCTTTCATAATGCAGTAGAGAAGTATAACTCTCTCTACTGAGATAGTGCTGTCGTGGGTGGTTGGCATCAAACGGTTCTTAATGAAGTGAAGCCATATTGCCGACTCTGGCTTTAGGTCGCTTGGCACTAAGGACTTCACTTTCGTCTGGGATTCTTTCCACTGGACACCCTGGTTGGCCACTAATTTTAGTGCATCCTTCATCTGCTTGGCCGAAGGGTTCCTAATAACATTGTTCCCTCTTGGATGTAGGGGTGCCTTGATCCTTACACCCTGTTAATGTCCACTGAAGAGAAGCTAACCATCTTCCCCCTCACCACTACCATACTGATGCTCTGTTCCCTCAGGCCGACATAAAATTCTCGTACTAAAGGCACTACAGCTTCCTGGGGGTGAGCACAGAATTCTTGCCACTTGTACTGCGAGATGATTCTGCTCACGAACTCTGGCAGTGCTCCTGCTCTGTTAGAGAATCCCTTCTCACTGAGAAAATCTCTTTTTCTCATTATCTCCATCCTTTCCTGAAAATTTACATCCTTACAGACTTCTGGGAAAGGATTTTTGGGAGATGAAGCCTTTGGTGATTTTGTTTTTGGCTTGGTGGGTGAGACGGCTTGAGGAGCTGCTGGAGAGGCGTCCATGGACCTTGTCCTCGGCCTCTTGGCAAAGATTGGATCATTTTTGTTTTTGGTCCTCCTTTCAGCTTTGATATCTCTTCTTCTTTTTCTCCTCAACGCTGTAGAGATAGGAACTTGGTCATCATCCAGCTCCTTGATCTCTGAATTAGTCTCGGTTTCTAAACCACTGGAGGTCTCGACCCCCTCGTTCTTTTTCTCTTTTTCATCCCTCTTCTCTCTCGAAGAGGTGCTATCAGCTTCTGGTGGGTCATACTTGAACAGAGTTTCGAAAACCTCATCAGCTGGTTGAGCTTGAGTGGCCGTTTCCTGGCCTTCCTCAGAATGCGGCCCAGATGCGGTCGCATTTTGGGCTTCAACTTCTTCTTTTTCTTTTTCTTTGTTATCTTCAACTTGGCCCCTGATGGGCCACTTCTTCCTTTCCTTGCAGCACTTCAGCTTCACTTTGAGCCTTGTGGAGTGACTCAAAGGCTGCAAGGAAGTCTTCAGCTTCCTTCCTTCTTTTTTATCTTCTTTCAAATTTCTCCTTCTCTCTTTTTCTTCCTCGAGGAGTTGCAATTCAACAGCTGCCCTCCTGAGGTCTTCTCCCAATTTTCTTTCTTTCTCAGCTTCTAAGGCCCTCTCGGCCTCTTGCTTTTCTTCTTCTTTCTTTCTTTCCTTTTCCTTTTCTTCCTCATCCCTTCTCTTTGCAAAATCATCCTCTGCCCTCATGTGCTGGTTTTCTCTTTGTTTTTCAGCCCGAATTTCCCTCAAAGCATCCTGCTCAGCCCTATATCCTTCAGCAATAAGGAGGGCTTGTGCCACTGCTTGGCGGATCATGTCTTCAAAAACATCCGGAGGCATTCTAACTACTTTGAGGGGCTCGGCAACAAATGGTTGTTCGGGTGCAACCTTCTTGCGACTCTTTTTCCTTGCACTATACGTAACAAAGGGCTTTTCCCTGCGAGATAAAGAAGGGTTAGTTGAAGGTTCAGAATTTTTACCCTTTGAAGTCCCTTATTGCCGTGAGTTTGTCACTGCTTGGGCGACTTCTTCTTCATCACGCCTTCTTGCTTCTTCCTCAAGAGCTGCACGACTTTGGGCTCTCATCTCCCGAATCATCTTAAACCACTCCCTTGATCGCTTTCTAAATTTTTGGCTTGTGGGTTTTTGGGTTTTAAGAAGGGATTCGACGCGTGTGGATCTTCTCTTCTGGGATGAACTTGGATTCTCCTTCGAAGTAGCCGGCATTGTCGAGGAAGAAGGAGCTTAAGTTGAAGTACCTTGATCCACGGTCGTTGATGAGAAACCCGAAGGTCTCGACCTCCTCGTGCCGTGCATGGGTGTTTTGACTTGCTCTTCTGACCGTCAGACGTGTGCTTCAGCTTCTTGACCGGTTAGATTACTCTGGGATCAAGTAATCTTGCGGGATGATGATGGTTTTTGCGTGTTCTTCATGGTTTCTTGGTGTGGGTTTCGGTTTCAAGATGAGAGAATATGGAAAGTTTGGTGTTTGACTTGAATACCGAAGGTTTGAGTGGTTGGTGAAGAGGGAAAGAATTAAAGTCAGCTATTTATAGTTTTCTAAATTAGGTCACGTGCTGGTCAAAGAAAATGACGTGTATGCCCTCTCATTTGGACAAATGCGATCGCATTTCCAAATGCACTGGGGAGAAATGCGATCACATTTTCCCCAGTTTCTACCTTCTTTATTTTTTTTCTAGCTTTTCTTTCCTTGCTGAGACAATCATAAACATGTTAGAAAGTTCACATGCTTAATCATGATTTATTATTCAAGGGATAATTCAAAATAACCTAGGCGTTTCAACTCCCAGGTAAATCCCCAGGAAAAGGTGTTCCCTACGGTCATCTTAAATACATTTTCCTAGACAGGATTTTCCTAGACAGAGTTTACTTCTGCCTATTATATTTTGTTTCATTTTATTTTTTCTCTTACAAGAAAACTAACCTAAGCATCAACAAACTAATCTTACAAAGCAATAAACTAACAATGCTAAAGTTAACTAAGAAATCAAAAGAACAATGATTTATTGCATGAAACAAATTGCTAAGCAAATGAACAACAAATGAATGGAAGCAATAAGAAGTAAAGAAGAGCAACAATTTCCCTAGTTCTTGGAAGATCTATCCTCCATATCAGGGGTCTCAAGCTCATCCAGGTGGGATGATAAAAATGGAGGGCAATTGAAGCTTCATCAGATGAGCTGGCTAGGAACATCCGCTTGATAGCCTCATCCCTCACTCGAGCATAGGTCTAATAGTCCTTGTTCTACCCCTTTTCTGGATCTTCTTGTCTCATGTTCTCTTCTTCTTGTCTCCTAATTTTATAAGCTTCCTGAAACATAAACAAACACATCAAAAAGTTCACAAGCTCAAATATGATATTTTTTTTGTTTTTTTTTTTTTTTTTGTTTTTTTTAACTTATTTAGGCAGCGAAAAAGAATGACTTAGCTGATCTCCAAAAGGGAGATTAAAGCTTTATTCCTACTTCTTGCACCACAAACTTTCATCTTGACCCTAGGTCTTGATAACGGACGAGATTTAAGTCTTAACTGAGGCGTTTTAATCATGGAGTTCTTTGTCTCTATTATCAACTCACTCAATCTACTCTTGAATGTAGACTTTGCAGTCTCATTCCTCTGTCATATATTGCATATTTTCATCCTCCATGATTTCCTCTTCATTTTCTTCCTCGAATAGCATTTTCTGCAAGCTACAACAAGCAAAGGAATCATTAGGATCAAAATCAAAACATCCATTCATTTCCTCAGGGTGTTCTAATGCCTGGAGCACATCGAAGCTCACTTGGTGTGAAATGACATCTGCATTGCTCACTGCAACTTCTTTTTCTGGTGTCCCCTCTTTATTCTCTTTTTTAGGCGATTCTTCTTTAATCTCTTCTTTCTCTTTTGTCTCCTTAGTATTTTCAAATGCTGGAATGTTTCTTGCTTCTACTAGGAGTTCAGGGTCTTCATGCTCCAATTCACTTTGAAATGACATCCCCTTGTATTGCTCTTGTGCTTCTTGTTCCACATTCTCTTTGGTGTCAGGCAAGATTTCTTGTTGACTGTTTTTCAATTCCTCTATCAATTGCCCTACTTGAATCTCCAAGCTCTTTATCGTGGCATCATTCCTTGCCATGTATTCTCTTATGAGTTTTTCCAAGACTGTTGACACTTGTGGTTCCATCTCTTGCTGCATCTCTTGATGGGCATACTGATCTTGATATTGGTTTTCAAAAGTAAACAAACATCCTTGCTCCAAATGAGGTGCTGGATTATTGTTGCTACTATCTTGTTGGTGTTGCAACCATCCTCGGTAAGGATCGAAAATAGGACTCTGGTTGTCTGGTTGCCCTTTATAATAAAGATTAGATGGACAAGTTTCAAACAAAGAATGAATCTTTACACAATGAACACAAAAGAAATTAGAGTGACAAGCCATTGATGTGATTTGTGCACTCAATGTTGTGATGATGTCTTCTTCCACATGTGGATTAATCATGATATATATATCTTGTCTGGTTGCCCTTTAAAAAAAGTGCTTGTTTAACATTATTAGCTCGACGCGTTGACCGAATAAGCGTCATGGTGGTCTGATGTCTGGTGTTCCCTCAATGGTGCTCTTCCTAGCACCTTTCCTATAGCCCACAACAAATGTCTTAGATGTGCTCTGAGGGTCCTCAAATGCTTTTAGGATCTCCTTCTCATGTTGGACCTAAATGATCAGCTCCCTGCGTTCAATGTCAATTATAACTCTCCCTGTAGCAAGAAATGGTCTCCCTAAAATAATAGGCATGGCATGATTCTCCTTTATATCCATCACAAAGAAATCAACAGGAAGAAGAAATTTACCTACTTTAATTAATACATTCTCAACAATCCCATATGGACTAACCACAGACTGGTCAGCCAACTGGATCGGAGTCTAACAGAAGTAGATTTTATTTCTCCTATGTTAAGTTTCTTGCATAATGACAAAGGAATAATGTTTATGCTAGCACCTAGATCACACAATGCTCTACAGGAGTAAGTACCAAAATTACAAGGGATAGAAAAACTCCCTGGATCAACAAGCTTGTCAGGTACTTTCTGCTGCAGGCGAGCACTGCAAGTTGATGCAAGGTACACTGTTTCCAACTGCTTTTCCTTCTTTTTCTTGATCATCCATTCCTTCATGAACTTCTTGTAGCTAGGCATATTCTCCAATGCATCTGCAAAAGGAATATTAATAGTCAATCCCATAAAAGCATCTAAAAATTTTTCAAACTGAGCTTTCGAGTTCTTCTTTTTCTTTTTCTTCAATTTAGGAACTAAAACAGTAGGAGAAGGGATAGAGGGCTCAGGATTAAGCTTTTCAACTTCGTTTGAGGTGGTACCCTCTTCAACTTCTTCAGTAAGTTCCTCTGGTTCAGTAGTCTCCTGCTCCTCAGCTACTTGAGTCTCCTGCTGATGCACAGTGGTAGCTTTGCAGTACTCCAGATGAGATTTCTTCTGTTCAGCTGGGGCCTTACCTTTACTCATGGTTTTGACAACATTTACCAGTTTTCCCAGCTGAGTCTCAATGTTCTTTATCGCTGCACTATGGCCAGTCACCGTAGTGTTTATCGCAATCACGGCCTCCTCGAGCTTGTTTGTCCTGGTACTAGACTCTGCAATAAAAGCTCCTACCAGATCCTCTAAAGATTGTTTATTTTCTTGCTTAGGAAGGGCAAAACCAGGGGGATTCATAACATTTTTATTATTTGCATAGGAAAAATTCTCATGATTTCTATTATTAGGGTGATAGTGTATAGATGTAGAATTATTATTAAATCCCCTAAAATTAGAATTAGACACATAATGAACCTGTTCTGTGGTCTCCTCCTGAGACTGAGATGCGAGGGCAGCTACTGACTCGATCGATTGAGCACTTCCTGTACCTGAAAATTTCAGAAAAGCATTAGCAAGGAAGGTCATCTAGGCCTGGAGTGCACTTACATTGTCTATCTCGAACACTCCAGCAACAATCTTTTTCGGTGTAGACCGATCAGATGGCCACTGATAGCTATTGGTGGCCATTTCCTCCAGCAACGTCCTAGCATCCTCAACGGTTTTGGACAACAGAGTCCCACCTGCAGCTGCATCAACAATAGTTTTTGTACTAGGAGTTAAGCCATTATAAAATAATTGAACCTGAAGCCAGTCGGGATATCCATGTTGAGGGCACTTCTTCAGCAGTTCTTTAAATCGCTCCCACGCCTCGAAGAGTTGCTTATCAAATTATTGCTGGAATGTCCCAATTTCGGTCCTCAGCTTGACCATCTTGGCAGGAGGGAAGAATTTCTTTAAAAACGCCTGGACCAAAGCGTCCTAGGTGGTAATGCTCCCAGGTGGAATCAATTGCAACCAATCCCTCGCTTTATCCTGTAAAGAAAAAGGAAATAAATGTAAGCGAATGGCATCTTCAGAAACTCCATTTAATTTTACCGTCCCACAGATGTCTAGGAAGGATTTCAGATGAGAATTTGGATCCTTCGTGGGCGATCCTCTGTAAGCGCAGTCTTGAGCCATCTGAATGAAACCTGTTTTCAGCTCGAAATTATTAGCATTGATTGGGGCATAGACAATCCCCGATTGTTGCTCCTGAAAGACCGGCTGAAAATAGTCCCTAATTGGCTTAGGCTCCTCAGGATTAGGATTGGTCATTTGGATAAGATTTTCTTGATTCTCCCTTCGAATTCTATTATAAGTTCTCTCAATCTCTGGGTCAAAGGAAACTAAGGCCAACTCCCTAACCTTTCGCATGCACAATCTAAACTAACCTAAAAAAAAATAAAAGGAAAGAAAAGAAAACAAATAAGGAAAGAATCTAAAGAAAAAAAAAAGATCTAAATCTAAATAATGAAAATATAATCTAAAAAAGGAAAAGATAAACAACTAAGGAATGTAAAATCAAATATGCCAAAAATAATTTAGGAAACTAACAAATAAGGCAAAATTAATCTAAAAAGGATAAAACTAAAAATGAATACTCTAACTATGGAAAATTAAAACAAATAAAGAAAAAAATCTAAATATGGAAAACAAAACAATAAAGGAAAAAAAATGCAATCTACCTAAAAACAAAAATAACAAAAAATAAGATACACCCTAAACTAAGACCTGACAATTTTTCTACGATATTAAATTGACTAAATATGCCAATCCCCGGCAACAGCGCCAAAAACTTGATGCACAATTTGCATATCGCAAGTGTACAGGTCAAGTTATAATATAGTGAAAATTAATTCGAATGTCGTCCTCTGGATTGGGTTTCTAGCCAATTTAATTACCGAAAATACTTTTGTCCAATTTTATCTAGGGAACACACTTTAGTGACAAAGAATATAAACTTAAACACAAAACTAAAGGAATGTGACAAACAATTGATGGCAAAGGTCTTAGGGAGTTGATTTCACCAATTGGGATTATGGACTAATTCAGGGATTATTAACATGCTATGACTCATAAATCAAGGAAACTACAATCATACATATCTCTCCCGAGCATACATAATCCTCTCACATGCAATGAACCCGATATCCCTATCTAAATTCATTAAACATGCAAGGCATTAAGGTTAGTCGTCCTTTTTACCGATTTCTAGAATTAACTATTATCTCTCGATCTCAAGTTTAATCCTAGTTATGCATAATGATTTCTAAGCTAAATTCTCTCTCCCGAGTTAGACTTAGACACAAACATCATTCAATACATGGCAGGTAAATTGAAAGCATTACAAACACAATATGCATAAATGTAATCAATAGCAAAAATCCATAAAATAAATTCATAAAGTGGCCAACGGCTACATCAATCCCTAAGATTCAAAACTTAGCTACTCATACAAAGCGTTACGATATAGCAAAAGTCTAAAACAGCCATTAAAACTAACTAAAGTAAGAGGGTTATTCTCTGAGTTTTCAGCCACCAATGCATCAAAAGAAGTCCCTCAATCTGACCTAATCGCAATGTATTTATAGGAAAAATCGTCACAGCGTCGCGACGCTATAGGGGCAGCATCGTGACGCTGTCTTCTTATCGCAGATTCTGTATTGAAGATTCTCGAGAGTGTCGAGACGCTATTGACACTGCGTCTCGACGCTGTGTCTGCTGTTGCCCAAATTAGAAAATGAATGTAATAGCGTCAAGACGCCCTGTAGCAAGGGTCTCGACGTTGGTCCTCGGAAAGGCCTAAATTGTGTGCTTCCAACTTCGATTTCCTTTGTTTCTTTAGCCTCTTTTCACGTCTCGAACACTCGATTAGCTCCAATACTTATTTCCTACAAATAAAACACAAAAATGCATAATTTTGGCTTTTCGGGCTCAAGAGCAACCCTTACAAGATTTGGAAATTTTAAGAACAAGATTACAAACTCTCTCAAAGAGTGGATATACAAATTTTCGCTCACAAATTTGTAAGAAAAATTCTTACAAATTAATGCCCTCAAAAGGCTAAGAAAAAAATAAAATTGAATAGCTTAAGAATCTCTCAAAATAAAACTCTCACAATAAATTTAAAACAACATTGAAGAATTGGAGAGAATAAACATGTAGAAATTGGAGAGAATTTAGAGAGAAATTGTTGTATGATTTTGTGAGAGAATGGGGGTATAAATAGGAAGGAGATAGAGATAAAAGAAATTTGAAATTGAGCTTAATTTGGACCATTGGATTGAAGTTAAAGAAAAACCAAGGGTGGAGATTAAAATTAAAAGAAAAAATAAATTTATAATAATAATATAATATAAATAAATAAATAAAAACTTTTTAAAAAAGAAAACACTTCCAACAGTTAAAAAACTTAAAATCATAAAATAATAATAATAATAATAATAATAATAATAATAATAATAATAATTATTATTATTATTATATATGTGTGTGTGTTTGTGTGAGAGTAACAACAATTTTGAAAAGAAAATATGATTTTGATTTTTTTTTTAAAAGGCTGACAACATTTAATGCTGAAATTTTGATTTTGATTTTTTTTTTAAAACAAATTGTTACTCATATTAATCTTTTAAATAAAATAATAATATATAATATATAAATATAAATAATGAAACGGTCAATGTGTTGCATTCTCAAGCCTTCCATGTGTCGCCGTCGGATTGGTCCACGAAGCTGACTCAGCCGCCACGTCATCGCCACTGGTATTTTTCGATAAAACTTGTTTCGGTTATAACTTCTTCGTTTTAGCTCCGATTTGAGTGATTCAAGAGGCGTTGGAATCGTTGTTCCAAGCTCTACGAATTGGTCACATTAAAACACTAAAATTTTCAGTAATTAAAAATTGGGTTTGTTATCATCAAAACATTGATTAATTAATTAATTAATTAAAATTAAAATTAATTAATTTGAGATTAAGGGCCAAAAAGCCAACAGATTCAGGGGTCACAAATCACGTTTGTTTTTCTTATTTAAAGGAATAAGTTCTTGGCAGCAGTTTGATGTTGGTTATATAACTTTCAAAGTTGAAACTAGAGAAGTTATCTTGGCTGTGACAGTGGGGAATGTTAAGTTATTTTTCTCAATGGGAGCAAATACATATTATTAGATAATGTGTATGTATTTCCTAAGATTAATAGAAATTTGATTTCTGTATCTTATATGCTGGAACAATGTTGTTATGTACCTTTCCCTGTTAACACAGTTCATTTCAAGAAAGGGAGTTAACTTTTTGTTCAGCAGAACTGAAAAATAACATAAATGTT
Source organism: Luffa aegyptiaca (assembly GCA_017139565.1). Classification (NCBI taxonomy): domain Eukaryota; kingdom Viridiplantae; phylum Streptophyta; class Magnoliopsida; order Cucurbitales; family Cucurbitaceae; genus Luffa; species Luffa aegyptiaca. Next base: position 38,496,368 of record CM029405.1, on the reverse strand, counting down.
TTAAGACTAATCAAGAGTAAAGCAATCATGAACACTGAGTTGTTTGAGGATGCTAATACTCAAAGAAAGGAAAGGCAAAGGATTTATCCTAAAGGAAAATACCTTTCTTTGGCGCTTAAGGTTAGGCCATATTTACCTCAATATGATTGAGAGCTTGGTCGAAAGTAGGCTTCTAAGTAAGTTAGAAGATGACTCTCTACTACCTTGTAGGTCATGCCTAAAGGGCAAGATGACTAATAGGTCTTTTACTGGAAAAGAACTAATAGAGCCAAAGAGCCCTTGAGGCTTGTACATTTGGATTCTTGTGGTCCAATATGTTAAAGCAGTGGGAGGGCATGAATAATTCATCTATATTATAGATAATTATTCAAGGTATGGGTATCTCAACCTAATGCAACTTAAGTCTAAAGCTCTTGAGAAATTCGAAGGGGCTTGGAACTAAAGTTGGAAACTTGTTAGGTGAGATGATAAAAACACTTCGATCTCATCGAGGTGTATAGTAGAAGGGACTTGAGATTCCAAGACTGAACATGGAATTACATCCCAACTCTCAAACCCCTGGAACACCTTAGGAGAACGGTGAATTAGATAGGAGAAATAGAACCCTATTAGATATGGTTCGATTCATTATGAGTTATGCTCATTTGCCTGACTCCTTTTGGGGTCATGCAGTGTTGATTGCAGTACATATTTTGAACAACGTTCCGTCAAAAGTGTTTCTAAAACATCTTTTGAATTGTGGATAAGGCGTAAAAGTAGTTTACGTTATTTTTAGGGAGTCCAACACATGTGCTTGTGGCTAACTCAAAAGAAACTGGAACACTGTTTAAAAGTCTACCTATTCGTAGGCCACCCCATGGAAACGAGAAATGTGGAAACTTCTTCAATCAACAAGAGAATAAAGAATTTGTACCGACAAATGCTACATTCTCAAAAGAATACCACATGAGAAATAATAAGCCACAAAGTAAGGTCGTTTTAAGTAAATTAACTGATGAAGCTATAGAATCATCAACAAGAGAGGTTGATAAGTCAACAAGGGTTGTTGATGATGCTGGACCTTTGACAAGAGTTGTTGATAGGGTCGATACAACTGGTTAGTTACATCTATCTCAATAGTTGAGAGCGTCTCAATGTAGTGGGAGGGTTGTTCTACAACCTGACCGTTACATGGGCTTAACTAAAGCCCAAATCATCATACCTGATGATGGCATTAAGGATCCATTGTCTTAAAGCAAGGCAATGAATGATGTTAACTAGGACCAGTGGATTAAAGCCATGCACTTGGAAATGAAATCTATGTGTTTCAATTCTATCTGGGATCTTGTAGATCAACATTATGGGGTAAAACCTATAGGTTGCAAATGGATCTACAAGAGAAAACGAGACGTTAAGAGTATCTACATGTCTCAACCAGAATGGTTCATTTATCAAGATCAAAAGCAAAAGGGTTTGCAAGCTTAAATGATCCATTCATGGATTGACCTAAGCAATTCGATCTTGGAATATAAGATTTGATACTGTGATCAAATCTTTTGGCTTTGATAAAAACATTAATGAATCTTGTCCTAACAAGAATATCATCAATAGTTCAGTAGCTTTATTAGTGTTGTAAATGATTGATATCCCAATCATTGGGAAATGATGTAGGTTATCTTACTGACTAGTAAAAGGAGCTAGCAGCTCATTTCCAAATGGAAATTTGGGAGAAACCGAGTTTGTTCTTTGGATCCAAATCATTAGGAACCGTAAGAACAAAAAGCTAGCCTTGTCTCAAGTGACTTATATCTACAAGATGTCAGTTAGATATAAGATGCAGAATTCCAATAAGGGTTCACTGCCTTTCAGACGTGGAATTTTTTTTGTCTAAGAAACTGTTTCCTAAGACACCTCAAGAAGTTGACGAGATGAGACGAATGCCCTATGCAATAGGGATTGTCAGTAAGTATCAATCTAATCCAAGATTTAATCATTGGAAAATCGTTAAGAATATCCTCAAGTATTCGAGGAGAACGAGGAACTATATGCTCGTGTATGGGACTAAGGATTTGATACGTACAGGATACACTGACACAGATTTTAAGACTGATAAGGATTTGAGGAAATCTACATCAGTATCTGTGGTCACTCTTTAAGATGGAGCAATAGTATGACATAGTTACAGTCTTGACCGTATAGGCCGAAAACATAGCTGCTTGTGAAGCAACGATAGAGACTGTATGGCTTAGGAAGTTCTTGATTGATTTGGAATGTGTTCCAGATGTGAACTTGCCCATCACACTTTATAGTGATATAGTGGTGTTGTGGCAAATTCAAAAGAACATCGCAGCCCAAGACAAGTAGGCACATTAAATTGAATGAAATATTGCTGATTCATTTACAAAGACTCTCTCGGCTAAAGTGTTTGAGGGTCATCTAGAAGGTCTAGATCTACGAGATATGTACAAAGGCGTAATCTAGGGCAAGTGGGAGAAATGTAATGGGTATAGTGATACCATTATATAATGGGTATAGTGATGCCCTAGTTTATTGTATATGTTTTATACATGTATTTATACACCAACTGCTGTATAGATTATTGTACATCCAACTAAACTAGAGTTTTAGTTCAAGTGGAAGTTTGTTGGGATTTATGCCCTAAAACTCATAGATAGTGAATGTAAACAAATTGTATACTTGTTTGAATAAAGTGTTATTGAGTTTCAACAATAAAGTGTTATTGTTAAATATTACTCAATTTGACCCAAATCCAATAAACTAAGATCTAAGGTTGTTTGTATGTAACTTGAACTAGAATGTGGGGACATACGGGGATCGATGTTCAAGTAACAACCTAAAAGGTCTATAGTACAAGAATAAGGTTGGGTACCTTATCTTGGTAACACTATGTGATACGGCCCGCTTTGTATTTGATACAGATGCATTGATCCAAAGCGTCCATGTAGTAGACATGCAAGCGGGGGTATTGTTGGGTTACTAGAGTGAGTAAAAATATGGTATAAAAGGACTCTAGAACTCTGTGCAAGTATACATAGTCCGCAGCAAGTAATAAGTATTTATCAATCCAAGGCCTGAATTAGCTTCCACTTTATCTATCTTGTGTAACTCTCTAATGGTTTCAAAGATGGTAAAAATGATTGGTTTTTATAAGAATAATGTTGAAGCAAAATAAATGACAGAACAAAGAATAAACAAATAGGTAGACAGATTAGAAACAGACGCTGGTCAGGATTTAGTAATTGGTTTAAAAGATGCTCTAGCAATATTATTGATCATGCAAACTCTCGCAGTATTATTAGCGGATTCCTCCCGGAACTCCGGATTTTTTGGAATGTGTTTCAACCCCAATGAAGTACGACCGATCAAGCACTAGGCAACTGGCTATCCCTAGCTCAGTCACTGGCGTTCACCAATACACAATGATCGTAGTGTGATTAATCGCCACACACTCTCTAAATCATCCTTGAAACTAGAGAGAGGTATTCATACCGGCTGGCCAGGCGGGCATAAAATAGAAATGAACACAACAATTAATCAAGATGCATAGAATCAATATTTATTACTAGAAATTAAGCACGGCAATTACATGTGTCCTAACCAACGCCTAAGCTACTTAGTTCATAATATGCATGGAAACACACGTTACAATCTGAGTAGGCATGTCCATAATTACAAGATAATAAAAGGAAATATTAATCTCCTCGATCAGCTTGCAATGATGGTCTTCTAGGTGGTCTCCAATCTCTCTCCTCTATTCGGCTCCCAAAGGTGGAAGGAACTTCCCAAGAATGGAATGTTTTCTCCCAAAAGTGGAATGATTTTGACTTGGGCGGCTACTTCCTTTTATAGAAGGAGAGGAGGCTTGAATTAGGTTGACCTAGACACGTGGATGGCTCTCCTTGCTCCTTTATCCCGAAAATAACTCAACAGAATTCGGTTCATTAAATCGGCTAACGAGCTGTGACATGGCAGTTTTGCTCCCAGCTTTGCTGCAGCACAGAGTTTGCTCCCTGAAGTCGCCCAGCAACAGATTCTGCACAAAATGATTTCCAAAGCTTCCATTCTTCCAAATGGGTTAAAACATGTAATATATATCTAAAACCAACCCTATTAAGCACAAAAGACACACAAATCAATATAGAAATGAGGCCTAAATAACTACCTTTTGGGCAGTTATCAGGTATCCTATGCAATGAGTTTGCATAAGACCAGACCATGAAATAGTAAACCACTAGATATAACACCGTTAACTAGTTAGGTTACTGTTTCAATAGGATGACCTAGGTAACTCAGTCTTAATCCTGAGTGTGTCATGAACTCCTTCTCATGAGGGATTGTCCTTTGATTAGCATGGGTGAGAGTGACCAATACGCTGACTCAATATGCCTTCCTTTTTGGGGACAAGACCGAGTGGGAGGCTAGGGACATGACAACACAAGCAGAAATTCACTCCTTCCCACTTCTAGGAGAAGTAGATGAGTGTTCCCTTAAGTGGTGACTTCGGGACTTGAACAAAGGGATCCCACCCTTTCACTGGCCCGAGAGGGACTTTCTGTTTATTGGTTGGACCATAAACAGGTTGTTTATTAGAGAAGCACTGGTACTTAAGGAGACAGATGTAACACAGGGGTAAAACGGTAATTTGATCCAGCTGTGATTACGGACACTCGTGAAGGATTGACTTACCGGTATAGGTCTATATCCGTGGACACATAAATGTTCTACAGTGAGAAGAGTTCAGCTGTGGGTCTTTAGTAGAATGACCCACAGTTAATGAATATTGGTTAACCTAATTAATGAGTTTAATCGGTTAACCTCATATCATTGGAGCTTCTGATCTGTAGATCCATTAGGTCCCCCTGCTAGCTCGTGAAGAGTAATTAGGAACAATTATATCTTGAGAGAATTTGAATAGTTCAAATTCATATTGGGAATTAAGTTAATTGTATGAGATACAAATTAATATAATGTATAATGATACATTAAAATGTAAAGTCTAATTTGAAATTAAACTTTATTATTATGAGAGAAATAAATATTTGAAGAAGTTCAAATATTAATATGAATTTGATTCATATTAAATTTATAGGATATAAGAGAATTTGAAGGAGTTCAAATTTTAATATGAATTTGATTCATATTATAGAATTAATTAATTGAAGGCCTGAAATTAAATATATGATACTTAATTGGGTAATTAATTAATTAACTAATAGAAGGTCTGAAATTAAATATATGATATTTAATTGGTGATTAATTAATTAAATAATTAATTAATTGGAAATTAATCAATTATGGAAATGATTAATCACTTATGGAAGTGATAAATCATTTATGGAAATTATGGAAAAGATTAAATCAGTTATGGAAATAATTGATTTTAAATGAATATTTTATTCATGACCTTTCTCCTATAAATAGAACACTAACCCTAGGTGTAACGTCGACATTTTAGGTATATCTCAATGTCTCTAATTTGAGTTAATTAGGCTTGGTTTCATGTATTTGTGGTGGAAAAAGGGTTAATTGGAATAGGTATTGGATGGATTTTCTTTTAATTTTAGAGTTGGTGGCAGTTTTGTAAATAAGTGGAGTTGAAGCCAAGACCAAACCAAGCCCTACCTCTTCCTTCTTTCAAATCTCACGTGTTGCAGCTGCCCAAGCTTCCATGGTGGATTTTACCTTCTTTCGTTCAGCGTGCTCCTCGTCGCCGGCCAGCCTCCCTCATTCGCCGGTGTTCTTCTCCGGCAACGGCAGTAGGGGCGGCGTTTTCGTCCAGTTCAATGACGGCCTCGGGGTGAGCTGAAGGTGGTTTTTTCGTGGCTTTCTCTCTTGTTTCTTCCGCGGTTTCTCCCACTTTTCCCTTCTCATCTGTCGGCTCGATTGCAGGCATGTTTAGGTACATTTTTCTGGCGTGTTTTAGGCCCATCGGTGGTCGGTAATGGCGTGCTTTTGGCGGGCATCCCACATGGGCGTGACAGCAACGTTTTGGGCTGGTTTTTCAACGTTTTTGGCAAGCTTTCAGCGTGGGTAAGTGAGGAAAATCATCTTTTTGGTTGATTATCATGTTTAACCGAATACCCACTTGTTATTACTTTCGTTCAACAAGCGTTTCTCATCAATTTCGGCAATTCGAACAATAGGCCTTCTAGTTTCAGCATCCTTGAGCGTTTTCGTCATTGGGTAAGTGAATTAAGTCAATTTGTGAATGATTTATGTGTGTTAGATGAATACCCATTGATTTTGGCTATTGAATTTAAGATGCCCATTGCGTTTGGTGATTAAATTGTTGAATTTTGGTGGATTTGAGAGCCTGGACAACAAGCTAAGTTTCTGCTCTGGTTGCTTGAAGTCTTGGAATTAAAGAAAAATTGGTTAGAAGTTAATCAAGGATTTGTAAGTGGCTTTTTGGTTTATGTCGTATGCTTTGGACCCATGTTTTCATTATGTCATTATGCTAGCATGAGATAAGTATGAATGGTTAGCCTTAGAATTGGAGAACATGATTGTTTTACTCTTTTGGAAGCACGAGTGTGGCATGAGAATGTTATAATTAGTTGTAGCATGTTGAGTTAGCCTTTATGTAAGTAGTCATTCGGACTAAGTTCAACACTTTAGACCCTTTTAAAATGACAGTTTAGTATGTTGGAGTGATTTGGATTCAAGCCTTAAGTTGGATATTTGAATCAAAATAAGCATGTTATTTTGTGAAGCATGATTAGATTATGAGGTTACATGGAATAGTAGAGCGGGATGAAATTGCCTTTATGTAAGTAGTTGTTGGACTCTATTTTCAAGCTTAGACGTCATTGTATGTGTGTTGGATTCGATAAATATCTAGCCCGAAGCTTTAAACTAGTTCCTTTTGAGAATTTAGCATGCTAACATGAGTTAGTTGTGAGCCTTGAATCTTGTCTTTGGAATTCCCATGTGTATGGTAAGTTCATTACAAAGCATGTTGTTGGCTTGTAAGGTTGTTTGTTTGTTACAGCATATCTGAGACTGCTTCTTGGATGGATTAGCACCTTTTAGGCTATTTGAAAGTATGTTTGATTGTATGGTTTGGTTGCCCTGAATGTTTGATAAGTTGTGGGTGCGAGGTCTGTCTTGTTTTGGTTGTGGTAGTTTGGAGTACATTGAAGTTTGTGGTTGGGCAGTGTTGGCTATAGAAGTGCTTTATCTACTTTTCAGGTGATAAAAAAAATTTGGGTTCCCTACATGTACGCTGTTATGTTGCTGAATTTTCGGTAGAATCGCGATGGTCCTAAAACTAAGTTTAAATACCTTTGGGTATTAGTGTACTAGAGTACCGCATGATTCGATCCTAGTGTAGGGACCCTAAACTCGATTAGGGCCTCAGATGGACTTAAAAGATCCTTAAGTCTTATGTAGCTAGCGTGTCTTCCTTCCCCATCTCAGGATTGATAGAACTTAGTTGTCAGACACGTTTACGTGTGTTCTATTAGTTGACTGTTAGAGCTCAGTTTCAGGCACTTTAGCGTGCGCTCTCTCAGTTCAGGACGGTGTTGAGCTTATGATCAGGCACGTTGTTCGTGCGCCAGTTGGCACCAGGCATGTTTACATGCGTCAGTTGCTCCACCGTATTTTATGTTCATATTTCAGGGGTGTTGTGTTGGGATAGGTGTAGTTCTGCTAGAGGTTGCCAGCTAGCCTCTAGTTTACTTGTCTTAACTGACTGACCCACACAACGCTCTAGTTGGCACAAGTTGGGGATAGGTAAACACCCCAGGCAGAACGTTTCATGTACTCAGTTATGGCCCTAGGGTTAGAAACCCAAATGAATGATTCCAATTAGGTTCCTATGATGATAAGACCCAAATTCAAGTTTCATGCTAATAGATTTCATGCTTTCAGTTTCAGCCCTTAAGCGGGCTACTTACTGAGTATATTCTTATATACTCACCCACACTACATGACTTTCCTTTTCAGGTGGTACTTAACGACATCAGGCGAGTGGCGAGAGCAGTGACTTGGCTAGGCTATGGGATGCAGCTGCAAATCATGTCTCTAGAAGTCTAGGATCGAGTTTCCTAGTTTCATGTTTTCAGATGTTATTAGTTTTCAACTTTACGAAAATTGTCTATCATGCTTTGACTATTCTGTTTTGTAAACTGACTTATGGTTTGGGCCCAGTTTATTAAATAAAAGATTTTTTTTTATCTATGGTCTCTTCCGCATTTAAAGTTTTAAAAGTTTTACGTTTTCATGCATGTAGTAGCGACCATCAACATGTTTTTAACTTCATTTTAGACGGGTCGTTACACTAGGGTTTACCTACTACAACATATGGCTACCATAAGACCCTCTCATATTCTCTCAACTCAAGAACTCTACGGAGAATTTTCTCTCTAGAGTTTTTCCCATTCAAGATTAGGTAGTCCCACAACTACATTTCTAATCTCAGAGTTATAGCGGGAAAGATCAATTGGTGGTGTCCCAATTGTTGACGCTTGGTCCAAAATCAAGAAAGGCGTTCTTGATATTTCAGAGACGACAATGACGGTATGGTTGCTTCTCCCCATTAGAATTAGTTCTAAGGTTGTATATGTTTAGCCTTAATAATTGATCTAGAATAGTTTTCTAAATTTTGCCAATGTAATGGTATTTTGGTGGAAACAATATTAACTACGAATCGGTCCCAATTATGCTTCTGCTTTAACGGAATTAGGGAATTCCAAATCCTTCAAAAATAATGAAGAAATATGTGGCATGTCTTTATATTTCTTGTATTCGAGTGAGTTGAACCTCTAAGAGTTCCACAAAGTATTCTTTGCTATGACTCACACATAGGACCAAGACTGGTGGAAACCTCTTTAAGAAAATCCACATGAGGAAAACTTTGTAGAGAATTATGCAGGGAAGAGATGTCTTCTTTGGCTCAATTCAAGAGGTCCTATTTATAAGGACTTATTATAACATAATATTTTCCAAAATAAAATAATATATTTTAATATCATATATATTAAAGTATTTATATTTAACATATTTGAATCTCATTAAAATATCTTACTATATATATTTAACCTATTTGAATCCTATTCAAATGATGTAATATATATAATTTCCTTGTAATGTATCCACTACATTTATATTTTTACTAATTAATGTGTCAAATGCAATAAATATATTTTCCTCTCTTATATTTAATATATCAAATATATTAAATATTAATTTCAACATTTCAAAATTTTCTTTCATCTAAATTAATGCTTTTATGTTACTATGAGCTAGCAAGGGACTTTTTTTTTTTTTTTTTGAGAAGGCAAGGGCCTTATAGACTACAAATTATAAGTTTCAATGATACAAAATTAATTAATTAAACTCATTAATCAATTAATTTTCATTCATTAACTCTAGGGGTCACTCTACTATAGACCTAGAGCTACACTCTACATATTGTAGGGCAAGTGTTGCTCATGATATAATTATCACGTGCAAGTCAGTCATTCACAAAATTAATTTTAATTACAATTGGATCAAAAGTCTATGTTACTCCTATAATTACATCTTATACATTAAATATCATTGATCCTCTAATGAACAGTCTGTTTCTCATCCAATCATAAATTAAATCTCTTGGACCAGTGAGAGGGGCTTCATATTGTTCAAATCTTGAAATCAACACTCAAGGAACAACTAATCTACTCACTCTATATAGGAATGAGTGAATTTCATCTCGTGAAATTTATGTTCCTAACTTCCTATTTAGCCAAGTCCCAAAATGGTAGACTTATTGAATCAACTACAAAAGTCACTTTCACCCATGCAAATCAAAGGACAAGTCCTCATAGGCAGAATTCATAAATCATCTTGTAAAATATTAATATCCTAAATTAACTAATTTATATATATAGACTAAATATTTTATGTTCTAGTCTTATACAAACTCAATGTATATGATATCTCTTTCCCCCACCACATGTCTCCACATGAATGATTTGGATCAAATCATTTGTAACTAATACGAAGCAGACCATATCAATAATGTTGTCAGGATAAGACACCCAACTTTATCCATATACTCTAGACCATGTAGGTTATTCTTTGAACATAATCCTCAGGTATGTCAATCACATATTGTTCAAGATTACAATAATAACCTTAGATTTTTACGTAATGGATAATATATATTGAAAAGGAAAATAATAAAATAATTATCAAATCATAAAACATCAATTACGAGGCTTTGGCGCATAAATCCCAACAAAGCCCCCATTTTCATTTTAGACATTTTTTGGAAGATGGTAATTTTGACAGCCTTCGTAAACATAACATTTATTAAGTCATACAAAATCATGACGTCTCATAACATTTTAAATTTTCAACTAATGATGCAACATGAAAAACTTTCAAAATATTCATATAAACGTTAAACATTAAGAACAATTTCAGTCATCAAATAAAATCCTAACCTAGAATTAAGACATTATGATAGCAGAGTCACTTACATTTTGTCAATTCAAAGAAAGCACACAAATTTTTTTTCAAAAATCCCTTGAATCAACCTGAAATAAATTTCAAACGTCAAGACTTAATCATACTATTTAAAAAACACAATTTAGGTTGCTAAACGACCGGAAGGATAGCTAAAGAGGTTACTAACTCGTCCTTGTCCAAACTCATCTTTAAAATTCCAATTTGATTAGTCAAAACCTAAACATATAGGAATTCCATTCAAACTTTATCAAAACATTTGAGATATATTGGGTCAATTCTTTAATGGTTGGTGTTCAAGGATCGTAGATCGACATACCCGTAAAGTTTAAATCTATGATCCTCGAGCACCAATTAGTAAACATTTGAGATAGTAAATCTTTTTTTCTTTAGAAATGCTATATTTACAATTATTTATGTAAGACGTGATGTATTTGCAGTTATTAATTTGATAAATATTAGAAAATATTTTAGAAAATTATATTATCCATTCAAACTTTATCGCACTTTCAATCAAGACAGGCCTGGTCGATTAGCCTTCGGGGCAAACCTCTTGATTACACTAAGTTGCATAGTGTAGAAGACAGATTACCTACATAGTGGGTTTTAACTAACAAGTTCCAACTGTCTCCTAGCATAAAAAAACCTCAAGTTCTCAGTAGTATATAAATAAGAATGGAGAACATAAGATGTAATCAAAAGTTAGAGTATTTTGAGAGAGAAATTTGACTTGCCTTGTAAATCCTTTGTGTCTCTGAATGCAATCGATCAACTGCTCCTTTCCACAATTGACGTAGGCCTTTGTTGCCATACCACTTTAATTCTTGTTTCAATTTCTTCATCTCCTCTTCGAATCTTTCCGTGTCCTCTGTTTTTCTTCTTCTTCGCTGAGTAGAGAACTTTTCTCTAGTTTTCAGAGTTTATTTTGGTTGAATAATTTGTTTTTGGGAAGTTCTTGTATGAGTGAAAAGTGGGTGCATTGTGTGTAATTAGTGTGAGTGTGAAGTCTTAATACGTGGCCAGCACTAATAAGTGGTATCAGAGTTAGAAATTTCAACCAAGAAACAAATTCTTGAATTCAGTAATTGTAATGGCTAGATATGACATTGAGAAGTTTGATGGGGAAGGGGACTTTGGTATATGGAAGGCTAAAATCAAAGCAATTCTTGGACAATAGAAAACCATCCATGCCCTTTCAGAACCAGCAAAACAACCAGCCACTTTGACTGGAGTATAGAAGGAAACTGATAGCGAGCAGAAATGCCACTATTTTAGCCCTAAAATAATTGGCTTTTGTATGCTTTTAATAGTGTTTTTATTAGAATATTTAATGGAATTCATGTATTTTGTCCCTAGGAGCAAATTATGGAATTATGGAGGAAAAAGACCCAAAAATGAGTAATTCAAGCCATATTTCCAAGGTTGGGTCAAAGAGGGAGCCCAAAAGTCAACATATCAAGTGATGATCCAAAAAAAATGGAGAAAGCCCAAGAAAAAAAGCCCAAACCGCAGCTGAAAGTTCTGGAATCAGCGTAGCGTCGCGATGCTACCCATTTCTTGGCTGGCAAGTCGATATAACATCACAGGGTCGCGACGCTGTGACGAATCCGGGCCTATAAAAAGGCGTCTCCTCCTCCTCCTTTAGGGCATCAACCATCATCCAACAATCATTCTTCCATTCCTTTCCTCTCCATTAAGTGTTCTTTCAAGGCTTTTTAGCCTTTTTGAGGGTCGAATGTGAGATTTTTGTGGGAATTTTGTAACGAGCATCTTAGGAGGCTCGGTTGCGTGGTTGGAAGGAACTCCGAAGCGCAAGCAAAGGGTTCTCTACGGTCACTTTCCTTATCCTTAATTTGCTCTAGTTTATGCATTATACCATGTACATTTGGGAATTTTTGACCATGTATAGTTAAATCCCATTTGGGGTCTTGAAATGAAAGTATATAGATAGTTGTTATTCTTAATTGCCTATCTCTTGTCCATTTACTAATTATTTGTATGGATGTTTGATAGCGGGCAGAAATATCAATATTTTAGTCCTAAATTATTAGGCTTTTGCGTACTTTTATTGTGTTTTTATTTAGAAAATCTAATGAAATTCATTATTTTGTCCTAAGGAGCAAATTGTGGAATTTTGGTGAAAAAATGCCCAAAAATGAGCATATCAAGCCAATTTTCCAAGGATGGGTCAAAGGGGAAGCCCAAAAGTCAACAATCCAAGTGAAAATCAAAAAAGGAAAGAAGGAGGCCAGCCCAAGTTCAAGCCCAGCTCGCGCGGAGAAGTTCTGGAAGCAGCACAGCGTCGCGACGCTGGAAGGATAGCGTCGCGACGCTGTCCCTTTTCTTGCCGAGCAAGTCGCGTGACGTCACAACGTCGCGACGCTGTGTCCTTAGCGTCGCGACACTATCCCTATTCCGGGCCTATAAAAGGGACCCCTTGGCACCCCATTTTGGCATCAATCATTCCATCCACCTTTCTTCCATTCCTTCATTTCCTCCCTTTGAGGAGTCCTTCAAGGCTTTTTAGCCTTTTTGAGGGTCAAGAGTGAGAAATTTTGTGGGAAGCTTGTAGTGAGCACTCTAGGAGGCTCGGAGCGTGGTTCGAAGGGACTCCAAGCGCAAGCGACGGGGTTCTCGATGGTCACTTTCCTTACTCTTATTTTGTTCCAAATTATGCTTTTTATTGTGTATATTGTGGATATTGTGACCATGTATAGCTAAACCCATTTTGGGGTCTTGAAATGAAAATTCATAGTTAATTGTTATTATGATTGCCTATTTCTTGTCCATTTACTAATTATTTGTATGGATGCTCGTAATGTTGTATATGATCTGGCCAGTTATATATTGATTCGATTCCTAATGGAAACTCGACGGAGAGAAATTAGGATAGATCATAATCCATGCAACTAGTTTAACTGCTCGTAGTGACAAAGGGATTAGTTGGTTAGACTTAGATTCCGATAATGAATCAGAGCGTATTAATTAACGAATTTTAATGGCGCTAAGGACACTTAGGTTGTTATTATGAGTTAATTATAATTAGGGGAGACCGACAGGAGAACCTATGTGATTAACAGAGATTCTAGGATTATAATTAGTCGGGCAATGAGATAGGATAATTATAGTAATTAATTAGCTATAAATTGGTTTTCAAGACCCCGTTTCTCACTCAAACTCTTTCTCCATATTTTTTATTTCTTTGATTGATCTATTTAATTTCTTCAATTGCTTTTTTTTTTTTAATTTGTCTTAGCATCATGATTAGGTCCCTAAATAATATTTCTCCCAAGTATTTTTTGTGATAAAAAATTAATTGCTTTGCTTAAATATCGTTACACCTCCCTGTGGATTCGATACTCGGAATTCTTTCCGTTTTATATTACTTGCGACCCGTGCACTTTGCGGTCATCAATGTTCGTAATGCCTTATATGATCTGGCCAATTATATATTGAATTTATTCCTAATGGAAACTCGACGGAGAGAAATTAGGATAGATCATAATCCATGCAACTGAGTCTAATTGCTCGTAGTGACAGCGAGAGTAGTTGGTTAGACTTAGATTCCTAAAATGAATCAGAGCTCATTAATTAACGATTTTAATAGCGCTAAGGACACTTAGGTTATTAATTGGAGTTAATTACAATTAGGGAAAACCGAAAGGAGAACCTATGTGATATACGGAGATTCTAGGATTATAATTAGTTGGGCAATGAGATAGGATAATTAGAATAATTAATTAGCTATATTCTGATTTTCAAGACCCTGTTTCTCACTTGATTCTTTCTCCGCTATTTTTATTTTGTTGGTTGATCACTTGAATTTGTTTAATTGTTTTATTTCTTGATTAGTTTTTGCATGAAGTGTTGGTCCCTAAATAATATTTCTCCTAAGTATTTTTAGTGATCAAATTAATTATCTTGCTTAAATATTTCCTCCCTGTGGATTCGATACTCGGTATTACTTACCGTTTTAATATTACTTGGGCTACCGTACGCTTGCGGACACAGCAACAGAAACTATGAATCAAATAGCCTATGGAGCTTTAATTTTAAACCTATGTAACAGTGTTTTGCGAAAAATCATTGATGAAGATACTCCTTTAAAGATCTGGAAAAAATTAAACAGCCCCTATGAAACCAAGGATGTTCACAATAAAATGTACATGAGGGGAAAATTCTTCACTTTCAAGATAGATCCCTCAAAGACCTTAGCCGAAAACCTTGATGAGTCTAAAAAAAATTACTTCAAAATTCAAGAATCTTGGAGAAAAAATAGGAGATGAAAATAAAGCCTTTGTACTCTTGAATTCACTACTAGAGGCCTATAAAGAGGTGAAGACAACATTGAAGTATGGTAGGGAGTCTATAAATACTGATGCCATAATTTCAACCACAAGAACTAAGGAGTTAGAGTTACAATCCCAAAAAAGGAGACATCATAGGGTCTTTTTGCCAAAGGAAAACCCAAAAATAAAGAAAAACAAAAATCAGTTTGAAGACAACATGAAAGCCAAAGTCGAGTGTAATTACTGCCACAAGGAAGAACATATTAAAAGAGATTGTTATTCTTTGAAAAGGAAGAATCAAAATCAAAGATATAAGAAGAACAAGCAATCAAAGGCCTCGGTTGGAGAGAATTCCATCACATACTCAGATGCCATTGTAACCACAGATGAATGCAGTAAACAAACAGCTTGTATGGAAAAATATGATTGGGTTATTGACTCTGGTTGTTTCTTCCACATGACACCATCTAAGGGATGGTTTAGCAGTTATAAAGAATGAGATGGTGGAATGGTATACATGGGAAATAATAATACTTGCAAGGTAGTGGGGATTGGATCGGTTTCTTTGAAATTACAGGATGGTTCAATCAAGCTACTGAAGAATGTAAGATATGTTCCCAACCTAAAGAGAAACTTAATTTCTTTGGGTATGCTAGACTCCATTTGCTGCAAATATGAAAGGAGTGTTGGGTTTTATGCCCTAAAACTCGTAGATAGTAAATGAAACAAATTAATCGATCTCAATAAAGCGTTATTTGAGTGATTCAGTAATTTGGTTATTGAATAATCGAGTTTGCATTAATAAACCCTAAATCCAATAAACTAAGACCCAAGGTTGTTTAAATGAAACTTGGACTAGTATGTGGGGACATACGGGGATCGGTGTCCAAGTAACAACCTAAAAGGTCTATAGTATAGGGATAAGGCTGGGTACCTTATCCTGGCGACACTATATGATACGACCCACCTTGTATTCGATACAGATACAATGATCTAAAGCATCCATGTAGGAGACATGCGGGTGGAGGTATCCTATGCAATGAGTTTGCATAAGACCGGACCGCGAAATAGTAACCACTAGATGTAACGTCGTTAACTAGTTTAGGTTTCTATTTCAATAGGATGACCTAGGTAACTCAATCTCAAATCTTGAGTCTGTTATGAATCCCTTTCAGGAGGGATTGTCCTTAGATTTGTATGGGTGAGAGTGGTCAGTTCGCTGACTCAATAATCCTACCATTTCAGGGGCAAGACCGAATGGGGGCTGGGAACATAACAGTACAAGATGGAATTCACTTCTTCCCCTATTGGGGTAAGTAGATGTGTGTTCCCTTAAGGGTTGATTCTGGGGCTTGAACAAAGGCGCGTCGTCCTCTCCTGGCCCGAGAAGAACTCCTGTTTAGTGGTTGGACCCTTATCAACTTGTTCATTAGAGGGATCAGTGGTACTTAAGAAACCAGAGGTAACCTAGGGGTAAAACGGTAATTTGACCCAGCTGGTGTTACAAACACACGTGAAGCATTCACTTACTGCATTGGTCGATATCCGTGGACACAGAAATATTCTACAGTGAGAAGAGTGCAGCTGTGGGTCTTTAGTGGAGTGACCCACAGTTAACGAATGTTGACTAACTTGGTTAATGAGTTTAGCCAATTAGTCTCGTATCGATGGAGCTTCTGATCTGTAGGTCCATTAGGTCCCACTGGTAGCTCGTAAAGAGACTTGAGACAATTAAGTATAAATTGTAAATTGAAAGTGTTCAGGGGAATCATATAATGTATATTGATACATTATAATATAAAGTTTATCAAACTTTATAATATAATTTTGAATTAATTTCAAAATTAATTTTTGAGAGAAAATATTTGAAAGAGTTCAAATAATTAATATGAATTGGATTCATATTAATATAAATAATTTAATAAAATCCCTAAGATTAAATATGTGATATTTAATTGGATAATTAATTAATTATTTACTAAATTAAATATGAATAAGATAATAGATTTGATCTTATTCATGACCTTTTCCTATTAGGAAAAGGTCTTAGCCTTTTTCTATAAATAGGACTCCTGGGGTGGGTTGAAAGGCATCCCATTCATTCTCCTACTCTCAGATAATTCCCCTGAAGGCTCCCTTTAGACTCCTACTGATAACTTGCAAAAGGCAAGTTATTTGTCCTTTAAACTTAAGCTAAAACAAGGCCAAAAGATACAATGATGCGTTACTTCAGCACAATAAGAAAGGAAAATGCAATGATTTTATGCGGTAGGCTATATTCATGAATGCGGCGAGAAATTATAAGAAAAGGGCGCTAACGCAGCTAATTCAGTTGTTTGTTGTCCAAGTTTCTCTCAGCGCAGGCACACATCCCAAGAAGATCAAGAGACAAATAAGATGGATGAAAGGACAAAGCTGACACAACTGACGCAAGAAGGCTGAAAAGGTGCAAGTGGGCTGAAAAGTTGCAAGTTGGTTGAAGATAACTGAAGCAAGTTACTTGGAGAAGTTAGTTTCCTTCACCTATAAATAGAAGCCATCTGCTCAAGGAAAAAGGGGGGGAGAATAATACACAAGAATTGAAGGACGAGAGGAAGAGACGAAGATCAAGGAGAAAGAGAAATCACAGAGAGTTGAGATTAAGAGTAGACTTGCATTGGCAATGTATTATTGCATGATGTATTGTTTTGCTCGCATGGGCTAATTTTCTTCTTCAAGGCTTAGCGCAAGCACCCATGCGGTGATAAGTATATTTTGTTAGCGCATACTTTGATTTAATGAAACATTAATTGCCTTCTACTTAGTTGCGATACTATTTACATTGCTAACTCCCGCTTGGCCAGCCGGATGCGGTAGCAGTATGCTAAATCCCTGACAGGTAATGCATGCGGACATCTCTAAGTAGAACAAGTTAGCGCATGACATGTAGTCTTGGTAGCATTAAAACACTACCGCTAAAATATAGTGCATGCATGAGCTTAGATTGAGTTAAGACTAACGCAGTCCCTTGTAAGTTTTTAGAGAACTAAACCTCACGCATAAACTAGCCAGACAACCAGTTGATAGTTTTATGCCAAACGCAGAATGAGTACCAGAAGGGAAACTTGTGATCTTTTCTCACTTAGGCATTAATGGATCAATTAGTCATGGTATGTGCTACAAGGTTCTTATAAACGCATGAGGTTGCGACCGCGACAGCCTTGATACCATTCTCCTTAACACTTCTTTTGATACTCTTGTCGCATGATTTACTTTCTGCACAGTTTATTTTTCAAACTCACCAACTCTCTTATTTATTCTTTTATATAATATCTTATGTTTTTTGAGTTTAGATCAGTAAAAATTATTAAAAGCTTTGCAAATAACCTTTCCCTGTGGATTCGACCCTAGACTCACTAGGTATTACTTGATTTTGTCAATTTATACTTGGATTGATAAAAATCTACAATAGATTTGCATTAATTTGTTAAGCATACTGACACCCGATCACCCACCAGTCTCCTGCCTCTAAAAGTCTCAGAGTCATACCGGTGCAGCCATAGTGGTGGTGTTCGCAGTAGTTCGTGATTATTTCACAAGCAGTTGGTGAATTTAATCTGAGTCGTCAACGAGAGTAAGTAATTTGTTACTATATAAATTAGATTTAGATCTAATATTTTTGTATGCTTAGCCTTAATATAAATCTAGAATAGTTCTAAGTTTATTGCCAATGTATTGGTATTTTAGATTAAACAAAAATTAATTACGAATCGGTCCCAATCTCGCTTCCGCTTTACGGAATTACGGAATTCCAATCCTTCAAGGAGTGGATGAACTATTGAAGTTATGAAAGACTCAAGAACAGTCCTTGTTGGCATCAAAATAAATGGACTCTAATGTGGTGAAGGATGTTGAAATGGTGCAGACAGCACTATTAGGGGTTGTTTGGGGCGCTGAATTAGTTATAATATCTGGTGGTTATAATAATCTGGGGGTTATAATAGTCTGGGGGTTATAATAATCTGTGTTTGGGGTGCAGATTATTATAGTCTGGGATAAAATAATCTGTGTTTGGGGTGCAGATTATTTTAGTCTGGGATAAAATAATCTGTGTTTGGGATGCAGATTATTTTAGTCTGGGATAAAATAGTCCGTGTTTGGAGTGCTGATCTGTTTTAACTGAAGGGAATAAAAGTCCCCACGCAGCGGAAGCGCATCGATTGGACCTTACGCCGTGTATTAATTAACATTAAAAACCGTTACGAAAACTCAAACAAAACTTTAAACTAACTTTAAAGCCACTGTAAAATCGGTTTAAACATGCTAAAATAAATCTAAATTTATTTTAAAAAAAAACTTTTCTAACGAAAAGAGGAAGAACCATTACAAACCTCCGTTGTAGACTTGACCGTTCTTCGCCAACGAAGCTCCACGAACGAAAACGCAGCAGCCGCTTCAAGGTATTCTTCGCTGGAAATTCTTCTTTGATTGACACAATAACCACAGAGGTTACACCGGTATGTCTCTAAGTCTAGGAGGCCAAAGACTTGTGGGAGTCTTTCTCTAAGAGGGAGGCTAGAGAGAATTCTAGGTCTTGTCTTTCAAGAGTGTCAAGTCTCATGACCAATTAGGTCTAGTGTTCTATTTATAGAAGAGAGGCCATGAATAAAATATTCAATTAAATCAATTTTTTCCAAAATTGATTCAATCTTATTCCTTAATTAATCAATCATGATCAATCAATTCCCCAATTGATTAATCTTTTCCATAAATGACTAATTTCTTCCATAAGTAATTAGATCATTCCCATAAATGATTAATCACTTCCTTAAGTGATTAATTATTTACATAATTGATTAATTCATGGTTAATGAATTCTTTAATTAATTAACCACCAATTAAATATCACATATTTAATTTCCGGCCTTGAATTAATTAATTTTGCCCAAACACTTTTAGGACTTAAATTAATTAATTCTTTCAATCTTCCATAAATTTATATTTGAACTTCTTCAAATATTAATTTCTCTCATAATAATATATCAATATATATTATATTTATTTCCCTTAGTAAATTGAACATTTTCAATTTAATTACTTAGTTGCCTCAAATTACTTTACGAGCTACCAGTGGGACCTAATGGACCTGCAGATCAGAAGCTCCAACGATGTGAGATTAATTGGTTAAACTCATTAACCACAATAATCAATATTCGTTAACTGTGTGTACATTCCACTATAGACTCACAGTTGCACTCTTCTCACTGCAGACATATTTTCTGTGTCCACGGAACTTAGACCAATATCGACTAGTTAGTCCTTCACGAGTGTCCGTAACACCAGCTGGGTCAAATTACCGTTTTACCCCTGGGTCACCTCTATTTCCTTAAGTACCAATTCTCCTCTAATGAACAATCTGTTTATGGTCCAACCATCAAACAGAAAACCCTCTCGTGCCATTGAGAGGGTAGGGCCCTTTGTTCAAGACTCGGAGTAACCACTTAAGGGAACACTCATCTGCTTCCCTAAAGTCGGGAAGGAGTGAATTCCATCTTGCACGATTATGTTCCCAGCTCCCCATTCGATCTTGTCCCCAAAGTGGTAGGCTTATTGAGTCGGCGTATTGGCCACTCTCACCCATACAAATCAAAGGACAATCTCTCATGAGCAGGAGTCCATAATCAACTCAGGATTAAGACTAAGTTGTCTAGGTCGTCCTAGTGAAAATAGAAAACCAACTAGTTAACGGTGTTATAACTAGTGGTTACTATTTCGCGGTCCGGTCTTATGCAAACTCATTGCATAGGATACCCCCACTCGCATGTCTCCTACACGAACGCGTTGGATCGCAGCGTTTGTATCAAATACAAAGTGGGCCGTATCCATAGTGTCACCAGGATAAGGCACCCAGTCTTATCCCTATACTATAGACCCTTTAGGCTGTTTCTTGAACAATGATCCCATATGTCGCTACATATAGTTCAAGACTCATATTACAGCCTTGGATGTCTAGTTTATTGGATTAGGGTTATTATTAGGCAAAGACATATATAAAATAACTAATAACAATTAATGGAAAATATATCAATATTATTTCATTAATATCCGGTCAACGGTTACATTCACTATCTACGAGTTTTAGGGCATAAAACCCAACAAACTCCCACTTGAACTAAAACACTTAGTTAGTGGGATGTAAATGCAATAATCTAAAGCTGGAAATACAATGAACTAGGGCATCCTTATACCCATTATACATTTCTCCCACTTGCCCTAGATTAGATGGCATACATATCTCGTAGACCTAGACCTTCTAGATGACCCTCAAACACTTTAGCCGTGAGAGCCTTTGTAAATGGATCAGCGATGTTGTGCTCCGAGGCGATCTTAGTGACGATCACATCTCCTCTTTGCACAATCTCCCGTATCAGGTGATACTTCCTCTCGATGTGTTTACCCCGTTTGTGGCTACGAGGTTCTTTTGAGTTGGCTACAGCCCCACTGTTGTCACAGTATAGTGTTATGGGCACGTTCATATTCGGAACTACTTCCAAATCAGTCAAGAACTTTCTGAGCCATACTGCCTCCTTAGCTGCTTCGCAAGCTGCTACATACTCAGCCTCCATGGTTGAGTCTGCTATGCATCCTTGTTTGATGCTTCTCCACACTACTGCTCCTCCATTGAGGGTGAATACTGACCCTGATGTGGATTTCCTTGAATCCTTATCAGCTTGAAAGTCAGAGTCAGTGTATCCAGTAAGAATCAAATCCTTAGCTCCATACACAAGCATGTAGTCCCTCGTTCTCCGAAGATACTTGAGGATATTCTTAACCGCTCCCCAGTGGTCCAACCCTGGATTAGACTGATACCTACTGACTACTCCCACTGCATAACATATGTCAGGCCTAGTGCAGAGCATAGCATACATTAAGCTGCCCACAGCTGAGGCGTAGGGAATGTGTCTCATGTTCTCAACTTCTTGAGGTGTCTTAGGAGATTGTTCCTTAGACAGGTGTACCCCATGTCTGAAGGGTAGGAGTCCCTTCTTTGAGTTTTGCATCGAATATCGAGACAACATCTTGTCAATATACGTTGCTTGAGACAGAGCTAGCGTTTTGTTCTTACGATCCCTAATGATTTGGATTCCCAGAACATATTGAGCCTCTCCCAGATCTTTCATTTGGAATTGGGCAGCTAGCCATTTCTTAATGTCAGTTAGGTATCCTACATCATTCCCAATGAGTAGGATATCGTCTACATAAAGTATTAGAAAAGCTACTTTCCTTTTGTTGACTTTCTTGTATACACAAGGCTCATCAACATTTTGGTCAAAGCCAAAAGATTTGATTGCAGTATCAAATCTAATGTTCCATGATCTGGATGCTTGTTTCAATCCATAAATGGATCGATTTAGCTTACAAACCTTTTGTTCCTGACCTTGGGCTATGAACCCTTCGGGTTGAGACATAAAGATTTTCTCCTCAAGATTACCATTCAGAAAGGCAGTCTTGACGTCCATTTGCCATATTTCATAGTCATAATATGTGGCAATGGATAAAAGAATTCTTATGGACTTTAACATGGCTACAGGAGAAAAGGTTTCCTCATAGTCAACCCCCTCCTTTTGGGTATAACCCTTTGCCACTAGTCTAGCTTTGAAGGTCTGTACCTTTCCAGCTGCATCTCTTTTTCTCTTATAGATCCATTTGCACCCTATGGGTTTTACCCCATATGGTAGATCTGCAAGTTCCCATACAGAATTGGAGTACATTGACTCCATTTCCAGGTTCATGGCTTTGACCCATTCATCCTTATCTTCGTCATTCATTGCCTGTCGATAGGACAATGGATCCTCAATGCCATCATTAGGTATGACAACCTGAGTTTCAGTTAAACCCAAGTAGCGATCAGGTTGTAACACAACCCTCCCACTGCGTCGAGGCATTCCCAACGTTTGAGATGGACGGGATGGATCTGAAGAACTAGTTCCTTCATCAACCCTTGTTGAAGGTCCAACTTCATCAACAACTCTTGATGATTCTTCAGTAGCTTCTCCTAATATTATTTTGCTTCGTGGTTTATGATCTCTCATGTGGTCTTCCTCTAAGAAAGTGGCGTTTGTCGATACAATCACCTTATTTTCTTGTGGGTCGTAGAAATAACCACCTCTCGTTTCTTTAGGGTAACCAACAAATTGGCACAGTTTTGAACGAGGTTCCAGTTTCTTAGGATTCGTCACAAGCACGTGTGCTGGACAACCCCAGATGCGAAAGTGATGCAAACTAGGTTTACGCCCCTTCCATAACTCGAAAGGTGTTTCAGAAACACTTTTCGAGGGAACATTGTTCAAGATGTATACTGCAGTCTCTACTGCATACCCCCAAAACGAGCTAGGCAATTGAGCATAGCTCATCATTGATCGAACCATGTCTAACAAGGTTCTATTTCTCCTTTCTGACACACCATTCTGCTGAGGTGTACCAGGGGCTGAGAGTTGAGATTGGATTCCATGTTCTATCATATAATCCTGGAATCTTTGATCCATATACTCCCCTCCTCGATCAGATCGAAGTACTTTAATAGATTTACCTAATAGGTTTTCAACTTCAGCCTTAAACTCCTTGAACTTTTCAAGGGCTTCAGACTTATGTCCCATTAGGTATAAGTAACCATATCTTGAATAATCATCTATAAATGAGATGAAATATTCGTACCCTCCTCGAGCTTTTACATTCATTGGACCACATAGATCCGAATGTATTAACTCTAAGGGTTCTTTGGCTCTGTAACCTTTTCCAGTAAAGGGTCTTTTGGTCATTTTTCCCTCGAGACAAGATTCACAAGGTGGTAGTGAATCATCTTCTAACTTGCTTAGAAGTCCATTCGTTACCAAACGACCGATCCTATCGATGTTTATATGACCAAGTCTAAGATGCCAAAGATGAGTATTGTTACTTGATGGAGAAATCTTTTGCCTTTTACTTTGAGTTTCAGCAGTTTTAAATATTTCGTGATTTAAAAGTGCTTTATTTTCGGTTGGTCTTAAAACATACAAGTTATTTTCCAATTTGGCTGAACAAATAAGTACACCATTTTTATAAATGAACGCTTCATTCATATCAAAAGTAACTGTATACGATTGTTCAATCAAACATGAAATAGAAATTAAGTTCCTCTTAATCTTGGGAACGATTAACAAACTTTCCAAAAGTAAGAATCTATTTCTAAAAAATAACTTCGCAGCTCCCACTGCTTTAGCTGAAATGACTTCTCCAGTTCCGACCCTGAGTGTCATTTCTCCATCGTTCAATTGCCGAAAGGAACTATTTTCCTGAAAAGAAGGGCAAACATGATTAGTTGCTCCTGAATCAAGTATCCAGGTAAACTCATCATGTTCTACCAGGCATGTTTCTAAAACAAGTAAATCAAATTTACCTTCCTTTTCCTTCTTTTTCTCAGCAAGGTACTTTGGGCAGTTTCTCTTCCAATGTCCATCTACATTGCAGTGAAAACACTTGCCCTTATCTGCCACAGCTTTGGCTTTTCCCTTGCTTTTAGCAGCAGTACTGGGAGCTTTCCCCTTGTTTCCTTTCTTCTTCTGAGTTTTCTTTGAAGAAGTGGCTACAGATTTAGTTCCAGAGGATGAACCCTTCTCGAACTTTCTTTTAGAGTGAACAACGTTTGCCTCTCCTTCTATCTGTCCCTTGTTCTTAAGAAGAGACTGATAGAGCTGTAGCTCATTCAGGAGGCTAGTCAGGTTGAATGTTATTTTATTCATCATTGCATTGCTTCGAAACTGTAGAAAACTCTTCGGAAGAGATTCTAAGATGAATGCAACCTGACTACGCTCATCTATGACCGCCCCGTTTGCCTCTGCCACGTTGAATTGGACCATCATATCCAGGACATGCTCCCGAACAGACGTGCCCTCTTTCATGCGACAGCTATAAACGTATTTGAGAGCGTCATGGTGGAGTTGGTAGGACGGTTGTCCAAACATCTCCTGGAGAGAGTTCATAATCTCCCTCGCTGTTACCATGCTCTCATGCCTTTTAGCCAAAACTTCAGATAAGCTGGCTAAGATATAGACGCGAGTCTTATCATTGGCCTTTGTCCAGCGGTCATAAGCATCCTTAACTGCCTGGGATGCATTACGAGCAGGGGCTGGAGGACAATCCTCCGTTAAGACGAACCGCAGATCATCGACAACAAGAATCGTATTCAGGTTCGATTTCCACGTAGCATAATTTTCGCCGGTTAATTTCTCATTTTTAAGCAGAGAGACTATTGAGGAAGACATTGCTGAAATTTAAACAAACAATGACCGTATTAGTTATCTTTGCCTTAACCCATCATACAAGCAAACAATTGCACACAATCCAATCAATTTAGCAAAACAGACAATCACAGAACCCTAAAACTATTGATTTAGTTTTGCAACGACGTTTCAGAGGTTTAGAATATCAGCCACCGAAGGGTGATCAGATACTCCTCCTTTGAAATGAGACACCTCTCAGCTAATTCTAATTCCAGAATAACTCATATTCCTATAGACATTAGCCACCGTTGTTTGGTCAAGGATTTGTTAACACTTTTAACTCATCCTCGTAAGTGTAACCCTCCCACTTTCAGATCTCAGAGGCACGCACCAACAGGCTACCGAAGGGAAAGACAACTGTTGTTGATTAGCCTAAGAGCTCCTATCCTTTTCAGGAGTTCACGATGTTCCGAATCCTATGACCAGGCCCTCCGAAGGGATGGATGCGCCAGGGCAACCTGCAGGCGGATCATAGGACTCTCACGGTGTGAACTATGGGCGGAGACCGAGGGATACGTTGACACGTGTCCCGCTCCCACTTACTCTAGACATTTTTCCCATTCACCTTGATATTGATCCATGCAAACACTTTCCGAAGGGAGGCCGCTCCTAGGGCGACTCGAAGCCGAGCATGAATCTCACGTTGTGAATATAGGGACGTAGGAGCAAAACTTGATTTAAATCTCGTTTTGTAATTTTTCTCCCACTGAAAATGTCCTAAGGTTAATATAGGGTTGTTTAACTTAGATAGTATTCGGCTAAGTCAATCTATCTAAGTCTGATCCTAATATAACAATTATGGAAAGGATTCAACTGCAATCTTTTGGGTGAATTAAACTTCTTTTAATAAACCCAACATTGCAAGTCAACATTACTATGGTTAATTCAACTCAATCCGGTTAGTTCCCAGGTAGGAGGTGTTCCGTAAACCGTCAACTTAAATACCCCCAGCCTTAGACAGAACTTCACCGAGAGAGTTCCCTTATAACCTTAGTGATGTAAGGTCTTTACTCTAAAGATCTAGGTGCATTAAACACTTTTAATAAACCTAGTGACATTGCATGCTAACATTTAACCATGATTAATTCAACTCCGGTATTCCAGGTCAGTTCCCAGGTAGGAGGTGTTCCGTAAACCGTCAACTTAAATACCCCCAACCTTAGACAGAACATTACCGGTGGAGTTCCCTTATAATCATAGCAATGTTTTTCCTACTTAGTAAATTAAAACTATTTTTAATTCTAAGTAAGAAAAGATTCTAATCCTATTAGAAATCGATCTAGGTCTAATTAATTTTAAACAATTTAAAATTAATCCAATTTATCCTATGATCTTATGTTTGCATGCAAATCTTGATTATAGATTGACGGTTTCTAATCATTAATAATAAAGAACTATTTCAAAATTTTAATGATTAATCCTATAATCAAGAATCTAGGGTTTAATTCATTCAACAATCTCATTCAAATTAAATAATTAAACCACACTAATTGCATGAATAATATAACAATTATATTATTAACTATGGATGTTTCATGCTTCATGCAATTTTGATTTTCTTTTATTATAACAATTATAAGCCAATCAAGAAAATCAACCAAGCATGCTTCATTCATCACATTAAACATAACTATTTATATTTAATTTAAGTAATGACATGCTTCATGCTTTCCAATTTTTCATATAATTAATATATACTTATATTAAAAATATGAAAACAAATCCATGCATTTAAACATACATTATAACAATTTATAATATATAAAAAATGCATGAGCATGTTTATAACCTAAGGTGGGATTAAATAATCTATATGACATCCATAAAGCATATAAATAGCAATTGAACCGGTTAATTTTGGCCCCTAGGATAAAATAAAGCATTAAATTACATTAATTTAGCTAAATTCTATCCTAAAAAATCCATGTACAGCTCCGGAATTGGCCTAGACAGCACGAACCGCCCCGAACCACCTCGAACCAGCCTCCAAAATCACGAACCATGCCAAAAATTGGCTGAACCGGACCAAATAGGTCCCAGCCCAGCCGAACCGGTCCGAACCGGACCGTCCTTGCTTGAACCGCGCCTGTTGAAACCCTAGTGCGCGCCTCCATCGTGACAGCGTCGAGACGCTGTGTAGATTAGCGTCCCGACGCTGTGTGCTTTCCTTACCGAGCGCCTTCGGTATCGAGACAGCGTCGAGACGCTGTTGAAGGAGCGTCCCGACGCTGTTGCGTCTGGAGGCAGATTCTGGGCAAAACAGCAACGATTTTTCCGATTTCGGCCTCGATTTCAGCGATGATTGCTCCGATTTTTATCTCATAAAAACCTATTCTAGACCCGGACTTACATAGGACTCGATTTTACATAAAATACCCGAAACACCGGGCCTTACATGATCAAAATCACATAAAAATAAAATCTATGGCCATAAAATTAACCTAAACAGTTCAACGCAAACCGAACATACATTATGCATAAATCCCACCTATTAGAGCCTATCGCAACTTTTTAAAAATTAATTAATAGGGACAGCGATGGCTCTGATGCCGATTGAAGGGAATAAAAGTCCCCACGCAGCGGAAGCGCATCGATTGGACCTTACGCCGTGTATTAATTAACATTAAAAACCGTTACGAAAACTCAAACAAAACTTTAAACTAACTTTAAAGCCACTGTAAAATCGGTTTAAACATGCTAAAATAAATCTAAATTTATTTTAAAAAAAAACTTTTCTAACGAAAAGAGGAAGAACCATTACAAACCTCCGTTGTAGACTTGACCGTTCTTCGCCAACGAAGCTCCACGAACGAAAACGCAGCAGCCGCTTCAAGGTATTCTTCGCTGGAAATTCTTCTTTGATTGACACAATAACCACAGAGGTTACACCGGTATGTCTCTAAGTCTAGGAGGCCAAAGACTTGTGGGAGTCTTTCTCTAAGAGGGAGGCTAGAGAGAATTCTAGGTCTTGTCTTTCAAGAGTGTCAAGTCTCATGACCAATTAGGTCTAGTGTTCTATTTATAGAAGAGAGGCCATGAATAAAATATTCAATTAAATCAATTTTTTCCAAAATTGATTCAATCTTATTCCTTAATTAATCAATCATGATCAATCAATTCCCCAATTGATTAATCTTTTCCATAAATGACTAATTTCTTCCATAAGTAATTAGATCATTCCCATAAATGATTAATCACTTCCTTAAGTGATTAATTATTTACATAATTGATTAATTCATGGTTAATGAATTCTTTAATTAATTAACCACCAATTAAATATCACATATTTAATTTCCGGCCTTGAATTAATTAATTTTGCCCAAACACTTTTAGGACTTAAATTAATTAATTCTTTCAATCTTCCATAAATTTATATTTGAACTTCTTCAAATATTAATTTCTCTCATAATAATATATCAATATATATTATATTTATTTCCCTTAGTAAATTGAACATTTTCAATTTAATTACTTAGTTGCCTCAAATTACTTTACGAGCTACCAGTGGGACCTAATGGACCTGCAGATCAGAAGCTCCAACGATGTGAGATTAATTGGTTAAACTCATTAACCACAATAATCAATATTCGTTAACTGTGTGTACATTCCACTATAGACTCACAGTTGCACTCTTCTCACTGCAGACATATTTTCTGTGTCCACGGAACTTAGACCAATATCGACTAGTTAGTCCTTCACGAGTGTCCGTAACACCAGCTGGGTCAAATTACCGTTTTACCCCTGGGTCACCTCTATTTCCTTAAGTACCAATTCTCCTCTAATGAACAATCTGTTTATGGTCCAACCATCAAACAGAAAACCCTCTCGTGCCATTGAGAGGGTAGGGCCCTTTGTTCAAGACTCGGAGTAACCACTTAAGGGAACACTCATCTGCTTCCCTAAAGTCGGGAAGGAGTGAATTCCATCTTGCACGATTATGTTCCCAGCTCCCCATTCGATCTTGTCCCCAAAGTGGTAGGCTTATTGAGTCGGCGTATTGGCCACTCTCACCCATACAAATCAAAGGACAATCTCTCATGAGCAGGAGTCCATAATCAACTCAGGATTAAGACTAAGTTGTCTAGGTCGTCCTAGTGAAAATAGAAAACCAACTAGTTAACGGTGTTATAACTAGTGGTTACTATTTCGCGGTCCGGTCTTATGCAAACTCATTGCATAGGATACCCCCACTCGCATGTCTCCTACACGAACGCGTTGGATCGCAGCGTTTGTATCAAATACAAAGTGGGCCGTATCCATAGTGTCACCAGGATAAGGCACCCAGTCTTATCCCTATACTATAGACCCTTTAGGCTGTTTCTTGAACAATGATCCCATATGTCGCTACATATAGTTCAAGACTCATATTACAGCCTTGGATGTCTAGTTTATTGGATTAGGGTTATTATTAGGCAAAGACATATATAAAATAACTAATAACAATTAATGGAAAATATATCAATATTATTTCATTAATATCCGGTCAACGGTTACATTCACTATCTACGAGTTTTAGGGCATAAAACCCAACATTAACATGGAGTTCTGAATCAAATGTTCAAACAGACTGTTTTCTTTTTCTAGTTTTTTTTTTTATGATATATATTTTTTTTTTACAAAACAAAAAAGTTTCGGATTTGGTATAGAAAAATCATATTAGTTAACTTTTAGTATTGCCAAAATAAAAATTGTAAATGTTTAGTTCAAAAATCATATTAGTTTTTTTTTAAAGTTGGTTAACCTTCAATGTTGTCAACGACTTTTCCGGCAACCTTCGATGTTTTTGTTTTTTTTTCTTTATTTTCATTTTTTATATTTTTCAAAATGAAAATAAGAAGAAATATGAAAAAAAAAAATCGGTGGTCGGAAAAGTCGTCGGCGATCGCCGGAAAAGTTGTCGGCGGCCGTCGGAAAAGTCGCCGGAAACTTCGCCTGCTGACGGCGGTCGTTGGTCGTCGGAAAAGTCAAGGAGTCGCATGGAAGAAGAGAGGAGAGAGTTACTGTAGAAAATGGATAGAATAATCGGGTGGGTTGAATGATGGTTACTGTAGAGAATGGATAAAATAATCGGGGGTAAAAATAACCCACCTCACCATTTATTTTTGTTGATGACCCAAACACTGAATAGGTTATAATAAGGGGAGTTATTATAACATATTCAGTGCCCCAAACACCCCCTTAGTCACTAGAATTGAGGTGGAACGTAATTTTCCTCCAATTCCAGAAATTGAGACTGAAAGCCCACAAGAAGAAGTTGAGACTCAAGAAGAAGAGAAAACTACTAAATCAGCAAACTGGACAACAAGATCTTCAAAATTACTCACTTGCTAGAGATAGACAAAAAAGGAATATTGTCCCTCCTTCAAGGTTCAGTGAAGTTGATTGCATTTCCTTCTCCCAAAGTGTTATAGACTCCTTAACATTGAAGAGTCTATCAGCTTTGAAGCAACTGTAAATGATCCAAATAGCCGAGAATGGATTGAAGTAATGAATGAGGAAATGAGATTTATCCCTAGAAGAAAATGAAACTTGGACTCTTAAACCTCTTCCTAAAGGGTATAGACCCATTGCTTCCAAGATAATCTGTCGGGAGTCATTCACATTAATTTGGTGTTAATTCGGGCCAATTACAGAGTTTTGGAGTCATCTCGATGTCTTAGACGACGAGGAGGTGAAAAGACCCAATTGTACTGAAGCGGGCCTGAAGTATGACACCAAGAGCCGAAGAATTGAGCCCCTACCGAGATGAACCGAGATCAAACCGAGAAGAATGGCAGTAGGCACGGACCAAGGATGGCGTCGAGACGCTGACCCTAGCGTCTCGACGCCGGCGCGAAAGTTCCTAGATTGTAATATTCGTAGCGTCGAGACGCTGCCCACTGGCGTCTGGACGCTACGACGATTTCTATAAATATGTAGTCTCGGTTTAGTCCGTCGTTAGGTTAGAATTTTGGTCTTTTTGCGATTTCCTTTGTGCCTTTTACTTTCCAGCACTGTTGTAGACCTTTCTAGGTCATATTTTATGGATTCTTTCATGTCTAATGTTGTTTTTACTTCATCTATGCATAGCTAATCGTATTTATATCGTTGGATTGGGTTTATGCTTTGATTTCTAATAAGATTGGCTGAGTTTTCTGCTTTATCTTGTTGTTCTTACTGCTCTTTTCATTCAGTTTTGCATGTTATCCCGTTTAAACCAATACATGAGGCTAGTCTATTAGGATTGATGCCCTATGTGATTACCGGTTGTGTATTCTATCAGTTATTTTTAGATAGCCACTAGGTTGAGGCAAGCCACTCTCTACGCGAGACGACCCTTGATAGGCCTTGGATGCATGTTAAAGGTTGTAGAAATTAGATTTAAATTGTATTTGAAATTAGTTCATACAATTCTGGACCCACGTTCCCAAAGCTGCTAGTTTAAATAGGTAGTTGTGAAATTGCTTGTTGTAACTAGTTAGATATAATTTAGTAACCGTTGCAGAGGTCTCGGATGGTTGCTATTTTATGTATAAGGGGTGGCGAGCGATAAAGTTTATATTAATTAATCTTCTTAATTGCAGAATTCACGGTTAGCAAGTTAATTAGCACATGTTAGTGTAGGGGGGTCCTCCAAGTAACCCAGAAGCCGACCAGACAAATGAAATTAGCATAGAACGATTATTAGAGGAAACTAGAAAGCCAACAAATTAGAATCAAGCATAAGAAATCCCAATCCAACGATCCCTTTTCATGTTATTGATTCCCCGTCTTATTTCTGTTTTGCATGCTTTCTTTTGTGTCTTTTAAAATTCAGCATTTAATTATTTTTTGCTTGTCCTTCATTCCAAAAATCCCCCTATTTCCATAAGCACGAAATTCTACACTTGCTAGATCCCTCTTCCCTGTGTTCGACCCCGGCCACTATTTCTACAAAATAGTTGTAGTGTCGTGGATTATAAATTTTCTTTGACAAACAGGAACCTCGACAACTCCGACCCCGTCAAATTGGCGTCGTTGCCGGAGAATTGCATTTTTCTAGTATTTTTAGGATTTTGTGTTTTTAATTCTTGTTTGCATGGTTTATGAACACACGTGTTTCGCATGGAAACGGTCTTAGATTTGAACCTGAAATTTCTAGAGCGGAGACGAGATTTAGAAGACAAGCAAGAAGGAGAAGAGTTAATAATCTCGGCGAGGTTGAATCCCCAGCCATGGCTGAGAGAACGTTGAGGTAGCTGGCAGCGTCAGATCTGAACTAGCATCCACTTTGCATTACCTACCCCGAGACGACAGGTACCTTTGAGTTAAAGTCAGGTTTAATTCACTTACTCCCTATTTTTCGTGGTAGTGCAGGAGAAGACCCACACAAGCATTTGCAGGAATTTCACATTGTATGTTCTGGTATGAAACCACATGGAGTGATAGAGGAAGCACTGAATCTATGGGCATTCCCCTTTTCACTAAAGGATTCAGCAAAAGATTGGCTTTACTACCTTCCCTCCAGTTCTATCAGCACATGGAACAAGATGAAAAGGCAATTCCTAGAGAAATTCTTCCCAGCCAGTAGAGCTGCCAACATCAGGAAGGAAATTTATGGTATTTCGCAGATTACTAGGGAAACACTTCACGAGTACTAGGAGAGATTCAAGCGTTTATGTGCTAGTTTCCCACATCATCAGATTTCATATCAACTTTTGATTCAATACTTCTACGAGGGACTGCTACCTATGGATCGAAGTATGGTTGATGCCGCCAATGGAGGAGCTCTAGTTAACAAGACACCAGCTGAGGTTAGACAACTGATTTCGAGCATGGCTGAGAACTCTCAACAATTTGGGACGAGAGAGCCCACTGCAGTTGTCCATACTGCCACAAAAAGCGAGGTAAGCGAAATGTGTTCTGAAATGATTGAGTTAACTAAGCTTGTTCGCTCCTTGTGTGCAGAAAAGGTGCAGGCAAAAGCCTGTGGGCTTTGCTCCATGACCGGCCATACTACTGAATCTTGCCCAGAAATTCAAGGAAGTGGAGAAGTAAATGTCGTTGGTGGATTCAATGGGAATCAAAGGCAATACAATCCCTACAGCAACACATACAATCCAGGATGGAAAGACCATCCAAATTTTAGCTATGGAAACTAGCAAAAGCCATTGATGTTCAAGCAAAATCAAGCCTCCACCTCATCTGCTTCAGGTACTCCTTTTGAAGAAGCTTTGAAGAAGCTTACTGACAGCTCCATGCAGTTCCAACAAGAGACAAGAAATGCCATCCAGAATTTGGGAAACCAAATTACTCAATTGGCAACACAGGTCAGTAAGATGGACAATAAGAGTTCTGGTAAATTGCCTGCCCAACCTGAAGTAAATCCGAAGGCAAATGTGAGCGCGACGTGGAGCGGAGTAACCACACCTGACTGTTCCCCAGGATTACCTGCTGTTTCTGATAAGTTTTCTGTTTCTTCTAGCAAAATTTCTTCTTTCAATTCGCATAATATGAATTCTGTTCTTGACTCACATGTGAACTTTGCTAAACCTGCTACTCCAAGCGTGTAGGATGATTTAGATGTTTTCAGAAAAGTCAAGGTGAATATTCCTTTGCTTGAGGCAATCTTGAAAATTCCAGCCTATGCTGAGTTCCTCAAAACTTAGTATGAAGGTAAGGAAAAATCCTCAAGTAAAGAAGAGGTTAGTGAAAATGTAAGTGCATTATTATCTGAAGACTTACCTGTTAAATGTTCTGATCCTGGCATGTTTACTTTACCGTGTATGATCGGAGATTGCAAGATAAAATATGTCATGTTAGATTTAGGAGCATCGATAAATGTTATGCATGTGTCTATTATAAGAGACTGAACTTGACTAATATTAGGACATCTGGCATAATCATTCAGTTAGCAGATAAGTCATGCATAAAACCTCTTGGAATAGTTGAAAACGTTCTAGTTAGGGTTGAGGATTTAGTCTTTCCTGCTGATTTTTATGTTTTGGATACCCCTAATCCTTATCACAATCCATCTTCTGCTACGATACTTCTTGGTCGTCCCTTTATGAAGACTGGTGCGGTGTTGGGCTGAAATGTGGAGGTTAGAAAAGAATGATGAATAATGATCAAGATAAATTCAGCCAACCTTAAGGCAAGTATACACTGTCGCACGTAGTAATAAAAACCTTAGAAGTATTCCAAGGGTATCGATCCCACGAGGACTAAATTGGAAACACAGATTTGAAGAAGAAACTACTAAAAGATTGCTTGAAATAAGGTAACAAAAGAAATAGTTGATGATTGGTTTTTGGAAAGATAACAAAACAATAAGTAAATGAATAACAATGATAAATAAAACGAGGTATTCAATATAGATTCATCCCAAAGGCAATAACTTTAATCATGGATTATTCAACTTAAGCCTATTCAATGCATTGGGTCAGATTTAACTTCTCCCAAGAATCGTTAGAAGGCTAAGCGAGTACCGTTATGCACAACTCTGTGACTCGACTCCGACATAGATAAAGTAAGCATGCAATCTATAACCCTATAGTTGTTATAGGGTGCCTTAGGTAGCCTCGCCCTATAACACCGAACAATCTCACGTGGCATGCAAAGTCTAAGTGATCAAATTTAAACTCAGCAAGATCAGAATGATAATCAATAAAGAATGGCATGCATTGAATAGTACTTAAGCAAATAAAACACTTTCAAGCTATTGAGCCATAAGGGAATTCACTATATTGAACCCCTCAACGAAATTTAGCTACTCATGGTGGAATAAAGTGCAAATGAATATCTTTTCATTGAAATAAAGAATAAAGAATACAAATAAATGAAAAGTAACAAAAGCTAGAAGTAATGACAGTAGCTAAATACTAGGGTTTTTTTTTTCTTTTATCCAATCCTTCTAGAGTTCACTCGACACTCCACTCTCTCTCTTTTACAAGTGAGAATGGGGTGAAAATCTCTACAAACACTCGGGTTTGATGTCTAACAAGGGTTAGAATTTAGTCATCTAAGAACGACCTCGGGCATCCCTACTCATAGGCGTCAACTAGGGTTTTGTCACTACCCACTTCTTCCAAATGAGTTCTGCCTACATTTGACGTTGAATCAAGGCCTTATATAGTGTGGGGAGTGGTTGAGGAGCTACGAAAATGGTGTTGGTAGGTAGCTCAGACGTTTTTGGGGTCAAAACAGTCGGTTAGGTGTGCAATAGTCTCGTTCAAAACGACCCGCGACAGACTCGGAACTGCCTCTATTTTTCCAGAAATGCGGTCGCATTTCATTTTTGCCTTCCCAGAAATGCAGTCGCATTTCTAGGCAAATTCCAGCTTTCCCCTGTTTTTCTGCACAGCACCAAATTGAGTCAAATTCATATCAAATTGAGTCTTTTCAAGCACAAATAAGCATATTTTGACATACATGACTCTCAACTCCCTAATTTATCAACTTTAACATATTTTGAGCTCGGGAATAGTAAATTTGATCCAAAACATATAATTTTGACACGATAATGAGCTAAATATAAGGGTAAAATAGGTATATTTTTTACCCTTATCATACCCCCAAACTTAACTCATTGCTTGTCCTCAAGCAATAACAATTCAAAATGTTAGAGATCAGATCTTATAGCAAATCAGAACGTGAGAGCTCAACTTAACTTCAATCTTAAATGTCATCAATGGAATCAAGTAAACATGTTTTTCAAGATCATTTTCTAAAAAGTTGTCTTTCAGGAGAGGTTTCTATTCTAGTGCCAGTCACAACTTCAAAGTTTCCTAGGCATGAAGATTTCTACTTTTCTTTTTCAAAGCAAAACTCTCCCTAGCCCATCCTAACCAACATGTTTAAACTATCTAAGTCCTACTCATAGAGCCTAGTGTAGTCCTTAAGGTTAAGAAAAACTTGAGGTTCCTTGGATATACATGAGTTCACTAGCCCTCCCCCAAACTTATTTGACTATTGGTGCTCTTTTTATTCAACTTCTTTTTCTCCCAAGAGTATCCTTGTTGTCACCTCTACCTTCGTTCTAGCTTATCGACACTTTTTGGTGAAGATATCTAGCTACGAGCAAAGGTCACAAACTTAGAATAATACTCACTTCCCTAAGTAAACCTTTCATGCAGTGGCAAACCATGGGTGTCATGAATGCCCCTGGTTACTCAGTAAACTCTAAGAAGGAGGAGTAACTCTCAACTCTCGGTTTTTCATTTTTCTTCTTTTTTTTCGGATGATAATACTGAGCATAATATATTTTCCAGCAGTTCAAATTTACATAGAGCATACAGAGAGAGTAAATATTTACAAGGCAAAAATAAGTAAAGCACCCCCCCCCCCAAACTTAAGATCAGACAATGTCCTCATTGGCTTTTGTTTTTTAGGCAAGGGCTTTGCACAAGGCTTTTTGTTTTTCAAAACTCTAAGGCTAAACTCTCCAAGTGTGCTAGAAAGGTTAAACAAGAGGAAGTTTAGACTTAAGAAAATTCTACAAAGAAAAAGACTAATGGAAAGCCTATGACTAGAAAACAATTTGGTTGTGACGGTGGCACTTTAGAAATAGAAATATGCTCTAATTATCATCATTAAGGACTTAAAAGAAAACTCCTTTGAAAACATGATTTTTTTTTCCAAGACATTTTTGCAAACTTTTCTTTAAAGTTGATTTTTTTCTCAAAAGTTACCTTGGTTCATTAAAAGACAGCAGCAGATTTTTTCTTATAAAAGCAAAAACCCAAGTAGAATGCACTTATTCACAAAACAACTACCTTTAACTAACCTAGAAACTTCAACTAACAATTAAACAACAATTAAAGCAATAAAAATAGCAACTAGATAAGCAAAAACAGAATCTAAACATGCAAAAACTAAAAAAAAAAAAAAACAGAAAACAACTATGCACAAAAATAAGTATTATTCACACAAAAAAAAAACAGCAGTGTATAAGGGGATCAGAAAAACTCCCCTAATCCTCATTTGAGGGCATCTCTTCTTCATTCTCATCTGCATCTTCATCTTCAGAATCCTTCTCTTCTTGAGGCAGCAGTGATTGAGGGAAATCCGAAAAGACGGGAGCAATACTCGGGGCGATAGAGAGGTAGAACTCTCTAATGGCTTCGTCTCTCTCCTTTGCATAAGCCCAGTAAGTCCTCAGGTTGTCCCTGATTTGATCTAGTTGTTGGTAGGCGAATACTAGGGCCTCAGATGATGGTGTTGGCCCTGAGAAAGGAGTGTGTTGTGGTGGAGAAGCCGTGTTCAACCCTGATGGTGGAGTGGCTTAAGATGTGAAGGCTTTGTCTTTCCTTTGGACATTATTTTGTTGGAGCTTTCCAATCAAGGATAGGTCAATGGTAGGCCTGAAGAAATGACGCTCCTCATCCTTACCTAGGACTATCTTCACCCTCTGACATAGCTGGGTGATCAGTGACCCAAAGAAAAGTTTTCCTGCTCTTTTCCTTCCACAGGCAAGGATCTCTTCCCTGATAATGCTCCCGATGTTGATCTCCAACCCCTTCATAATACTGTAGAGGAGCATAACTCTCTCTACTAAGATAGTGCTGTCATGGGTTGTTGGCATCAACCGGTTCTTGATAAAGTGAAGCCATACTACAGATTCAGGCTTTAGGTCACTTGGCACTAATGTCTTCACCTTAGTCTGGGACTCTTTCCACTGAACTCCCTTGTTGGCCACTAATTTCAGTGCATCTTTCATCTATTTGGCCAAGGGGTTCCTAATGGCATCATTCCCTCTTGGATGCAAGGGTGTTTTGATCCTGTACACCCTGTTGATGTCCACTGAAGAGATGCTGACCATCTTGCCTCTCACCACTGTCATACTTATGCTTTCCTCCCTCAAGCCGGAGTAAAATTCTCGAACTAAAGGCACCACGACCTCTTGAGGGTGAGATTACCCAATTAAACATCATATATATTTAATTTCAGACCTTCAATTAATTAATTCTATAATATGAATCAAATTCATATTAAAATTTGAACTTCTTCAAATTCTCTTATATCCTATAAATATGAATCAAATTCATATTAATATTTGAATTTCTTCAAATATTTATTTCTCTCATAATAATGCATCACCATACATTATATTGTTTCTCTTAGTAAATTGAACACATTCAATTCACATTCATGACTTAGTTGCCTCAAATTATTTTATGAGCTACCAGTGGGACCTAATGGACCTGCAGATCAGAAGCTCCAACGATATGAGATTAATTGGTTAAACTCATTAACCAAATTAATCATTATATGTTAACTGTGGCGTAAAAATGTCTTTTTTTTTTTTTTTTTTTTGCCAAAGTGAGCTTAGCTCAGCGGTAATTGGCATGTATCCTCGACCATGAGGTCAGAGGTTCGAATCCCCCCACCCCAAATGTTGATGTACTCAAAAAAAAATAGACATTTTTTTTTTTGCAAGGAATTCAATAAACATAAGTAGATTGGGAGATTCTAAATGTATAACAAATTAGACCTATCAAAATACACCAACCTAGATCTTGCTAGTCCTCGAGCAAGCCATGACTAGAATGAAAGAGATTATAATGCAATGCTATATTCATGACTCAATTTCTCAAAGATAAGCATGTTTAACATTTTACTCAAGAGAATTAAATGCAAGTCTAGTATGATTAGAGACAAATTAAAATTAATCAAATTTTTTCTCATACATAAATGCGAGTTAAGCCTTTCCTAAAGATATTTTGAAAAGTTCAAGAATGATTTATAAAAATTCCAATCCATCTTCCCCCTACACTGGACAAAGGCATATTGCATTAAAGGGAAAGGAACAAACTAACTTGTTAAGGATGCAAAAGGGGTGCCTTAAACTCTTTCTTTCTTTTCTCTCAACTAAAGGGTCGTAAACTTGCATATGTATGATTTTTTAGGGGCACTAGCTTTCACACATTTACTGCAGGACCACATTTCCCGAGTTTAACCCTTGGACGACCTAACTGATCACAATAGAGGTAGCTCTTTTTACCCCGACAAGCAATGCAAAAACAAGCTTATATTTTCCCCTTTTTCTCATATTCTTTTTCTCAACAAAATCAAAAATAATTTTTCTTTTGAAGCTCAACAAGGAAAATGTTCTTTTTCTCACTCCCCAAGCATAAAACGAGCTATTTTTCAAAAGTTTCCTCTAAACATGCTACATATCCTATCGAGGTGACAACGGAAATCCGAATCCTATAAATCCATCTAAAACCAACAAAACTACGCTAGGAAGGACTCGTGCTCAATTTAAACAAGGAAAATTTCGAAAAATTTTAATGAAGGCTCTAAGGATGCTAGAATACATGCAATTCAAATATAAGCAAAATATGTACTCATGTTTTTCTCATTCTAGAAATCTCATAATCAATCCTAAAACAAGGCATGTAATCTCACAAATAGGCTCAAAATTTTAAAATTTCTAAAAAATAATAGGTCCAATGCTCGGGTGCATGGCCTCAATCCAATAAATCAATCAAATAAATCAAGTAAATCAAACATGCATATAAAATATAGTTTGTGCACCAAGACTGAACAAAAGTCTATCATGCAAGATACTACCTCCACCCCCAACCTAAATGTTGCATTGTCTCCAATGTGAACTAAACATGCAATCTAAGGGACAAAAATAAAAGGGAACAGAAAACTTCCCCTGTTTAAGCACGAGGTTGGCAAAGATGGAAACTCCTCACAATAGTCAAAATTGTAGCTTCGAATTAGGGGTACCTACAAAAACAAAAACAAATTAAGAAAACAACTAAATAACTAAAGTAAACAAAAGAAAGGGATAGAATTTCGGGCTAGATCTCCAAAGTCAAGTATCCATGATGCCCAACTCCTTTTCCTTGCTTCTTGGTGTGAAAGCGAGCTTGCTCTTGCGAAAGGATTGTCACGAAAGCCTACAAGAAACAAACTAAAAAGACAAGAAACAAGAAAGAGGTGAAAATACAAAAGAAAATAGAAATAAGACACCATGTTCCCCGGCAACGGCGCCAATTTGACGGAAGAGATTTGTCGAGTTCTCTTGTCAAATAAATTTATAATCCACGATTTCTAAAGCTAACTTGTAGCAATAGTGGTCGAGGTCGATCACAGGGAACAGTCGATTTATTTATAAATTCTTTTGTGCTTTGAGGTAACCGAAAATGGGGATTTATGGATAACAGAATAAGACATAAAAGTAAATGCGAGAAAATAATTGCAGAAAATTAAATGCAAGAAAAGTAAAAGGCGGGTTAGTTGATCTTACCACGAGGATTATTGTAATTGAGGTTTCACTCGGTGTTTAGTTTGATTAATTCCATTCATTGATTATCAATAGATTTTAATTAACCATCTAAGTCTAGTGTACTCTAGAGTTACCAAGAGTCATGTTCTACTATCACGGACAAACCAATGCACTTAGATCGATTCTAGCCTAAATCTAATATTCGCCCCTAAGTCACACAAAGCCTTTTTAATGAACAAGCTACCAATTGTATAAGGAAGAGTAAAACTCCCTGAATCTTTTAATTTCGGTGGTAGATGTTTTTGAATGATAGCACTACACTCGGCGATCATGTTTATTGTTTCATGATTCTCAAATTTCCTCTTCTTTGACAAAATCTCTTTCATGAATTTGGCATAGTGTGGCATCTATTCCAAGGCATCAACAAAAGGAATGTTAGTGTGGAGCTGTTTAAAAATATCAAGAAATTTAGAAAACTCAGCCTTCAACTTTTCTTTTGAAATCTTTGTGGATACGGGATTTGATTAGTAACTAAAGGAATAGAATCAGAAGACTTATCTGGTACTGGCTGCACTATCTCTTCCTCTATTATGTTTTGATCATCATCCTCATCCAGTATCTTCCTAGTGTGGGACTTCTTAACTACTTTTTTCTCTGCTTCTTTTAATTGCTTCCCACTTCTCAATGATATAGCAGGGCAATGCTCTTGTGAGTCTATGGTGAAGACATTAGAGAATTTTCCTTGCTGAATTTTGTCCATGAAAATTGTCATTTGATCGATCTTTGCTTCCATTTTACTAATAACAATCTCATATCTCTCTCTCTGGCTTGCATAGTAGTCACTGTTCCTTGCACATTATTCGACAGATTCTTGGTCTCTTCAATAAACTTTCCTAACATGTCCTCCAAATGATTTTTCTTCTCTTGCTGAACTATTTCTTCTGGTTGAGACTCCACTTTCTCTTGATAATCTCCTTTGCAAGCTTTAGGCAAGCTTGGAATCTCTGATCCTGAGAGTCTATTCAAGGCCTTTGTTATAGCTTCAACTTGAAATTTCAAAGAACTTACTTCATTGGTTTCACATGGTCCCCCTTTTGGTTTAGACTCTAATTGCTCGAATGGCCACTGGTAACTTGTTAGAGCCAACTCTTCTACTAAGGCTTAAGCATCTTTAACAGTTTTAGCTAAAAAGTTTCCTCCAGCCACAATGTCAAGAATTGTTTTAAAATTACGAGTCAAACCATTATAGAAGAGTTGTACCTGAAGCCAGTCAGAGTACCCATGTTGTGGGCATTTCCTTAACATATCCTTATAACGTTCCCATGCCTCATATAGTTGCTCATATTCCATTTGTTTAAATAAACTAATTTCAGTTCTAAGCTTTGTAATCTTTGCTAATGGGAAAAATTTTGTAAGAAAAGCTTTAACCAATTCATTCCAATTAAAAATGTTGTTTGGAGTTAAAGAATCTAACCAATCTTTTGCCCTGTCTTGCAAAGAAAAAGGAAATAATTGCAAGCGAATAACGTCAGGGCTAACTCCATTAATTTTTACCGTTCCACAAATATCCAGAAATGAACGCATATGACTATGTGGATCATCTGATGGATGTCCTTTGAAAGCATTCTCTCGAACCATTTGAGTGAGACTAGCCTTGAGCTCAAAATGATCAACATCAATTGGCTCATATGCTATCCCAGAGTAGTTCAAGGGTAACTCCGACAAGAAATAATCTCGGATCGCCTTGTCCTCTTGATTTGCCATGATTAACTACAAAAATTCTCCAAGAACAGAATTATCCACCTTATAGCTTCCTAATTTTGCCACAACTTCCCAAATTAAACTTAAAATTAAAATGCAAAAATAAATTTCTAAATTAAAATCAAACACTTAATTCTCTATATTAATGAAATTATAATCAAACTCCCCGACAACAGTGCCAAAAACTTGAGGACCGCAAAGCGCACGGGTCAAGTAATATAAAACGGTAGGTATTACCGAGTATCGAATCCACAGAGAATTTGAATGAAATCCTTTAATTACCAAGAATTGTCATGCTCAATTTTATCTAGAACTCAAACTCAAATGATTATAAAAATACTAAGAAAATAACAATTAGAAAAGGCATACAAATAAATGGGGAATCTTATCAAGGGGCTCAACCTAGGGTGTTGATTAGCCTTTTGGATTTGTAACTCAACTAAATGGATGCATGTAATTAATAATCTTCTATTTCATAAATCTAGAAGTAATTTAAGTGGATTTCTCTTTCAAAGTTCCTCCACATCTCATACTAACTTGACTAATTTATGTGTCCATATCCTTAGTTAATTATAGTATGGCATTAAGCAACTTCATCATAAATTTCTAACAATTCTTTTTCACTTTCGTGTTCCAAGCAATCGTTAGCCATGCAATTGGGGTCTAATCTAACTTCTCTCTATCGAGTTTCAATTTAGATCAACAAATCAATTAATCCGTGATCAAGAGATTAAAAGCATTGAGTATAAATTGCATAGATGAAATATGAAGAAATTAATTACAATATCCAAATAGTTAAGCTACATAATCCAATTGGCTAAACTAACGACCCTAGGTCCTAAATCAAAGATAATAAGAAATTACAGAGATATTAAGAGGAAATAACCGTTGTGTGTTGATCCAATGCTCCCGTCACGATCATCTCGAGTCTTGAGCCTTGGATTCTCGATCAATTCCACAATTCTTCTCTCATTTCTACTTACTCTTTACTCTCTATTGAGCTAGGGGAAAACCCCCTTGAATTGGAATGCCTTCAACCATTGGAAAATGACCAATTTATAGAGGAAGAATCGAGCCTTACTTGCTGCCCAAGCCTACCAGCGTCTCTATTGGGTTTTATGTCCTAAAACTCGTAGATAGTGAATGTTAACGAATTATACACTTGTATCAATAAAGTGATATTGAGGTTTATGAAATAAAGTGTGATTGTCATATTAAAGTCTAAAATCAATATGACCCAAATCCAATAAACTAAGATCCAAGGTTGTTTATATGTAACTTGAACTAGTATGTGGGGACATACGGGGATCAGTGTTCAAGTAACAACCTAAAAGGTCTATAGTACAGGGATAAGGTTGGGGACCTTATCCTGGTAACACTATGTGATACGACCCGCTTTGTATTCGATACAGACGTATTAATCCAAGTCGTCCATGTAGGAGACATGTGAGCAGGGGTATCCTATGCAATGAGTTTGCATAAGACCGGACCACGAAATAGTAAACTACTAGATGTAACATCGTTAACTAGTTAGGTTACTGTTTCAATAGGATGACCTAGGTAACTCAGTCTTAATCCTGAGTGTGTCATGAACTCCTTCTCACGAGGGATTGTCCTTTGATTAGTATGAGTGAGAGTGGCCTGCACGCTGACTCAATAAGCCTACCTTCTTGGGGACAAGACCGGGTGGGGGGCTGGGGACATGACAACACAAGATGGAATTCGCTCATTCCCACTTCTAGGAGAAGTAGATGAGTGTTCCCTTAAGTGGTGACTCCGGGTCTTGAACAAAAGGATCCCGCCCCCTCACTGGTCCGAGAGGGACTTTCTGTTTACTGGTTGGACAATAAACAAGTTGTTCATTAGAGGACCAGTGGTACTTAAGGAGCCAGAGGTAACTCAGGGGTAAAACGGTAATTTGACCCAGCTATAGTTACGAACACTCGTGAAGGATTGACTTACCGTTATTGGTCAATATCCGTGGACACAGAAATATTCTACAGCGAAAAGAGTGCAACTGTGGGTCTTTAGTGGAGTGACCCACAGTTAATGAATATTGGTTAACTCGATTAATGAGTTTGGTCAGTTAACCTCATATCATTAGAGCTTCTGATCTGTAGATCCATTAGGCCCCTCTGCTAGTTCGTAAAGAGTAATTGGGAACAATTTATCTTGAAAGAATTTGAATAGTTCAAATTCAATATGGGAATCAAGTTAATTGTATGAGATACAATTAATATAATGTATGGTGATACATTATAATATATAAACTTCAATATGAGATTAAACTTTATTATATTGAGAGAATAATATATTTGAAGGAGTTCAAATATGTGGCTAATTAAGTATATGATATTTAATTAGTAAATTAATTAATTAATTGTGAATTAATTAATTATTCAATTTAGTTTAAATTAAATGTGATTTAATTAAACTATATTATTTGAGAGATATATTAGAATATGATTATAGTATGTAATTAATTAAATATGGTAGATATTTAATTAATTATAAAATTAATTAATTTTTCAATTTAATTTAGTTAAATATGATTTAATTAAATTAAGGGAAAAATACACTTTTAGTCCCTGAGGTTTGGTTTAGGTTTCGTTTTGGTCCATGAGGTTTCAAACTCAACATTTTAGTCCCTGAGGTTTGATTTTAGTTGCAATTTGGTCCCTCCATCCAATTTTCCGTTAAAAATTAACGGATGGATGATGTGGCACTATTTTTTTATTTAAAAA
Source organism: Luffa aegyptiaca (assembly GCA_017139565.1). NCBI lineage: Eukaryota > Viridiplantae > Streptophyta > Magnoliopsida > Cucurbitales > Cucurbitaceae > Luffa > Luffa aegyptiaca. The sequence continues at coordinate 38,451,622 of CM029405.1, read as the reverse complement.
TTATTTTTAAAATTTTTTAATTAAAAATATATTAAAATAATAAAAAATATTATTATTTTTATTTCTTTTTATTTTCCCTCTATTCTTCCTTCTTCTTCCTCCACCTTCTTCTTCTTCTACAACTTCTTCTCCAACACCTTCAACCATGGTCGGCGACTGGAGACTTTTTTTTTTCTTTCTTTCTCCTTCTCTTTTCCTCTCTCCAGATTTTTCTTTTTTTTTTAAAAAAAAAAAAAGAAAGAGGGAGGATAAAACAAATGAGGGAGGGAGCCCTCCCTCCTCTATTTTTCGCCGGAAAACGAAGAGGGAGGGAGCTCCCTCCCTCCCCGTTTCCCTCCCTCCTCTTTTTTTTTTTTAAAAAAGAAAAATCTGGGGAGAAGGGAAAAGAGAAGGAGAAAGAAAGAAAAAAAAACAAAAAAACAAAAGTCGCCGCCGGCGAGCGGTGGTCGCCGGCCATGGCTGAAGGTGTTGGGGAAGAAGAAGAAGGTGGAGGAAGAAGATGGTGGAGGAAGAAGAGAGGGAAGAAAGAAGGGGAAAAAGAAGAGGGAAAATGAAAAGTTTAAAAAAATATTTTTTTAATTATTTTATTATTATTTTATTTTTAAAATTTAAAAAATAAATTTTTAATAAAAAAAAATAGGTGTCATGTCAGCAAACCGTTAGTTTTTAACTGAAATATGGATGGAGGGACCAAAATGCTACTAAATGCAAATCTCAGGGACTAAAATGTTGAGTTTGAAACCTTAGGGACCAAAACCAAACCTAAACCAAACCTCAGGGACCAAAAGTGTATTTTTCTCTTAAATTAATATCTATAGAATAATTTTAATGTGAATATGATTCATATTAAAACTATAGGTTCTAAGAGAGATGCATATTTGAATAGGATTCAAATGTTAGATTAATTTAATATGTGATATTTAATTAATTTAAGAATGAATTAATTGTGTAGTTTAATTAATCTAATTAAATGTGATTTAATTGTGTTTAATTAAAACTATAGCTTAAGAGAGGAATATGCATTTAGATGTGATTTAAATGCATAAGTTATTAAATATTAATAAGCCTAATTAATTAATATGATTAATTAATTTATTTAATTAAATAAATTTTAATTTTAATTATGTTAATTTAATTAATTGAGATTCATAACCAATTGTTGGTTAAAAATCTTTTATCCCTCTCACTTAAACTCACGTTGCAGGGGTCATAACTGAGATCTCTCATTCTGCAAAAACTAGAATCTCTCTAATCTCTCAACTCTCCTCTCTCTCATTCTCTCTCAAAGAGAACTAAAAACAAAGAGAAGAGTTTTCTCTGTAAAAAATTCCCTCTTTCAAGAATCAGTCCCACAACTGAGTTCCCAATCTCAGAGGATAGCGAGGAAGCCTCGTGGTGGTGTTCTTGAAGAATTCAGAGTCGTCAGACGATGGTATGTTTCTCGTTGCTTAGCCTAGATTTATGAATTTTGCCAATGTATTGGTATTTTGCATAAACGAAATTAATTTACGGTCCAATTGCTTTCGTTGTTACGGAATTGGAAATTCCAATCCTTCAGTCTCGACGTTGTGACATCAGTTTACTTGGTGCCCACTCCAACCAACGTCAAGATGCTCTAAGGACAGTGTCTCGACGCTGGTCCTTCGAGAAACCTCATTTGGACGCGCAATTGGTCTTCCACACTTCATTCTTTTGGGCTTTTGGGCCTCCTCTTCAATTTCTTCCTTCTCTATTCTTCAATTATGGTCCAAAGCCTCCAATTTAATCCAAATTTGAGTAAATTTCTGGTTTTGCTTCTCAAGCTCGGATTTCTACAAATTCAACATAAAAAGACATTAAAGCTCACAATTTACGCACAAAACTAGCTAGAATGACTAGGAAATCGATAGCATAATTGTATGCTATCAAACACATACAAAAAGAGTTCACTGCCGCATGGGCGCCTAGGCTAAGCCTTGATAAAAGAAAATTAGTTCATGCTATTAAGGGAATACATAGCGCATAAGATGAATACAACAAATGCTTGCGCTGAACATAACTTTCTTCTCTAGTCTCTCTCCATTTTGTCGCTCTCCCTCAATTGAACGAATGACTTGAATTTATAGGCTCAAGAAGATTGACTTCACCAAGCAACTAGCTTGCGTGTTCCACTTCTCATTATGCCAGCTCACAGCTTTGCCACTTGTCAGCACCAGCCTTGGACAACTTGCTTTTGTACTTCATCACGTAATAGCTCCAGCGCCTACGATACAGGATAACTTGGGCAAGATAAAAATCTACAGTATATGCATTAGTCGTAATATTATTGCATTATCTCGCTGCATCAAGGAATTTCACACTAAAAGCAAAATTATCGCAATTCTTTGATTTTGTGCGTTGAACCAGTGCATCTCTTCTCTTTTCTAGACTCTTTTAATTTAAATTTAGATGAGAAATAACTTGCTTTTTGTAAGTTATCAAGAGGACGGATGCCCTTGTTCAAGACTCGAAATCAGCTCTTAAGGAAACACTCATCTACTTACCTCAAGAGAGGAAGAAGTGAATTCCATCTTGTAATGTTATGTTCCCAGCCCCCACTCGGTCTTGCCCCTAAAATGGTAGGCTTATTGAGTCGGCGTAGCTGGCCACTCTCACCCATACAAATCTAAGGACAATCCATCATGAAAAGAAGTTCATAACACACTCAGGATTCAGATTGAGTTACCTAGGTCTTCCTATTGAAATAGAAACCTAACTAGTCAACGGTGTTACAATTAGTGGTTACTATTTCATGGTCCGGTCTTATGCAAACTCATTGCATAGGATACCCCCACTCGCATGTTTACTACATGGACACTTTGGATCAATGCATCTGTATCGAATACAAAGTGAGTCGTATCACATAGTGTCACTAGGATAAGGTACCCAACTTTACCCTTATACTATAGACCTTTTAGGTTGTTACTTAAACATTGATCCCCGTATGTCCCCACATACTTGTTCAAGTTTCATTTAATCAACCTTAGATCTTAGTTTATTGGATTTAGAGGTTAATTAATGCAAAACCTAAGATAACAAGTTCAATAACACTTTACTGAATAATACCAATAACACCTTACTGATTATTAATTAATTTGTTAAATTTACTGTCCACGAGTTTTAGGGTATAAAACCCAACATATACTTAACAAACAACTTGCATTGGTATATGCCCCCTACAATGTTGTTTCTTCACCTGCAATGATAAGAGTTTTATCTCCTTACAACCTCAGCTCATTGAAACAACAATGAGCAGTAGAACCCATGTAAAACTTGTTCATGACAACAACCATTGAATAAGTCTTGAACGACATGTTTACACTTATGCTTTGAGATAATAGAAAGAGATGAGAGGTAGAGATTGTCCCACCAAATTTGTTCACACGTAACTTCAAAGATGAGACACATGGAAATAAATATATATTTGCATTGATGTTGTATGCGTGTGGGTGTACAACCTCTAATGTTATTCCTCTGATTCTCTCTCTTGTGTATGAATGTGTTTCACTCGAGGGCTGGAACGCTTGATCTCGAGTTTGAAGCTTCAATCGATTCCTTTGAGTCTTGAAGTCTTTAAGTCTTGAAGAGTCTTCGATCTTCAATAAGTGTTTATGCCCTGAAGAGTCTTTGGTCTTCAATGAGTGTTTAAGTTTTGAAAAGTGTTTAGTCTTCAAGAAGTGTTGAAGTCCTGAAGAGTGTTTGGTCTTCAAAGAGTGCTGAAGTCTTGAAGAGTGTTTGATCTTCAAGAAGTGTTGAAGTCTTGAGGAGTGTTTGGTCTTTAAGAAGTGTTTAACACTTAGGAACTTATGGATTGCAGAGAGTCTTTAGTCTTGGTGGAGTCTCTCTGAATTCTCTAGTTCTGGTTGATAGCTTCCCATTTCTGAACTCTTGAAAGAGAGGAGAACCTCCCTATTTATAGAGTTCTCCATAGATGGTCTCTAGTGACTTTTGGGCCTAAAAACTTAGACTTGAGCTTTATTGGTCTTGAGTTCAACTACTTAGTTTTGAGTTTGGTTTATATTCGACTGACCAAATGTTAAAAGATCAAATTTGATCCAATTAATTATTATTTTTTTTAATTAATTTGTCAATTAATTAATTTGATCAAAATAATTTATTTTTAATTAATTGATCAAATGGACATTTGACTCTAAAAATTTATAATTGGCCAACTTTGTTTTCAAATTAAATTTGGGACATGTGTCAATTTATAATTGGTCCCAAATTTAATTATTTGTAATTTTGTCATTAATTTTAAATAATGACGTGACAATTTTTTATTGACCAAAATTTATCCTTCAACATAAACAAAAAGCAAAAATCTCATAAGATATTCCTTAAATTTTAAAATGGAAGTTTTTTAATATAATTTTAACGATGAAAGTAAAAAATACATATGTTGCAAAGAGAAAAAAAAACCATGAACTAAAAATGTAAATTATCCAATAAAAATAATTTGAAATCCTAAAATTTTTGTTTTACATGTAATGTAACTAAACAAAACGACTTTCAGAAAAGAAAAAAAAGAAAAAAGAAAAGACATCAAAACAGTTTCAACGGTTAGCTTTCTGCCACGTCAAAAATACAAGCCTTCGTCGTCCGAATTTCATACCAAAATGGCCTAGGTTGTGTGTGGGCCCTGTGATCCCCGAAGAACAAATGGATTTCACATCCAGACCGTCGAATATCCAGATGCCATTTAAACTCCATCCCAGCCGTCAATTCTCTCCTTCTCTCAAAAAAAATTTCTTACACGTCAGCTGACAAAATTTCCAACGTGGCATTTAACTACTTCTAAATTCCGGATTTGACGTCCGAAGTATAAATAATCAGAGGAGGACTTAGTTTATTTTATTACAAATTAAAAAAAAAAAAAGTGAAAGGAATACGAAACGAAGCCGAAAAAAAAAATTGTCTACGGAGCTGAGAGAGCGACAGTGAGACAGTAGAACTCCGACGACTTTCTGTTCGATGCTCGAATCGCTTAGAGAAGCTTTGAAATTCAGTGAGTTTCAGTTCCTTACGCTTGTCTTCTTCTCTTTTAGGGCTTTTATATTGCTTAAAACTTCACAATTTTAGGGGTTTGTTGCTTTGAAATGTTCTCGATGTGCAGGATTAGGGTTTCGGATGCTCCTGTGCTGATTTTGTGTTTTGTTATTGGCTTTTGAGTGATTTTAGTGTGTTTTTTTTTTCGGAGCCGTTTTTGTTCATGGGTTTTAGCACTCTAAGCGCGAGTGCCTGTTTTCCTACTGATCTATAGTGAAATTATGACCGAATTCGTTGTGTTGATCTTATTGTGCTTTTTTTCTCAGGCTCGAATGGAGATTTTTTTTTTTTTTTTTTTTTGTGGATTTAATGTCTTGCATGATGCATCTTATTTACTCCCACTGTTGAAATTCTTTGTTGAAATGAGGATTTTAACTAGTGATGTTATTGCCGCGTATGGTGTTCTCTTTTGTAGTGTATCTTCTGTGTGTTATTGTTTTTATTTTTCTTTTTTCGAGTTTGTGTTACTGTCTTTTCTTAAATTTTCTGTGCATTTCTCAAGGACTACAAATGCTAATAGATTTGAGTTAAAATTGTATGGAAGCAAAGGTGAATTCAGATCTTGTTTTCATTTACAAAAGTTTGTAGGTTAATTTACCAATTAGGTCCGCATGGTTCTGAAAGTTTAGCGTGTGTTTAGTTGGTGGTCCAAAAACAGTAATTTTTAATTAAATCCATTGTCGCATCAAACCTTATTAAGTTCTCATTTATTTTTTTGTTTGTTTGTTTGTTTCTTTTTGAAATAGAAACAATATTCTGTTTAAGTTCTCATTTATAATAAGAGTATTTTAGTGAAATCCCATTCTGTTTTTATTTCGAGTTCACACCCGAACAAAACTTTTTAGCTTCATTCATAGCAAACCTATCTCATTCCCAATGGAACTTAAGTTTTAAATTATTCACGGTTTAAGATTTTTTTACATCATAATTTCGCTTCCTTTTCCATCCTGTAGCATTCCCAACAAAAAATGTTCATCAGCAGATCAGTATGTTCAGATTGAGGCATTAAGTAACTTTAGGATTGTGATATTCTCTTGCAGAAGCAAAATAATTTAAAACACTTCCTTTTGAAGTATTTTACCCCTACAAACATAACTATCGATCCAGTATTAAATCTGTTGGTAGTTGGTACTCCAAATTACAGACTTTTACCTGCTCTCTTGTCCTGTTTGGAGTACTGTGATAAAGAGTTGGGCCGTCATTAGAGTAGTAGCATTATTTCCCAAAACAAGATTTATATTTTTGTTTTACTTTCCACAGTACAAGTACATATCTTTACACGTGATTAATTCTTTCTTATTTAAGATTCATATTAAATGGTCGTATACCTCTATTTTTTTTTTAATTTTTTTCCATGCGAGTAGGTGAAGATGTGCAAGTGAAGAGATTCTGGTTTTCTTAGATTTAGTTTGAGCTAAATTGATCATGGGTGAAGAAGATACAACAAAAAATACCATTGAGAATACAAAAAATGAAGCCAGTGGAGAAGATTTAAAAAAAAATACCATTGAGTCTCTGGAAAAGGGGAACGATGAAGAAGATAAAATGAAAAATACTGTTGATACTGTGGAAAATGGAACCACTGAAGAAGATAAAATGACAAATTCCATTGAGACTGTGACAAATGGAACCAGTGAACTGGAAAAAACCAACGAGACTGTGCCTAAGGGGGAGGAAAATGGAGTGAAAGAACCGGAAATTGAGCAGGACACTGGGGAGAAGGCAGAGGTCATGAAAATGGAAGAAGAACCTAAAATTAAGGAAAATGAGGAAATCAAAGGAGAAAACGTGAAAGATGGAAAGGAGGAAGCTAAAGTTCAAGCAATGGAGGAAGATGTGAATCCAAATGATAAGAAGAGTGAAGAAGACATGGATATCAAATACGAAGAAAATGTAGATGTCAAAGATAAAGAAAATGAGAATAACAAAGATGGAGAAAATGAGGATGCCAAGGATGAAGAAATTGAGGATGCCAAAGATGAAGAAAATAAGGATGCCAAAGATGAAGAAAATAAGGATGCCAAAGATGAGATAGAGAAGGTTGACAGCCTTATGGAAGAGGATGACAAAGAATTGAAGGATATAGATCCAAAGGAAGGGAAAACAAAGAAAGGAAGAAAGAGAAAGGGTGCGGTTAAGTCAAAAGGAAAGAATGAAGAGGATGAGGAGGAGGCAGAGATAAGGACTCCCATTATTGATCGCCCTGTACGTGAGCGCAAATCAGTTGAAAGGTTGGTGGCATCTATAGAAAGATATGCTGTGAAGGAATTCCATATTGAAAAGGTATTATTTTTCGTTTTTCCTCTCTGGAATCTTTACTATGTTTTTAGAGGTTTGATTCCATTTCTTTTTGTTGGAAACTGCAGGGCCGTGGTACTCCACTTAAAGATATACCCAATGGTATGCTATGCACCTTAAAATCATCTTCGACTTTGTTGTCATGCATCCCATTTTGCTTTTTATAATTTCCTCCAACATTTTAATGATGGTTTATTGTTTACTGTGGTTTTGACGTTTCCTTTATTTGTTGCTCAGATTTCTTGGAAGAATAAATCATTAAGTCATTGTCTTTAGTAGATTCATCATCTTTTTTTTTTTTTTTTGAGAAGGGAAACATTTCATTGATAAATGAAATAAAAGGGTGCTAAAAAATACCCGACATCCAAAGATGAGTTACAATCAAGTTCTCCAATTTGCAATCAAAGTAGAAGAACTATAGTTATTAAAAGGGTGTTTATTTTTATCAATTCTTTTTTATCAACCAAAAAAAAAAAAAGAGAAAAGTTAGCATTTTTAAAGTACGAGCATAATTTCTTTTCTCATACCTTGGATTGCTTTCTGACATAACAACTGAAGTAATGAGGCAATGAAAATTTTCTGTTTCAAGTTATTTTTTGTTCCTGCATATGCTACTTATTTATGCATATGCTGAATATAATATATATATGGTGAATGAACTCTGAAAAAGAAGGCTTTTTGTTTCAGTGGCATTCAAATTATCAAGGAAGAAAACTGATGACATCTTCAGGCTGCTTCATACAATTCTATTTGGAAGGAGAGGAAAGGTAACTTATGATTAAGTGGTTTTCTCATAGGTTAATCGTCTAGTACCGTGGTGAGTGATTCTTGAAGGTACTCATGCATACTGTTAAGTGATAACAAGCAGTACCGTTTGGCATTTCCAATGTTCTGGTTTATGACATCTCAAGAATGTAGTTATGAAGTATTTGCATCTAACATCTGTTCCTTTCTTTTTTCCTCCCTTTCCTCCAGGCATTTCAGATTAAGAGCAACATATCCAGATTTTCAGGTTTTGTCTGGCATGGAGATGAGGTAAATGTCATATGTCTACCAGTATGAAATGTTTCTATCTGTAAGTAATAGTCATGATGAGATTCATTATTACAAAAATTTAACAGAAGTTTCAATTTCTTAGACTTGGTTGCTTCACAATGTAGCCTGTCTAATCATCTGGTGGTGAAGACACTATCTTGCTTTGCTGAGTTTTAATCATGCAAGTTTCATTTTCTTTGCAGGAAAAACAAAAGAATAAAGTCAAGGAAAAATTTGACAAGTGTAATAAAGAGAAATTGTTGGAATTGTGTGATGTGCTTGACATTCCTGTTGTGAAGGCTACCACAAGGAAGGTCCGTTCAATAATCTTTGTTGCTGTACTTGCTTTCCTAGGTCTGCATTTGGGACAGTTTTAGATGATGAATATGGAAACTGGAAAGTTCACATCAGAATTTATGTTATTTCCCTAAAAAAGTAGATGCAATACTTCCTCAAATCCTAATAATCAAACATTAGGATTTTCATTGAAGTTTGCATCCATTGTGTGCCAATATCATATGCAATCATCACTTATTGTTCATGCACTGAACTTTCTTTCCATAATTAGCCTGTGATAATCTATCTTGTATGCTAGGATTTTCTTTTTCTATAAGCTTTGCGCTATAAAAAATTGATTGTCTTTAAGAAAAGGCGATTGTAGTGGGATTAGTTTAAGGTTATGACTTATGATTCAAAGTTTGATATCCACCAACCTTGATATTTAATATAATGGTATATTATCAGGTTCTTATAAAAAAAGATGATATTTAATATAATGTTATACAGGTCATTCAGTTGTTTAAGACAACACTCATAGTTTTTTTTTCTTCCCTTTTTTTGTGTGTGGCTAGTCCATCAATGCTCTCATTGATTTCTTTTTCCTCTAAAAATAAATAAAAAATAGTTTGAACAACTTTCCAATAGCACTTAAATTCACAAAGTTTAAAATGTAGACCAATGAGTATAGACTCTAGAATAAATAAAGTAAATATTTTCTTGTGTCCTTGCTAGAAGGAAAGATTGCGTTGCATGGTTCTTAGAAATGGTTTTTGGAGAAGGGGATGTTGGGAGATTTTTGACATTGAAACTCAAGGATTTGGTTTTTCTTTTTTCCAATATAGAATGCACATATTTATTTATTTTTCCATTGCATGGGTTTGATGTTAAATTTCTGACTTCATTCAGGAGGATATTGTTGGCAAGCTCATAGACTTTTTAATGGCTCCTCATGCTACAACTACTGTTCTCCTTGCAGAAAAAGAAAAGGTTCTTTTTTTCCGTTCTGATTGCAAGAGAACTTAAATCTTCCTAACCGAATGCTTCCCTCTCTATTTACTTGAAGTCTGGAGATAGTTTCTTAAATTTTCTTGTGGTTAATTACAGTCAAGCAAGGGTAAAAAGCGTAAACGAACGGTAAAAGGAGGAATATCAACTCCTGGAGACAATAGTTCAAAACATTCAGCAAAGGTGGCATTCTTATCTCTCTGGGAGTATAATTGGTGAATTACTTCTAGGCCTTGTTTATATCCATGTTAACCCTTATAATATCACACATTGCAATATCCATTTCTGGAGCTAGCTTTTGTCTTTGCATTCTCCTGTTATGCCTTTATATTCAGTAGAAGGTAGATCTATGAAGCTCAAGTATAAATGAGATGGTGTCTTCTGTTTTCGGGTCTTTGCTCTGATGCTTGAGGAAGTTGCTGAACTATTGTTGGTCTTCATGAAAAGATCTTTTCTTTTCTTTTTGAAAGAAATTGATTTGTTTTGAATACTTACTCTTCTTGCATTCCAAAATTTAGGAAAATTATTGCCGGTTTAGTATCTATCTGGTCATGAATTCTTGAAATTATTCCTTTCGGGCATCTTGTCCCTTAGGTTTGTGATTCTCTTGGACGGGAGGCCATTGTTGTTTTTTTAAATGCCCTTCTGTATTCCAGTTTTTCAATTAAAAAAATAATAATAAGCTTGAAATTCTGAAGATAATGAAATGCTGTATTGTTTACCTCTTGGTTTTTTTTTTTTCTGAACAAAATACGAAATCATTTACCTCTGGATTTGCAAAGAAGTAAATGAAAAGCCTTTGAATTGAGTCCTCTTTTTCACTTCTTGGCAGTGACACCGTTGTTCTCAAGATTCAGAGGAGAGGAAAGAATTGTGTTTGACATACCTTTTAAAGTGCTTAAGGAAGACTAAAGTGTATTTTTAGATATTGGTAGTATTCAGTTAAAATTTTAAAAATGCATTTAATTAATTAAAAATTTTCAATAATCAAAATAGTTTTAGAAATTCTAGAAACAGACAAAAAAAACATCTAAAGTGCTCTACGATGAAGCTTTTAATTAGTTTTCTTCCAAAATTGCTTACAAAATAAAAATTTTCCCTAAAGGCACTCTTTTCAAGAAACATCTCAAACTCACCCTTAGCTTACTCATGAGTCTTATTTAACCCATTATCATTTGACCTCTTATGTTAGGTTCTATTTTTCACTTTGGGCCTGGGTATCTAAGACTTTTTTAATTATCCGTTAGGTCTCATTTTGCGTGGTTGGAATCCCTTTTTGTAGTTGGGTTCTTTTTTTTTTGGGTTTGTTTTTTTGGATGCCCTTGGATTCTTTCATTTCTTTTTTCTCAATCAAAGTTTGGTTCTTTGTTAAAAAAAAAAAAAAAAAAAGAAAGATCATTTGACCTCCTATGCATTTGTTTAGAAGTTTTAAGGTTTGGAGAACATTGAAGCTTGCTTTAGATTCTGGTTCATAGGTACGAATTTGAAGCAATAATAGGATAATGCGTTTGAGTCAATTAAGTGATGTCAGTTCTACAGCTCTGATCTTGTATGTTCGTGTGATCCATGTAGCTGGCCTTGATTTGAAGCAATTATCCACATAGTGGTTCCTCACTTCTCTTTTAGTGAGTTTTTGGTTGTTTTGGCATCTCTTTAACCTTGCCTATTGACTAGGTAACGGGTTTTGTGAATAAAGGGATTTTTTTTTTTGTTTTTCTTTTTTAATTTTAATTTATGAAGATTGTTACTATGGCTATACCTTGGGGAGAAGCGAGAGTTTGTTTGTTAGTTACTATGGCATTTCTTTAACCTTACCTGTCCACAGATTGCTTCCTCACTTCTCTTTGTTCAGAATTCAATGTTTTTACTTCTCTTTGGATTTCACTTCCTCACTTGTCATTTATCCCTTATAAGTCTTCATGACAAGGATTCCTAGCCTCCAGTGTGTTTTACATATGCTGGAGGGAAGTCAGGTAAGTGGAAGGAGTAGAGTTAGTTATATGGGAGTGCGGTAGAATGTGTTCTGTGCGTGAATGTGGGTCTCATTTTGTATTAACGTACAAAATAGAAGTTTGTTAAGGGAAGGGCATACATGGGGTCCTTTGGAGAGGAGAGTACTTGGCCCCTCGTAGTGCTTGGAGTCCTGTATTTTCATCTTTTGTTTATATTAGTACAAGAGGTCTCCCGAAACCTCACTTCGCTAATAACAAGTCAAAATCTTTAGTTTGTGATAGTTCACCTAAAAGTATATGATATCTGATAGCCTAACTATTTCATTTTATTTTTGGGTTGATTCTAGAGTCGTAGAAAGAGGGGGAAAACTGCAAGATCTGAGATGACAAGAGATACAAGTGATGAAGACGATGAGTCAGAAGAAGAGAAGGAAGCAGAAGAAGAAAATGATAAGGAAAATGAAAATGGAACTGCAGAAAAATCTGATGATGAAGTGTCCGAGCAGCCAGAAAGTGAAGATGTCAATGACCCAACTGATGAATCTGAGGAAGAAAGACCCAGAGCAAGTTCAAAAAGTTCATCTAGAAAGAAAGGGTCTGTAGGAAAAGCAAGAAGCAAGAAAGTTACAAGTTCCAATAAATCTGAGTCAGCAAAATCGACAACAAAGAGGTCATCATCAAGTCGTGCTAAGGTTGATGACAGTGATGCTAGTCCAAAGGTATTCTCTAGGAAGAAGAATAGTGAAAAAGTAAGCAAGGCCTTAACTCCACCAAAATCTGCTGCCAAGGAGAAGCCTGGTATCTGTCATATCTCATTCAATTTTTGTTTGTTTTGTTTGTCTTTTTGTTCCATTCTTTTCTTGTTTTGTTTGTCTTTTTGGTCTCTGGAATATAAAAATAAAAAAGTTGGTGCTTTTCATTATTAATCTTCTGAGCTCCAAATTTCTGATATTAGATTAATCTGTGATATGCATTATTTTCATTGTTCCATTCTTTTCTTGTCTTGTCTGCATTATTTATACGTTGTTGTATGTTTAGGGAAAAAGATTGTGAAAGGAAAGGACAAGGCCAAGGAGGAGAAAACGAGGCCAAGCGATGATGAGCTTAGGGATGCAATATGTGAAATTCTTAAAGTAGTCGACTTCACTACAGTAAGTGTCAATGACATAGTATTCATATTGACTACTTAGTTTTTTCGGCAATCTCACTTCAATACTTGATAAAAAGTTGTAACTCGCATGATTTTCTGGCTGTTGGACTTCATTCATATGCTTCTTGTGGTTTCAGAGCTGCTATCATGAGTTTACAAGCATTAACAGTTACTTGATTTTCTCTTCTCATGTGGACGTTTGTGATTAAATAAATGCATATCTGAGCTATTAGATTCTTTTTTTTGTGTAATGCAACATATTATGATTTTTAACAGCTTTAGTAGTACATGCCTATTCACCTATTCACTGGTTTGTTTCAAGTGTTCACAATAGAAGCACCAAAAAGCCATATAAAATGAGGTTGATAAAGCAATAGTTGCGGTTCTAGAAATTCTTGTTGACTTTGAAGGATGAATTACCTAGAGTTGGGAGAAAGACAAATAAATTGAGGATCGAATAACAAAAGAGTTTCTGTGTTGGCTTGTGAAAAATAGCCAGCAGTTTATGAATCTTCGTGTCTAAGGAATATTATTTTTTATGCTTAGTTCTGATAGTGAATGTTATTCACCTTTTGTAATCACCAAATAACTTGTAGTTCTTTTTTCAATTACGCAGGCCACCTTCACTGACATTCTAAAGCAACTTGGTATGTTTCTTATCTACTTGGATATTTTGTGGTTTGTTGAACTAATTTACATTGCTGCGTTCTTTCCTTTAAACGAGGCATCTATTTTGTGGTTTCTTGAATTTACAATTTATATTGCTGCATTCTATCCTTTAAATGAGGCGTCTTGATTGTTGTATTTTTTGATTGCCATCAATGGAGATATCTAAAGATAAATAGTAAGATTTGCTTTTGCGACCCCTTTTAAACGTCAAACATTTTTTGAAAGAAAATAAAAACATCAATTGAAGTGTTTCTAGAGTACTACTAAGTGTTTCAATTTTGTAAGTTGCCAAACAGAAAGAGGCATTTTCAGTAAAAAGCACTATTGAAAACCACTTTCAAACCTGTCCTAATAAATGGTAGCCTCTAATCTGCTGGTGATTTGTCAGCCCGGCAATTCAAGATGGATCTCACTGCACAAAAGTCGTCGATAAAACTTATGATCCAAGAAGAGCTCACAAAACTGGCAGACGAAGCAGAAGAGGAAGAAGATGACGGTGAAGGCGGTGGCGAGAAGGATGGAAAACAGGCAGCTCAAGAGGTGGAAGCTTGAGCCAAGAGTTGGCCCTGGGATTTGTCTAACACACATGAACGCCCTCAAAATCAGTCTGTTGTAAAGGTGGAATGTAATTTATTTGTTGGTATCATCATGTTTACTGCTAATGAAAGGTTAGTGTTTTTATTAGAAACGAGGTTAGTTGTTACTTATAGCTGTTGCAAATATTGCAGCTTTTTTATACTGACATATATATCTGTTGGGAATAATTCCATGAATATATAAACTGACCATTAAGGAGGGGGTTTTTTGGCCTTCATGTTCAGGTATTGTGGATTTTTTTTTTCTCATAATTTTGACTAATCAGTTTTTAAATTTTGGAACCATGTGATTTTCCTTTGCTTTTTTTTAATAGAGACTAATTTTCTCAATACACTTTAGTATATAGTATTCTCTTGAAATAACTAGAGAAGATTGCATTATATTTTTTTTTTTAACATATATTGAGCTCTACAAAGGGTGGAGGTAAGTAAATATTTTGACCAATGAAGCTTAGCAAATGGGTAAGATATTCTGTTAAGAGTGATTGAAGATTTATTTATTTATAACAAAGTGATTTATTTAAAACTCGGATTTAGTGCATGAATGAATATCTATAATGTATATGTGATATTTGGAAAGTCAGATTCAACACTGAATCTTATTGTAAAATTGAGTTGGGCTGTAATGTTTTTTAAATTGATAATTTATTTGTTTCAGTTTGAATACTTAGAAAAAAGTTTTTCTTTTTCCTCCCCTAAATTTTGCATAAAAGGTTATTTATCATTCTCGTTAATTTTTCAATAAGAGTTAAAAAGATCTAGATTCATTTTGCATCCTAAAACACCTCAGCACTTAACGTTTTTATTTGATTATTTATTTATTTTTGAAAACAGAGTATTTATATATGTTGATAGATATCTTCCCATTACATAAATCAAATTTTGCCACGAACGCAAAGTTCAAAGATTAATATCTAATATTGAATAAAAAGATCAAAATAATGTAATTTATTTATTTATTATTTTTTTTTATACAAAGTTATGTGATTAAAAGCCTTATTTTAAATGAAGAAGTCAGCTGAATTTCCTCATTGAACTGAAAAAAAAAATCCAATAAAGACTTTTTTTTCTTTGAGTTCAAAACCCAATAAAAACTTGCTCTACGTGATAAAGCAAAAGAAAAAAAAAATGGACCTTTTTCTTTATTATTATTATTATTATAATTATTTTACTTGAGGTCACTTCTCGTATTTGAAATGTATTATTATTGATTTGTTTAAATAATATTTAAAAAAATATTAAAAAATGTTTGAATGATAGAAAGACAAAACACATCCACTTAAATGTAATGGGGCACTTCAATTGTGGTGAGTGGTGACCAATTATTCATAGTGGAGTGGTGGGGAGGCATGTATGATATGCACGCATGCTTACTTGTTCATATTTCATAATTAAGATTTTAGAACTTTCCGAATCTTTAAAAAACAAAAAGACAAAATTGTTAAATTCAGAAAAATATATAACATGATCAAAGCCAATATTATAAAATACATGGTTTACTACATAAATAGAACATTTTAAGCATCAAATTATCAAACAAATTTCAGTTTTTTTCTCAAACCTAGTATTTTTTTTTTTTTGTGGGGGATTCGAACCTCTAACCTCATGGTCGAGGGTACATGCCAATTACCGCTGAGCTAAGCTCGCTTTGGCTCAAGCCTAGTCATTTGAAGTAATAGAAGTATGAATTTACATATTAACCTCTTGTATTTTTTTTAATTGATTTTAAAAAAAAAAAAAAAATACAAGAGGTTAATATGTAAATCAAGAAATAAAATGTAATATTTTGTAATTGATTTATATTTGTGAATAAAGGATGGAAAGAAATAAAATGTAATATTTTCCATAACCGTTGGCGGAATAGATTCAAAAAACCCCCCAAATATCTTATATATCTCCCATTCAAAACCCCAAAATCTCTCATATCTCCTATAACTTCCCTAAAAAAAAACTTCCAAAATCTCTCATCTCATAATTGGTTTCTTCCCATTCGCAGCCAAAAAATGGAGGGACAATCAATTTCCGGCGACTTCTTGACGGCAAGGTGTGTTGTTTCCTTTGACGTAGTTCAATTCCTTCAGGGCAGTGTTGATAGCACCATTCAAGTGGGAGTTTATTTCCTTAAATCTTGCATATCTTCTCTTTATTATGTGATTAAAATGACAGATTTTAAGTATAATCTTGTTTCAAGCCAATCTAGAAGGTTCGGGCTCGTAAAGGGCAATTTGGGCATATAAAAAGAGTCAAAATGGTCAAAATATCCAAAAGTCAAAGAAAGTCAATGCACGCCATGAAATCAGCCAAGAACTAGTGAAAGCAGCGTTGAAATGCCGCTCAACACTGCGAATCCGAAGCTCAATGTCGAGACGTTGGCCTTGGGGTTGAGATGCTCTGGGACCGTTGGATGGTCAATATCCGTTTGAAGCGTTTCGCCCCCAATGTCGCGACGTTGGAGGCGCCCACTCCATTTCCATCCGAAAATGTTTGTAGCATCTCGACACTGCGATCAACATCTTGACTCGGTTGGGAGTACAAAGACATCTCTACTCATTTTAGGTTTTCCACCTCGTTTTTAGACTAATTTAGCCACAATCTTTTTCCAATTCTCTGTATTAGCTTAGTTTTGCTTGTATTAGCATTAGATTAATTTAATTTCTCGTAGTTTAGGATGACTAATCGAGCTTCGGAGCTTAGATCGAGCATTTCAATGATCGGTTAAGCGTAGATCGTTGTAATCAGGGACTTCGAATGTAAGTTTGACTATTCTATGAGACCTTGTTCTTCAATTTCATGGATTTAATTGTTCAATTGTGTTCTTGATTTCCCGTTTTAATTGTAATTAATTTGGTAGAATAGCGGGATAACCTATTTACATCTAAATTAATTGCTCTGTAATCGTTAGTGATAAATCGAATCATGATCATGTAGCTAAGAGGGACATTATCCCAATTAGCTCATTTGCATGATGGATTTAGGAATCAAGGCTTAGTTTGCATGAATTTAGGCTTTTTCTAATTTGTGTTGGGCTATCTAATCACGATTTTTGATTAATTAGCGTTGTTAATTAGTTAACCAGTTAGGCTTTAGTCTCAATGCATTGGTCGAATTAGAAATATTAGCAGTTAAATTGTTCATATGCCAAGTTGAAATTCGGAACACCTAATTGCACGATCTCGAGGTAAGATTAGCCAATCCACCCTTTTAATTTTCTGTCATTTAATTTTCATCTATTTTAATTTCTTTCGAGTAAAATTCTTGCATGCCAACCCCTGTCCCACCGGTTACTAATCGAAAAATCTCTAATTAATTAAATTAATTTTGATTGCTCCCTATGTTCGACCCTGACTGCTAATATTGCATAGTAGGAGTAGGTCAACGATTTATAAATATTAATTTGATAGAGACATCGACAACGTTTTTATCTACCGTGCAATTTCTTACATAACAGGGCTATTCCTTTTCCTTTATGATGGTGCGTTTTTTTGCCATCTAACCAAGGAATATACCAACGATCAATAAAGTTATTCTGTTAGTGAACCACCATAAATAAACAAGAAAAAGAAGGTAAAATACATCGTGATTTATTTCCAATTTTTGTGGTTTATTTAAAATTATCTAAAATAATTCAAGAATATATGTTGTCTCTTATTATATAAGTTTTGTATGGAAATTGTTATAGGTAATTTTGGATCACTCCGATATGCAAGGAGCTGACGAGGACAACGCAATACCAGCCCAGGGAGACGACAAGGAAATGGATCTTGGAGGAAGAATAGGCCAAAGGGTCGGGCCTTGGCCTAACCCCCACGGTCGGCCTGCTTGCGCGGGCTGAGTCCTTTCGCCTCCGGTTGGTCCCTGGTGCCCCGGACCGCCTCGGTTCGCTTGAAAACCCTAAAGCAGGAACATGTATTTAAACCCTTCTTCGTGACTGAAAAAGGGATCCCGAACTCTACTCTCTTAACTCTCTCCTCTTACTCTTGCTCCCTACTTGCTTCCCATTTTACTCTTTGCTGACTTAAGCATCGGAGGCGATGTGGCAAGCACCACATCGGTGTGCAGGTTTCTTTGTCTTGCAGGCCCACGTCTTCCCCACTTCAAACAAATTTACCGTTGGTGGCACGTGAAGATCAAGTGAGTTCTCCCTGTCCAAATTTGACCATTAGCAGTTGGCGTCGTCTGTGGGGAAGAAAGCTTGCTAGTGAAATTTGTGCATCGGTTACTTAACAAATAAGAGGATGGAGAAGAAAAGCTAGAATCTAGATACAAAACCTTTTGAAAATAATCGAAAAAAGAGTTTTGCGCAAATGTTTCCAAGACGAACAACGACTACAAGACGAACAGTGCGAAGGCTGAGGTTGAGGCCGACCAGAGATATTCATCCACACCAATTAGGAGGAAACCCCACAGGAGATCAAAACCATCTTTGGAGGACAAATAAAAAACAAACACAAGCCTCGACCGAATCGAAGACACCAAGAAAAAAAGGCCATTGAAAAGTTGGAAGCCATTTCATGGACACCAAAACTAAGTCAACGAATACTAGAACAAGACTGGGGGCTAAGAGGAAGAAGCTACTGGGCTGAAGCCAACCTTAAACGAAGGTCATCCTTTGGCCAAGACCGGGGCCGACCCTGGGTCGAAGACGAGACCGACCTTCCAAGGCCTCAAAAGTGTCCCCAGGATCACATGATCAATGAAAATTTGATTGCGAATGGAGTTGAACACAAGACGAGATCAAGATTGAAGCAAAGAAGCCGGATACGAAAGACGACAGACTGTTCGAGGCTAAGGCCAAAGTCGACCCCAGATATGGCCGAGGCTGAGGCCGACCCCAGATATGATCGAGGCCGACCATAGCCATGGTTGTGACCAAGGCCAATCTTGTTATTGCAAGCGAGATTGAACACCTGCGAGCCTAAGTCTTCGAGCTTAGCGCCCACGCCTCCATGCGAGCCTAAGCTTTTCAGCTTGGTGCCCACGCCTATCATGCGAGCCTAAGCTTTTCAGCTTAGTGCCCACGCCTTCATGCGAGCCTAAACTTTTCAGCTTAGAGCTCACGCTTACACGCGAGGCTAAGTCTTCGAGCTTAGCGCCCACGCCTCCATGCGAGCCTAAGCTTTTCAGCTTGGTGCCCACGCCTATCATGCGAGCCTAAGCTTTTCAGCTTAGTGCCCACGCCTTCATGTGAGCCTAAATTTTTCAGCTTAGAGCTCACGCTTACACGCGAGGCTAAGTCTTCGAGCTTAGTGCCCACGCTTACATGTGAGCCTAAGCTTCCATGCTTAGAGCCCATGCACTACATGCGAGCTTGGGCCCTCGGGTCTACCTCGTCTCATCTCGATTCGAGATCATGCGAGCCTGGGCCACTGAGTCTACCTCGTCTCATCTATCTTGAGTTCATCACATTACGCGAGCTTGGACTACCGAGCCTACCTCGCCTCATCCAGGTATGAGATTATGTGAGCCTGGACCACAGGTCTACCTCACCTCATCTGGCTTGAGCCCATCACCTTTGCGAGCCTGGGTCTCGCCTCATCCAGATTTGAGATTATGTGAGCTTGGACCATAGGTCTACCTCACCTCATATGCTTGAGCCCATCACTTTTCGCAAGCCTGGGCCCTCGAGTCTACCTTGCCTCATCCAGATTTGAGATTATGCGAGCCTGGACCACTGGGTCTACCTCACCTCATCTGGCTTGAGCCCATACACTGAAGGATTGGAATTCCGTAATTCCGTAAAGTGGAAGCGTGATTGGGACCGATTCGTAATTAATTTTGTTTAATCTAAAATACCAATACATTGGCAATAAACTTAGAACTATTCTAGATTTATATTAAGGCTAAGCATACAAAAAATATTAGATCTAAATCTAATTTATATAGTAACAAATTACTTACTCTCGTTGACGACTCAGATTAAATTCACCAACTTCTTGTGAATTAATCACGAACTAGTGCAAACACCACCACTATGACTACACCGGTATGACTCTGAGACTTCTAGAGGCAGGAGACTGGTGGGAGTCTAGAAGAAGCCTTGAGGGGAATTCTCTGAGAGTTGGAGAATGAATGGGATGCCTTTCACCCCACCCCAGGGGTCCTATTTATAGGTAAAGGTCAAAACCTTTTTCCTAATAGGAAAAGGTCTATAATTTTAATAAATAATTAATTAATTCCATAATTAATTAATTTTCCTAATTAAATATCATATATTTAATCTTAGGGATTTTATTAAAATTAAAATTAATATGAATCCAATTCATATTAAATTTATTTTGAACTCTTCCAAATATTTTCTTTCCTAATAGGAAAAGGTCTCTAATTTTAATAAATAATTAATTAATTCCATAATTAATTAATTACCCAATTAAATATCATATATTTAATCTTAGGGATTTTATTAAAATTAAAATTAATATGAATCCAATTCATATTAAATTTATTTGAACTCTTTCAAATATTTTCTCTCAAGAATTAATTTTTTTGAAATTAATTCAAAAATTATATTATAAAGTTTCATAAACTTTATATTATAATGCATCAATATACATTATACGATTTCCCAAATAAATTGAACACTTTCAATTTACAATTTATACTTAATTGCCTCAAGTCTCTTTACGAGCTACCAGTGGAACCTAATGGACCTACAGACCAGAAGCTTCAACGATACAAGACTAATTGACTAAACTCATTAACCAAGTTAGTCAACATTCGTTAACTGTGGGTCACTCCACTAAAGACCCACAGCTGCACTCTTCTCACTGTAGAATATTTATGTGTCCACGGATATCGACCAAGCAGTAAGTCAATTCTTCACGTGTGTTCGTAACACCAGCTGGGTCAAATTACCGTTTTACCCCTAGGTTACCTCTGGTTTCTTAAGTACCACTGATTCCTCTAATGAACAAGTTGTTTAGGGTCCAACCACTAAACAGGAGTTCCTCTCGGGCCAGGAAAGGACGGCGCGCCTTTGTTCAAGCCCCGAAATCAGCCCTTAAGGGAACACACATCTATTTACCCCAATAGGGGAAGGAGTGAATTCCATCTTGTACTGTTATGTTCCCAGCCCCCATTCGGTCTTGCCCCTGAAATGGTAGGATTATTGAGTCTGCGAACTGGCCACTCTCACCCATACAAATCTAAGGACAATCCCTCCTGAAAGGGGTTCATAACAGACTCAGGATTGAGATTGAGTTACCTAAGTCATCCTATTGAAATAAAAACCTAAACTAGTTAACGGCGTTACATCTAGTGGTTACTATTTCGCGGTCCGGTCTTATGCAAACTCATTGCATAGGATACCCCCACCCGCATGTCTCCTACATGGATGCTTTGGATCATTGCATCTGTATCGAATACAAGGTGGGCCGTATCACATAGTGTCACCAGGATAAGGTACCCAGCCTTATCCCTATACTATAGACCTTTTAGGTTGTTACTTGGGCACTGATCCCCGTATGTCCCCACATACTAGTCCAAGTTTCATTTAAACAACCTTGGATCTTAGTTTATTGGATTTAGGGTTTATTAATGCAAACTCGGTTATTCAATAACCAAATTACTGAATTACTCAAATAACACTTTATTGAGATCGATTAATTTGTTTCATTTACTATCTACGAGTTTTAGGGCATAAAACCCAACAACTTCATCTAAGCCAAGCTCACCTGGCCGAGGCTGAGGCCGAGCACATCTTGCCTAGGCCGACCCCAAACTTTAAAGGTATTCTTCTCGTTACTCAACTATATCTTATGTTTTAATAAACTTTTACTTGAGTAAGGGGGCTACATAGGGGATATGCACTACCTATTAAACAAAAAGCAAGTAACAGGGGAAATGCACTCCCTATTAAACAAAAGGCACACTAGCTTAGCATGTCTAACTAATGATTATATGTTCTAGCCTATTCTCTCATGATTTTTCTACAAAGACTAACATATGAATGCAGAGAGCTAAATTCTGGGCTAACAGGGGCTTGAGGTCGAGGTCGACCCTAGCCTCTTCCCTCATCTTTCTTTTCAAAAGCTGACATATGAATGCAGCAACTTAGATTTTGGGCTAACAGGGACTTGAGGTCGAGGTCGACCCTAGCCTCTTCCCTCATTTTTCTTTTGCAGAAATTAACATTTCGATGTAGGAACTTGAAATTTTCAATAGTATGAAAGGTGGCCGAGGCCGACCCTAAGGTCTTACCATGTGCGCCACATAAATGGCTAAGTGAGAATAGCACATGCACTGGGGGCTTCAAAACAGAGGCCGAGGCCGAGGCCATGCGCAGACGGCTTCAAAACAACTTCCAAAATGAGGGACAAAAGGCATGAAAGTTTGGACTCAATCCAAACGTTAGCCTCGCCCTCATCCCGAGGCCGAGACCAACGTCGGGTTATTTCTTCAACCCCTCACTTTCCAAATTTCCTCTCTTACCTAACCCCTATTCAGGGAACCTCTGCCTTGTCCAGTTTTGTTCTTTTTTACAGAATAACAATAAATTCCCACATAAGTCAGCACAGGGCACAAATCACTACTCTTAAATTGGGCTTAAGAAGCTCGACCTATAGCAATAAGTCACACCTGAATCCCAATTCAAGAGTGGGGGCTTAATGTTATAGGTAATTTTGGACCACTCCGATATGCAAGGAGCTGACGAGGACAACGCGATACCAGCCCAGAGAGACGGCTAGGAAACAGATCTTGGAGGAAGAACAGGCCAAAGGGTCGGGCCAAGGCCGGAGGGATCGAGCCTTGGCCCAACCCCCACGGTCGGCCTTGGCCGTGGGCCGAGTCCTTCCGCCTCCGGTTGGTCCCTGGTGCCCCTGGCCGCCCCGGTTCCACTTGGTTCAGTCCTGGATCACCTCCGAATGCTTGGAAATCCTAAAGCAGGAACAAGTATTTAAACCCTTCTTCGTGACTGAAGAAGGGATCCCGAACTCTACTCTCTGAACTCTCTCCTCTTGCTCTTGCTCTCTACTTGCTTCCCATCTTACTCCTTGCTGACTTAAGCATCGGAGGCGGTGTGACAAGCACCACACAAGTGTGCAGGTTTTCTTGTCTTACAGGCCACGTCTTTCTCCTTCAAAGAAATTTACCGTTGGTGACACGTGAAGGTCAGGTGAATTCTCCCTGCCCAAATTTGACCATCAACATATATATATTGTATAATGAGAATATACAAATCATCGTGTTGATCTACTTATTTTCTACAGTTATGTACGTGTATATGTTAAATGAGAGTGTATATATATATATATATATATAATGAAAATTTACATATAAAGATATGTAATTAATCGTAGAAAAAGTTACCTTTGATGAAAAATCTAATAATGGAACAAGTAAAATCCAATAACCTCATTAATATGAAAATATCAAATAAATCAAGGATAAATTAAAAGTGGAAGAAAAAAGCGGTAGAAATTTGCCAAAGCGAGCTTAGCTTAGCGGTAATTGGCATGTACTCTCGACCAAGAGGTCTGAGGTTCGAATCTCCTCACTCCCAAATGTTGATGTACTCAAAAAAAAAAAAAAAAAGGTAGAAATTTGAGCGAAACTAAAGGGGATAATATATACATATTTCTTTTTCTAAAACTTGACATTTCTAAAATTTGGCATAATTTCTTTGAAGTATAACATGTTTATTTAAAAAAATGCATAAAAGAAATTTATTTTTTTGCCAACAAAAGCTTATCTCAATTGATATAAAACTTATACTAATGATCAAAAGATTGGTTCGAATCCCCCACATATTGTAAAAAATTAAAAAAACGATATTTTTTTAAATAAATATGAAAGTCACATTTTTTTTTGAGTACATCAATATTTGAACCTCTAACCTCTCGGTCGAGAATACATACCAATTACATTCGAGCTAAACTAAGTCTGACGAAAGTCACATACTTTGGTATAAATTAGAAAAAAAGAAAAAAAGAAAAAAAGAAAACCGGGTAGTGCCCTCAATCTTTTGGCACTACCAATTAAGTTGCCCATATAGCAACTCACTCCACTTCCATTCCACTCACAACTAAAATAATATTAAATATGCATGTCAGATATTTTCATAAAACCATAGTATTATTTAAAAATTTTGATATTGGTAGGGAATATAAACATCAATAAAGTATGAAAACATCTCAATTTGAGCCTAATTTAGTAGATAAAAAATCTAGTACCAAAGCCAAAGGTGGATGGTTTGAATATTATTCCACTCAAAGTTTAAATCTAATTTTGGCCTTTTCTTGTTGCTAAACGTCCCTTCTATGAACTTTATTTTATTTTATTTTACTTATTGTCATAAAGTTTTTAAAATTTATTGCCATTACTTTTTCATTGATAATTTATCTAAAACTTAATCAATTTAAGAACTTTATATCTCAACTATTATATTATACATGGCTTTAAATATTTGCTCATATATCTATTAATCATGTAAATGAAATGAAATAAGAGATTGGAAAGAAAGAAAAAGTATTAGTGATAAGTTATTGTTAAATAAATTTTTTAAAAAAATTCATGACAAGAACTAAAGTACTTCTTTTAACCTAAAATTCAAACAATTTTAGTGACCAATATATAATAATAAAAAATTTCAATCACCAAAATTAAATTTAAACCTAATTATTAATATCAAAATTTATAACTTATTAGTATTATTATTTTAATTCAACAATTATGAAGGTTAGAGTGGAACTATCGACCTTTGAAGTAATTTGTGCCTTATCCAATGTGCAATTTTTTTGGATCAACAAATTTATAAGTTATAAAAAAACATAAAATACCTTTTTATTAACTGAATTAATTATTTTTAAAATTTCTTATTATCACATCAATCATGATATTTTATATTTCTATAAAATTGAGACTTTAAAATTTAGTCAAACATTACTTCTTTCTATTTTTTGGAATTTAAACGTTTGAACTCTTAATCGATGATATAATGCTTTAATCAATTAAGTTATGTTCAAATTGATATTTGACATTTTTTTTTAAGTTCAAAGTTTTTTTTAGTTCAACAACATATGAAAGTAGAGGATATAGATCTCTGATCCTTTAGTAAAATATATATATTTTAACAAATTGAGCTATGTTCGATAAGACTATCTCTCGAACGGTTGAAGTTACCAACAATCCCCCAACCCACTAATCTTAAAAAATTAAGATTTTTATTTATGAAAAATTTAAAATGTGTTGCCAAACTCATCCTTAAAGTATCTAGAATTTTCCAAACAAATTACAATATTAACACCCACTTTTGCATAGAGTTTTTCCAGCCTAATTAGTTGCAACTTGACAACTATCCATCCATCTCCTACAAAAGTCACACACAGACTTCCATATTCCATCACCAAAAACAAATCAAAATCCCAAATCCCATTTAAAGGAAAAAACCCCTAATCTTCTTCCATGGCGGACTCCGACAACGAATCCGCCGGCGGCTACCAGAAATCGCCGGCGGCGTCGCCTCGGGAGCAGGACAGACTCCTCCCGATCGCGAACGTCGGCCGGATCATGAAGAAGGGCCTTCCAGGGAACGCCAAGATCTCAAAGGACGCCAAAGAGACCGTCCAAGAATGCGTCTCTGAGTTCATCAGCTTCGTCACCGGCGAGGCCTCCGACAAGTGCCACAAGGAGAAGCGGAAGACCATCAACGGCGACGATTTGCTTTGGGCCATGGCCACGTTAGGGTTCGAAGACTATGTCGATCCTCTCAAGGTTTATCTCCAGCGCTTTCGAGAAATTGAAGGCGAGAGGACCACGCTCGCCTCTCGCGACGGCGCCGGCGCCGGATCTGCGAATACCGCGTTTTTTGACGGCGGCGGTGAATTTGGAGGTGGGATGGGGATGATGATGACGATGAATCCCAATGCTTATGGCTCTAATGGGCCGCGTTGGGATGGGCCTGGCTTTAATACTACTGGTCGGCCCAGGTAGATGTGCTGGCCCAGCCCATTAATTTGGGCCCGGCCCAATTCATGGTACAGACTGCGAAATCTCTATTTTATCCTCCATGAAATGAAGATGTGTTTCGCCATTCAAATATACTTGAAGTAAAGGATTTTATAAAATGTATTCAGATCAATAAATAAGTATTGTAATAATTTTTAATTAAATTTAAAATTATTATATTGATGTGGAATTATAATTTAGTTGATCAAAAGAATTTAGTTGATTTTTTTAGTTATTATATTTAAAAGTTTTTGACATAAACATTTGATTTTTGTTTTTGAAAATTAAACTTATAATTTATAAACACTATTTTCATCTATGAATTTCTTTACCTTTTGCTTTGCTATCTACATTTTACTAATATTTTAAAAAATTAAGTCAAGATTTGAAAACTAGCGCCGTTTGATAACCATTTCGTTTTTTTGTTTTTGTTTTTCATTAAAAAAAAAAAAAAACTACTTGATAATCATTTCTATTTTTTAAAAACGTTTTTGAAATTTGCTTACTCAATTTTCTTTTGATGCTATCTTTTTTCTCTTTTACTTATCTCTCTCCAAAAAAAATCTTTTTCTATTTTTTTTCTCTAAAACATTTTTTTCTCTAAAAAATTTCTTTTTCTCTCTCTAAAAAATTTATTTTTTACTCTCAAAACTTTTTTCCTCTATAACCTATCTATTTCTAAAAAAATTATCTATAACTTTTGTCTCCCTACTAATACTCATAACTTTTATTTTGAAAAAAATCTCCCAAAATTTTCTCACGCTACAACTTTTCTTTATTTTTCTAATTTATCTTTGTTTCTTTAGCATATCTTCTACTTTTAACCTTACTATCTCTCTAATATATATATATATTTTTAATTTTTCTATCTAAAATTTATCTCTTTTACCCTGACTTTTTTTCTTTTTTCTTTTTTCTCTAACTTATTCTTTTATGGAGTCTAACTAATATTTTATTATTTTCGCTCTAAACATTTTCTTTCACGTCTCTAAATTTTCTATGTTTAACCTTTTTTTCTAAAAAAACATTTATACTTGTGTCTCTAAATTTTTATTTCAATGTCTCTACACATTTTTCTTTCTCTAAAACATCTTTTCATCTCTCTAATTTTTTAAAAACTGAAAACCGAAAATAGTTATCAAACAAATCTTATAGTTTTGATCAGAATATTAATGAGTCTTGTGTCGACGGAAGGATTATCAATAGTTTAGTAGCTTTCCTTAATTTTGTATGTGATTGATATTCTACTCATTAGGAATGACGTAGTTTATCAAAATTGACATTAGAAGTTAGCTAAGAGCCCTGTTCTAAATAATAGATTTGGAAAGGCTTGGTTTGTTCTTAAAATCCAACACGTTCGGAATCACAAGAACAAAGATCGCTAGCTCTACCTCAAATATCTTATATGGACAAAAGTGTTAGCTAGATATAAGATTAGAATTCCAAGAACGGTCTGTAATCTATCCAACATGGAATTTATTTGTCACAGGAGCAATATCCTGAACACCTTAAGAGGTTGAGGATTTGAGATAGATTCCCGTGCCTCGAAAATCAGTTGTCAGGTTTCGCATATGGTATACAGTAGAGAATGTCAATAGATACCAATTCGGTCCAGGGTAAGGACTCTAGACTGTAATAAAAATGTCCTCAAATATCTTAGGAGAAAAAGGAATTATAAGCTCGTGTATGGTGCTGAGGATCTGATCCTTATAGGATACACTGATTCTGACTCGTACACCGATAAGGATTCGAGGAAATCTACATCGGTCTCAAAATTCACCCTTTACTAGGGAGCTATAGAATGGTGTACATCACGATAGGACGCATCACAGACTTTATCTTGAAGGCCAAGTATGTTGCTACTTATGAAGTAAGCTTAGAAGTCTGTATGGCTTAGAGAAGTCATTTGGAAAGTTGTTCCAAATATGAGGCGAATATATAGAACGCAGACGTACATCTCATCTAAGATATTACGTACAGAGGGGACGTGATTGTCATGTGGATAGCCTCAGGCAAAATATTGTCGATCCATTTACGAAGGCCCTCACGGCTAACAGTGTTCGAGGGACAACTAGACGGTCTAGGTCAACGAGTAATGTACAAAGGATAATTTAGGGCAAGTGAGAGATATGTAATGGGTATGCGAGATGCCCTAGTTTATTGTATTTCAAAACCCACTATGGTTCTGGATTGTTGTACAACCCACTAGAGTTTTATTCCAAGTGGGAGTTTGTTGGGTTTTATGTCCTAAAACTCGTGGATAGTAAATGTAACAAAGTTAAATATAATCGATAAATCGTTATCGAGGTTATTCAATTTCTAGTTGTCAAATAGTCGTTTTAATTATATACTTTTAACCCAAATCCAATAAACTAGAATCTTTGGCTATGATATGAATGCTTGAACATTATGTAAAGACATAAAAGTGGATCAGGTTCAAGTACATAGCCTAAACGGTCTATAGTATAGGGATAAGACTGGCCTTATCCTAGGAAAAACTATGTGACCCGACCCACTTTGTTTTAGTACAAATGATGTGATCCTAAATCGTTCATGTAGAGACATGCGAGTGGGGGCGTCCTATGCAAAAGAGTTTGTATAAGACCGCGAAATAAGTCACTTTCACTTTATAACGCCGTTTACTGTGAAACTGATTATTTCAAAGCGATGACCTAGGTAACTCGATCTTAATCTTGAGCTAACTATGAACTCCTGTTTATTCGGGATTATCCTTTGATTTGCATGGGTGAGAGTGACTCAACATCGCCGACTCAACAAGTTCTTACCATTTTGGGGATAAGACCAAGTAGATAACTGGGGACATAGTCTTGCAAGATGGAATTCACTCCTACCCGACTTTAGGGATAGTAGAGAGGTTGTTCCCTTAAGTGTTGACCCCGGGACGTGAACAAAGGTGCACCGCCCTCTCATTGGCCCGAGAGGTTTTAGGTTTAGTGGTGGGACCATAAACCAATTGTTCATTAGGGACTCAGTGGAGGCTTAAGGAACAAGAAATGCTATAGGGGTAAAACGGACTTTTGACCTGGCTATAGTCACGAACAACCTGTGAAAGATCGACTTATTAATCACGGTTATATCAGGTGGACAAAAATATATCTACGAGGGGAGTTCAACTAGGGCTATAGTGGAGTGTCCCGTTAGTTAACGAATGTTGGTTAACTAGGATTGAAAGAGTTCAACCAGTTAATCTCAGATCGTTGGAGCCCATGATCTGTAGGTCCATTAGGTCCCCCAGCTAGCTCATATGGAATAACCTTAGAACAAATGTGATGAGAGAATTTGAAAAACGTTCAAATTCGTATTAGGAAGTCAACGTTATTTATATGCGATATTATTAAACGTTGTAGTTTAATTATGAATTAAATTATACTTTGAGAGAATTAAAAATTTTTAAATATGATTTAAATGTTATACACGTGGATAGGGATTCACGTTCGAGATGATCGATTTGAATTTGAATAGTGATTCATATTCATCGTTTTTTTTAGAAGTCGAGATTGATATAATTATTTAATTTAATGTAAATTAAATAATTGATTAATTAAAAAGTTTAATTAATTAAATTGATTTCAATTTAGATTTTTTTTTTGAAAAAGATTTCAATTTAGAATTAATCATTTAAAATAATTTTAATTGATTAATGAAAATCAATTTACTTTACATAAGTGGGATTTCATGCATAATTTTATGCATTGCCACAAGAACTTGTGAGCTATCAAAACCATCTTATTTGTCATCTTATTAAGCTTCAAAATTGCATGTATAACTTCCTTAAAAAAGAAAGAATGAAAGATATTCAACTGCTGGTGGCTTAGAGTTGAAATTAGACATGCAATACAAGCTTAATTTTCTCTTAAAAGCACAAAAGTTCTTCCTCTTGGCAGTTTTGATTTTCAATCTTTGTCTCCCTCAATTCATCACAATCAAGCTCCCACAAGCTCGTTCTAAGGTCGGAAAATAGTGGGAAAGATCTCGATGGTCGTCCACGACGTGGTCGAGCTGAGAATCGTCTAAAGAATCGATTGAATCGAACTCCAAAAGGTTAGTAACCAGCACTTTTTTTTCGTGGTTTTGGAGCATGTTTTTCCTTAACGAAATTAATGAAATCAAGAGCCTAAGATCCATAATCGCTTCCGCTTGAGTGTCGTACACTCCTTCAATTATAATGTATCACCATACATTATATTAATTGCATCTCATACAATTAACTTAATTTCGATGATGAATTTGAACTATTCAAATTCTTTTTAAGATAAATTGTTCCTAATTACTCTTTGCGAGTTAGCAGAGGGACCTAATGGATCTACGGATCAGCTCAAATGATATGAGATTAACTAACTAAACTCATTAATCGAGTTAACCAATATTCATTAACTGTGGGTCACTTCACTAGAGACCCACAACTGCACTCT
This sequence comes from Luffa aegyptiaca, assembly GCA_017139565.1. NCBI lineage: Eukaryota > Viridiplantae > Streptophyta > Magnoliopsida > Cucurbitales > Cucurbitaceae > Luffa > Luffa aegyptiaca. The sequence goes on along the minus strand of CM029405.1, from coordinate 38,421,198 downwards.
TCTCACTGTAGAATGTTTCTGTGTCCATGAATATAGACCAATATAATTAAGTCAATCATTCTCGAGTGATCGTAACTACAGTTGGGTCAAATTACCGTTTTACCCCTGTGTTACCCCTGTCTCCTTAGGTACCAGTGCTCCTCTAATGAAAAACTTGTTTATGGTCCAACCAATAAACAGGCTCTCGGGCTAGTGAGAGGGCGGATCCCTTTGTTCAAGACTCGGAGTCACCACTTAAAGGAAGACTCATCTACTTTTCCTAGAAGTGGGAATGAGTGAATTCCATCTTGTGTTGTCATGTCCCCAGCCCCCCATTCGGTCTTGTCCCTAAAAAGGTAGGCATATTGAGTCGGCGTACTGGCCACTCTGACCCATACTAATCAAAGGAAAATCTCTCGTGAGAAGGAGTTCATGACACACTCAAGATTAAAACTGAGTTACCTAGGCCATCCTATTGAAACAGTAACCTAACTAGAGTTAATGATGTTACATCTAGTGGTTTACTATTTCGTGGTCCAATCTTATGCAAACTCATTACATAGGATACCCTGCTCGCATGTCTACTACATGGACGCTTTGAATCAATACGTCTATATTGAATACTAAGTGGACAGTATCACATAGTGTTATCAGGATAAGGTACCCACCCTTATCCCTGTACTATAGACCTTTTAGGTTGTTACTTGAACATTGATCCCCGTATGTCCCCACATGCTAGTTCAAGTTACATATAAACAACCTTGGATCTTAGTTTATTGGATTTTGGTCACATTGTGCAATTCTAAATGTTAAGGGACTACCGGACACACACATATCTCCACAATGGTATGATATTGTCCACTTTGGGCATAAGCCCTCATGGCTTTGCTTTTGGTTCACCCCAAAAGGCCTCATACCAATGGAGATACTTGTCCTCCCTTATATACCCATGATCATCCCCTTATCTAGCCAATGTGGGACTTTGGGCGCACTCCCAACAATCCTCCCCTCGAACAAAGTACCACCGAGCCTCCCCTCAACTAGCTAGTCATCTATCCGTCCAACTCGGAACTCTCCTTTACCAAGAGTCCGTCCAACTCTCTAGGCGATGGGGCCCACTTCACCGCTTTACCGAGAGTTCATGCTCTTATCCACAGGACGACTCCTCTTCTCCGGAGTATACCCGCCTGCCCAGAGCTCAACCACGGATCTCCACCATGACTATTAAGGCTCACAACTTCTTTGTTCGGCACCCGAGGATTCCACCCGACACGGCTACACCCGGGGCATGGCTCTGATACCACTTGTTAAGGGACTACCGAACACACACATATCTCCACAATGGTATGATATTGTCCACTTTGGGCATAAGCCCTCATGACTTTGCTTTTGGTTCACCCCAAAAGGCCTCATACCAATGGAGATACTTGTCCTCCCTTATATACCCATGATCATCCCCTTATCTAGCCAATGTGGGACTTTGGGCGCACTCCCAACACTAAACTTAAATTAACAATAACACTTTATTGTAGAAACCACAATAACATTTTATTGACACAATTATACAATTCGTTAACATTCACTATCTACGAGTTTTTAGGACATAAAACCCAATAATAAATGCTTTAAAACTTCGCATCGCAAACACTTGCTCATAAAACCGGGTTAACCTAACTCAAATACCAAATTGATCTCCAGGTAGGAGGTGTTTTGTAAACTGTCAACTTAAATACCCCCGACCTTACACAAGATCTCACTTGGTGTGTTCTCTTGTAAACTTAGCATTACAAGTCACGTTCGATTTTTAACTACTTTAAAAATTTGATCGAGTTGTAATTCCTAATTAACCTTAAGTGAGCATGTACTTATCTTTGTTATATATTTTAAATGTCTATCAAATTTTATAACTCTTATAAAAAAGACGAAAACCTATAACATGCATCTAACGAATGATTATAATGCTTTATATCCAACTAAGGTAATTTCATGCTGCATGCTTCGTTTATTTTTCGTTTAATTAATAATAAAGCTTATACTAATTATTCTTATCAAAAATAAAACATTTAACATTTATTTCATAAATTAATATAACTACTTATACTAATTCTCATGAAATTCTAATTCATGCCTACAATATATTTAACAATTATAACATACTTTTAATGCATGAAACATGCTTTTCCTATGGTAAGATTTTAAATTTATTCAACATACTTTATGCACAAACAATTCCAATTTAATTAAATCATACATTCGTAATGCATAAATAATTAAACACACTAAAGTGAACCGGTTTTGACATCTAAAGAATTGAAATAACTAATTTATGAAGGAGTGAATAACACTCAAGCAGAAGCGTTAGCGGATCTTAGGCACCGATTTTCATTTATTTCGTGGATTAAAAGCATGCTAATATTTAAGAACAAAACAGAGATTTTGAAAACCAACCTTTTGGAGCTTAATCCGTGGTTCTCTTCGGTTGTTTCTCCACACGATCGAGCCATGGACGACCACCGAGATCTTCCCCGCTATTCTCCGGCCTTAGAACGAGTTTGTGGGAATCCGAGCATGATGAATTTAGGAGAGAAAAATTGAGAGAGGAATGAGTTTGAGATGAAAGAAAGCCACGGTTTTGAGAGCCTTTTTGAGCTTTTCTCTTCAAAGTGAAAAATAACTCCAGCACACCTCAAATTCTTTCATTCAGCCTTTTATATAAAGACTACATGCAATCTTAAGATTCAAGACAGCACAATGAAAGGGAGGAGACTTAGTCATGAGCTTGGTGTAGGTTTATTGCATGAATTTGAGATATTGCAAATAAGCCACCATATTAATTCAATTAATTTGAATTTCTTTAATTGATTTCAAAATCAATTTTAACTAAAACTAACTCAATTAATTTTAATTAAAATCAATTTTAAATAATTAATTAAACCTTTTAATAAATTACAATTATTTAATTTAAATATCAAATACTAAATTAAACAATTACACCAATCCCAATTCTTTTCTCAAAAACCGATTAATATGAATCACTATTCAAATTCAAAACCGAACATGTATCAAATACATTTTTCAATATTTAAATAACTATAATTCTCTCTTAAAATATGGTTTAACTAACAATTAAACCGTTACGTTAAATTATATCAAATATAATTAACGATATCTCCCTAATAGGAATTTGAACGTTTTTCAAATTCTTTAATCACTCTGTTCTAAGGTTAATCCGTTTGAGCTAGCAGGGGGACCTAATGGACCTACAGATTATGGGCTCCAACGATTCGAGATTAACTGGTAGAACTCTTTCAATCCTAGTTAACCAACATTCGTTAACTAACGGGACACTCCACTATAGCCCGCAACTGAACTCCCCTCACTGTAGATATATTTCTGTCCACCTGATATAACCGTGATCAGTAAGTCAATCATTCACAGGTTGTTCGTTACTATAGTCAGGTCAAAAGTTCGTTTTACCCCTATAACACTTCTTGTTCCTTAAGCCTTCACTGAGTTCCTAATGAACAATTGGTTTGTGGTCCCACCACTAAACCTAAAACCTCTCGGGCCAATGAGAGGGTGGCACACCTTTGTTCACGTTCCGGAGTCAGTACTTAAGGGAACAACCTCTCTAGTATCCCTAAATATGGGTAGGAGTGAATTCCATTTTGTAGGACTATGTCCCTAGCTATCTACTCGGTCTTATCCCCAAAGTGGCAGGTTTATTGAGCGGCGCTTATGGGCCACTCTCACCTATGCAAATCAAAGCATAATCCCAAATAAACAGGAGTTCATAGTTAGCTCAGGATTAAGATCGAGTTACCTAGGTCATCGCTTGAAATAGTCAGTTTCACAGTAAACAACAATATAAAGTGAAAGTGACTTATTTCGCGGTCCGGTCTTATACAAACTCTTTTGCATAGGACGCCCCCACTCGCATGTCTATACATGAACGATATTAGGATCACATCGTTTGTATTATAACAAAGTGGGCCGCGTCACATAGTTTTTCCTAGGATAAGGCACCCAGTCTTATCCCTATACTATAGACCGTTTTAGGCTATGTACTTGAACCTGATCCACTGTCATGTCACTACATAAAGTTCAAGCATTCATATCATAGCCAAGGATTCTAGTTTTATTGGATTTGGGTTAATAAATACATAGTTAAACTAATCTTTCAACAACCATAATAAAAACTATTCTAATAAGTTTTATATATAACTTTGTTACATTTACTATCCACGAGTTTTAGGACATAAACCCTAACATTTTATTACAATAATAATCTTCAAAAGAGCTCCAAACTGCCCTCGAACGCTTCAAACCGACCCGAACCAAGTGTGAAAGATTGTGTTTTATATAACGACCCTACATTTTATGCTAAATCCTAGGGTCATTACCACATGCATTACCTTCTTATTCTTATAGAACAACGATGAAAACGACATTTAAAGTAAAACTAGCTTAGTAAATCAGAAAGGACTTTTTAGCTTGGGATCCCAGTTAAAACATGAATAGATAAATTATTGTCATTTCAACAAACAAAAGCAAAACTAGTTCTAAAACAAAGCATAAGGAAATGTAAAGAAGAAGAAGTTCAAAATCATGAAAAGCGGAAGTCTAATATTCTACGAAGTTCCATGGCTCATCCTGCAACGTTCCGTCACCCGTTCTGTACACTCTTGCCTTTACCTGCATTTACATATTAGAGAAAAGAATGAGTATTTAAAAATACTCAGTAAGCAACAATACCACTAGTCATGCATCAATAGGGGTAACATGTGGTAAATTTAGCTAAGGGCCTAATGGTCATTTCATGACTTTTCATTTCATTTCATTCAACAAATTGTATGGGTCACGTGGTCAATTAATCCTCCTATCATACGCTTGCCAACTCACTGGAAGTGCACATGCAGGAGTCAAGCGAGATCTCAACTCTTACTGATGGTAGAAGACACCCAGTCAGTGGAGTCGAGTCTCACCCATCAAGGCACCCATCTCACTGGTGGAGCATCCATGGTTGTTGGAACTTTACTTCCATAGTTAGTAGATGGCACCTAGTTTGCAAAGCCGAGTCCCGCGCCTCCTCATCTCAGTCTATAAACATCTCAATCCTAGGTGATTAATTGCCATGACCCCTACTACGATAAAAAGTTCTATCGTTTCCCTATTAGGACCATTTGCACCTAGCATGATTTAATTGCAAACTAACCTACCAGTTCATTCTCCTAAAGTGTTTCTGAAGGCTAATCTATCATGTCCTCGTCACATCACATCTCATCTCATTCAAGCATACATAAAAACAAAGATCATGATTAACATCCAGAGTACCAAGCAGAAACACCACTATCTTCCAATTGCCAACATTCAATACCAACCTCCCATAGTACACAACAATCATGCATTTGTTGGGTTTTTTGCCCTAAAACTCGTAGATAGTAAATGAAACAAATTAATCGATCTCAATAAAGCATTATTTGAGTGATTCAGTAATTTGGTTATTGAATAATCGAGTTTGCATTAATAAACCCTAAATCCAATAAACTAAGATCCAAGGTTGTTTAAATGAAACTTGGATTAGTATGTGGGGACATATGGGGATCGGTGTTCAAGTAACAACCTAAATGGTCTATAGTATAAGTATAAGGCTGTTGACTTTTTGGCCCTTTGTTTCAAATTAATTAATTTTAATTAATTAATTAATCAATGTTTTGATGATAACAAACCCAATTTTTTTTAATTACTGAAAATTTTTGTGTTTTAATATGACCACAGCGTAAAGCTTGGAACAATGATTCTAACGCCTCTCGAATCACTCAATTCGGAGTTAAAACAAATAAGTTATAGTCGAAACAAGTTTTAACGAAAAATACTCGTGCGATGACGTGGCGGCTGAGTCAGCATCAATGGACCAATCCGACACTGACATGTGGATTAATGGGAGAGGGACACATGGACTTTTGATATTTAAATATATATATATATATATATATATATATCATATGTGAGTAACAATTAGTTTAAAAAAAAAAAATCAAAAGTCAAAAGCATTAAATGCTCTTTTCAGAAACTCACACATAATAGTATTTTTAAAAGTTTTTTACCGTTACTTTTTATTTTTATTTTTATTTATTATTATTATTATTATTATGTTTTAAGTTTTTTTTAACAGTTGGAAACAAGTTTTAAATCTTAAATTTTTGGGAAAAATACCCTTTTAGTCCCTGAGGTTTGGGTTAAGTTACACTTTGGTCCCTGAGTTTTCAAACTCAACAAAAACACCCTTGAGGTTTGGGATAAGGAGCAGTTTGGTCCCTGCCGTCCATTTTGCCGTTAAACTCTAACAGTTTGCTGACGTGGCACCATTATTTTAATAAAAAAATTATTTTTAAATTTTTTTAAATAAAAATATATTAAAATAATATAAATATTATTATTATTATTTTTTAAAAAATTCTCTCTCTTCTCCATTATACTTCTTCTTCTCCACATCAATTCTTCAACCCTAACCCACCGGAGGCAACCACCGGCCGCCGTCAACCGCCGGCCGCTGTCAACCGCCGGCCGCCGGTCACCGACGATTACTTTTTTTTTTTTTTTCCTTTTTCCTCTTCTCTCTTTTCTTGGCCTTCCTTTTTCCTTCTTTTCATACTGTTTTTTATTAAAAACAAATTCCAGGAACTTTGTTTCAGATCGAAATTTCATTCCAAATCTTGAAATCTGGGCTCGTTCCATCTTTTTTTTTTTAAAAAAAAAAACAAAGTGTTGAACCTGCGGTGAGCGACAGGGCTGAACTGGTTCTAGATCTGGGTCAAGTGGCTGAACGCGGGACGTGAGATAGCGGCTGAACGCGCAACGTGAGCGACGACTGAATGCGCAACGTGTGTGACGGCTGTACGCGCGACTTGAGCGACGGATGGGTTCTCGTTCTAGATCTGGGTTGGACAACGGCTGAACGCGCAACGAGTAGCCGTGGGTTTGTTTTTTAAAATGCTGAAACAGAGAGGCAAAAATACACTGAAACAGAGGGTGGGAAAAAATACATTCCAGATCTCAGTTTATCGCTATTTTTTGGGTCTCGTTTGTTCGCCGGTGTGAGTTCTGGAGTGTCGTCGGGGTGGGTTTTACCGATTAAGCACTGTGGTGGGTCTTGATTACAAGTGGGTTCGTTCGCGTTGAGGAAAAAGGAAAAAGGAAAAAGGAAGGACGAGAAAAGAAAAATGAGGAAAAAGGAGAAAAAAAAAAAAAGTTAGCCGCCGGTTGACGGCGGCCGGCGGCAGGGGGCTGCCGGTGGTAGGGTTAGGGTTCAAGGGATGTGGAGAAGAAGAAGTATAATGGAGAAGAGAAGAAGATGGGGAAGAAAGGAAGAGAGAGAAAGAATTTTTAAAAAATAATAAAATAATAATATTTTTATTATTTAAATATAATTTTATTTAATAAAATAATAAAATTATTTTTTTTAATTAAAATAATGGTGCCACGTCAGCAGTCCGTTAAGGTTTAAAGGCAAATTGGACGGCAGGGACCAAATTGCTCCTTATCTCAAACCTCAGGGGTATTTTTGTTGAGTTTGAAAACTCAGGGACCAAAGTGTAACTTAACCCAAACCTCAGGGACCAAAAGTGTATTTTTCCCTAAATTTTTTATTTTATTTTATTTCTATTTACTTTTAATTTCTTTTAATCTCCACTCTTTATTTTTCTTTAACTTCAATCCAATGGTAAAAAATTAAGCTCAATTTCAAATTTCTTTCAACTTCATCTTCTTCCTATTTATATCCCGATTCTCTCACAAAAACAAACTGAAGGATTGGAATTCTCAATTCCGTTTCAGCGGAAACAATTGGACCGTTCGTAAATTAATTTTGTTCTACAAAATACCAATACATTGGCAAAAGGTTAAGCGGTGAAAAACATACCTCACGATGATATGAAGTTGACTGATTAAACTCATTAATCAAGTTAACCAATATTCATTAACTGAAATAATCCTACCATTTCAGAGGCAAGACTGAATGGGGGCTGGGAACATAACAGTACAAGATGGAATTCACTCCTTCCCCTATTGGGGTAAGTAGATGTGTGTTCCCTTAAGGGTTGATTCCGGGGCTTGAACAAAGGCGTGTCGTCCTCTCCTGGCCCGAGAGGAACTCCTGTTTAGTGGTTGGACCCTAAACAACTTGTTCATTAGAGGGATCAGTGGTACTTAAGGAACCAGAGGTAACCTAGGAGTAAAACGGTAATTTGATCCAGCTGGTGTTACGAACACACGTGAAGGATATTGACTTACTGCATTGGTCGATATCCGTGGACACAGAAATATTCTACAGTGAGAAGAGTGCAGCTGTGGGTCTTTAGTGAAGCGACCCACAGTTAACGAATGTTGACTAACTTGGTTAATGAGTTTAGCCAATTAGTCTCGTATCGTTGGAGCTTCTGATCTGTAGGTCCACTAGGTCCCACTGGTAGCTCGTAAAGAGACTTGAGGCAACTAAGTATAAATTGTAAATTGAAAGTGTTCAATTTATTTAGGGGAATCATGTAATGTATATTGATACATTATAATATAAAGTTTATGAAACTTTATAATATAATTTTGAATTAATTTCAAAATTAATTCTTGAGAGAAAATATTTGAAAGAGTTCAAATAATTAATATGAATTGGATTCATATTAATATAAATAATTTAATAAAATCCCTAATATTAAATGTGTGATATTTAATTGGGTAATTAATTAATTATTTATTAAATTAAATATGAATAAGATAATAGATTTGATCTTATTCATGACCTTTTCCTATTAGGAAATGATCTTGGCCTTTTCCTTTAAATAGGACCCCTGGGGTGGGGTGAAAGGCATCCCATTCATTCTCCTACTCTTAGAGAATTCCCCTGAAGGCTCCCTCTAGACTCCCACCAGTCTCCTGCCTCTAGAAGTCTTAGAGTCATACCGGTGTAGCCATAGTGGTGGTGTTCGCAGTAGTTCGTGATTATTTAACAAGCAATTGGTGAATTTAATCTGAGTCGTCAATGAGAGTAAGTAATTTGTTACTATATAAATTAGATTTAGATCTAATATTTTTGTATGTTTAGCCTTAATATAAATTTAGAATAGTTCTAAGATTATTGTCAATGTATTGGTATTTTAGATTAAACAAAATTAATTACGAATCGGTCCCAATCACGCTTCCGCTTTACGAAATTACGGAATTCCAATCCTTCAAGGGTTGCTCTTGAGCCCAAAAAAGAGCGGTTGTAACGGTTTGATCCTAAACCGTGGAAAGGATCGGGTTTGTTCTTGCTCCCGGAAAAAGAACATTGTACCTGTTGGACTCTAAGCCTTGGAAAGAGTCGTGTTCTTAGTCGAATACCGAAGAGGAGCTTTGGGAGTGGAGAAGGCGTTTCCGAACCACTATAAATTTTCGGTGTCAATTTTCTCTAACCCTCTCCTATTTAATTTTTGCAATTAATTTTCTTTATCATAGATTGCATAAAATTAATTGTTAATATTTGTTCTTCATGCTTATGGACAATATTTACATTTGAATTATTTATGGTGTTTGAAATATATTTCTAATTTGATGATCAATATGTGTTAAAATTAATTATTTTTAAAAAGTTCACTTATTTGTTTAAATTGGGTCCACCGTACTAAAAAGTTTATAAAATTTCATTAAATCCTATTCACCCTCCTCTAGGGTTGTCATACCGATCCAACAATTGGTATTAGAGCAGGGTTCGCTCTTCTACATAAACCATTTTCCAAATTTTATTTTGATACTAGTATCTTATTAATTTTTGAAAATTTTATTTGAAAAGCTTAATTGCTAGAGCTATGACAACTTTAGATTTTATGGAAAGTTATTGTATTGATAAACCTCCATTCTTTGATGGTAAGCAATATGATGTTTGGAGCCATAGAATGAAAACGTTTTTGCTTGCTATTGATTTTTATATTTTGTATGTTTGTGAAAATGATTTATCAAAATTAAAATTAAATGGTGAAATGTTTTCTTTAAATGCTCGAGCTATAAATATCATATGTTGTGCTTTAGATAAAAATATATGTGATAAAATTTCACATTTTACATATGCATATGATATTTGGAAATTTCTTGATGATGTTTATAGTGTTAAAAATTCTCCTTGTACTTCTAATGATTTATTTGATGTGAAGGAGAATTACAATTCTCAAAATCAAGAAATATTTCATGAAGTAGAAAAAGAAAAATGTGATGGATTCTCTTTATGCTTGATGGCTCATTCAAATGATGGGAGCAATGTCGAAACCAATGAGGATGAGGTAAATTGAAAATCCCCTTCATATGATGAACTATATGATGCTTTTGAAATATGAAAAATAATTTAGAAAAAGTTAATTCTAAATATGTGAAACTATCAAAGAAGCATAAAACATTATCCATAGAAAATAAATCTTTGATAGATGAAAATATTTGCTTGAAAAATAGAACTACTAATGATGTTTTGCATGATGGTTGTTGTGATGAGAAAAATACTTTGATTGATAGAATTTATTTTCTTGAAAAAGAAAATGAGGATCTCAAATCTTTGGCATGTGAATTAAAAATTGAATTGAATGATTTGAGAAAAGAGAATGAGAAAATTGAATCTTTTTCTTTGGAATTAAAAGATAAAATTGCTAGTTTGAAAAATGAAATAGCTATTTTGGAAACTAGCAATACATCTTTAGAAAAAGAGAAAATTTCCTTTATTGACAAAATTACATTTCTTGAATTTGATAATTGTGAGAAAAATAATCTTTTGCACGTGCTTAAAGAAAAAGAAATGCTTGCTAGTAAAGAGCTTGAAATTGCAAAAGATACCATTAAAAAGTTGACTATAGGTGCTCAAAAATTAAACAAAATAATAGAAGTAGGAAAGTCTTATAGTGATAAAAGAGGTTTAGGCTACATTGATGAATGCTCTACTCCTTCAAGTTCTAGGGGTAAGTGAGCGAGGTTTTAGGGGTAAAAAGAGCTACCTGCAGTGTGTTCAGTTAGGCCACCCAAGGGTAGATCTTGGGTATGGGTCCCTGCTTTGTAGTGTGAAAGCTAGTACCCTGTAAATAAAACCAAAAAAAAAAAAAAAAAAGGAAAAGGGGAAAGGCACTGGAGTGTTTTTGAATGAAAAGGTTTAGGTCAAGGGATGAAAAAGAAAAGAAAATGCAGGTTGAACAGGTGAGGGGATCTCTTTGCCCAGGTCCCTGAGTATTGTGATAGCATCCTAATTTGACTATTTTAGCTTCTCATGCGGGGCCTTAGTTTTCAAGTGTAGGAGGAAGATGGGTGGATGACCTTATAAATTAGTTCTGGGCTAGTAGGGGTTGCTTTAGTTGAGGCTAATCGTTCACACATACGAGAATTTCTTGGGTTAGTTTTGATCTGTCTCTTATTTTGTTAGCTTGCAAAAGTTTCTCACAGGAAAGGGCTTAACATATGTAGCTCTTAGCCTTGAGCATGGTAAATGCCAACATGTGATTCTCGATCAGCCATACAATAGAGTGGTGGGCTTGATCAAGGTGTAGGAAAGCTTAGGTTGTTGGGGGTTTTTGGATAGAGCAATTTTTGATATTGTTTTAGTGGCCCCTTAATTGTTTCTCCTTTGGTTTTATGTGCAAAGAGGCTCTTTGATGGTAATATTGTTTTTGCAGGACGTAATATTGAGATCAATGTCCGCTTTTGAGTTGAATAGTCCAAAAACTCTAAATGGCTGGCTTGGTGTGGAAGTGATCGAGGAGTTTGACGCCAGCTGAGTTGCAGATAAAATCATATGGCTATTTTCTTTAGATTGGGGCATGCATTTTCGTGTGGGGAAGAGTGCTGCACAATGGGTGGTGATTTTGGCCTAATTTTTGTGACTGTACCTTTGTGTGTGGAGGGTGTAGTATTATCTGATTTCCCTTTGTATTGTTGCTCTCTGAGTGGTTCTCTTGGTATTATGAAAGGTCGATGCTTTCTATTGCTCAAAAAAAAAAAAAAAAAGGTTCTAAAACTATATTTGTATGCCTAAGCTTAATATGCCTAATATTGTTCCTAAGAATGCTAAAGCTAGTTTAGTACCTATTTGTCATCATTGTGGTGTTGAAGGTCACATTACACCGAATTGCTTTAAATTGAAATATGCTCAAACTACTCATTTTATGCCTAAAGATGTTTTGCACAATGTATCTAATCTTGTTGAATCTAAATTTGGGCCAAAGCATGAAAATGGTAGAAATATACATGGAAATTCAAATTTTGTACCTAGACAATTTCATGTTAGTTCAAAATTGGCCCATAATGCGCAATTTGTGAATAAGCATGGAAATGATAGAAATATGCATGTAAAATTGAATATTGGGCCTAAACATGCTTATGCTAGAACTAATTTTTTGCATAATGCTAAATTATTGCCTAAGCACACTCATGCAAAATCTAAATGTGTGCATAATACTAAGTTTGTACATAGGCATGGAAAGGTTAGAGATATGAATGTAAAGTCTACATTTGTACCTACATGTCATTATTCTGAAGTTAAAGGTCATATTACACCAAATTGTTTTAAATTGAAAAATGCTCCAAAGAAGAATTTCTTGAAGAAAAATATTGTGCAAAATCAAATTATTAAGAAGAAATTCTGGTCTAATAATTGTGGCAAAATTGATAATAAATTTGATATTTGTTGTTTGCCAAAAATGAATGTGCTAAAAGTGTTGGAACAAATTTGAAATGGGTTCCAAAATCAATGCTCACTAACAATGAAGGATCCAAGAAATGGGTACCAAAATCTTTTGGTTGAGCTTTGTCTTTGTAGGTGTGATTTCAATAAGCAAGTGGTTTCTTTGGTCTTATAATTTGGAAATAAATTTAAATAAAGCAGCATAGTGGCTTGCTTGAACACATCAAAGAAAAAGATATTTTTGGTAACTTTGTATCTTTTTAGTTTATTATTATTTTATTGATATGGAAATTATATCTTCTTGATGGGTTAGAGAGTTAAATATTGGTTTCTTGAATTTTGTTGAGTAGATTAAATGTCCATGAGATACTTGAGAATATTTTTGGCATTTATGTGCATTGCTTGATTATTTATGGATTAGTGGATTAATGCTCTTGAAAATTTGTGGTAGAATGTGAAGGATTTGGAATTCCCTAATTCCGTAAAGCGGAAGCGTAATTGGGTCCGTTTCGTAGTTAATTTTGTTTTCACCAAAATACCAATACATTGGCAAAAATTTAGAAAATTATTCTAAATCAATTATTAAGGCTAAGCATACAACCTTAGAACTAATTCTAAAGGGGAGAAGCAAACATACCGTCGTTGTCGTCTCTGAAATATCAAGAACATCTTTCTTGATTTCATAGGGACCAAGCGTCAACAATTGGGACACCACCAATTGATCTTCCCCGCTATGACTCTGAGATTAGAAACGTAGTTGTGGGACTACCTAATCTTGAATGGGAAAAACTCTAGAGAGAAAATTCTCCCTAGAGTTCTTGAATTGAGAGAATATGAGAGGGAGACTAGAGAGGATGCAAGAGTGCATTCTTGTGGCCTTGTGTTGTAGTACCCAAACCCTAGGTTTAGTGTTCTATTTATAGGAGAAAGGTCATGGATAAAATATTCATTTAAAATCAATTATTTCCATAACTGATTTTCCATAATTAATCAATTGTATAACCAATCAATTCCATAATTGATTATTTTTTTCCATAAATGATTGATCACTTCCATAAGTGATTAAATCATTTCCATAAATGATTAATTACTTCCATAAGTGATTAATCATTTCCATAATTGATTAATTTCCAATTAATTAATCACCAATTAAATATCATATATTTAATTTCAGACCTTGTATTAGTTAATTAATTAATTACCCTATTAAATATCATATATTTAATTTCAGGCCTTCAATTAATTAATTTTATAATATGATTCAAATTCATATTAAAAAGTGAACTCCTTCAAATTCTCTTAAATCCTATAAATTTATTATGAATCAAATTCATATTAATATTTGAACTTCTTCAAATATTTATTTATCTCATAATAATAAAGTTTAATCCCAAATTAGACTTTATATTTTAATGTATCACTATACATTATATTATTTTGTATCTCATACAATTAACTTAATTCCCAATATGAATTTGAATTATTCAAATTCTCTCAAGATATAATTGTTCCTGATTACTCTTTACGAGCTAGCAGGGGGACCTAATGGACCTACATATTAGAAGCTCCAATGATATGAGGTTAACTAATTAAACTCATTAATCAGGTTAACCAATATTCATTAATTGTGGGTCATTCCACTAAAGACCCACAACTGAACTCTTCTCATTGTAGAACATTTCTGTGTCCACGGATATAGACCTATACCGGTAAGTCAATCCTTCACGAGTGTCCGTAATCACAGCTGGGTCAAATTACTGTTTTACCCATGTGTTACATCTGTCTCTTTAAGTAGCAGTGCTCTTCTAATCAACAACCTGTTTATGGTCCAACCAATAAACAGAAAGTCCCTCTCGGGCCAGTGAGAGGGTGGGATCCCTTTGTTCAAGTCCCGAAGTCACCACTTAAGGGAACACTCATCTACTTTCTCCTAGAAGTGGGAAGGAGTGAATTTATTCTTGTGTTGTCATGTCCCCAGCCTCCCACTCGGTCTTGTCCCCAAAAAGGAAGGCATATTGAGTCGGCGTATTGGCCACTCTCACCCATGCTAATCAAAGGACAATCCTTCATGAGAAGGAGTTCATGACACACTCAGGATTAAGACTAAGTTACCTAGGTCATCCTATTGAAACAGTAACCTAACTAGTTAACGGTGTTATATCTAGTGGTTTACTATTTCATGGTCCGGTCTTATTGATAACTCTCCAAAAGGGAGTTATTTAGGCCTTAATTTTGTAGTGTTTTGTGTGTCATTTGTGCTGAATAGGGTTGCTTTTAGATAAATGTTATATGTTTTAACCCATTTGGAAGAATGAATGCCTTGGAAGTTATTTTATGCAGAATACAATGCTGAGCGACTTATAGGAGCAGAATTTATGATCCAGCAAAGTAGGGAGCAAAATGTATCACGTGAGCCATACGCATGCCGTTACGGAAGAAGATCTTCTAGAAGGTGAATCATATCTTGGAAGCGCCTACAACCATCCACGTGTACAAGTTGACCTAATTAGGGCTTTCCTTCACTCTATAAAAGGAAAGAGCCACTCCAAGTCAAAGTATTCCATTTTTGGTGAAGGTCAATTCCTATTTCCATCTTTGGGAGCCGAATAGAGAAGGAGAGATTGGAGACTTCAAGAAGACCATTAACTACAGATCTTATCAAGGGAATTAATCTTTTCTTATAATTTCTTGTAGTCATGGATGCACACACTCAGATTGTAGCGTGTGTTATCATGAGCCATATGAACTAAATTCACTTAGGTGTTGGTTAGGGATTATGTAATTGTCGTGCTTCATTCTCTATGCAATATAAGTTGATTTGAGCATCTTGATTATTTGTTGTGCACATTTCTATTTTATGCTCGCCTGGCCAGCCGGTATGAATACCACTTCTCAGTTTCAGGGATGATTTGAGAAGTGTGGCATTTACTCATACTAGACCATTTTGTGTTGGTGAACGCCAGTGACTGAGTTAGGGATAACCAGTTGCCTAGTGCTTGATTGGTAGCACGTCATTGAAGTTGAAACACATTCTAAAAAATCCAGAGTTTCTGGAGGATCCTGCAATAAGACTGCAAGAGTTTTGCCTAATCAATAATATTGCTAGAGCATCTTTTAAAGCAATTACTAAAACCTGACCAACACCTGTTTCCAATCTGTCTGCTTTACTCGTTTACTTTTCGTTCTGTCATTTCTTTTACTTCAGCATTTTATCAAAATCAACCATTTTAACCATCTCTAAAACCATTAAAGAGTTATACAAAATAGATAAAGTGAGAGCTATCCAACCCCGTGGATTCGACAATTTACTTATCACTTGCTGCGGATTGTGTATGCTTGCACAGTATTCTAGAGATATTTTGAGTAAATTATATCCATATTTTAACCCCACTCTAGAAGGCAACAAGTTTTTGGCGTCGTTGCCGGGGACTTGGATAAATTTTTATCTGATCTATTTTGTGTATGTGTTTTAGTGGTTTGGTGCTAGAACTTTTTGATTGTTTCTTTTGTGTTTGTAGGTGTGAATTTGGTGCATGAGCGATTCGCCTGGGGTGAGATTCTAGCTTGATCCAAAAATCGAACGAACATTCAGGAGAAGAAGGAGAGAGCAGCGTAGAAATCAGAATCCAATGGATAACGTTCCGCGTCTCCCAGAGATTCCAGAAGATCCACTCAACCCCCAGCAGAATTGTGTGTTGCAGCAAAATCAACCGCAGGGGCAAAACAGGCAGCAAAACGATTAGGCTGAGAACCCTATCTTAGTGGCGAACGATAGGGCCAGAGCTATTCGAGCCTACGCTTTCTAGTGTTCGATGAGTTAAATCCAGGGATTGCACGTCCTCAAATTGAGGCAACAAATTTTGAGATGAAGTCGGTAATGTTTCAGATGTTGCAAACTGTGGGGCAGTTCTATGGTTTGGTATCTGAAGATCCTCATTTACATTTAAAGTCTTTCTTAGGAGTTAGTGATTCTTTTGTGATCCAAGGAGTGTCTAGAGATGCCTTAAGAGTAACTTTGTTCCCGTACTCTCTCAGGGATGGAGCAAAAGCTTGGTTGAATACATTTGCTCCTGGATCAATTAGGACATGAAACGAGTTAGCGGAAAAATTCGTTAGTAAATACTTTCCAGCAACTAAGAATGCCAAATTAAGGAGTGAAATAGTAGGGTTTAGGCAACTTGAAGATGAGACCCTTAGTGAGGCTTGGGAAAGGTTCGAAGAGCTTTTACGAAAGTGTCCTCACCATGGTCTACCTCATTGTATACAAATGGAGACATTTTACAATGGGTTGAACATAGTGACCCAAAGGATGGTTGATGCATCCGCAGGGGGGGCTCTTTTAGAAAAAACCTTTAATGAGGCATATCAAATCCTTGAACAAATATCAACTAACAGTTGCCAGTGGTCAGATGTTAGAGGTTCTAATAAGAAAGTAAAAAGTGTGTTGGAAGTAGATGGTGTGTCTACTATTAGAGCTGACATTGCTATGCTAGCTAATGCTCTTAAAAATGTAACTATTATTCAGCAACCACCAGCAGTGGAACCTGCTGCAGCTGTTAATCAAGTGGTAGAAGAGTCGTGTGTTTATTGTGGAAAAGAGCATAATTATGAATTCTGTCCTAATAATCCTACTTCTGTATTTTTTGTAGGTAACCAGAGGAACAACCCTTATTCAAATTTTTATAATTCAGGTTGGCGTAATCACCCAAATTTCTCATGGGGAGGACAGGGGAGTAATGCACAATCCTCTCAAGCACAGCCGAAGGTGACAACCCAGTCAGGATTTGCTAAATCACAGGCATTGCCGCAACAAAATAAGCAGGTTTTGCCTCAGCAAAATTCAGGAAGTTCGCTTGAGGCTATGATGAAAGAATACATGGCTCGTACAGATGCCGCAATTCAGAGTAATCAAGCTTCGATGAGAGCCCTGGAATTGCAGATGGGCCAAATCGCTAATGAGCTGAAGGCAAGGCCTCAAAGGCAGCTTCCTTCGGATACGGAGCATCCCAAGAGGGAAGGTAAGGAGCAGGTAAAAGTAGTGACACTTAGAAGTGGCAAGCCACTTGAGGTAAGAAAAGAGTCTAACAAAGCTCAGGATGTTGAGAAAGAAAATGGTAAGGATATGTGGTAGTTGAGAAAAAATTGAAGGTTAATAGGAGTGATTGAGGCAATAGTAGTAATGCTGGAGCATCTGGGTCTGTTCCAGATGTGGAACCGCCTTATGTGCCCCTTCTACCTTTTCCACAAAGGCAAAAACCTAAGAATCAGGACGATCAATTTAAAAAGTTTTTAGAAATTCTTAAGCAATTGCACATAAATATTTCTTTAGTAGAAGCTATAGAGAAAATGCCTAATTATGCTAAGTTTCTTAAGGATATTTTAACTAAGAAAAAGAGGCTAGGAGAATTTGAAACTGTGGCTCTTACCGAGGAGTGTAGCGCTATTCTTAAGAATGGTCTACCAACCAAAGCTAAGGACCCAGGGTCATTTACCATTCCAGTCTCTATAGGTGGAAAATCATTAGGTAGAGCACTTTGTGACTTAGGTGCCAACATTAACCTCATGCCTCTTTCAGTTTATCGAAAGTTAGGTATAGGTGAAGCCAAGCCTACTACAGTCACTCTTCAACTAGCTGATAGATCCATTACTTATCCAGAGGGGAAAATTGAGGATGTCTTTGTGAAAGTAGATAAATTCATATTTCCTGTTGATTTTATTATCTTAGATTATGAGGCAGATAAAGATGTCCCAATTATCCTTGGACGTCCGTTTTTGGCTACTAGTAGAGCGTTAATAGATGTTCTGAAGGGGGAGTTAACAATGAGAGTGTATAATAAGGAGGTGAAATTTAATGTTTTTAAGGCTATGAAATTTCCAGATGAGGTGGAAGATTGTTCTTTCATACAGATTCTAGAGAATACAATTGTTGAGACAACAATTCAGGAGTTGGCAGATGAGCACGTGGAGAAGTATGGAGAAGTTAGAGGTGAAGATTTATCAATTTGTAAAATAGATAGTGAAAAAGAAAAAGAAGTGTGTAAGTGTGAGGATGTTTTTGAATCTTTGGATCTAAGTGAGAGAAAAGCACCACCGATTAAACCATCCTTGATTGAGGCACCAACTTTAGATTTGAAGCCACTTCCGGATCATCTAAAGTATGTGTATCTCGGGGAAGTAGAAACTTTGCCTATCACTGTTGCATCGGATTTGATGCCAGAGGATGGAAAAACATTAATAACATTGCTACAGCAATACCGCAAGGCAATAGGTTGGACACTGGCTGATATCCAAGGGATTAGCCCGTCTTTTTGCATGCATAAAACAACTTTGGAGGAGGGATCCTTCAGAAGTATTGAGCAACAAAGAAGACTTAATCCCGCTATGAAGGAGGTTGTTAAAAAAGAAGTGATAAAATGGTTAGATGTAGGGATAATCTACCCGATTGCAGATAGTAATTGGGTGAGTCCTGTTCAGTGTATCCCCAAAAAGGGAGGAGTAACTGTCATGGCCAATAAAGATAATGAACTGATCCCAACCAGGACTGTGACTGGATGGAGGGTTTGCATGGACTACAGGAGGCTGAATAAAGCCACCCGTAAAGACCATTTCCCTTTGCCATTCATTGACCAAATGTTGGATAGGTTGGCTGGCCAGGCATACTATTGCTTCTTGGATGGTTATTCTGGGTATAACCAGATTACAATGGCTCCAGAGGACCAGGAAAAAACCACTTTCACTGGCCCATACGGGACGTCCGCTTTTCGGCGAATGCCCTTCGGCCTATGTAATGCTCCAGCAACTTTCCAAAGGTGCATGCTGGCAATTTTCACTAACATGATTGAGTCCACAGTGGAGGTGTTTATGGATGATTTCTCCATTTTTGGAGGGTCTTTTCAAACTTGCTTAGATAATTTAGGGAAAGTGCTAAAAAGATGCGAGGATACCTATTTAGTGCTTAACTGGGAAAAATGCCACTTCATGGTGAAGGAAGGCATTGTGTTGGGTCACAAGATCTCAAAGAAGGGTCTAGAGGTTGATAGAGCGAAAATTGAGGTTATTGAAAAACTAGAACCACCGAGTACAGTTAAGGGAATTAGAAGTTTCTTAGGACATGCTGGATTTTATAGACGGTTCATAAAGGATTTTTCAAAAATCAGTAAGCCTCTTTGTAACTTATTGTGTGTTGATCATGTGTTTGACTTTGATGCAGATTGTAGGAGAGCATTTGGAACTTTGAAGGCTGCTTTAATCTCAGCTCATATTCTGTGTACACCTAACTGGGATCTGCCGTTTGAGGTAATGTGTGATGCCAGCGATGTTGCAGTAGGTGCCATGCTAGGGCAAAAGCAAGGCAAATTCATCCACCCAATATATTATGCGAGCAGAATTTTGAATGAGGCTCAGAGTAAGTACACAACTACTGAAAAAGAGTTGTTGGCAGTTGCCTTTGCCTTTGAAAAATTTCGCCCTTACTTGGTGGGATCCAAAGTCACAGTTTTTACTGACCACACAGCAATAAGGTATTTGATGTCCAAGAAAGATGCTATACCGAGACTAATTCGTTGGATTTTGTTATTGCAGGAATTTGACCTGGAGATTAAGGATAAGAAAGGTTCAGAAAATGTCATTGCACAGCACTTGTCGCATCTTGATTCTTCATCATTTTTGCTAAAGCAACCTGTTATTTCCGATTCATTCCCTGATGAACAACTCTTTGCTGTGAATGTGCAGGTAGTCAAGGATACTCCATGGTATGTTGATATTGCCAACTTCTTGGTTAAATGGGTAACTCATATCGACATGGATTGGAGACAGATGAAAAAGTTTAAACATGATGCAGAATTTTTCTATTGGGATGAACCTTTTATGTATAAATAGTGTTCTGACGGTATCATTAAGAAATGTGTTTCAGGTGAGGAGGCAAGAGAAATCCTGGAGCAATGTCATTCTTCCCCATACGGAGGACACTTCAGTGGGCAGAGGACAACCATGCGGATCTTACAATGCGGATTTTTCTGGCCATCTTTATTCAAAGATGCACATTGGCACTACAGGCAGTGTGACGCTTGTCAAAGGAGAGGGAACCTAGGACCCAGGGATGAGATGCCACTTACATATGTTTTAGAATTGGAATTGTTTGATGTGTGGGGTATCGATTTCATGGGGCCATTTCCTCCTTCGAATGGCAATGTCTTTATTTTGCTAGCAGTAGATTATGTGTCAAAGTGGGTGGAGGCAATTGCATGCCACCAAAATGATGCCAAAACTGTGTCTAGGTTTCTCCAATCGCATATCTTTGGATTTGGGACACCTCGAGCCTTAATTAGTGATGAGGGTTCACATTTCGTAAATAATGTTCTAGCAAAGCTCTTAGATAAGTATGGTGTTAAGCACAAAATATCTACACCGTATCATCCTCAGGAGAATGATCAAGCCGAGATAAGTAATAGGGAAATTAAATCAATCCTAGAAAAGGTAGTTCATCCGTCAAGGAAGGACTGGTCTTTCCGTCTAGATGAGGCTCTTTGGGCCTATAGGACTGCTTATAAGACTCCTCTAGGAATGTCTCCCTACAGATTAGTCTATGGCAAAACTTGTCATTTACCACTAGAGCTAGAGCATAAGGTGTTTTGGGATTTAAAGAAATTAAACTTTGACTTGAATAAAGCAGGTGCAATAAGAATGCTACAGCTTAATGAATTAGAAGAATTCCGTCAATTTTCTTATGAGAACGCGAGGTTATACAAAGAAAAGACAAAAAGGTGGCATGACAAGAAAATTAAGCCAAAAGAATTTGTAATAGGTCAGAAAGTTTTGCTTTATAACTCTAGGTTGAAGTTATTTCCAAGGAAATTGAAATCAAAATAGTTTGGGCCGTTTATTGTAACTGAGGTTTCTCCCCATGGAGCTATCACCTTAAGAGATGAGAACGATGGAAGGATTTTTAAAGTTAATGGGTAGAGAATAAAACATTATTGGGGGGAGGAATTTAAGTCGAAATATCCTTCCTTGGAGTTGGTCGAGGAATGAGCAAGCGAGAGTTTTGAGGGAGCATTTTGTACAGCAATATTTTAAGCTCCCAGTGGTTGTTTTATTTTTATTTTATTTCTCACAGATTTGATTTGATTTTGAATTATTATGATCTGGATTTGGTTTGTTTAAATTTTATCTGATTTATTTTATTTGTTATGAGTATTTTGTAGATTTTTATTTTTCAGGATATTTATTTTAAATCCGGTTGATTTATTTTTATTTTAGTTAGTTTGGATTTGATTTAAATTTGTATATTTTTTTTAGGATAGTTTTAAATAAATTCCTAATTTTGGCGGTGTTATTTTAAATTGAACTTTTCCGTATCAAAGATTCTTCTAGAAGAAATCTTTGTGATGACTAGCTTGTTTTTGCAATCTATTGGCAGGATCAAATATTTCGTCTGAATGTAATGGAATTGGTTGTGAAGTAAATAATTTTACCGTTTGGAGAATTTAATTTTTCAGTGGGCAGGTAGCCGCGTGCAACATTTGGAGCTTCCACGTGTCAGGAATTGTGATCTGACATTCTATCCATTAGCCAGCGCGACGCTAATTTACCACGGGGCAAAAATTTTACCATTTTTTTTATTTAATCATTCATGATTACATGCAGAATTAAATGGTAATATTATTTAATTGGGGGCAGATTTTTTCGGTTAGGATTTAATTTGCTGAAGCCCTATTTATTTAGGTCCTTGGTACGTTTTCTTCTCACTTCGTCTTCATGCTATCTTCTGTTGTTATTTTTATTTTCCTTCTCTTCCGTTGCTTTCTTGCTTTCTTCTGTTTGCTGTAAATTTCTGAATAAAAAATGGTGAATACAAGAGGGAGGAAAGAAAGAGATACTAAGGAGGAGGAAGTGCCCGTTACCCCCGAGGCACCAAAGAAAACAAAGAAAAAGAAGACGCCAGAGGAAAGGGAGGCCAAGAGGAAAAAACGGCAACAGAAGGATGAAGTTGCAGAGGTTGTGCGAAAAGTGGTAGAAGATATAGCTGAGGACACGGTAGAAGAACAGCCAAAAGAACCAGAGGTAAAGGATCCTGAGCAGAGTGTACCAGTGGTTGAAAATCCGAAAGAATGGCAAGAAAAGTGAGTTGAGGAAGATCAGGGCCAAGTAGTCGGTACGGAGGGCCAAGAACAGGCTCAGGTGGAGGTTGTAGACACCGTATTTGGTCTGGCTTGATTTTCAGTAATAATGTTTGAAGTTTTCCAATATTTGGTGGTCAATTTGTTTTTTTGGTATGCCAACAAGAGCATAGCTCAACTGGCATAAAGTCGTATTGATAACCACGAGGTTTGTGGTTAAAATCCCCCTCCCCACATATTATAAAAAAATTCATTTTGTTTTTGTTTTCATGGTTTATTTTCATTTTCATTTTATTTTATTTTTTTGTTTTTATTTAATTTATTTCTTTATTATTATTATTTTTATTTAATTTTATTTATTATTATTATTATTTTTTTTTTGGTCTTCCCCATTCCTGTTCAAGGGGAAGCTTTCATAAAAAAAAGGCTTAGAAAGCTCCCCCATTACCTCCATTTCCCTATTCTAAAGCCTTTTCCATTTTTTTTTTCCACCATTTTCTCATCCATCTTCCTCCCAAATTAGTAAAGTCTTCAAGTATAAAAGGGAGGAAGATGGAGAATGAGAGGGAAGGCATTTGAGGAAGATCATAGTTTAGAGAGTTTTTTAGAAGAATTTCTTTTGAGGGAGAAAGGAGAAGAAGAAGATTTGGGCATAAGCTTAGTTGAGGAGTTTTTTAGGAAGTGAGCTTAGCTTAGAGAGTGATAGAAAAAGAGAGAAAAGAAAGTGGAAGAGGAAAAGAGGAAAAGAGAGGGGGAGGAAGGAGTATACGGGAAGAGAGAAAAACATTGGGTAAGAAAGAAGGAAAAAAGAAGAAAGAGAAAAGTAAAAAGGTGGGGTTTTTTTTTTTTTTCTTTTGTTTTATGTTTTTTTTTTGTGTTTTTATTATTGTTTTTATTATTATTATTATTATTATTATTATTATTATTATTATTATTATTATCATTATCATTATTAATTTCTCTCTCATTTAGTTCACTTTTGCACTTTGCCAACTTCATTTTTTTTACAACTTTCTAATTTATTTGTTTTTTTTCTTTCATTCTCCAATTTGCTTAATCCAATCTTTAATTCTTCTTGGTCAATTTCAATTATTGTTATTATAATTGTTTTGAAATTAATTTTCTTTTGAAAGAGATTATGGGAACTGAGTAATGTGCCTTCGTGTAGTTCAACTCCCGTGCAGGCGTATGAAAATTCTCATTTTCCCTTTAAAAAGAATTTACTCATTGAATAATTTTCTTCCTTTACATCTATTTGTTTTTTTAATTTTTTTTTTTGAATTTTTTTTTTATTTTTAATAAACATAATCATGTATCGCCCATGTTTCCTTTAATTAAAAGGGAAATTAGGCATGATTTATATTAAATTGGATATCCAACTCATAATGTTTAATCCTTACTTTATTTCTAAAGTTAAGGTAAAAACGAATGAGACATCTTGTGTTTATTATTGCATTTTGGGTTTTTATTTTCATATTTATCATATTTTTTAAAGAAAAATAAAAATGAAGGACTATTTTTATTCATTTAATTGGACAATTTAAGATACTGTGGTAATCGTTTTTTTAAACGGGTGTTGTAGGGTGCTAATACCTTCCCTACACTCAAACGACTCCCGAACCTAATTTCTGGTTTTCTAAGACTGGTTTTTATTTTATTTTAAAGGTGACCAATCACACCTTCAATGATTGGTGGCGACTCCAATTTTCTTTTTAAAAAAACCCAAAAGAGGATGTCGGCCGCTCCGCGTTGCGATGATGTTGCGACAGCTTGGCGACTCCGCTGGGGATTTTTGAGGGTCAAGCCATGAATATCTTTATTGTCCTTTAAATTGAATTTTTTCTTTAGGTCCCTTCGTTATTATTTTGTTATTTTTCTTATTTATTTATTTTGTTTTCTTTACTTTATAATATGATTTGTTTGGCATATTGTTGTTCACTTGTCTATTACCATCTTGTTATGTTGTAATTGTACTTTATGTTAGTTATTGATAGCGAGCATAGCTAGCTAGTTTTTCCTAATTAATTTAGCTAGTCTTTTATAATTTATTGGCCAAAATTATGCATTTATGTGTTGTATTTGTAGGAAATATAGTTTTGAGCCAATTGGATGTTTAGGATGCGAAAAGAAGCTGAAGAATGAAAAAAAAATCAAAGTTGGAAGATTGAAGATAGGCCCATCCGCAGACCAGCGTCGAGACGCTGCTCTTTGGGCGTTTCGATGCTGACATTCTATATTTGGAGTTTTCATTCTTAAAAAAAAAAAAAAAAATCATAGCGTCGCGACGCTCTCGGCGAATTTTTCAAATCCGCAGTATCGCGACAGCGTCGCGACGCTGTCTATAGCGTCTCGACGCCGTCGGCAGATTTTCTATAAATTCATCATTTTGTGCAACGGATTGGGGGAGTCCAATTGGTGAGATTTTAGCCCTAATTTCGACTAGAGACCTTTGGTGGGAGCTGAAGCAAGGCCAAGGAGCGGGAATCAAGCAAGAAGACGTGGAGATCGTGACGGGGACGTGCCGGTTTCAACGGATTCGAGTTTTCCTTTCTCTTTCCCTTATCTCTTGTAGTTTTTATGGCTTTTCTTGCAATTAGTGTTTGTGGTTTAAAGACTATGAATTTCTAGTTGTTTGTCTTAGGGTTTGATGTAGTTGTTTTAGTTGTTGGATTGATTTTTGGTATGAATGTGTTGTTATTTTATGCATGCAATTTTGTGTAATGCTTTCAATTACTTGATCACTAATTGAATGATTTAAGTGTTGAATCTAACTCGGGAGAGAGGATTTGGCCTAAGACTTACCTTGTTTAATTGCATGATTAGAGTAGAAATTCTAAGTTTGTGACGGGATTTGGAATATCTCTAGAAGTATAACAAGGACCAAACCGAATAATGCCTTGCATGTTAATGAACTTAGATAGGGATATCAAGTTAGTTATATGCATGAGAATCAATTATACTCGGGAGAGGTAATCGTGATAAAAGTTTCCTTGGCTTGTAGAGTAATTGCACGACCAATTCATTCCTATTAATCAATCCTCAATCTTAAATAATGAAATCAATTCCCTAAGAGTCTTTCCATTTGAGTCTCCACCCTTTATTTTATGCTTTTTGTCTTTAGATTTATCTTTTTCATGAAGTTTTGCTCCCTAAATAAAGTTGGACAAAAGTATTCATGGTACTTAATTTGCTAGAAAACCAATCCAGAGGACGACACTCGTTTTACACGAAAACACTATATTATTACTTGACCCGTACACTTGCGGTAAGCAATTTGCACATCAGTTATGTCACTCATTTGCATGTTATCTTATTAATCATGCATTTCACACACTTTCACTAGCCTCCTACCCGGGCTCTACCTTAGGACTAGACTCGGAGACTGAGTAGTGTGACCTTCGTGGAATTTCGATTCCCGTGCAGGCGCATGAAATTCTCCACTCAAGCCTACTACATCGTTAAATCGGTGGGTAAGCTTGGGGACATTTTCTAGGATGCCTTAGAGTTAAACTCCACTCATATAGTCCTAGGATTTGACTTATTACATGCATTATTGCCAAAGTTTATTTATTTATTTATTTTTCTTCTTTCCCTTATATCTTATATCAATTTTCAATTTTTCGCTCATTGAAAATATCCTTTAAAATCTCTTTTAATGTAGTTAAGAAAATTGTGCAAATTAAATTAACAGAATTTTCGATTATTTACATTGTCAGAAACTAAAGTATGAGTAAAATAAAATCACTCCCTCCAATACAAGAAATGGGTATAGAAGATCAAGCAACAGTACGTCAATGGTCAGAAAATGTACAACAAATCCACGGAGATTCTTTAGTAGAAAATGTTATTTCTCAATTTAAGGATGTCAGTTTTCCAGAAAGTCAATTAGAAACAATGAAACAGGCTTGGGAAAAATTAACTCTAGATAGAAAGGCTAAATTTACAAGCAAATATGGCCATCTAGCACAGCTCATGTATGTACAAGTTAATTATTCTGTATTAAAAGGTTTGGTTCGACATTGGGATCCAGCCTACAGATGTTTCACATTTGGCTCAATCGACATGACTCCTACAATAGAGGAATATAAATCCCTTCTGCATATGCCAGCACAAACAGAGGTTGAAGCTTATTCTTACGATCAAGAGCTTACAATGAAAAGAGCATTATCTACTCTTTTTGGCAAGATTCGTACAAGCGACATTGAGAAACAAGTAAAGATAAAGGGAGAGAACACATGCCTACCCCTGGACTACATCCTTACTCTTCAACAAAAATTTGCAAATGAAGACAAGGAATTAACTTTACTGGCGTTGTGTATCTTTAATGCTGTTTTGTTTCCTAAAGTGTGTGGATATGTTGAGGAACGCGTGGTCAAATTGTTTGCTAAGATAGAAATAGGAGTTGATCCCATTATTCCTGTATTGGCAGAAACTTTTCTTTTATTAAATTATTGCAGAAAAAAAGGAATAGGAAGATTTATAGGGTGTGCACCATTATTGTACATTTGGGTCCTTAGTCATGTGAAGTGTCCACCAGAATTCAAATGTCCAGAGATCAAATTTTCAAGTTCCTGGAATAAGCTGCAAAATCCCATTTCATAGTTCGTGCAATCAGGTTGGAGTTCATCTTCCCCTGAAAGGAGCACTTGGGAAGCCTTTTTCTCAGAATTAAAGGTATAAGAGGTAATATGGAGAGCCCCTTGGATGTCAACTAGGCCAATGATCTATAAATGTGGTAAATTTCAAAGTTTACCTCTTTTGGGTCCCTGGGGATGTATAGCCTATGCTCCTTTATTGGTAGTACGCCAAATTTGGGTCCGACAATTCATCCTTGCTACGCACGAGTTGAAGGATTTCGAATTTGCTTATGATAAAGGCTTTTGTAAAGATAGAATTCAGAAAATTGTGAAAGCATGGAAAATGATCAATAAAATCCAAAGTGGTCAATTTCATGATGATACCACGGAGGCATACAAAACATGGCATGCGAACTTCACCAAACATGAAAACCAAGATAAAACTTAATGCAAAGGTGATACCAGATCAACAGACAGAACAAGCAGCATGCGAAAAAGAATGTGATGAATTGAGAAAAGTGAATTCATCATTGGTTCAAGAAAATGAAAGGCTGCAATTGGAGGTAAAGCAAGGTTTGTTGCGCAATGTTGAACTAGAAAAAGAGTTGAACCGATTAAAGGGCAGTGTCAGCAAACAAGAACAGTTAGAAAAGGAAATTTCAGCATTAGACACAGAGGCCCGCGACCTGAACAGAAGAATGCATCGATTAAGAATGGATAATGAAGTCTCCCAAGCAACTCTCAAGTCAAGGAATGACCAAGTTTTGAAGCAACAATCTGAGATTGCCTCACTCCATGAGTTGATGAAAGAGCTCGAAGATTGCATTAGTTTGAGGAACCAAATGATTACTGAGGTACAAGAAAAGAATGGAACGCTATGTCGAACAATTGACGACCTGCAATTAACGCTCAAGATTAAAGAAGATCAACTGGGGGAGCTCATCAACGAAAACAAGGGTCTAAGAGAGTCCGTTCAGTCACTCAATGTTCGCCTCGGTAAGTATCAGGATGCCACTGACAGATTAATGAAAGACTATACCTATCTAAAGGAGCAGTACGACAGATTGAGCAATGATTTTGGGTTTGTGAGACAGAACCACGCGACACTACGAAGTAAAGCGGAACATATGCTCACTCAGATTAGGAGAGTCACTCGAAGGGCAGATGAACTAGTAGAAGATGCACGTACTCTCTCTAAAGTCATAGCACCTACACAGCCGAATAGCAAGAATGTGCTCAAGTTTCTGGGAAAGCTTCGTATAAGTTTATTGTATTGGGGGCCATTTTATTAACTTTTTACTTTAGTTTATGTTTTTTTTTAGATAGTTGAAATATCTTGTAATTCAATTTTGCACAAGTTTTGCTACTACATTGTTTTATCATTTTCCAATTTAATATCAAGGCCATTTTTTTTTCTTTTCCTCTTCAATTTTTTAATGTTTCGTTTTGTCTTTCTCTTTTCTTGCACTAAAATCTCTTTTCATTAAAAATATAAACAGAGTCATAAGATAGCTTGGTCACCTCGAATCCACCGCACCTACGTCACAAGATACAGGACAAGGATCATGAAAGAGAAAAGTACTGAGATGGAGAAAACAAGGAAAGATATTGAGGAGTTACGAGAAAAAATGGATGCCATTCTTGTCGCCTTGGAAAAAGGCAAAATAATAACTGATATTGCTTAGTCCAACAATATAATGAATGACCCTCCAATCCGACAATCGACAAAGGGTACTACTCCAAAATATCATCCATTGTACAATATTCCAGTAGAGCAGCACCCATTTCCATTTTTCAAGAATGAGCAAGTGCCTGTGCACAATCAACCTGGATTTTCACTGCCCATAGAGGTACCTCCCAAGGTGACCATTACGGTTCCCAATTTAGATGATCCTGAAACCAGGAAAGAGCTAACGGGAGGTGAGAAAGCCTCTTCTAGTGAAAAGCTTGAAGTCCCAGAGGAAAGATTAAGGGCAGTAGAAGGAACAGACGTCTTCGAAAATATAGATGCGACCAAGCTATGCTTGGTACCAGATGTAATCCTCCCTCCAAAATACAAGGTGCCCGAGTTTGAAAAGTATAATGGAGCATCCTGTCCTAAAAACCATCTCATCGTGTATTGTAGGAAGATGGCAGCATACGTCCAAAATGACAAGCTGTTAATTCACTAATTCCAAGACAGTCTTACTGGTCCAGCATCTCGATTGTATATGCAATTAGACAACACTCATATCTGTTCATGGAAGAATCTGGTCGATTCATTTTTGAAGCAATATAAGCATAATATAGATATGGCTCCTGACCGCCTGGACCTCCAGCGAATGGAAAAGAAGAGCACGGAAAGATTTAAGGAGTATGCCCAAAGATGAAGGGATACTACTGCTCAGGTGCAACCACCTTTACCTGATAAGGAGTTTTCGACCATGTTTATTAATACTCTCAAATCTCCTTTCTATGAAAGATGATTAGGAGTGCCTCTACCAATTTCTCTGACATAATGACAATTGGAGAGAGAATCGAGTACGAAATTAAACATGGAAAGATAACTGATACGACCGGATCATTAATAGTGAAGAAGGGGGTTCCATCAAAGAAAAAAGAGGGAGAAGTTCAGATGATTGGTTTCAATTCAAGACGACCATACCCTAATGCCGGAGTGCCACAATATCACTATCCACCTCCATATGTTTACCCTCAACCTTATATCAATAATACGTCAGCCCAATACTCATCCCCTTACGTCCAAAATCCTCGTCCTACTCAAGGCTACTAGCCTCGGAATCAACAGAGCACTCCTTATGTCCAGGGACACCAAAACAATAAAGGCGTCCGTAGACAGACTCATTCTGATCCGATTCCGATGACATATACCGAACTTCTACCCCAACTCTTCCAGAATAATCAGCTGGCACCCGTGCCAATGGACCCAGTAAAGCCACCTTACCCAAAGTGGTATGATCCAAATGCCCGTTGCGACTACCATGTAGGAGCAATTGGACATTCCACTGAAAACTGTACTGCACTCAAGCATAGGGTGCAAGCATTGATCAAGACAGGATGGTTGAACTTTAAGAAAGAAAATGGTCCATATGTCAACAACAATCCTCTGCCAAACCATCAGAATGCACAAGTAAATGCGATAGAGGTTCATGGAGTTGATTTGAAAAAGAATGCTGAGAGCGTAGTGACTCCCATGGGAGAACTATTCGAAATATTATTCAGTAATTGATACATTGGAGTAGAATGCCTCCAATTAGATTTGGGTGTCAGAGCATATGATGAAAGTTTGATGTGTTCCTATCACACTAGAGCAAAAGGGCATTCTATCGACCAATGTCCTCATTTTCGTTTGAAGGTCCAGGAGTTGTTAGATTCACATTTTTTAACAGTTTCTCAAAAGATGGCTCAGCTCCCTCAGTATGGGGAAGTTGATATTATAGAAAAATGCTCAAGGTTTTCTCTCAAGCCAAAACCATTAACAATTTCTTATCGCAAGAAGCCCAATACCCCAAATTCCAAGCCAAGACCGATTACCATCCAGATTCTGACTCCCTTTGAATATAAAAGTTCAAAAGCAGTACCTTGGAACTATGAATATAAGGTAACTGTTGGTTCTGAACCCCTTCCAATCCATAATATTAGTGGGATTGGAGGTTTAACACGAAGCGGGAAGTGTTATACGCCAGAAGACCTATTGAAACCCAAGGGTAAAGAAAAAGAAAAAGTCAAGATCACTGAAGATATCAAGGGAAAAACAAAAGAGCCCATTGCAGTGAAGAAACTGGATGTTAAACAACCAGCAACTGAAGAGGACATCCAAGAATTTTTGAAGTTGGTTAAGCAAAGTGATTATAAAGTGGTTGAACAGTTAGGTCGAACCCCTGCAAAGATTTCCATACTGGCTTTGTTATTGGCTTCAGATACGCATCGTAAGACCTTGTTGGACATATTGAATCGAACTTATGTTCCGCAGGATATTACGGTGGACAAATTGGATAGCATCGTTGGAAACATAACTGCATCCAGTTCAGTAACTTTCACAGATGATGAGTTACCACCAGAAGGCACCAGACACACTACAGCCTTGCACATTACAGTTAAGTGCAAAAATTTTGCTGTGGCAAAAGTTCTAGTTGATAATGGTTCCTCCTTGAACATAATGCCTAAATCCACGTTGGAGAAATTGTCTGTTGATAATGTAAGACCCAGCACTATGATCGTACGAGCTTTTGATGGGGCACGTACTGAAGTTGTTGGAGACAAAGAAGTGTCCATCCAGATAGGTCCATGCACCTTCGATATAACCTTTCAGGTTATGAACATTAATTCGGCCTTCAGCTTCTTGTTAGGGCGTCCCTGGATTCACTCAGCTGGAGTGGTCCCATCATCATTACACCAAAAACTTAAATTTGAGGTCGACCGCAAACTATTGATCATATCTGGACAAGAGGATATCTTAGTGTCAAGACCCTCCTCAATGCCCTACATAGAAGCAGCAGAAGAGGTTTTTTAGTCATCATTTCAAGCTTTTGAGATTGCAAATGCCACAACTTTATACGGGGAGATAGGGAAAATGGAGCTGCAACTTTCAAAACTCTCCTTAACAGGAAGCAACCAAAGCCTCAAAAATTTGTTGAATATGTCGAAAATATGAAGAGGTTTGGTTTGGGATATAAACCAAGCAAAAAAGATATGATTAAAGCACACAAGCTGGAGAGAGAAAAATGACTGGCTAGATTGGAGAGCTGTCAGCCGAAGTATCAAATGAATATCATTCCTCATCTTCATGATACCTTCATCTTTGCTGGAATAATTCATCCGGAATCTCAAGACCCTGCAGTCATGGCTATAATCGAACAGAAGAAAGAAGTTGGTCCCTTGGTTTATTTGTGCCCAGAAGACTTTGAACTCAATAATTGGACTGTAATGGAGCTACCATCATTTGTTAATGAGATATCAAAGTAATTGTTAAACTTTTTGTTTGTTGTTTTGTTTTGATGATTTATGTGTTCTATGTCAATATTTCATTTGTCAATGAAGAAGTATTTTTTCCCTATCATCCAATGAATCTCTCTTGTCTCTACTTCTTTTAGCATTGATTTCATTTATTCCATTCCTTCCTTTTATCTTCTTTCATTACACTGAATAATCGCTCTCTTAAACAGCGATATTGGAATTGAAAGCATTAATGATCTTAAGTACGAACTTGATTCCTCTACATACGATGTTGAGTACGATGAGAGAACAAGTGGTAATGAGGAAGATCTAGAACTTACTCCTGAATTGTTGAGAATGATTGAAGAAGAAAAGAGGATATTGGGACCACGTGAAGAGTTGATAGAGACGATTAACTTGGGATCTCAAGTAGAGGTTAAAGAAGTTAAAATCGGGACCAACATGTCTGCTGAAAGCCGTCAAAGGTTAATAACATTGCTTCATGAATACATTGATGTTTTTGTCTGGTCTTATCAAGATATTCCTGGTTTAGACACAAGTATTGTGGTGCATCATTTGCCACTTAAGCCTGAATGCAGGCCAGTGAGAAAGAAGTTACGCAAGATGAAGCCAGACATGTTAATCAAAATAAAAGAGGAAGTCATGAAACAGATTGATGCAGGATTCTTAACAGTTGCTAATTATCCAGAATGGGTAGCTAACATTGTGCCAGTACCTAAAAAGAATAGACAGGTCCGAATGTGTGTTGATTATAGAGATTTGAATCGAGCAAGCCCAAAGGATAACTTCTCACTTCCTCATATTGATGTACTGGTAGATAATACAGCTGGATTCTCAACTTTTTCCTTTATGGATGAATTCTCAGGTTACAATCAAATCAAGATGGCACCTGAAGATCAAGAGAAAACTACATTCATCACATTATAGAGAACCTTTTGTTATAAGGTCATGTCGTTCGGATTGAAAAATGTTGGGGCAACCTACCAACGGGCCATGGTTACTCTCTTCCATGACCTGATGCATAAGGAGATCGAAGTGTATGTTGATGACATGATTGCTAAGTCAAAGCCAGGGGAAGAGCATGCAACTATTCTCCAAAAGTTATTCGAGCGATTGAGAAAATTCAAGTTGAAACTGAATCCGAGTAAATGCACATATGGGGTCACTTCTGGCAAGTTGTTGGGTTTCGTCGTAAGCCAGGAGGGAATTAGAGTTGACCCAGACAAAGTCAAAGCCATTCTAGAAATGGCACCACCACATACTCAAAAAGAAGTCAGAGGTTTCTTGGGAAGATTGAATTATATTGCAAGATTCATATCACATCTTACAGCAACATGTGAACCAATCTTCAAGCTACTTCGTAAGAACAATACAGGCATATGGAATGACGACTGTCAAAAAGCATTTGAAAAGATCAAGCAATACCTACAAAACCCTCCTGATCTTGTACCTCCAACTCCAAACCGTCCACTTATCCTATATCTTACAGTGACAGAAAATTCAATGGGGTGTGTACTAGGACAACATGACAGTTCAGGCAGAAAAGAACAAGCCATATATTATTTAAGCAAAAAGTTCATTGATTGTGAAACCAGATATTCTCTTTTAGAAAGAACTTGTTGTGCTCTTGTAACGCCCCAGACCCAGGATTCGGAATTCGGCTTCGGCACCTAAGGCCCCAACATTCCCCTGCGACCTGGCCACGCCACCATACTCGTCTTAAACTGCTTCCAAGAGTGAAGACTATCCCCACAACCCAACACGGGGTCCTTTTAGCA
Organism: Luffa aegyptiaca; assembly: GCA_017139565.1. Taxonomy (NCBI): domain Eukaryota; kingdom Viridiplantae; phylum Streptophyta; class Magnoliopsida; order Cucurbitales; family Cucurbitaceae; genus Luffa; species Luffa aegyptiaca. The sequence goes on along the minus strand of CM029405.1, from coordinate 38,387,108 downwards.
TGCTTTGTCCTCACTCACATGCTTCCTAGGAAAATTCCCAGGAGGTCACCCAACATAGAACTTCTCCAAGCCAAGCATGCTTAACTTCAAAGTTCCTATGATTGAGCCACCGAAAAGGAAGGTGCACCTTGTTGGTATAGGTAGTATCTATCAATTCTTTTAAGCTTATCTTGACCATACTTTTATGTCCTCAGGATCCCTCTCATTCAGATGTGGCCTCGGTTCATTCATGTACCCCTCCTAACTCGGGTGTTACAGCTCTAGCTTGGGCCGCTCGCCGTTTGAGACCATATATACTGTATTACACAACATGGCTCATCTCAAAGATGGATCCTATCAAATACATCTTTGAAAAGCCGTCTTTGTCTGGTAGAATTGCTAGATGGCAGGTTCTTTTATCCGAGTATGATATTGTCTATGTTACTCGAAAGTCAATAAAAGGAAGTGCACTAGCCGATCATTTGGCCGAGCAACCTATAGACGATTATGAACCAATGAAATTTGATATTCCTGATGAATTTGTCTCCACTATAATGGTGGAAAAAGAAATATCAGATTTGGGAACATGGACCATGTTGTTTGATGGGGCCTCCAATGAGTTAGGTCATGGGATAGGTGTTGTATTAATATCGCCTGAAGGAAAGTTGTTCTCTCTCACCGCCAAACTAAGTTTTGATTGTACTCATAATATAGCTGAATATGAAGCTTGTTCTATGGGTATCCAAACTGCATTGGATATGAAGATAAGGAAACTTCGAGTCCTAGGAGACTCTATGCTGGTGATTCACCAATTGAGAGGAGAATGGGAAACAAGAGACACTAAGCTACTGCCCTACAAAAAGCTTATATTAGACTTGTCTCATAAGTTTGAAGAAATCACTTTTGACTATTTACCAAGAGAAAGTAATCAGATAGCAGACGCCTTGGCTACACTTGCAGTCATGTTCAAAATAGACTCCAATCATGAGGTACAACCTATCAAGATAGGAAGGCCAGATGTTCCAACCTCCTGCATGAATATAGAAGAAGAGTTTGATGATAAACCTTGGGGAAAAATATACTTTTAGTCCCTGAGGTTTGAGTTAGGTTTCATTTTGGTCCCTAAGTTTTCAAATTCAACAATTTAGTCCCTAAGGTTTGATTTTAGTTTCATTTTAGTCCCTCCATCCAATTTTTCCGTTAAAAACTAACGGTTTGCTGACGTGGCACTATTTTTTTTATTAAAAAATTATTTTTGAATTTTTTTAAATATAAAAATAAATAAAATAATATAAATACTATTATTATTAACTTTTTTTTTATTCTTCTCTCTCTTCTCCTCCTTCTTCTTCTTTCTCCTCCTCCTCTTTTCTCTTCCTCCTCTGCAGATGGCCGGCGGCCAGCGACCACCACTCGCCGGCGGCCGACTTCCTTTTTTTTTCTTCTTTTTCTTCCTCTTTTTTTTATTCTTCTTCTTTTTTAAACGTGGTTTCTTCGTCGGAAAATAGTTGCCACGTCCCTCAATCGCGAACAACAGTCAGATATGGGTTTTCTCCTCGGTTTCGTGCTATATCTGAACCACCCTCGTCTTCGTTGAGCCCAGATCCGACACCGCAGTCCCACGCCTCCGTTCTCTCCCTCGTTTGAATGCAGCACCGCCATCCACTCGCGTCTGAATAGCAGCACCATCGTCGTCTTCGTTGAGCCCAGATCTGAAACGGGGAGGGTCAGTTCGGTTTGGGTTCAAATCGGTTCGGTTTCGGCTTGAATCGTGTTAGCGTGACAGATCTGGGCTTGAATCGGTTTCGGCTTTAATCAGGGAGGGTCAAATTAAATAACTTCGTGTTAGCGTGACAGATCTGGGCTCTCGGCGAATCTTCGTCTTCTTCATAAATCGTTCTTCTTCTCCCCGATCTGCACTGCTGGAACGAGGGGGAAATCGTGGGTCTTGGGTCGTGCAATCGTTGTCTTCTTCAGAAATCGTTCTTCTTCTCCCCGATCTGCACTGCCCGAACGAAGGGGAAAATCGTGGGTGGTGGGTGAAGTGAGATGAGAGAGAAAAGGAAGGAAAACGGAGAAGAAACGAAAAAAAAAAAATTGTTCTCGCCGGCGGTAGGTTGGTGATGGGGTGTAGAAGAAGGAAGAGGTTGCTAGTGTTGAAGAAGATGAAAAAATAAATACAAATATATTAAAAATTAATGATAATAATATTTTTAATATTTTATTTATTTTTATATTTAAAAAAAATTCAAAAATAATTTTTTTAATAAAAAAATAGTGCCACGTCAGCAAACCGTTAGTTTTTAACGGAAAAATTGGATGGAGGGACTAAAATAAAACTAAAATCAAACCTCAGGGACTAAATTGTTGAGCTTGAAAACTCAGGGACCGAAATGAAACCTAACCAAAACCTCAGGGACTAAAAGTGTATTTTTCCCTAAACCTTGGTACCATGATATCAAACGTCATATTAAATGTAGTGAGTATCCACTGAATGCCTCAGAAAATGACAAGCGCACACTTAGAAAGTTAGCAATGAAGTTCTTCCTAAATGGAGAAATACTTTACAAAAGAAATCATGATATGGTACTTCTAAGGTGTGTAGATACAAATGAAGCCAACACGATTATGAAAGAAATTCATGAGGGAATTTGCGGCACCCATGAAAATGGACACATGATGGCTAGACAAGCATTAAAGGCTGGCTATTACTGGTTAACCATGGAAGCTGACTGTATCAAATATGCGCGAAAATGCCACAAATGTCAGATTTACGCAGATAAAGCTCATGCTCCAGCATCTCAGTTGCACGTTATGATGACACCATGGCCATTTTCCATGTGGGGAATGGACGTGATAGGCCCTATTGACCCAAAAGCCTCAAACGGACATCGATTCATCTTGGTGGCAATAGATTATTTTACCAAATGGGTAGAAGCAATGTCCTATCGAGAGGTGACAAAAGGAGTTGTGATCAAATTCATCAAGAATGAGATTATATGTCGTTATGGTCTTCCTGAGACCATAGTATCTGATAATGCACGAAATCTGAACAATAAATTGATGATTGAGTTATGTGAGCAATTCAAGATCAAGCATGTCAACTCAACTCCGTATAGGCCAAAGATGAATGGAGCAGTGGAAGCTGCCAATAAAAACATAAAAAGGATTGTGCAAAAAATGATGGTGACGTATAAAGATTGGCATGAAATGCTTCCTTTTGCATTACATGGATATCGCACATCGGTTCGCACTTCAACTGGGGCAACACCATTTTCATTAGTTTATGGTATGGAAGCTGTTCTTCCTATTGAAGTGGAAATTCCATCATTAAGAGTCCTCATGGAGACTAATTTAGTAGAGGTTGAATGGGTCCAAAACCGCTATGAGCAGCTCAACTTTGTTGAAGAAAAGAGATTGGCAGCATTGTGTAGAGGTCAACTTTACCAAAGACGAATGATGAAAGGCTATGATAAGAAAGTGCGTCCTAGAGTATTTAGAGAAGGATATTTAGTCTTAAAACGAATTCTTCCTTTTCTAAAAGATCACCGAGGCAAGTGGACCCCAAACTATGAAGGACCATTCGTGGTGAAGAAAGCTTTCTCTGGAAGAGCTTTAGTCTTGACTAACATGGATGGTAATGAGCTGCCAAGTCCAGTTAATTCAGATCAGGTTCGAAGATATTACGCATAGGCTACTTGTGTATCAAAGGATTCGGCAAAGTTGCGGGAATTCAACAAGTGTCTAGGAGAATTACGCTTCAATTTCTATATCATGTTTAAGAGGTTACTTTTGTCTCAAGTTCTAGAACCTTAACATTGACACATATGTCTATTGAATTTTAGTCATAAATAGAAGCTCCCTTCTCGAAGCATGGCATATCTTGCCCATTTTTCTCCCTCACTCTCCATAATATTTCCTCAACTATGAATGTTTGGCATGTTTACCTTTATTATCATTACAATTGAATAAACAAAAAGTTACATAAACGCGATATTTCAAATCAATGGTGGTAACTTAAACGATTCGATGTGAAATACATATGTCCAAAGAAAGAATCCAAAGGCAATATTTTTCCAAAAGCGCCGTGATCATGAAGGTTGATGGAATGTCATCATGGAGGACAAAACCGTCATTTCAACATGACAAAGTCTTAAACTGGGGCGAAACCATTATTTTCGTCTTCTCAAACTGGGGCAAAACCATTATTATCACAGGAGCAAAGTCGTTCTGGATACATTTTTGGTCATCAAACAAAGAGTAAGTTGTTTAGCGAGTTCATGATCCAATTAAGGTCTATTACCAAGGGTGATGTGAATGGGGTGCCCAAGCTATCAAATATCTTTTAAAGAAATTTGTATCATTGTTTTCAGATAGTGCTAAATCTACATCCCATGCATTCAAGCGGACAAGTTTAACGTGCATTGCTAAGAAAATTTATTTTCAATCAGTTTTCTCTCGGTTAAATCGAACCCGGTTATTCAGTCGAGGTCGAAGCCTATGTCAATCCAGGTCCGTTTTCAGCTTTTATCTCGGTTAAATCGAACCCGACTATTCAGTCGAGATCGAAGCCTGTGTCAATCCAGGTCCGTCTTTCATTTTTTCTCTCGGTTAAATCGAACCCGACTATTCAGTCGAGGTCGAAGCCTGTGTCAATCCAGGTCCGTTTTCAGTTTTTCTCTCGGTTAAATCAAACCCGACTATTCAATCGAGGTCGAAGCTTGTGTCAATCCAGGTCCGTTTTTCATTTTTTTGTTCTTTCGGTTAAATTGAACCTGACTATTCAGTTGAGGTCGAAGCCTGTGTCCATCCACGTCCGTTTTCAGTTTTTCTTTCGGTTAAATCGAACTCGACTATTCAGTCGAGGTCGAAGCCTGTGTCAATCCAGGTCCGTTTTCAATTTTTCTTTTGGTTAAATAGAACCCGACTATTCAGTCGAGGTCAAAGTCTGTGTCAATCTAGGCCCGTTTTCAATTTTTCTTTTGGTTAAATCGAACCCGACTATTCAGTCGAGGTCGAAGCCTGCGTCAATCCAGGTCCGTTTTCAGTTTTTCTTTTGGTTAAATCGAACCCGACTATTCAGTCGAGGTCGAAGCTTGTGTCAATCCAGGTCCGTTTTCAGTTTTTCTCTCGGTTAAACCAAACCTGACAATTGAATTGTGATCGAGACCTGATTAAGTCAAGTTAATTTTCCTTTCTAAATTCAAATTTTTACCAAACAAATCTTCGCCTCCCCAGTACTTAGTCTCTTTCGTTTGTCTACCCTTTCAATCCTTCAAGGATACACAAAGGGGGGCAAACTGTAGACACCGTATTTGGTCCGGCTTGATTTTCAGTAATAGTGTGTGAAGTTTTCTAATATTTGGTGGTCAATTTATTTTTTTGGTATGCCAACAAGAGCATAGCTCAACTGGCATAAAGTCGTATTGATAACCACAAATGAATTCCATGCTTGAAAGGTAAATAACCTTTCTCGGAATTCTAATCTTATATCTAGCCAACACCTTTGTCCATATAAGATACTTGAGACAGAGCTAGCGATCTTTGTTCTTGTGATTCCGAACATTTTGGATTCTAAGAACATATCGAGACTCTCCAAATATATTATTTGGAACTAGGCTGCTAGCTCATTTCTAATGTCAGTTGGATAACCTATATTATTCCTAATGAATAGGATATTAATCAATACTAATCAAAGAAAGCTACTAAACTATTTATAATTCTTCTGCCAACACAAGGTTTACCAATATTGCGGTCAAAACTATAAGATTTAATCGTGCATTAAACCTTATACTCCAAGATCGAAACCTTCCGTTCAATCTATAGATGGATCGGTTAAGGTCGCAAACCTTTTTGCTCTTGATCCTGGACTATGAACTCTTTTGATCAACACCAGACTGAATTGAAGTACACGTACTCCATTTCCAGGTTCATAGTTTTGACTTAATCGTCCTTGTCCATGTTATCCATTACTTTGTTAAAGGTCAATGGATCCTCGATATTGTCATCAGGTATGACGATTAGAGTTTCACTCAAACTCACATAGTTTTCATTAGGTTGATTAGCAATCCTCCCACTGCATTGAGGCTCTTTCAACAATTGAGAAGGACAGGACTAACTTAATGTGTCGGCTCGATCAACAACCCTTTGTTGAAGAACAAATCTTATTAACAACTCTTTGTTGATATATTTGTAGCTTTACTATATAACTTACTTAACACTATACGACTGCGTGGTTGTGATTTCTAACGTGATATTCTTCTAAGAAAGTAACATTTGTCAATACAAATACTTTCTTTTCAAAGAAGCATCCATAACTCGTTTCTTTTGGAACAACCTACAAATAGGTACATTTTGAATAAGGTTCAGTTCCTTCAGGTTTGTCTTATATGTAGGACATCCCTAAGTTCTAAAACAACATAAACTTACTTTATGCTCTTTTCAGAGATCAAATGATGTGTTTTAGAAACATTACTTTGAAAGAACCATATTCGTATTTTAATTTGCAGTCAATACTGCATATCCCAAAACGAGTTTAGGCAACTTATTATCAAATGAACCATGTCTAACAAGGTTCTGTTTCTCCTTAACGATATATCACTCTACTGTGATGTACTAGGTATTGAGAGTTAGAACATTATTTCATGTTCAATTAAATAGACTTGGAATCTAGAGTCCATATACTCTCTACCTCGATTAGATCGAAGCGTCGTTATTGTTTTACCTAATTTGGATCTTATCCTCAACGTTATACTACCTGAACTTCTCAAGAGTTCGAAGGCATTAGGTAGATCTAGTCATACCTTGAATAATTATCAGTGAAACTGATGAAATATTCATACCCTACTCGTATCTTTTATATTCATCGGTCCATCAAGGATCTAAATGTACGAGTTTTAAGGGTTCTTTGGCACAACAACCTTTTTTCTAGGAAAAAGTCATTCAGTCAGCATTACCTTTAAGGCATGACTTTCCTCTCTCGAATGGTTTGGACTTGGGACGGCTATTCCTTTTATAGAGGTGGAGTCGACCCTAATTAGGTCAAACTTTACACGTGGAGGGCTCCCCAAGCTTCTAAGATACGATCTTCCTTCTAGAACAACCACCTTTTTAATGAATCTCGTGCGGCTCACGTGGCCCATTTTGCTCCTTGCTTTGCGATCACAAATTTTGCTCCCTCAAGTCGCTTAACATTATTTTCTCTACAAAATTACTTCCAAAGCATCCATTCTTCTAAATAGGTTAAGACACATAATATTCATCTAAAAACAACCCTATTAGGCATAAATGACACACAAATTACTATAGAAATAAGGCCTAAATAACTCCATTTTGGAGAGTTATCAAAGGCTAAGCGAGTACCGTTATGCACATTTCTGACTCGACTCCGACATAGATAAAGCAAGCATGCAATCTATAACCCTATAGTTGTTATAGGGTGCCTTAGGCAGCCTCGCCTTATAACACCAAATACACTCTTTCGAGCCTTTTCTCCTATATCTCCTTTATGAAAACCAGTATTGTTCGTCCCTTTCGAGATCAAACTCACATAGCATTCAAAGTCTAAGTGATCAATTTAAACTCAACAAGATCAGAATGATAATCAATAAAGAATGGCATGCATTGAATAAAACTTAAGCAAATAAACACTTTCAAGCTATTGAACCATAAGGGAATTCACTATATTGAACCCCTCAACGGGATTTAGCTACGCATGATGGGATAAAGTGCAAATTGATACAACTATGAAAGTGTTCGGGAACTAAACTTGTAATAAAACCTTGATTTTACAAAAATCAGTTGGTTTTATTTTACTAAAATTATTGAAACAGCTCAAGTAGTAGATATAAATCAATTCATGATCCAAAACTTCATTATAATCTTTTGTGTTTTCTCTTAATTCTCATTTCTTTATCTTTGATTTTTGGTGATTGCTTGATTAATCTATTTTGAATTCTATTTCGATTCTTTGTTTTAGTTCAACAATATTTGAAGGTGAGTGAATTCTAACCTCTTATCTTTTAATTGAGGGTAAATGTCCATTACCACTTAACCATATACTCACTTTGGCTGCTTGGGGTTACATTAAGCTATCAATATCATCTTAATTTAGAATTTAAACCATATCTTATAAAAAAGAATCTTTAGAAGATTCTACGAAGACATAACCCACACATAAATCTCAAGCAAAGAAAAGTCATCAACAACAATTAATGCACATTTACAATCTCGTCAACTACTTTCACTAAAGATAAGAACAAAACATTTTTATCCTCCCCTGTATTGTTCATCACTAGATGTAATTTCCAAAATTATTTCCAAGTGAAAAGGCAGAAATGAGTGCTCAAAACCAACTTATAGAATATTAACCAAATTCTTAAAAAAGATTCAAAGAAAGCTCTTTTAATCCCACTTTTCTTGTGGAAAATAATAATAGAAAATTTCAAACATGTGTTAGAAATAACAATTTTATTAATAAAAAATTACGACCCCGTTTGATAACCATTTCGTTTTTGGTTTTTGGTTTTTCAAATTTAAGCTTGTTTTCTCCCAAATTTCCTACCATGGTTTTCATCTTTGTTAAGGATCTATTTGAATTCCTAGCCAAATTCTAAAAACAAAAACAAGTTTTTGGAAACTACTTTTTTTTGTTTTCAAAATTTGATTTGGTTTTTTAAAACATGGAAGAAGGTAGATACTAAGACAAAAAAAAACTTATAGAGGGAAATAGGTGTGTATAAGCTTATTTTTCAAAAACCAAAAACAAAAAACCAAATGGTTATCAAATGGGGCCTACACTTTTGGTCTCTGAGATGTGAGTTTGGTTTCATTTTGATTTATGAGTTTTCAAACTCAACATATTTACCCCTGAGGTTTGGATTTTGTTACACTCTTGGTCCCTCTATCAAATTTTTTGTTAATACTAACAGATTGATGAAGTGACATATACATTTTTTTATTAAAAATTATTTTTTGGAATTTTTAATCAAAAAAATATTAAATATTTTATTATTTTTTTTCTTTTTCTTTTTACTTCATCTTTTTCCTTCCTTGTTTTCTTCCTCTCCATCCTTCTTCTTCATCTTCTTCAATAAAATTGCGGTCTCCACCACCACCGACAAACTATCTTCCGCCCCTGACTGGGCGAGAGCTTCGACGACTGCACTTTTTTCCCTCCCTTTTTCCTTCTTTCTCATTCTTTTTTTCTTCTCCCCTTTTTTTTTTTTTTCCTCTCTTAGTTTTTTTTTTCAAAATCGAAAGGGATTTCAGATTGAAGAAACAAAACGAGTTTTTTAGACTAGTAAGAAAAAAAGAAAGAAATTAGACAGAGAAGATAGTTTGAAAAGTAATTGCAAATTTGGGGTGTCGCATCTCTACAAGAGACACGACACCTTCCCTAGCGTCATCTTTTCTTTTCTTTTTTTAAAAAATTAATTATTTAAATCATTAAATTATTTAATTTATTATTATTATTATATTATATTAAATATATTTTGTTTAATGATTTTTTATATAAATATTAGTTTTCATTTTCTTTTTCCAAATAATTATATATACTTTTCAATGTTTTTTTTTTTTATAAAAAAATTAAATTTTTCATTTTTAATATATGTCTATAATTTACATGTTTTGAAGTTTGATTTTTTTTGTTTGTCCATATCATTTTTTTAATACAAAACGCCACATATTAAAGTCAATTAATACTACGAATAGATTTTTCGAAAATTATTGTCCATTAGTTTTAAGAATTTTTCGATAAAACTTTATATAGCTACAACATAATTAAATTTATGTATACATAGAAAACATAATTACATTTTAGAAACTAATCAATTTGAAACATCTCCAATTCAATTTCAAATACAATTAATTTAAAGATAACTATATGGATTTTTCTTGTATTATTGCATTTAAAATAATACTTATTTTTACTTGCAATTAAAATAAATATATATGGATTTATTATTATTTTTTTGAAAAAAAAATATATAGATTTATAATACAATGCAATGAATCGCTAATCTAAATTAATTATATATTTTACTAAAATTGCTAGCCAATAATGATTCTTCTTAACAGATAAAAAAAAATGAATTGCTATCGATTTTTAAATTAATTATATACTTGAAATTGAATTGAAGATGTTTAAGGATTGTTAGTCTTTAAAATGTAATTGTGTTTTCTATGTATACATAAATTTAATTATGTTGTAACTATATAAAGTTTTATCGAAAAATTCCTAAAACTAAATACAATAATTTTTTAAAAAATCTATTTGTAGCATTAGTTGACTTTAATATGTGGCATTTTGTATTAAAAATGATATGGACAAAAAAAAAGATCAAACTTCAAAACATGTAAATTATAGACCTATATTAAAAATGAAAACTTTAATTTTTTTTAATAAAAAAAATAATCATTGAAAAGTATATAATTATTTGGAAAGAGAAAATGAAAACTAATATTTATATAAAAAAATCATTAAACAAAATATATTTAATATAATATAATAATAATAATGAATTAAATAATTTAAATAATTAATTTAATAATTAAATGGAGAGACGCGACATCCCAAATTTGCAATTACTTTTGAAACCACCTTTTCTGTTTTTTTTTTTTTCCTTCTTTTATCTTACTTTTCTAAAAAAACCCAAACAAAACCCACGCGGCCGAATTTCAGTCACCGTTAAAAAAATGAATTGAAATGTTCACATCTGGAACGAGTCCCGAAAACCAGTAGAAACACTGGTGGATAACGATTCAAGATTGAGCAAACAAGAAACGGAAGGAAAATCAAAACATCCTCGAAGTGAAGAGACCAAACCTCCCAAATAAGAAATGCAAGTGATTAGAAACAAAAAACAAAGACAGACATCCAAACCAATTCATTCAAGACCGCTCCAAAACCCCACAGACAGACTCATTAAACAACAAGAATATTCACTAGTACCTCCACATTTAGGAGGGGAATTGTCCGGAAGAAATACAAACACTCTGCGACTCCTTTATCGCTCCCATTTCCATCGATTCTCACCAACGGATCAACTAGGTAAACTAAACAGAAAGCCACTGTCTTCAACTGTTGCCCAGCTATGACGCCGTTGTCGCCTTCCGAGAGAAACCCACGCGCTCCGCTTCCCTTCTTTCTGGTCTGAAACGAAAGGAGAAGGGATTTCCCCTTCGTTTCAAGTCGAAAATTCATTCCGTATGCTTTTTCTTTAATCAGAGATAGAACAAAAAAGGAAGAAAACGGAGGATGAGAAAGAGGAGAATAAGGGAAGGAGAGATGCAAGAAAAAGGGAGGAAAAAAAAAGAGAAAAGGGTGACAGCGTGGACGGTGGCGACAGCGTGGACGACAACGGCGGCACGGACGATGGACGGTGGGAGGCGACCATTGAAGGAGTAAAGAAAAAGAAGGGGGAAGAGGAGAAAGGGAAACGGAAAAGAAGAGGAAGAAGAAAGAGAGAGAAAAATTTAAAAAAAAAACTATTTTTAATTAAAAATTAGAAAATAATAAATAATAATAATAAAATATAAATGTCACGTCACATTTCCATTAATAACTAACGAAAAAATGGATAGAATGACCAAAATGAAACTAGACTTAAACCTTCGGAGCTAAAATGTCGAGTTTGAAAACTGAGGGACCAAAATGAAACTAACCCAAACCTAAGGAACCAAAAGTGTATTTTTCCTAAAATCAAATGATATAACATAAAGAAGGGAGAACAATGATGCATTGTTTTAGATAAACATGAGGTTTTATCTGAAAACGAATTGACAATGAGAAGAGTAACTCATATATCTTATAAAAATTTTGAGGTCTCCTCACCTTTTCAATATGATATCCTCACTCCGCATAGTATACAAACATAACATCTTTTTTACTAAATAAAAAAAAAAATCAATGAAAATACAAGGTAAGTATGAAGAAAGTAAAAGGTTAAATTAAGGGAAAAATACACTTTTAGTCCCTGAGGTTTGGGTTAGGTTTCATTTTGGTCTCTAAGTTTTCAAACTCGACAATTTAGTCCCTGAGGTTTGGATTTCGTTTCATTTTAGTCCCTCCATCCATTTTTCCGTTAAAAACTAACGATTTGCTGACATGACATCATTTTTTTATTAAAAGAATTATTTTCTTAATTTTTTAAACTAAAAATATATTTGAATAATAAAAAATAATAAAAATATTGTTATTTTTTAATTTTTATTTCTTCCCCTCCTCCTTCTTCTTCTTTTTCTTTTTTTTTCTCCAGTCACACCGGCAACCTCTTCTTCAAAAACACATGCGGCTGATAACCGCCGCTCGCCGGCGGTCGGCCGCCAGTGACTTTTTTTTTCTTAATCTTTCTTTCTCTCTCCCTCACCCTCCCTCTCTTTCTATCCTTCACCGTCCCTCTCTCTCCTCCCTCTGAAACTCTTTTCCGACGAGATCTGGAGCAGCTGTGGCGAGATCTAGGCGTGGGTTTGAACTCAACGGAGTGGATGAATCGCGGCGAGATCTGGGTCTTCGATTCTGAAACTTTCCAGCGAGATCTAGGCGTGCGTGGGGAGGAACTCGAGACAAGCCCAGATCTGGGATCCATGCTCAGTTGCCGTACCGTCAAGCTGCTACACGCTGAACAATGACCAGAAATCGGGAGGTTTCCCTTCACTAGCCTTGCCGTTTTCATGCTCGACGGCACGACTGGACTGGAACGGTGCAAGGGCCAAAACGAACAGCGCGACTGGAACAATGCAAGGGTGGGACGGAGCAAACTCTAGATCTGCAGCTGGAATGACACAACTGGGTGTTCGGTTTGGGGGTTTCAGATCTGAGTGGATGTTCTTGCAAGTTTTCGTGCTCGAAGACAACGTGCTCGACGGCAGTGTTCAGATCTGAGTGGGTGTTCCCTTGTTTAAAAAAAAAACAATAAAATAGGAAAGAGAAAGGAGGAAGAGGGAAGAAGAAGAAAAAATAATGGCGGCGGCGATGGTGGTGACCGGCGGCTGGCGGCGGTGAGTTGAGATTAGGGTTTGAGAGATTGGTGGGGAAGAAGAAGATTGAAGAAGAAAAAAAGAAAAGAAAAAAGAAAAAGAAAAAAATAATAATAATAAATATTTAATATATTATTTTGTTTTAAAATTTAAAAAATATATTTTTTAAATAAAAAACTAATGCCACGTCAGCAATCCGTTAGTGTTTAACGGTAAAATTGACTGAGGGACCAAGAGTGTAACGAAATACAAATCTCAGGGACTAAAATGTTGAGTTTGAAAACTTATGGACCAAAATGAAACCTAATCCAAACCTCAGGGACCAAAAGTGTATTTTTTCCTTAAATTAACTATATCTTAAATCAATTAAGATATATGTATTCGAGCAAAAAGTTAAAATTTTGAATCTCCACTATTGCATTGCACGGGATATATTGATATAGAGAGAGAAAAAAGGGAGAAAATACATGTAGTAAAATCAGTGACACCGAGGTCATAAAGAGAGATATTGATGATGATAGTGTAGGAAAATTTTAAAAAGAAAATTAAATGACTTTAAATGTTGGTTCAAAAATGTGCGTGAGATACTTGGACGTCCAATCTCCATCCACAAGGCTTCGTATTGAAGTGGCCTTTTGAACCATTATGAGATGAAGGTTGACATTGCCCCCTCTTCTCCCACAGGGCTACAACCTCTAAATTTATCTTTAACTTAAAATAAAATAAAACGTCAAATTAATATTGTCTACAAATATTAGCAGATAATTTAGATTAATTTAGCTGAAATTTTACAAAAATTGTAGTTAAAACACAATTACAAATATAACGATAATTAGAACCCCACATAGATGATTGATTTCTATGAGTACAGTTAATTAATATATAAACTAACTCATTATTCTTTCAAATATATATATATATATATATATATATATATATATAAACTAATTAGTAATTTTTATAGCTATATTTATTCTGTTTTTTGTTCCTAGGATACCATATAAAAAATAAAAAAATTATCGGATGGGTATGTCACAATTATTTGGCTAGACCTAATAAGATTTTTAAATTCTCTCTTATACATTCGACTATATACATAAAATCAAAAATGGTTGGCTTCCATTGTTCTGATCTTTTGAAATAATTTCTTACAAATAGGGGATGGAGAGTCAAACTAAATTAAATCTCATATAAGAAGATACATGTATATACCTAACTCTTGAGGATCCTATATTGAAAGATGAATGAAAACCTCATCATTTATAAAATACTAACCACATCCTTTAACATCGGTTGTTGTTGACCATCAATAACTTTAATCATTCAGTAAGATGGTTATGATTATTGGTAATCTAACATAATCAGATATTATACTTGAAAATGAAGCTACTAATTATCCAAAATTTCCAAATATATATATGCAAAACACAAACATATTAAAAAGAGAGAGAAACTTTTCATGATACGTACATTAGTGTTCTTCTCTCTGCATGGTTAATATCAACAGTGTATTCAAAATTTACGGATTTTGCATCATCTCAACAGAAAATCATAGCAGTATTAGGGATCTGATGAGAAGAAGAGAAAGCAAAGAACAACAGAACAACCAAAATCAAGACCGGCAAGCCGAGAACCGCCAACGGCGGTGGAGGGAGCGGCGGCACCACCAGAGGCAACAGAAGTAGAGAAGCTGTCCACAAAAGTAAAACCATCACTGAACTCAGGCTGCAATAATTGACCATCAAAAAAATGGTTACCTTCCCTTCTACGTCAACCGTCGTCGAAAGATCCAGCCAAAGAAGACGATAGCGAAATTTTGCAGAAGAAATAATTCGTATGATTCTTTTTACAATTTAATCTTATGTTACCAAAGAAAAATCTTGACTGAAACCTCTTTACTGCAAGGACAGGAGTGGAAACGTCTGAAACAACGTTTCGCACTCGATTGTCTGCACCATCCAAAGGAAAAAAGAAAAAAAACCACCCGTCCGCGGTCGACTCCGCTGTCACGGTTCACCGAGATCTGCCATTGTTGCAGCCTTTGAAAGCTCTTCCTCCATGTTTTTTTTTTTTTTTTTTTGGCTCCCTACTTTGGGTCTGCAGAAGGAAACATGAATTTGAAGGGTGGAAGCAAAGGAATCAATTGATTAGGTAGGTGGGGTTGGAGGTTTGGAAATATATAAATATTTTGTCTTTCATTTTCCTACATAGGAATGAGTCATATTCAGAACCCACTAAGCATCTCAAAATGTCTTGATTCACTTAATTGAACTTAATCTCATCCCTATTTCAAATGAATAATATTAATTAGTAATGATTCTATGTGCAATCTCAACTTTATGTGTCCTATTTACTTTCTTTTTATATTTGAAAGTCGTCATCTAGTCTTTAGGTATAAAAAGTCATTTAATAAAATTAAATAAATATCTTTTAAACCTAACATTTTTCTTACCAGAGGTAGCTTTTCAATGTTTATCTATATAAACATTTGATCATCCAAAAAATAAATAAATATATGTGTCTTTATGTAGTTCACATATTGTTATTAAATAATTTTAAGAAAAATTACACAAACTACCATTGAACTATTGGGTTTATTACAATCACACCCTTGAAGCTTTTAATTTGACCAATCAATCCCCTGTTGCAAATAAGCCCTTTTATCAGTTGTATATTTTAAAAAATAAACGAGGAGTTTATTGCAACACTTAAAAAAGTACAGAGGTTGATTGCAACACTTAACAAACTATAGATGATTGATTGATCAAATTAAAAATTTATGGATGTGATTGTTGTTAGGTTGTATGTCCTAAAACTCGTAGATAGTAAATATAAACCTTTTGATATTATCAATGATATGTTATTGAGGTTATTCAATATGTGACTCTTGAATGTGTTGTATTAGATTTGAATTATATAACCCTAAATCCAATAAACTAACATCCTAGGTTGTATAATGTACCTTGAACAATATGTAGTGGACATACGGGAATCAATGTTCAAGAAACAGCCTAAAGGGTGTCTATAGTATAGTGATAATACTGGGTATACATTATCCTGGTAATACTATGGATACGACTCGTTTTGTATTTGATACAAAAGCAAAATGATCAAATGTGTTTGTGTTGTGGACATACGAGTGGGGGTATCCTATGCAATAAGTTTGCATATAAGATCGGACCACGAAATAGTAACCATTAGATATAAAACCATTAACTCATTATGTTATTATTTCAATAGGCTGGCTTAGGCAACTTAGTCTCAATCTTAAGTGTATTATGGACTTCTGTCTAGGAGGGATTGTCATTTTATTTGTATGGGTGAGAGTGGTCAGATCGCCAACTCAATAAGCCTACAATTTTTTGGGACAAGACCGAGTGGGGAGCTGGGAACATAACAACACAAGAAAGGAATTCACTCTTTCCTACCTTTAGGGTAAGTAGATGAGTATTCCCTTAAGTGGTGTCTCCGAGATTTGAACAAAGGATTCAACCCTCTCATTAGCTCGAGAGGGACTTCTGTTTAATGGTAGGACCATAAATAGGTTTTTCATTAGAGAAGCATTAGTATTTAGGGACACAGAGGTAACCCAGGGGTAAAACGATAATTTGACCCAACTGGTGTTATGAACACTCGTGAAGGACTGATTTGCTGTTATTGGTCAATATCCGTGGACACAGAAATATGCTACCGTGAGAGAAAAGTGCAATTGTGGCTCTTTAGTGAGTGACCCACAGTTAACGAATGTTGGTTAATGTGGTTAATGAGTTTAACCAATTAATATCGTATCGTTGGAGCTTTTAATTTGTAGGTCTATTATGTCTCTTTGCTAGCTCGTAAAGAGTATTGAGGTAATATAGTCTTGAATGGAATTTGAAATGTTGAAATTTGTTAAAGGAATTAATATAATGTGTAATGATACGTTATAATATAAAGTTTATATTTTAATTAAACTTTACAATATAAATATAATTTTGGATATGATTTAAAATTAATATATGAGAGAATTAAATATTTGAAGGAGTTCAAATATTAATTTAATGTGAATTGGATTCATATTAAAAGTATTTGAAGGAGTTCAAATATTAATTTAATGTGAGTATTGAGGTTTGAGATGTTTGTGTCTCTAGCCTTGTTCCCAAGATGTGATATATAGTATCTTTATTTATAGGGAGTTTAAATGCGTGTATACCATCCTTTTTCAGGTGTGTTTTTTAACCAACTTATAGGGGAAATTCTGTCCAAATTTCTGGTTATCTAAGTTATTGTTGGATTTACATCGATCTTTGAGACTGGGAGGGAAATTTCTACTGTATTCTCAGTTAACAAAAGTAAGTTTCTTAAACCTTTACAGTAGGTTATAGCATGCTTAATCATAGAGTAGAATTAAAAATTGTTTTGAAATTTTATTCTTTGCACAATGTATGGGTTTCGAAGAAACCAAATCAAATTACACTGATTTACATCGCTTCCGCTAGGAATTCGATTCGTTCAATTACAACACTTAACAAAGCACAGAGGTTGATTCATCAAATTAAAAGTTTAAGAGTGTGATTGTAACAAACCTCATAATTCAGGAGTGGTTTGTATAAATTTTTCATAATTTTATATATAAATATTTAATCGTTGAAGTTTGAAATAAACTTTAGTTTTTATATAAAGTTCAAATGAAAAAAAAAAAATAGTTCAAAAGTTTAGAGGACAAATAATCTAAATAGGAAAGTTTCATGGAGTAAATATGATCTATATTCATTTCGCCCGTTTGATAATCATTTGATTTTTTGTTTTTTGTTTTTTAAAATTATGTTGGTTATCTCTCTTAATTTCCTTACAAATGTTTTCATATTTGTTAAGAACACATTTGCTTTGCTAGCCAAATTCCAAAAATAAAAACAAGTTTTTGAAAACTATTAGGCCTTGTTTGATAACCAATTGGTTTTTTGTTTTTGAAAATTATGCTTGTTTTTTCTCAATATCACTACTATGGTTTTTATCTTTGTTAATGGCACATTTAAATTCTTAGCTAAATTCCAAAAACAAAAACAAATTTTTGGAAACATACTTTTTTTAGTTTTAAAAAAAAATGACTTGGTTTTTGAAAACGTGAAAAGAATGTATTAGAAAAACAAAGAAATTTGTAGGTGGAACTAGTGCTTATAAACTAAAAAACCAAATGGTGTTATCAAACGAGGCTAAATTTTTAGGTTTCAAAATTTGACTTGGTTTTTCAAAACATGGAAAGAAGGTAGATAACAAAACAAAAAAACTTACCGATGGAGGTAGTGTTTGTTAGCCTGATTTTCAAAAATAAAAACTAAGACCCTGTTTGATAACCATTTGGTTTTTTTTTCTTTTTTAATATTATGCTTGTTTTCTCTCATTTTCCTTACCATGGTTTTCATTTTAGTTTTAAAAAATTTATTTAGTTTTTGAAAACATGGGAATGAGGTAAATAAAAGAACAAAGAAATTCCTACGTAGAATTAGTATTTATAAGGTAAATTTCAAAAACCAAAAATAAAAAATCAAATGGTTATAAAAAAAAATCTAAATAGTTTTTTGTTTTAAAAAAAGAAAGTAAAAAAAAAAATCTTAATAGTTAAAATAGGTCTTATTAAAATATTTGAATATCGAAAGACACAAATTCATAAATCAATAAAAGTATTGGAAGCTGAAGTTGAGGTCGCAATGACGTATTGAAAACATACCAAATTCAATCGCATAAGACAAATTAGCATTATTGATGGATCAAAATCTTGCTAATCATAGAAATAAGTGATAATTACATGAATAGCCTATAAATGAACCCTATATTTCATTTTTGTTCAAACCTACCATTTTTTACACAAATAGCCTAATAACCTAGAGTTTTTACATATAAGTTGATATTCAATTACATTTATGTCCTCTTTCATATTTTTTGTATTTAAAATACAACAAAAATCATAAAAGGAAAAACCGTATTTTATTCTTTCTTATTAAAAATATTCAACCCATTAATTCACTCTCCAATTTTGGAAGAATCCCTAAAATAATTCACCATCTTAAATCTTAAAAAAAAAATCCCGATTTTATTTCATGCCTATTTTCCTCCATTTTATTCAATTACCACCAGATTTTCCTTCCATTTTCATGCTTTAGTTTGGTCTAAACGTTTTTTTTTCAAGATTTTTTCATTTTACAAAAAAAAAGTGTCGATATTCGTTTATAATTGCATATATACCTTATATAATTTCATATATACTTTATATATATCATGTATGTATGCGTGTATATATATATACAATACGGAGCTCAATGAGAAGTCGCATGGTTGTCGGGGAAGAGAGTTTTTGAAAAATAGTAAAGTTTTTTTTTTTTTTTTTTATATATATATATAGTTATATATTTGTTTCATACCATGGTGTTTTTTATACATATAGTTGTATATTTGTCTCATATCATAATAGGAGAAGATTTATTATTATTATTTAAAACAATAGAGTTTTTATGATTGTATATTGGTTTTTCCAATATCAATGTAAGTGGTATATTTTATTTTTTTAAAAAAACATAGGGGTATATATATAACTCAGGTATATGTGGCTACAATAATGATTAAAAAAAATAAAAACTTATGTACATAGTATATATAAACTGGTATATATGAATATAAATGTTTTTCCTCAAAATGCAAAAATCTGGAAAAAAAAAAAGTATATGATACAAAATCAATGCTAAGATTGTGAGACATTTAAGAAAAACGTATTGTATATATATATATACACACACATACATTGTATATATAAAGTATATATGAAATTATAAAAGGTATATATGAAATTATAAACAAATATCGACGTTTTTTTCTGAGAATATATGATAACCAAACATAAATACTAAACTATTATAAATTGTATATTAATCAGAATATATTTGCTCAAATCATCATCAACTCAAAATAAACTACATATTTGCTCAAATAATCATTAACTCAAAAAAACTCATATATATTATGGTATAACTATGAAAAATAAAAAATGAAATTATTCACAAAGTCCATTCTCGGATTATTTTAAATAAATCTCATATATATTTGAGGTTAAAAAAGATAGTTGGTTGTGGAAGTTAATTATGAGTGGAGATAATAATTAAGATTCTATGCAGTTAATTTGCTAAAATTAAGAATCTGCTAAAATTAAATGAAAAAATAAAAATGCTAAAATCATAGAATTATGAAATAAAATAAGAAAAAAATTTGGTGTAAACTTTAATGTTAAAATAAAAATATATTCTTAATATATTTTTTTATTGATAGCCTAAAAAAAGATGGATAACGTTGAGTAATTATTGATAGCCTAAAATTGGGGAGAAAATCATGCAACATAATAATTTGTAAATGTAGAAAATAATAAAAGAAATCAGAATTTAACCACCATAATTATTGAGGAGAGAGATATTAAAGCATGGGTATGATGGTCCTAAAAATCACGAAATTTCTACTCTTGTAAAATATCTATATTTTGGACATTCTTGAAATATATGGTTGGAAGATGGGTTATTTCGCATAATTTCTCTAGAAATAATTGGAATTAGAGAAATGTGGATGGTAGCTAGATTCTTTAGAATATTAGTAAACACGTATTTTTATTTTTTTAAAAAATAATCACAAAATCTTTTCATCTTTAAAAAAGGTATATTGTTTTGAGTTAAAAAATGTATGGATAGGAAAATCCAACTTTCAATTGTTGAGATATTAATTAGTACCTCCTTTCAATTTCCTCTATATTTACTAAGCATGACATTACGACTCTTCAATAACAA
The DNA here is from genome assembly GCA_017139565.1 of Luffa aegyptiaca. Classification (NCBI taxonomy): domain Eukaryota; kingdom Viridiplantae; phylum Streptophyta; class Magnoliopsida; order Cucurbitales; family Cucurbitaceae; genus Luffa; species Luffa aegyptiaca. The sequence continues at coordinate 38,366,346 of CM029405.1, read as the reverse complement.
CCTCTAATGTTATTTATTCTATCCTGTGTCACTCGGGTAAATAACATTAGTCATGCATTCGGTTCTAGTCTAAGCTTCTCTCCGTCAAGTTTCCACTTAGTAACAATTCATTTAATCAATGATCAGGTGATTAAAAGCATAAGAACAAAATGCACAAATGAACAATAATGACAATCAAACCAAATTACTTCATTAATTAAACAAAGGTTCAAAAACTAAATCAAAACTCATGGAATTTAGGAATTAACTACTCATAATCACTAAAATCCAATAATTCCTAATCGCGTCTAATCTAGAAACTAAAAAGTAAAGGAAAAGGGAAGAGAAATGCTCATAAAAGTGTCGATCTCCTCGATTCCATGGCGACCTCCATCGATCCTGAGCTCCAAAGATCTTCAACAAGGCTCTCAAAACTCTCCCAAAACCCCCAATTTTAGTGTGGACTCTAGAATGGGGTGAAAACCTACAAATTGGCTCCCTTAATTTGGCTGGAAAAAGCTAAATTTATAGATGTCCAGCCGGCCTCGCGTCGAGACGTTGACGTCACAGCGTCGAGACGCTGTTACGTCACAAACTTGGCCTCCAAGTTGCCTCAGCGTCGAGACGCTGTCCCAGTTCCAGTTTATTCTTCACAGCATGCTGGGGTCGAGACGCCAGCCTTCAGGCTTATCTTGGAAAATTGACCCTTTGACTTCAATTTTGGCCTCCATCTTGCTTTTCTTTGGACTTTTGGCTTGGATCTTCAATGAACTTCTCAAAATGCTCCAAAAGCCTCCAAATTCAAAGCGCACAATTCAAGCACAAAACTAGCCTAAATTAATAGGAAATAGATAGCATTTATGCATGCTATCACATTCGTGCCAAATAGGTGTGTTATTAGATAAATATTATGTATTTTATCCTATTTAAAATAATTGATGCTTTGGAAGTTCTTTTGCAGAGAAATTAATGCTAAGCGACTTGAGGGAGCAAATTCTATGATCCAGCAAAGCTGAGAGCAAAACTGGCCACGTGAGCCGCACATGATTTATTAATGAGGTGGCGGTTTTAGAAGCAATCTCGGATCTAGGAAGCTGGGAGAGTGTTCCACGTGTATTATTTGACCTAATTAGGGTTGACTACACTCTATAAAAGGAAGTAGTCGTCTCAAGTCAATTCATTCCGAGTTGGAGACTCAATTTCCATCTTTGGAAGTCGAATAGAGGAGGAACGATTGGAGACTCAAGAAGACCATCAACTACGGATTTCTGCAAGGGAAATTATTCTTTCTTGTAAAGTTTGTAGTTATGGATGCACGTGAACAGATTGTAACGTGTGTTATTTTTCATTCCATGAACTAATTTACTTTAAGTGTTGGTTAGGACTATGTAATTGTCGTTCTTAATAATCTAGCAATTGATATTGATTCTGAGCATCTTGATTACTTGTTGTGTTTATTCTTATTTTGTGCTCGCTTGGCCAGCCAGTATGAATACCATCTCTTAGTTTCATGGATGATTTAAGAGGTGTTTGGTACGTAATCACACTAGACCATCATGTGTTGGTGAACGCTAGTGACTGAGTTCGGGATAGCCAGTTTGCCTAGTGCTTGATCGGTAGAGCGTCATTGGAGTTGAAACACATTCCAAAAAATCCAGTGTTCCAGAAGGATCCTGCTGATAAGACTACGAGAGATTGCCTGACCAATATAATTGCTAGAGCATCTTTTTACAATTACAGAAATCTTAACCAACGCCTGTTTCCAAACTGTCTTCTTTATCCGTTTACATTCTGCTCTGTTATTTCTTTTGCTTCAGCATTATTTCAAAACTCAATCATTTTAACAACCTTGAAATCACTAAAAAACTACACAAAATAGGTAAAGTGGAAACTGTTCAAAACCTCGTGCATACGATAAATTACTTATCACTTGCTGCAGACTATGTGCACCTGCATAATATTCTAAAGATAATTATTATCATATTTTTAACCCACTCTAGAAGGCAACAAGTTTTTGGCGCCGTTGCCGGGGACTTGAATAAGTTTTTATCTTATCTGTTTTGTGTGTGTGTTTTAGTGGTTTGGTGCGTGAACTTTTTTATTGTTTCTTTTTGTTTTGTAGGTCTGAGTTTGGTGTATGAGTGATCCCCCTGGGGTGAGATTCGAGCTTGATCCATAAATCAAATGAACATTTAGAAGGAGAAAAAGAGAGCAGCAAAGGAATTCCAATCCGATGGCTAAGCTTCCGCGTTTTCCCCTTATTCTAGAAGGTCAAGGTGTATCCAGCAGGATCGTGTGGGGCAGCAAAATCAACCGAGGGAGCAAAATGGACAGCAAAATAACCCGGTTGAGAACCCTATTCTTGTGGCGAATGATAGGGCCAGAGCCATTCGAGCGTATGCTTTCCCGATGTTCGATGAGTTAAATCCAGGGATTGTGCATCCTCAAATTGAGGCAGCAAATTTCGAAATGAAACCGGTTATGTTCCAGATGTTGCAAACCGTGGGTCAATTCCATGGTCTACCATCTGAGGATCCTCATTTACATCTTAAGTCTTTTCTAGGAGTTAGTGATTCGTTTGTTATTCAGGGAGTATCAAGAGATGCCCTTAGATTGACTTTGTTCCCGTGTTCTCTTAGAGATGGAGCAAAGACGTGGTTGAATTCTTTTGCTCCGAGGTCAATTAGTACTTGGAATGAGTTAGCGGAGAAGTTTCTTAGTAAGTATTTTCCACCAACTAGGAATGCCAAGTTAAGAAGTGAGATAGTAGGATTTAGGCAAAATGAAGATGAAACTTTTAGTGAGGCTTGGGAGAGATTTAAGGAGCTTTTGCGAAAGTATCCCCACCATGGTTTACCTCATTGTATACAAATGGAAACATTTTACAATGGGCTAAATTTAGTAACCCAAGGAATGGTCGATGCTTCTGCGGGAGGGGCCCTTTTAGCAAAAACTTTTAATGAAGCCTATGAGATTTTAGAGAGAATATCAATCAATAGTTGCCAGTGGTCAGATGTTAGAGACTCTAGTAAGAAACTAAAGAGTGTGTTAAAAGTTGATGGTTTGTCTAAAATTAGGACTGATATTGCAATGTTAGCCAATGCTCTAAAAAATGTAACTATGGTTCAACAGCCGCCCAGTGGTGGAACTTGCTGCGGTTGTAAATCAAGTGGTAGAAGAGTCTTGTGTTTATTGTGGTGAAGAATATAATTATGAGTTTTGTTCTAATAATCAAGCTTCTGTGTTTTTTGTAGGTAATTAGAGGAATAACCCTTATTCAAATTTTTATAATCCAAGATGGCGTAACCACCCTAACTTTGCATGGGGAGGGCAAGGGAGTAATTCACAAGCCCCTCAAGCACAGCAAAAGGTGGTAAATCAGTCAGGATTTGCTAAATCGCGGGTATGCTCCAGCAAAATAAGTAAGCAGTGCCCCAGCAAAATTTAGAGAGTTCTCTGGAGACATTGATGAAAGAATATATGGCTCATAATGATGCCACAGTTCAAAGTAATCAAGCTACATTGAGAGCCCTGGAATTGCAAGTGGGTCAAATAACTAATGAGCTGACGACACGTCCTCAAGGGCAACTTCCTTCAGATACTAAACACCCGAGAAGGGAAGGTAAGGAGCAGGTACAGGCAGTGACTCTAAGGAGTGGTAAGCCACTAGAGGTAAGAAAAGAGCCTAGTAAACCCTAGGAAGTAGATAAGAGTAGTGATAGAATTGATGTTGTTGAGAAAGAGTTGGAGTCTGGTAAGATTGATGGAGGCAGCAATAAAGATGCTGGAGCAACTAGTTCTATTCCAGATGTAGAACCTCCGTATGTTCTGCCCCACCTTATGTACCACCTCTACCTTTTCCAAAAAGGTGGAAGCCTAAGAACCAGGATGGTCAATTTAAGAAGTTTTTAGAGATTCTTAAGCAGTTGCATATAAATATCCCTTTAGTTGAAGCTATAGAGCAAATGTCAAATTATGCTAAATTTCTTAAGGATATTTTGACTAAAAAGAAGAGGTTAGGAGAATTTGAAACTATGGCTCTAACTGAGGAATGTAGTGCTATTCTTAAGAATGGGTTACCAACCAAGGCTAGGGACCTAGGGTCATTTACAATTCCTGTCTCTATAGGTGGAAAAGAGTTAGGTAGAGCACTCTGTGATTTAGGTGCAAGCATTAACCTTATGCCTCTTTCGGTCTATCGAAAGTTAGATATTGGTGAAGCCAGACCTACCATAGTCACACTTCAATTAGCTGATAGGTCTATCACATGTCCTAAGGGTAAAATTGAGGATGTCTTAGTTAAAGTAGATAAATTCATATTTCCTGCTGATTTTATTATCTTAGATTATGAGACACATAGAGATATCCCAATTATTCTTGGTCATCCATTTTTTGCTATTGGTAGGGCGTTGATAGATGTTCAGAAAGGGGAATTAACTATGAGGGTTCATAATGAGGAAGTGAAGTTTAATGTTTTTAAAGTTATGAAGTGATCAGATGAGGTGGAAGATTGTTCTTTCATTCATATTCTGGAGAACTCAATTATTGAGACAACAATGGAGGATTTGACGAATCAAAATTTCAAGGATTATGGAGAGATTAGCGTCGAAGATTTAGCCGTTTGTACATTAGATAAGAAAAATGAAAAACAAGTTTTTAGGTGTGAGGATGTTTTTGATTCTTTAGATTTGAATGAAAGGAAGGCTCCTCCTATTAAGTCATCCCTAATTGAGGCTCCTACTTTAGATTTGAAACCTTTACCAGATCATCTACAGTATGCGTATCTTGGGGAGGGTGAGACGTTGCCCATTATTGTTGCATCAGATTTAGTGCCGGAGGATGAAGAGACTTTAGTTAAGTTGCTGCAGCAATATTGCAAAGCAATAGGTTGAACATTAGCGGATATTCAGGGGATTAGTCTGACTTTCTGTATGCATAAAATCACTCTAGAGGAGAGATCCTTTAGGAGTATTGAGCAGTAGAGAAGGCTTAACCCTGCAATGAAAGAAGTTGTTAAGAAAGAGATGATTAAATGGTTGGATGCTGGGATTATTTATCCAATTGCGGATAGCAATTGGGTAAGCCCTATCCAGTGTGTTCCTAAGAAAGGAGATGTTACAGTAGTAGCTAATAAAGAAAATGAGTTGATCCCCACCAGGACAATAACTGGCTGGAGGGTTTGCATGGATTACAAGAAGCTTAATAAGGCTACTCGTAAGGACCATTTCGCTCTACCATTTATTGACCAGATGTTGGATAGGTTAGCTGGTCAGGCTTACTACTGTTTCTTGGATGGTTATTCTGGGTATAACCAGATTACCATAGCTCCTGAGGACCAGGAAAAGACTACTTTCACCTGCCCTTATGGGACATTTGCTTTCAGGCGAATGCCTTTCGGCCTTTGCAATGCTCCAGCAACATTTCAGCGGTGTATGTTAGCTATTTTTTATGATATGATTGAATCCACTATTGAGGTATTTATGGATGATTTTTCAGTTTTTGAAGGGTCTTTTCAGCCTTGTTTGAATAATTTAGGTAAGGTACTAAAGAGATGTGAGGATACCCATATAGTTCTTAGTTGGGAGAAATGCCACTTCATGGTGAAGGAGGGCATAGTGTTAGGTCATAAAATTTCAAAGAAAGGTCTAGAAGTTGGTCGAGCAAAAATAGAAGTCACTGAGAGGTTAGAACCACCGAATTTGGTTAAAGGGATTCAGAGTTTTTTAGGTCATGCTAGATTTTATAGAAGGTTCATTAAGGATTTTTCTAACATTAGTAAACCTCTTTGCAAGTTGTTATGTGTTGATAGTATTTTTGATTTTGATGCATATTGTAGGAAGGATTTTGAGACTTTAAAAGCTACTTTGATTTCAGCACCCATTCTTTGTGCATCAGGCTGGAGTTTGCCATTTGAAGTGATGTGTGATGCCAGTGATGTGTGGCAGTAGGTGCAATGCTGGGGCAAAAGCAGGGCAAAGTTATCCATCCTATTTATTATGCAAGCAGAATGTTGAATGAAGTACAAGTCAACTACACAACTACTGAGAAGGAGTTGCTAGCAATTGTGTTTGCCTTTGAGAAATTTCGCCCGTATTTAGTTGGATCTAAAGTCACGGTGTTTACGGATCATGCAACAATAAGGTACTTAATGTCAAAGAAAGATGCGAAGCCTAGATTAATTCATTGGGTTTTGTTATTGCAAGAGTTCGACTTAGAGATAAAGGACAAGAAAGGTTCGGAGAATGTTATCGCAAATCATTTGTCTCGTCTTGATCGATCATCATCTTTGCCCAAGCAACCTGTCATTTCAGACTCATTTCCAGATGAGCAACTTTTTGCTGTTGATGTTAAGGTAGTGCATAGTGCTCCTTGGTATGCAGATATTGCCAATTTTCTGGTAAGGGGAGTTGCTCCTATTGATATGGATAAGAGGCAGATGCAAAGGTTTAAGCTGTTGGGTTTTATGTCCTAAAACTCGTGGATAGTAAATGTAACAAAGTTAATCAATAAAGCGTTATTGAGGTTATTCTATAAGTAGTTATAGAATGGTTGTTTAATTGTGTATTAATTAACCCAAATCCAATAAACTAGAACCCATGGCTATATAATGAACACTTGAACTTTATGTGTAGACATAAAAGCGGATCAAGTTCAAGCGATAGCCAAAACGGTCTATAGTATAGGGATAGAGGTTGGGTGCCTTATCCTGGGACGCTATGTGACGCGACCCACTTTGTATTTATTACAATCGATGTGATCCTGAATCGTTCATGTAACAACATGCGAGTGGGGGCATCCTATGCAAAGAGTTTGCATACGACCAGGACCGAGAAATAAGTCACTTTCACTTTATAACACACCGTTTACTGTGAAACTGACTATTTCATGCGATGACCTAGGTAACTCGATCTTAATCCTGAGCTAACTACGAACTCCTGTTTATTCGAGATTATCCTTTGATTTGCATCGGTGAGAGTGACCCAACATCGCCAACTCAATAAGCCTACCATTTTTGGGATAAGACTAGGTAGATAGCTGAGGACATAGTCTTGCAAGACGGAATTCACTCCTACCCGCCTGTAGGGATAGTAGAGGTACCCTTAAGTGCTGACTCCGGGTCTTGAACAAAAGCGCGTCGATTCTCTCCTGGCACGAGAGGATTTTCTGTTTAATGGTTGGACCATAAACAAATTGCTCGTTAAAGGATCAGTGGTACTTAAGGAACAAGATGTAACTTCAGGGGTAAAATGGACTTTTGACCTGCTGTAGTTATGAACAACCTATGAAGGGTCGACTTACTGATTATGGTTGTATCGGGTGGACAGAAATATATCTACAGTGAGGGGAGTGCAGCTATGAGCTATAGTGGAGTGTCTCGTTAGTTAACGAATGTTGGTTAACTAGGTTAATGAGATTAACCGGTTAATCTCGAATCGTTGGAGCTCATGATCTGTAGGTCCATTAGGTCTCCCTGCTAGCTCATACGGAATCAACCTTAGAACAAAAGTGATGAAAGAATTTGAAATGTTCAAATTCGTTATAGGGAGCTAACGTTAAAAGTATACGGTATACGTAAACGTGCTTTAGTTTAATTATGGATTAAACTATAAATCGAGAGAGTTGAGAATATTTAAATAAGATTTAAATTTTGATCAAAATATATTGGTTAAATGTATGAATATAGATTCATATTAGAGCAATTAGTTTTGAGAAGAATTGGGATTAATGGGATTATTTAATTTAGCATTTGATATTAAATTAAATAATTATAATTAATTAAAAATGTTTTAATTAATTATTTAAAATTAATTTTAATTAAATATTAAAATTAATGATAGAAATTGAATTTGAAAATTCAATTTCAAAGTGGCCCATTAGCATGAAATTAGTTCATGCAATTCATGGAGAATTGACACCAAATTAGGTGACAAATCAAGATCCACCATTACTTATCCCTTCATATATAAGCCTTTGTCTTCTTCAAAAATAATAATGGAAGTTGCTGATTTTTTCATGCAAAAAGGAAGATGAAATTCTCTCAAAACAGTGGGTTTCAAGTTATTCAAAAACCCATTCTTTTTCTCCCAAATTCATCACGATTTGGTTCCCACAAGCCCGTTCTAAGGCCGAAGAATAGCGGGGAAGATCTTGATGGTTGTCTACAACTTGTTCGTGATGAGAAACGGCAAACGGATTGCAAGGAATCGAGCTCCAAGAGGTATTTATTCATTCCTCTGTTTTTCGGTTTATTTACATGTTTTTAATTAGAGAACTTAATGAAATTAAACGCCCAATATCGTCAATTGCTTCCGCATGAGTTATGTAAACTCCTACATAAGCATGATGCAAAATTATTTTATTGGGATGAGTCATTTATGTATAAGCAATGTTCTGATGGTATTATTCGAAGATGTGTTTCAGGTGATGAAGCAAAGGAAATCTTGTAGCAATGTCATTCTTCCCCGTATGGAGGTCATTTCAGCGGTCATAGGACAGCTATGAGGATTTTACAATGTGGATTTTTCCGGTCTTCTTTATTCAAGGATGCGCATTGGTTCTACAAGCAATGTGATGCTTGTCAAAGGAGAGGGAATTTAGGACCTAGAGATGAAATGCCTCTTACTTATGTTTTAGAATTAGAATTATTCGATGTATGGGGTATCGATTTTATGGGGTCATTTCCTCCTAATGGCAATGTGGTTATTTTGTTGGCAGTTAACTACGTGTCCAAGTGGGTTAAGGCCATTGCATGTCATCAGAATGATGCTAAGACAGTGTCAAGGTTTCTTCAATCGCACATTTTTGCACGATTTGGGACGCCTAGGGCTCTTGTGAGCGATGAGGGTACACACTTTGTGAATAATGTGTTAGCTAAGCTTTTAGAGAAATATGGAGTTAAGCATAGGGTATCTACACTTTATCACCCGCAAGCAAATGGTCAGGTTGAAGTTAGTAATAGGGAAATTAAATCTATTTTAGAGAAAGTAGTCCATCCATCTAGGAAAGATTGGTCTTTTCGGTTAGATGAGGCTCTTTGGGCTTATAAGACAACCTATAAGACTCCTTTAGGTACGTCTCCCTATAGGTTAGTATATGGAAAGGCTTTTCATTTACTGTTAGAACTTGAGTATAAGACATTTTGGGCTCTGAAGAAGTTGAATTTTGATTTGAGTCGTGCAAATGCAATTATAATGTTGCAGCTTAATGAGTTAGAGGAGTTTCGTCAGTTTTCGTATGAAAATGCGAAAATGTATAAATAGAAGACGAAGCGGTGGCATGATAAGAAGTTAAAACCTAAAGAGTTTGTTAAGGGTCAACAGGTCTTATTGTATAACTCTAGATTGAAATTGTTTCCTGGAAAATTAAAATCTAAATGGTCTGGACCGTTTATTGTGATTGAAGTTTTTCCGCAAGGAGCAATTACTTTGAAAGATGAAAAAGATGGGCGAGTGTTTAAGGTTAATGGACAACGAGTGAAGCATTACTGGAGAGAGGAGTTTCATTCGAAATATCATTTCCTAAAACTGGTTGAAGAATAAGAGAGCAAGGTTTTTTGCGGGAGTATTTTGTCTTGCAATATCTTGAGAAGCTCCCAGTAGTTTTTGCGATTTTATTTTATTAGATTTAGTGTGATTTTGTTTTAGTTGATTTTATTTGATTTTGTTTTTGGTTATTTTGAATTTTTAGTTGATTTAATTTTCGCTGGTTTATTTTTTAATTTTTGATTTGATTAGATTTTATTTTTTGGATAAGATTAATTTGAATTTGGCTGATTTGATTTATCTTTTTATCAGACTAATCTAAATTTTTATTTAGTAAATTTTTAGATTGTATTAATGTGATTGTTCTGATTTATTCGGCATAAAGATTTGGTTTGATTTGATTTTTGAGAGATTTATCTTTTATTTTTTAATTTGCGGATAAAAGATCTTTCTAGAAGAATATCTTTTACTGAGGAGTTTGTTTTTGCAATCTGTTGGTTAGGATCAAATTGTTCTGGTTAGATTATAACGAGTAGGTTGTGATTTAATTATTTTTACCGTTGGAGTTTAATTTCTTGTGGACAAGTAAGAGGAGTGGAGCATCTGGAGCTTCCACGTGTCAGGCAGTGTGAATTTGACGGTCTAGCCGTTAGCCAGAGCGTTTACCATGGACAAATATTACCGTTTATTGGGATTTAATCATGATGATTACATGCAAATTAAAAACGGTAATTTTATTTAATTGGGGCAGATCTTTTCGGTTAGGATTTTAAATACTGGAGCCCTATTTAAATAAACTCCCTCGTACGTTTCTTTCCACTTCGTCTTTCATCTTCTATTTCCTTTCTGTGTCTGTGTGCGAATTCTTTGAGTTATTATATGGCGAAAACAAGAGGCAAGAGAGAGCGAGAAGTTGAACCAAAAGAAGTGCCAGTGACACATGAGACACCCAAGAAAAAGAATAAAAAGAAGAAGACTCCGAAGGAAAAGAGGGTTCGACAGCAAGACTCGCTAATTACTGAGGTTCTGGAGCAGGTCTTAGAAGACATTGCTGATGAGGTTGTAAATGAAGAACAACCGAAAACTCTAGACGTTGAAATGGTACCAGAGCAAACGAATCAGCAGGCCAAGGAATAGCGAGAGGTGCAAGAAGTGGTTCCAATAGTTGTTCAAGACGAGGTTCCTACGGATCAGCCACCACGGCGTCGCCGCCACAAGTAGAAGGTGGGACGCATTAAAAGAATCCGAACAGACACCCCATCCCCACCAACTACTGAATCGGAGAAGAAGGAACCAGAAAAAGAGGATCAAGAGAAAGAAGAGACTGAAAAGAAGGCTGAAGAGGAGGCCATGGCAAAGCAAAGAGAGGACAGAGGAAAAAGAGTAGAAGAAGCAGCAGAAGAAGAGCGGGAAGAGCAAATATTGCCTTATGAACGCTTCATCAAAGACATTGCCAGAGCAACATACAGAGAAATGTTGAAGCGAGACTTTCTTTTTGAAAGAGGATTTGGAGGCGATGATAAGGGTAAAAAATATACCTATTTTACCCTTATATTTAGCTCATTATATTGTCAAAAGTTGCATGTTTAGGTCAATTTTACTATTCCCGAGCTCAAAATATGTTAGAGTTGAGAAGATAGGGTGTTGAGAGTCATATTTGTCAATTTATGTTTATTTGTGCTTAAAAAGACTCTATTTGGTGAGGATTTTACTTAGTTTGTTGCTGTGCAGAAAAAATAGAGGATGCAGGAAATTGGCCAGAAATGCGACCGTATTTCTGGGAAGGCCAATATGAAATGCGACCGTATTTCTGGAAAATCAGAGGCAGTTCCGAGTCGTCCGCGGGTCGTTTTGAACGAGACTTCTTCGCACCTAACCGACTGTTTTAACCCTAAAACCGACTGTGCCACCTACCAGCACCTATTTCGCAACTCCTCAACCATCTCCAGCACTATATAAGCTCGTGATTCAAAGTCAAATCCAAGCAAAACTCATTTGGAAGAAGAGGGTGGTGACAGAACCCTAGTTGACGCCTGTGAGTAGGGATGCCCGAGGTCCTTCTTAGATGACCAAATTCTAACCTTAGTTAGACATCAAATCTTAGGGTTTGTAGGTATTTTCACCCATTCCCACTTTATAAAAGCGAGAGAGTGGAGTGTCGAGTGAACTCTAGAAGGATTGGATAAAATACAAAAACCAATAGTATTTAGCTACTGTCTTATTTCCAGCTTGTGTTACTTTTCATTCATCTGTATTCTTTACATTTTATTTTCAATGAAAAAGTATTCATTTGCACTTTATCTCACCATGAGTAGTTAAATTCCGTTGAGGGGTTCAATGTGGTGAATTCCCTTATGGTTCAATAGCTTGAAAGTGTTTTATTTGCTTAAGTATTGTTCAATGCATGTCATTCTTTATTGATTATCATTCTGATCTTGCTGAGTTTAAATTGATCACTTAGACTTTGCATGCCATGTGAGTTTGATCTCGAAAGGGACAAACGATATCGGTTCTCATAAAGGTGATATAGGAGAAAAAGCTCGAAAGAGATTGCTCGGTGGTATAGGCCAAGCTGCCTAAGGCACCCTATATCAACTATAGGGTTATAGATTGCATTCGTGAATTATTTATGTCAGAGTCGAGTCACAGAAATGTGCATAACGGTACTCGCTTAGCCTTCTAACAGTTCTTGGGAGCAAGGCCAAGTGGAAGTTAAATCTGACCCAATGCATTGAATAGTCTTAAGTTGAATAATCCATGATTAAGGTTATTGTCTTAGGGATGAATCCATGTTGAATACCTCATTTTATTTTATTGTTATTCTTTATTCATTTGCTTGTGTTATTCATTTTCTTAAAAATCAATCATTTCTTTGGTTACCTATTTTAAGCAATCATTTGAGCAGTTTCTTATCCAAATTTGAATTTCCAACTTAGTCCTCGTGGGATCGATACCCTTGGAATACTTCTAAGGTTTTTATTACTACGTGCGATAGTGTATACTTGCACTAAGGTTGGTTGAATCTATCTTTATTCTTATTTATCATCTTAACTCACATCCATCTTTCAGCCTCTGCCGCACCAGGCGACCTACTACACTTTTTACGAACAGGGATCACAAATCACAGATGGGAGCAGTTTTGTGCGAAACCGGAGCCAGTCAACTCGCAGATTGTCTGCGAGTTTTATGAGAATATTGACGAAGAAGAAGGCTTCCAGGCAATTGTTCGAGGAGTCGCGGTAGGTTGAAGCCCAGGTGCAAACAACCCATGACTCCATTGTCTCTCGTGATCGTGTGCTTTTAGTTTTTGCTATTTTAAGGTCTTTGAGCATTAATGTCGGTAAGGTGATCGCAAGTGAAATTTTTGGCTGCTGGCGAAAGAAGGTGGGCAAGCTTTTCTTTCCGAATATTATAACTATGTTATGCCAAAGGGCAGGGGTTCCTACGAGCACAGAAGATGTTATCCTAGTAGACAAGGGGATAATAGCACACTAAACCTGGCGAGGCTTCAGCGGACTCAGGAAGCGCGCCAAGGCGGGTTGGTGTGCGACATCCACCAGATCCAAGAACAACTCCAACTGCAGGCTAGTTGTATGGAGTTTGCTGAAAGGCAAGCCCAGACGTATTGGACTTATGTTAAACGGAGGGATGCCACATTAAAGAAAGCACTCCAATCGAACTTTTCAAAGCCATATCCAGCCTTCCACGTTTTCCCCAATGATCTGCTCAATTCCTGGATCCCACCACCACCGATAGAAAGAGAAGAAGAAGAGGATGACCATGGTCAGGAAGATTGAAGAGAAGATGGAGCGAGCATTTATTTTGTTCAAATATTTTTGTTGCTCGCATATTTCCTAACCAAGTTTTTTTTGTTGTTTCTGTTTTTTATAATTCTGTTTCTGATGTTTTTATTTTCTGATGGCCACCAAAATTATCTCTAGAAGGCTAAGCGAGTACCGTTATGCACATTTTTGTGACTCGACTCCGACATAGATAAAGCAAGCATGCAATCTATAACCCTATAGTTGTTATAGGGTGCCTTAGGCAGCCTCGCCCTATAACACCGAATACACTCTTTCGAGCCTTTTCTCCTATATCATCTTTATGAGAACCGATATCGTTCGTCCCTTTCGAGATCAAACTCACATGGCATGCAAAGTCTAAGTGATCAATTTAAACTCAGCAAGATCAGAATGATAATCAATAAAGAATGACATGCATTGAATATAACTTAAGCAAATAAAACACTTTCAAGCTATTGAACCATAAGGGAATTCACTATATTGAACCCCTCAATAGAATTTAGCTACTCATGATGGGATAAAGAGCAAATGAATATCTTTTCATTGAAATAAAGAATAAGGAATACAAATAAATGAAAAGTAACAAAAGCTGGATGTAATGACAGTAGCTAAATACTAGGGTTTTTTTCTTTTATCCAATCCTTCTCGAGTTCGCTCTATACTCCACTCTCTCTCTTTTACAAGTGGGAATGGGGTGAAAATCTCTACAAATACTCGGGTTTGGTGTCTAACGAGGGTTAGAATTCAGTCATCTAAGAAGGACCTCGAGCATCCCTACTCATAGGCGTCAACTAGGGTTTTGTGACCACCATCTTCTTCCAAATGAATTCTGCTTGGATTTGACGTCAAATCAAGGCCTTATATAGTATGGGGAGTGGTTGAGGAGCTGCAAAAATGGTGCTGGTAGGTAGCCTAGTCGATTTCGGGGTCAAAACGACCGGTTAGGTGCGCAATAGTCTCGTTCAAAACGACCCGCGACAGACTCGGGACTGCCTCTGTTTTTCCAGAAATGCGGTTGCATTTCATTTTTGCCTTCCCAGAAATGCGGTCGCATTTCTGGACAATTCCAGCCTCCTCTGTTTTTCTGCACAGCAACAAACTTAGTCAAATTCATATCAAATTGAGTCTTTTCAAGCACAAATAAGCATATTTTGACATGTATGACTTTCAACTCCCTAATTTATCAACTTTAACATATTTTGAGCTCGGGAACAGTAAATTTGGTCTAAAACATATAATTTTGACAAGATAATGAGCTAAATATAAGGGTAAAATAGGTATCTTTTTTACCCTTATCATACCCCCAAACTTAACTCATTGCTTGTCCTCAAGAAAAAACAAATCAAATGTCAGAGATCAAATTAAATAGCAAATCAGAACGTGAGAGCTCAACTTAACTTCAATCTTAAATGTCATCAATGGAATCAAGTAAACATGTTTTTCAAGATCATTTTCTAAGAAGTTGCCTTTCAGGAGAGGTTTCTACTCTAGTGCCAGTCACAACTTCAAGGTTTCCTAGGCATGAAGATTTCTACTTTTCTTTTTCAAAGCAAAACTCTCCCTAGTCCATCCTAACCAACATGTTTAAACTATCTAACTCCTACTCATAGAGCCTAGTGTAGTCCTTAAGGTTAAGAAAAACTTGAGGTTCCTTGGATATACATGAGTTCACTAGCCCTCCCCCAAACTTATTTGACTGTTGGTGCTCTTTTTATTCAACTTCTTTTTCTCCCAAGAGTATTCTTGTTGTGACCCCTACCTTCGTTCTAGCTTATCGACACTTTTTGGTGAAGATATCTAGCTACGAGCAAAGGTCACAAACTCAGAATAATACTCACTTCCCTAAGTAAACCTTTCATGCAGTGGCAAACCATGGGTGTCATGAATGCCCCTGGTTACTCAGTAAACTCTAAGAAGGAGGAGTAACTCTTGGTTTTCCCTTGTATTTTTTTTTGGATAATAATACAGAGCATAAACATCTTTCCCAGCAGTTCAAACTTACATAGAGTATTCATAGAGCATAAATATTTACAAGGTAAAAACAAGTAAAGCACCCCCCCCCCCCCCAAACTTAAGATTAGACAATGTCCTCATTGGCTTTTGTTTTTTAGGCAAGAGCTTTGCATCAGGCTTTTTGTTTTCCAAAACTTTAAGGCTAAACTCTCCTAGTGTGCTAGAAAGGTTAAACAAGAGGAAGTTTAGACTTAAGAAAATTCTGCAAAGAAAAAGACTGATGGAAAGCCTATGACTAGAAAACAATTTGGTTGTGACGGTGGCACTTTAGAAATAGAAATATGCTCTAATTATCATCATTAAGGACTTAAAAGAAAAGTCCTTTGAAAACATGATTTTTTTCCAAGACATTTTTGCAAACTTTTTCTTTAAAGTTGATTTTTTTCTCAAAAGTTTCCTTGGTTCATTAAAAGACAGCATCTGATTTTTTTTCTTTATAATATCAAAAACCCAAGTAGAATGCAATTATTCACAAAACAACTACCTTGAAACTAACCTAAAAACTTCAACTAACAATTAAACAACAATCCAAGCAATAAAACAACAACTAGATAAGCAAAAACAAAATCTAAACATGTGAAAACTAAAAAGACAGCAAACACTATGCACAAAAAGTAAGTATTATTCACACAAAAACAGCAGTGTATAAGGGGATCAGAAAAAACTCCCCTAATCCTCATATGAGGGCATCTCTTCTTCATTCTCATCTTCATGTTCATCTTCAGAATCCTTCTCTTCTTGAGGTAGCAGTGATTAAGGGAAATCAGGAAAGACAGGAGCAATACTCGGGGCGATAGAGAGGTAAAACTCTCTAATGGCTTTATCCCTCTCCTTTGCATAAGCCCAATAAGTCCTCAGGTTATCCCTGATTTGATCTAGCTGTTGGTTCGCAAATTCTAGGGCCTCAGATGATGGTGTTGGCCCTGAGAAAGGAGTGTGTTGAGGTGGAGAAATCGTGTTCAGCCCTTGTGATGGAGTGGCTTGAGATGTGGAAGCTTTTTCTTTCCTTTGGGCATTATTCTGTTGGAGCTTCCCAATCAGAGGTAAATCGATGGTAGCCCTGAAGAAGTGGCGTTCCCCATCATTTCTAGGAACTATTTTTACCCTCTGACATAATTGGGTGATCAATGACCTAAAGAACAACTTCCATGCTCTTTTCCTTCCACACGAAAGGATCTCCTCCCTAATTATGTTCCCAATGTTGATTTCCAAACCCTTCATAATACTGTAGAGGAGCATAACTCTCTCTACTGAGATAGTGTTGTCATGGGTTGTTGGCATCAACCGGTTCTTGATAAAGTGAAGCCATACTGCTGATTCAGGCTTTAGGTCGCTTGACACTAATGTCTTCACCTTAGTCTGGGACTCTTTCCACTGAACTCCCTTGTTGGCCACCAATTTCAGTGCATCTTTCATTTATTTAGCCGAGGGGTTCTTAATGGCATCGTTCCCTCTTGGATGCAAGGGTGCTTTCATTATGTACACCCTATTGATGTCAACGGAAGAGAAGCTGACCATCTTGCCTCTCACTACTGCCATACTTATGCTTTCCTCCCTCAATTCGACGTAAAACTCTCGAATTAAAGGCACCACGGCCTCCTGAGGGTAAGCACAGAACTCCTGCCACTTGTATTGTGAGATAACTCTGGTTACGAACTCTGGTAGTGTCCCAGCTCTGTTAGAGAATCCCTTCTCGTTCAGGAAATCTTTTTTCTCATAATCTCCATCCGTTCCTGAAAATTGACATCTTTAAAGACTTCGGGGAAAGGATTTTTAGGAGATGGAGCCTTAGGTGATTTGACCTTGGGCTTGGCAGGTGAGACGGTTGGAGGAGGTATTGGGGAGGCGTCCATGGACCTAGTCTTCGGCCTTTTGGCAAAAATGGGGTCATTCTTGTTTTTGGTCCTCCTTTCAGCTCTAATCTCTCTTCTTCTCTTCTTTCTCAATGCTGCAGAGATAGGAATTTGGTCATCATCCAGTTCCCTAATCTCTTAATCGGATTCTGTCTCTGAATCACTGGAGGTCTCGACCTCCTCATTTTCTTTCTCTTTCTCATCCTCCTTCTCTCCTGAAGAAGTGCTCTCAGCAGCTGGTGGATCATATTTGAATAGATGTTCGAAAACCTCATCAGCTGGTTGTTCATTGGTGGCCTCATCTTGGCCTTCTTCAGAATGCGGCCCAAATGCGGTCGCATTCTCGCCTTCATCTTCTTTTTCTTGGTCTTTTTTGCTTGGCCCCTCAAGGGCCTCTTCTTCCCTTTCTTGCAGCAAGTCAGCCTCACTTTGAGCCTGGTGCAGTAGCTCAAAGGCACAAGAAAGTCTTCGGCTTCTTTTCTTCTTTTTTCTTCTTCTCTCAGATTTTCCCTTCTCTGTTTTTCTTCCCCAAGGAGCTTCAATTAAGCAGCAAGTCTCCTTAGTTTTTCATCTTGCTTTCTTTCTTCTTCTTCAGCTAACCTGGCCCTCTCGGCCTCTTGTCTTTCCTCTTCTTGCCTTCTCTCGACTTCTCTTTCTTCTTCCAAGTCTCTTTGTCTTGCAAAAACATCCTCCTCCCTCACACTCTGATTTTCCATCTCCCTTTCAGCTTGAATTTCCCTCATCCCATCTTGCTCAGCCCTGTAACCTTCAGCAATAACAAGAGCCTTTGCCACAACTTGGCGGATCATGTCCTCGAACACATCCAGAGGCATTCTTGCGGTTTTCAGGGGTTCAAGAATCAAAGGCTTCTCAGGAGAACCCTTCTTCAGACTCTTCTTCTTTGCACTGTAAGTAACAAAAGGCCTATCCCTGCAAGACGAAGAAGGGTTAGTAGAAGGTTTAGGATTTTTTCCCGTTAGAGTCTCTCCTTGCCGAGAGCTCTCTCCTGCCTTGGCGGCTTCTTCTTCATCACGCAGCCTTGCTTATTCTTCAAGAGTTGCACGCCGTTGGGCTTCCATCTCGCTGATCATCTTAAACCATTCCCTTGAGCGTTTCTTCAATGTTTGGCCGCGGGTTTTTGGGTTTTGTGGATGGGATTGGTGCGTGTGGACCTTCTTGATTGAGATGAACTCGGATTCTCCCTCGAGGTAGCCGACATTGTCGAGGAAGAAGGACTTTGAGTGGTGGTTCCTTGGCCCAAGATCGCCGACGAGAAACCCGTAGCTCTCGCCTCTCTCGTGCCGTGCATGGAAGCTTTGGGTTGTCCTTCTTGCCGTCGAACACTTGCTTCAGCAGTCTGGGTACGTTGAGCACTCTGAGATCGAGTGATCTTGCGAGATGAAGATGATTTAGGTGTGTTCTTCATTGTTCTTGCTTTGTGGGTTTCGGTTTCAAGATGGAGTGAAGGTGAAGAGTTCTTGAGTTTGACTTGAATGCAAAAGGTCTGAGTAGTTTGTGAAGAAGAAACACTTAAGTCAGCTATTTATAGGTTTCTCAATTAGGTCACGTGTTGGTCTTTTAAAATGACGTTACTGCCCTCTGCATTTTGGAAATGCGGTCGCATTTCCAAATGTACTGGGGGAAAATGTGGTCACATTTCTCCCAGTACTCTGCCTCCTTTATTTTTTTTCTGACTTTTTCATTTCCCTTTGCTTTTCTTTCTTTCTTTTATTTGCTGAAACAATCACAAACATGTTAGAAAGTTCACATGCTTAAACATGATTAATTATTCAAAGGATAGTTCAAAATAACCTAAGTGTTTCAACTCCCAGGTAAATCTCCAGGAAAAGGTGTTCCTTACAGTCATCTTAAATACCTTTTCCTAAAGAAGACTTTCCTAGACAGAGTTTACTTTTGCCTATTATATTTTTCCCTTTTTGCTTTTCTTTCACTCTCTTTTTCTTAAGAAGAAGTATTATTGATGTGGAATTTTCCTACCGCAAGCGCACGGGTCAAGTAATAATAAAGTGATTTTGAAATCGAGTGTCGTCCTCTGGATTGGATTTTTAATCAAATTTAATTACCGAAAATAATCTTGTCCAATTTTATTTAGGGAACCAAACAAAGTGAGAAATAATGGAAATCTAACACAAAGCAATAAAAAAGTATGACAATCTAATGGAGTCAACGGTCTTAGGGATTTGATTTCACCAATTGGGATTATGGATTAATTCATGGTTTAATGGCATGCTATGATTCATAAATCTTGGGAAACTAAAATCACACATATCTCTCCCGAGCATACATGATTCTCCCACATGCAATGAACCCGATATCCCTATCTAAGTTCATTAAACATGCAAGGCATTAAGGTTAACCTTTTTAACGATTTCTAGAATTAACTATTATCTCCCGATTTCTAGCTAAATCCTAGTTATGCATAATGATTTCTAAGCTAAATCCTCTCGTCTGAGTTAGATTCAAGCACAAACAACAATCAATTTATGGCCGGTAAATTGAAAGCATTAAGAACACAATTATGCATAAATGACAACAATAGCAATAAAACCATTAAATCAATCCATAAAGTGCCCAACGGCTACATCAATCCCTAAGAATTAAACTTAGCTACACATAATCCAAATTACAATATAAACTAAGTCTAAACAAGCCCTAAAAACTACAAAAGCAAAGGGTAAAGAGAATTAAATGCTAGGTAGGCCGAGACCGCACGTCCCCGTGACGATCCCCACGAACAATCGTTTGATTCCCATTTTTCCTCCACTTTTTTCAGCTTCAAAAGTCCCTTTCTTCTCTGTTTTACGGCTCCAAATCGTCCAAGAGAAGTCCCCCAAAAAGCCCTAATCGCAAAATATAAATAGGGAAAATTTTGGTCGTAGCGTCGCGACGCTGTCGCGATACCGCGATTCTGGAAAATTCGCCGAGAGCGTCGTGACGCTGGTCCTAGCGTCGCGACGCTATGATGATTTTTTTTTTTTAAGATTGAAAACTCCAAATATAGAATGTCAGCGTCGAAACGCCCAGAGAGCAGCGTCGAAACGCTGGTTTGCGGATGGGCCTATCTTCAATCTTCCAACTTTGATTCTTTTTTCATTCTTTGGCTTCTTTTCGCATCCCGAACATCCAATTGGCTCAAAACTATATTTCCTACAAATACAACACATAAATGCATAATTTTGGCCAATTAATTATAAAAGACTAGCTAAATTAATTATGGAAAACTAGCTAGCTATGCCCGCTATCAATTATAGATCCACATAGTATACAAAAATAATTGCAAGAGTAGAATTCAAACTAGATCAACCACAGAAGCAAGGGCTTCATCATCTTCAAAGCCCTTCCCCCAGTAGGGTTTAATTCTTTGTCCATTCAAGGGTTGTTGCTTGATTTCTTTCACCACTTCAATCTTTTTCCCACCTTTTTCTTCATGTTCTACATCTCCAAGTAAATCTTCCAATGTTTCTCTTCTCATCATATCCTGTCAAGAAGATAGAGAGAGTTCATCAACTTCATCAATCACAGAGCACTCCTCAAGATCTCCTGGATATTTCATGGCATTCATCACATTGAAAGTGACTTGCTGGTCATTGACCCTCATGGTTAACTCTCCTTTTTTAACATCGATTAAGGTCCTGCCAGTTGCTAAGAATGGTCGTCCTAAAATAATTGGCACTTCCTTATCAACTTCACAATCCAGAATGATGAAATCTGTTGGGAATACGAATTTGTCAACCTTGACTAACACATCTTCGATTTTTCCAATAGGTTGTGTTAGTGATCTGTCAGCTAACTGTAAAGTTACAGTTGTTGGTCTTGCTTCTCCTATCCCCAAATGTTGAAAAACTGAAAATGGCATCAAGTTTATACTTGTTCCTACATCGCATAAAGCTCTGCCTACATTCCTTCCTCCAATGGAGCATGGAATGGTGAAACTTCCTGGGTCCTTTAGTTTGCAAGGGATCTCATTTTTTACCAGTGCACTAGAACATTCAGTGAGTGCAACCATCTCATATTCTCCCAACCTTCTTTTCTTTGATAGAATATCCTTCAGGAACTTCACATAATTAGGCATCTGTTCGAGTGCTTCTACCGACGGAATGTTGATATGTAGTTGCTTTAAAACATCTAGAAACTTTTTAAACTATGCACCATGCGAAGCATGTTTAAATCTCTGAGGGTATAGAGGTGGTGGTCTATATTTTGGATCTATAACAAACTTTTTAGGTTTTGCTGTCCAAATTACGGTCGCATCCCCCTGTTTTTTCTCTGAATTTGAACTTTCATTTTTTTCTTCCAAGGCTTCATGCTCCGTGGTTTTCTCTTTATTTTGACAAACTTCTGGAGTAATTTCTGACTTCTTTCCTGGGACTTCTGGATTCTTCTTGACTTCTTGATTCACGGGGTATTTTGGACCATCATATTCTAGTCCACTTCTCAAGATGACTGCCTTGCACTGCTCTTTTCCTTCTCGGTGAGGGTTCTCAGTCTTGCTGGGCAGTGTCCCTTGTGGTCTGTTTTTTATTTCTTGAGCAATCAATCTGTACTTCCAAATTTCTAACTGCAGCATCCTTTCTTGCCATGTATTCTTTCATAAGAGTCTCTAGATTTGACTCTTGATTCTGCACTTGGACTGGTTGGAAGTTCTATGTAATTGTCATTTTTAATAATCTAGCAATTGATATTGATTCTGAGCATCTTGATTACTTGTTGTGTTTATTCTTATTTTTTGCCCGCCTGGCCAGCTGGTATGAATACCATCTCTTAGTTTCAGGAATGATTTAAGAGGTGTGTGGCACGTAATCACACTAGACCACTATGTGTTGGTGAACGCTAGTGATTGAGCTAGGGTTAGCCAGTTGCCCAGTGCTTGATCGGTAGAGCGCCATTGGAGTTGAAACACATTCCAAAAAAGTCCAGAGTTCCAAGAGGATCCTGCTGATAAGACTGCAAGAGATTGTTTGATCAATATAATTGCTAGAACATCTTTTTACAATTACAGAAATCTTAACAAATGTTTGTTTCCGAACTGTGTTCTTTATTCGTTTACATTCTGCTCTGTTATTTCTTTTTCTTCAGCATTAATTCAAAACCCAATCATTTTTACAACCTAGAAATCACTAAAAAAAACTACACAAAATAGGTAAGGTGGTGAAGGATTGGAATTCCGTAATTCCGTAAAGCGGAAGCGTGATTGGGACCGATTCGTAATTAATTTTTGTTTAATCTAAAATACCAATACATTGGCAATAAACTTAGAACTATTCTAGATTTATATTAAGGCTAAGCATACAAAAATATTAGATCTAAATCTAATTTATATAGTAACAAATTACTTACTCTCGTTGACGACTCAGATTAAATTCACCAATTGCTTGTGAAATAATCACGAACTAGTGTGAACACCACCACTATGGCTACACCGGTATGACTCTGAGACTTCTAGAGGCAGGAGACTGGTGCGAGTCTAAAGGGAGCCTTGAGGGGAATTCTCTGAGAGTAGGAGAATGAATGGGATGCCTTTCACCCCACCCCAGCGGTCTTATTTATAGGTAAAGGCCAAGACTTTTTCCTAATAGGAAAAGGAATGCATTTTCCTAATAGGAAAAGGTCTCTAATTTTAATAAATAATTAATTAATTCCATAATTAATTAATTACCCAATTAAATATCATATATTTAATCTTAGGGATTTTATTAAAATTAAAATTAATACGAATCTAATTCATATTAAATTTATTTGAACTCTTTCAAATATTTTCTCTCAAGAATTAATTTTTGAAATTAATTCAAAAATTATATTATAAAGTTTCATAAACTTTTTATTATAATGCATCAATATACATTATACGATTTCCCAAATAAATTGAACACTTTCAATTTACAATTTATACTTAATTGCCTCAAGTCTCCTTACGAGCTACTAATGGGACCTAATGGACCTACAGATCACAAGCTCCAACGATACGAGACTAATTGGCCAAACTCATTAACCAAGTTAGTCAACATTCGTTAACTGTGGGTCACTCCACTAAAGACCCACAGCTGCACTCTTCTCACTGTAGAATATTTCTGTGTCCACGGATATCGACCAATGCAGTAAGTCAATCCTTCACGTGTGTTCGTAACACCAGCTGGGTCAAATTACCGTTTTACCCCTGGGTTACCTCTGGTTCCTTAAGTATCGTTGATCCCTATAATGAACAAGTTGTTTAGGGTCCAACCACTAAACAAGAGTTCCTCTCGGGCTAGGAGAGGACGGCGCGCCTTTGTTCACGCCCCATAATCAGCCTTTAAGGGAACACACATCTACTTACCCCAATAGAGGAAGGAGTGAATTCCATCTTGTACTGTTATGTTCCCAGCCCCCATTCGGTCTTGCCCCTGAAATGGTAGGATTATTGAGTCGGCGAACTGGCCACTCTCACCCATACAAATCTAAGGACAATCCCTCCTGAAAGGGGTTCATAACAGACTCAGGATTGAGATTGAGTTACCTAGGTCATCCTATTGAAATAGAAACCTAAACTAGTTAACGGCGTTACATCTAGTGGTTACTATTTCGTAGTCCGGTCTTATGCAAACTCATTGCATAGGATACCCCCACCCGCATGTCTCCTACATGGATGCTTTGGATCATTGCATCTATATCGAATACAAGGTGGGTCGTATCACATAGTGTCACCAGGATAAGCTACCCAGCCTTATCCCTATACTATAGACCTTTTAGGTTTTTACTTGGACACCGATCCTCGTATGTCCCCACATACTAGTCCAAGTTTCATTTAAACAACCTTGGATCTTAGTTTATTGGATTTAGGGTTTATTAATGCAAACTCAATTATTTAATAACCAAATTACTGAATTACTCAAATAACGCTTTATTGAGATCGATTAATTTGTTTCATTTACTATCTACGAGTTTTAGGGCATATAACCTAATAGGTGGAAACTGTTCAAAACCTCGTGGATACGATAAATTACTTATCACTTGTTGCAGACTATGTGCACTTGTATAGTATTCTAGAGATAATTATTATCATATTTTTAACCCACTCCAGAAGGCAACAGTGACTAATAAGGATAATGAGTTGATCCCCTTCAGAACAATACCTGGTTGGAGGGTTTGTATGGATTACAAGAGACTTAATAAAGCTACTGATAGGACCTAAAATGTCCTATTTTATCGCCTCTAATCTAGACTTGTTAGGATCATTTTATGCTTTACTTGTCCCATTTACAGGTTAATTGAGTATAGGTCGTGTCGGGAGCCGATCACACTAATTGGTGTTAATTCGGGCCAATTACGGAGTTTTTGGAGCCATCTCGATGTCTTGGATGACGAGGAGGTGAAGAGACCCAATTGTGCTGAAGAGGGCTTGAATTATGACACCAAGAAGCTAAAGATTGAGCCCCGAATCGAGTTAAACAGAGCTAAACTGAGAAAGAAGGCAAAATATTGATTCCAGGGACAACGTTGAGACGCTGCCCTTGGCATCTCGATGCCAGCGCGATTTCTTCCAGAGAGCTATTTCCGTGGCGTCGAGATGCTGCCTTATGGTGTCTTGACGCCGACACATTTTCTATAAATATGTAGTCTCGGTTTAGTCCGCCGTTAGGTTAGATTTTGGGTTCCTTTTACAATTTCTTTGCTTCTTTTTACTTTCCAGCACGTTTTTAGACCATTGTTGGTCATTTACTATGACTTTTTTCATGTTATTTATCGCTTTTACTTCATTTATGCGTAGCTAAACTTCTTTAGATCGTTGGATTGGATTAATGCTTTGATTTCTAATATCATGGGCTGAGTTTTCTGGTTTGTTTTTAGTGTTCTTGCTGTAATTTCATTTAGTTTTGCATGACCGTTAGTCGAATAGGATTGACGCCCTATGCGATTATAACTTGTGTATTCAATCAGTTATTTGAGATAGCCACTAGGCTGAGGCAAGCCACTTTCTACGCGAGACGACCCTTGATAGGCCTAGCATGCATGTTAAAGGTTATATGATTTAGATTTAAATTGCTTTTGAACCTAGTTCTTATGATTCCAGACCCACGATCCCAAAGCGGCTAGTTTTAATTGGTGGTTGTAAAATTACTTGTTAATAAACTAGTTAGATATAAGTAGTAATCGTTGCAGAGGTCTCGGACGGTTATTACATCATGCATAAGGGGTGGCGAGCGATAGAGCCCATATTAATTAATCTTGTTAATTGCCAAATTCACGATTAGCGAGTTAATTAGCACAGGGTAGTGTAGGTGGGTCCTCCGAGTAACCCAGAAGCCGACCGGACTGATGAAATTAGTTAGAACGATCATTAGAGAAAACTAGGAAGCCAATGAATTAGAATCAAGCATAACAATCCAAATCCAACGATCTCCTTTTTATGTTATTGATCCCGTCTAATTTCTCCTTCACATGCTTACTTTCCTGTTATTTAAATGTAGCTTTCAGTTTTATTTTGTTTTATTTTGCATTTCCTCGCTTGTCATCATCTTCAAAAACCCCCTATTTATATGAGCACAAAATTCTAGAACTACTAGATCCCTCTTCCCTGTGTTCAACCCCGGCCGCTATTGCTACAAATTTAGTAGTAGTGTCGTGGATTATAAATTTTATTTGACGACTTTAGGAGAATTCGACACCCTCCGACGGTCCTGTCAAATTGGC
This sequence comes from Luffa aegyptiaca, assembly GCA_017139565.1. NCBI lineage: Eukaryota > Viridiplantae > Streptophyta > Magnoliopsida > Cucurbitales > Cucurbitaceae > Luffa > Luffa aegyptiaca. The sequence continues at coordinate 38,340,528 of CM029405.1, read as the reverse complement.
ATCGTTGTCGGGGAAGGGTGTTTTTCTAGTATTTTTAGGATTTTGTGCTTTTTAATTCTTGTTTGCATGGTTTATGATCACACGTTCTTCGCAGGGAAACGAGCTTAGATTTGAACCTGAAATTTCTAGAGCAGAGACGAGATTTAGAAGGCAAGCAAGAAGGAGAAGAGATAATAATCTCAGCGAGGTTGAATCACCAACCATGGCTAAAAGGATTTAAGGCAGCTGGCAGCGCCAGATCTGAACCAGCAGCCACTCTGTATTACCTACCCCGAGACGACAGGTACTTTTGAATTAAATTCAGGTTTAATACACTTACTTCCTATTTTTCGTGGTAGTGCAGGAGAGGACCCGCATAAACATTTGCAGGAATTTCACATAGTATGTTCTAGTATGAGACCGCATGGAGTGACAGAGGAAGCGCTGAACTTAAGGGCATTCCCCTTTTCGCTAAAGGATTCAGCAAAAGATTGGTTTTATTACCTTCCCTCCGGCTCTATGAGTACATGGAACGAGATGAAGAGGCAATTCCTTGAGAAATTTTCCCCGCCAGTAGAGCTGCAAACATCAGAAAGGAAATATATGGAATTTCGCAGATCACTGGGGAGACACTCCACGAATATTGGGAGAGATTCAAGCGTTTGTGCGCTAGTTTTCCACATCATCATATCTCAGATTAGTTGTTAATTCAGTATTTTTACGAGGGGCTACTTCCTATGGGTCGTAGTATGGTAGATGCAGCTAGTGGAGGAACACTAGTCAATAAAACCCCTATCGAGGCTAGACAACTAATTTCAAGCATGGCTGAAAACTCTCAGCAATTTGGGACTAGAGGACGACCTGCAGTTGTACAAGCCACCACAAAAAGTGAGGTAAACGAAATGCGCTCTGAATTGAGTGACTTAACTAAATTGGTTCGCTCTTTGTGTTTGGGACAGGTGCAGGCAAAGGCCTGTGGACTTTGCTCAATGACTACCCACACTACCGAAGCATGCCCTAAGATAAAAGACAACGGAGAGGTGAATGCCATTGGTGGATTCAATGGAAATCAAAGGCAGTACAACCCATACAGTAACACTTACAATCCTGGATGGAGAGACCATCCAAATTTCAGTTATGGGAACCAACAGAAGCCACTGATGTTCAACCAAAATCAGGCTTCCACCTCGTCTTCAGGAACATCCTTCGATGAGGCAATCAAGAAACTTACTGACAGCTCTTTACAGTTCCAGCAAGAGACCAGGAACGCCATTCAGAATTTGGAAAACCAAATTACTCAGCTGGCAACCCAAGTCAGTAAGATGAACAACAAAAGCTCTGGTAAATTTCCTGCCCAACCTGAAGTAAATCCTAAGGAAAATGTGAATGCAGTGTGGAGTGAAGTGTCCACACCTGACGGTCCCCCTGGATTCCCTGCTGTCTCTGATAAGTTTTCTAATTTTTCTTTAAATTTTTCTTCTTTAAATTTAAATGATAAAGATTCTATTTCACCTTTGATCTTCATTAACCCAGCTACTCCAAGTGTGCAGGATGACTTAGATGTTTTTAGAAAAGTTAAGGTGAATATTCCATTGCTTGAGGCAATCCTGAAAATCCCAACCTATGCTGAGTTCTTAAAGACTTAGTATGAAGGTAAGGAAAAGTCCTCAGGTAAAGAAGAGGTTAGTGAAAATGTAAGTGCATTACTTTCTGAGAACTTACCAGTTAAATGTTCTGATCCTGGCATGTTTACTTTACCGTGTATGATCGGAGATTGCAAGATAAAATATGCCATGTTAGATCTAGGAGCAACGATTAATGATATGTCTGTGTCTGTTTACAGAAAATTAAATTTAACTGATATTAGAAAATTTGGCATAATCATTCAACTAGCAGATAAGTCTTGCATTAAACCTCTAGGAATAGTTGAAAACGTTTTAGTTAGGGTGGAGGATTTGGTTTTTCCTATTGATTTCTATGTTTTAGATACTCCAAACCCTGATTACAATCCATATTCTACTACAATACTTCTTGGTTGTCCCTTTATGAAGACCGTCAAGATTGTTATTGATGTAGATGAAGGTGTTGTATCAGTAGGATTTAAGATAAAACCTTGTACTTCAAGATTTTTTATGACATTGAAAATCCTCATGCATCTTCTATAGAATACTACATGATTGAACCTGACCCAATGAATGATCGCACTTTAAATTCTAAATCATGTATGGTCACTAATAATGAGATGCATTCTTCTACCATTAGATCCCCTGACTTAGATGGAGAGTTAATTGATGTAGTTGATGAACACCAGATAACCCTTACTGATAAATCTGGTGGAGTCACCAAGTGTTCATCTTCTAAGATTAGAGCTGAGCGCATCTTTTGTCAACCCACCTCTGCTTCCGATATTTTTTGCTTCTACTGACCCTTCCTCGCAGGCCCCGAAATTGCTAAAACAAGAAGTCTTTAAAACAATGTATTCTGGACCTGTGGAGAGAAGCCTCCCTAAGAAGAAATAGAGGAGAGCATGGTCAAGCAAACGACCTTAAACATTTGCAATCTATAATTTACTGCTTTCTGTTATTTCAATTTCTTAGATAGGTTTATTTTTATTAGTTGCTTTTATGTTTGTTCCCTTGTTTTTGCTTGTTCTTTAGGATTGGCGGTACCAAAACGAAGATTCTACATTTATAGAAAGCGCAATTCACCACCCATGAGCGAAACATTCAGGGAAGTTCTATTCTTTCCCTATGCACTGTCTTAATTTTCGTGATTCATTACATTGAGGGCAATGTAAATTTTAGGTTGGGGGTGGGGAATTTACTTTACATTTCGAATGGCCCTTGAGCATCTGAGCGTCAGGCCAGCGTTTGTGCATAATGAAATGTCTGCATGCTTGTCGTGTATATGCTTGCTTAAGTGATAATGATTTCCTAGGATTGGCTCAAATTTTTTCGAAAATTTATTGCTTTTTATGAGTTGTGACCGAGAGTGTTCAAAAAAGAGTCTTTTTAAAATTTTTCTCGGATATGTCTTGCACCTGTTGAGTGTCCATTTTACTTTAAAGTAGGACTTGAATGCTTAGGAGCGAGTTACTTAGCTCATATTCCTATTGTCACCCCGATAGGTGTAAGGTTAAACGAGAAAGTCTAAATTTTTTGCAAAATAGGGTGTGGAGTCTTGCCTAGGAGAGAAAAAGAAAATATGTTTTCAATAAAAGAGTGGAAAAATAAGTCAGGGGTGGCGATCAAAATAAAAAAAAAATAAAAAAAAAAAAAGAGAGAAAAGAAAAATCATATGCTCGCCATCTTTACTTTGAGAGAAAAGAAAAAGAAAGCATGCTTGCATTGGGCTTAAACGCTTAGGGTAAAAAGAGCTACCTGCAGTGTGATCAATTAGGCCAACCAAGGGTTAAACTTGGATTATGGGTCCATGCACTGTAGTGTAAAAGCTAGTGCCCCATTCTAAAGAAATGAAAAAAGCAAAAGAGAGAAAAAAAAAAAAAAGCAAAAGCACAAAGTGCAAAGTGCAAAAGAAAGAAAAAAAAAAAAAAGCGAAAGAAAAATAAAAAAAAGAGAGAAGAAAAAGGAATTCCTTGTTTAGGCGCCTAGGCAAGAGGAAGCATCCTAGTTTGTTCCATTTGGGCCTTTTAGCAAGATCTTAGTGCCAGTGTACGGGGAAGATATGATGAGAGATGAGTAACCCAATCCCGGGCTAGTAGAGTCTTCTTTAGGTGGGATGGAGCTCTCTTGTGCAAGATAATCTTTGAAAAATTTTGATTTGTCTCCTCATTTGTCTCTCTTGCGAATGTCTTTTGATTGCTTTAGTTTTTGGAACATTTGAGTCTTGAGGATTAAATCACTTTTCAATTATATGCACAACGCCTTTCTTTTTGTTTTGTGTGTGCCTTGCTCGAGGACTACCAAGATTTAGGTTGGGGGTATTTGATAGGACCTAAAATGTCCTATTTTATCGCCTCTAATCTAGACTTGTTAGGATCATTTTATGCTTTACTTGTCCCATTTACAGGTTAATTGAGTATAGGCCGTGTCGGGAGCCAATCACACTAATTGGTGTTAATTCGGGCCAATTATGGAGTTTTTTGAGCCATCTCGATGTCTTGGACGACGAGGAGGTGAAGAGACCCAATTGTGCTGAGAGAACTTGAATTATGACACCAAGAAGCTAAAGATTGAGCCCCGAATCGAGTTGAACCGAGCTAAAACTGAGAAAGAAGGCAGAATATTGATTCCAAGGACGGCGTCGAGATGCTGCCCTTGGCGTCTTGACGCCAGAGCGATTTCTTCCGGAGTGCTATTTTCGTGGCGTCGAGACGCTGCCTTATGGCGTCTCGACACCAATGCATTTTCTATAAATATGTAGTCTAGGTTTAGTCTGCCGTTAGGTTAGATTTTGGGTCCCTCTTACGATTTCTTTGCTTCTTTTTACTTTCCAGCACGTTTGTAGACCATTGTTGGTCATTTACTATGGATTCTTTCATGTTATTTATCGCTTTTACTTCATCTATGCGTAGCTAAACTTCTTTAGATCGTTGGATTGGATTAATGCTTTGATTTCTAATATCATGGGCTGAGTTTTCTAGTTTGTTCTTAGTGTTCTTGCTGTAATTTCATTTAGTTTTGCATGCAATCCCGTTTAAACCAATACATGACCGTTAGTCGAATAAGATTGACGTCTTATGCGATTATAGCTTGTGTGTTCAATCAGTTATTTGAGATAGCCACTAGGTTGAGGCATACCACTCTGTACGCGAGACGACCCTTGATAGGCCTAGCGTGCATGTTAAAGGTTATATGATTTAGATTTAAATTGCTTTTGAATCTAGTTCTGATGATTCCGGACCCACGATCCCAAAGCAGCTAGTTTTAATTGGTGGTTGTAAAATTACTTGTTAATAAACTAGTTAGATATAAGTAGTAATCGTTGCAGAGGTCTCGGATAGTTATTACATCATGATAAGGGGTGGCGAGCGATAGAGCCCATATTAATTAATCTTGTTAATTGTCGAATTCACGATTAGCGAGTTAATTAGCACAGGTTAGTGTAGGGGGTCTTTCGAGTAACCCAGAAGTCGACCAGACTAATGAAATCAGTTAGAACGATCATTTGAGAAAAATAGGAAGCCAATGAATTAGAATCAAGCATAACAATCCAAATCCAACGATCTCCTTTTTATGTTATTGATCCCGTCTAATTTCTCCTTTGCATGCTTACTTTCCTATTATTTAAATTTAGCTTTCAATTTTATTTTGTTTTATTTTGCCTTTCCTCGCCTGTCATCATCTTCAAAAACCCCCCTGTTTGTATGAGCACAAAATTCTATAACTGCTAGATCCATCTTTCCTGTGTTCGACCCCGACCGCTATTGCTACAAATTTAGTGGTAGTGCCGTGGATTATGAATTTTATTTGACGACTTCAGGAGAATTCGACACCCTCCGACGGTCCCGTCAGCTACCCGTAAGGACCATTTTCCTTTACCATTTATTGACCAGATGTAGGATAGACTAGCTGGTCAGGCTTACTACTGTTTCTCGGATGGCTATTCTACGTATAACCAGATTACCATAGCTCCTGAGAATAAAAAAAAAACCCACTTTCACCTGCCCTTATGGGACGTTTACTTTCAGGTGAATGCCTTTTGGTCTTTGCAATGCTCCAGCAACATTTCAGCGGTGTATGTTAGCTATTTTTTCTGATATGATTGAGTCCATAATAGAGGTTTTTATGGACGATTTCTCAATTTTTGGAGGGTCTTTTCAAGAATGTTTGAATAATTTAGGAAATGTGCTAAAGAGGTGGGACCATACCCATCTAGTTCTTAACTGAGAGAAATGTCACTTCATGGTGAAGGAGGACATAATGTTATGCCATATGATTTCAAAGAGAGACTTATAAGTTGATAGGGCAAAGATAGAGGTTATTAAGAGGTTAGAACCACCAAGTTCAGTCAAGGAAATTCGTAGTTTTTTAGGTCATATTGAGTTTTACAGGAGGTTCATAAAAGATTTTTCCCAAATTAGTAAACCTCTTCGTAAATTGTTGGAAGCTAATAGTGTTTTTGATTTTGATGCAGGTTGTAAGGAAGCTTTTGAGACTTTGAAAGTTGCTTTAACTTCAGCACCCATCTTTTGTGCACCAAACTGGAGTTTACCGTTCGAAGTGATGTGCGATGCCAGTGATGTGGTGTAGGTGCGATGTTGGGGCAAAAGCAGGGCAAAATTATCCATCCTATCTACTATGCGAGCAGGACACTAAATGAGGCTCAGACCAACTATACAACTACTGAGAAGAAGTTGTTGGTTGTAGTCTTCACCTTTGAGAAGTTTCACTCGTATTTAGTGGGATCGAAAGTCACTGTTTTTATGGATCATGCAACGATTAGGTATTTAATGTCTAAAAAAGATGCAAAGCTTAGACTGACTCGATGGGTGTTATTATTGTAGGGATTCGACTTGGAGATTAAGGACAAGAAGGGATCGGAGAATGTTGTTGCAGATCATTTGTCTCGTCCTTACCAAACATCTTCTTTGCTCGAGTAATCTGTCATTGCAGATGCATTTCTAGATGAGCAGCTTTTTGTTGTTGATGTCAAGGGTGTGCAGAGTAGCCTTTGGTTTGCAGATATTGCTAATTTTCTGGTTGGTAGAGTCACTCCAGCAGATATGGATAGTAGGCAAATATAGAGGTTCCGTCATGATGCAAAGTTTTATTATTGGGATGAGTCGTTTATGTACAAGCAGTATGACATAATTCGAAGATGTGTTCCAAAGTAGGAAGCAAAGGAAATCCTAGAGCAATGTCATTCTTCAGGTCATTTTAGCGAACAGAGGACTGCCACCAAGGTTTTGCAATGTGGATTTTTCTGGTCATCTTTATTTAAGGATGGCCATTGGTTTTATAAGCAATGTGATACTTGTCAGAGAATAGGGAATTTAGGGCCTAGAGATGAAATGTTTCTTACTTATGTTTTAGAGCTTGAGTTATTCGATGTATGGGGAATCGATTTTATGGGGCCATTTCCCCCATCTAATGGTCATGTTTCTATTCTTTTGGCCGCTAACTATGTGTCAAAATGGGTAGAAGTCATTGCATGTCATCATAATGATGCTAAGACAGTGTCAAGGTTCCTTCAATTGCACATCTTTGTGCAGTTTGGGACACCTAAAGCTCTTGTGAGTGACGAAGGTACGCATTTATATGAATAATGTGTTGAATAAGCTTTTAGCTAAATATGGAGTTAAGCATATGATACACCCTATCACCCACAAGCGAATGGTCAAGCAGAGGTAAGTAATAAAGAAATTAAGTCTATTCTAGAGAAAGTAGTCCACCCATCTAGGAAGGATTGATCCTTTAGGTTGGCTGAGGCTCTTTGGGCGTATAGGACAACATATAAGACTCCTTTAGGGATGTCTCCTTATAGGTTGGTCTATGGTAAAGCTTGCCACTTGTCGTTGGAGCTTGAGCATAGGGCGTTTTGGACTCTTAAGAAACTAAATTTTGATTTGTATAATGCATGAGCAATTCGAATGATGCAGCTGAATGAGTTAGAGGAATTTTGCTAATTTTCATATGAAAATGCGAAAATGTACGAGGAGAAGACGAAGCGATGACATGTCAAGAAGTTGAAGCCTAAGCATTTTGAGAGGGCCCGACATGTTCTTTTATGTAATTCGAGGTTGAAATTGTTCCCAGGGAAACTAAAGTCCAAGTGGTCTGGACCGTTTGTGGTGATTGAAGTTTTTCCCCATAGAGCAGTTACCTTGAGGGATGAAAAAGATGGTCGAGAATTTAAGGTTAACGGGCAGCGAGTGAAGCATTACTGGGGGGAGGAGTTTTGTTTGAAATATCATTCTCTAAATTTTTTAGAAGATTAAGGAAATGAAGGTTTTGAGGGAGCATTATTTTAGCATTTGTTTCTCAGAAGCTCCCACTGTTTGATTTTATTTTATTTGAATTTTATTTTTTTATCATGTTAAGTTGTTATGATTTTATCTTATTTTAATTTAATTTGGCTAGATTTTAATTTAAATTTGTTAGTTGGGATTTCATTTTATTCGGTTTGTATTTTTGGAAATTTTCCATATTTTTTTAAATAAGAATATTCTAGAAGATTTGGTTTCTGAAAAGATTTGATTTCACAAATATCTTGCTAGGGATCATAAATTCTGTTCCAGCTAGAATTTTAAGCGATAGCTGGGATTTTATTCTTTTTACCATTGGGTTATTTTTATGTTTGCAGGTTAATTAAGCGAGCATTTCAGATGTCGTCACATGTTGTGCAGGGGGCATCTGGCGGTCTAGCCGTTAGACAGTGAGGTAGTGCGGTTAATGAGGGATTTATTACCATTTGAAAGATCATTTATTCTCCAAGATTGTTTGCAAGTTTAAACAGTAATTTAAATTAATGCAGGCAATTAAGGGCTGCTTAAGTCGTTAGGATTTGATTGATGAAGCCCTATTTATATTCCCTTCCAAGGTGTGTTTTCTTCATTCTCTCATTTTTATTTTATTCCACTGTGAAAATTCTCAGTGTGTAATACTTTGGTCATGGCTAAGACAAGAGTGAAGAAAGAGAGAAAGCCTTAGGAGGAAGAAGTACCCATGACCCCATACGCACCTAAAAAGAAAGGCAAAAGAAAAAGGACGCCTCAAGAAAAGGAAACAAGATATTTTAGGAAGCAACAAAAGTCGTTGGTTACTTATTTCGACAGTAAACAACGTTATAAAGTGAATGTGACTTATTTCGCGGTCTGATCTCATGCAAACTCATTGCCTAGGATGCCCCCACTCGCATGTCTCCACATGAACGATTCAGGATCACATCGTTTGTACTAAATACAAAGTGTGTCGCGTCCATAGTGTCCCCGAGATAAGGTACCTAGCCTTATCCATATACTATAGACCGTTTTGGCTATATGCTTGAACTTGATCCACTTTTATGAAGTATTCATAATATAGCCATGGATCTTAGTTTATTGGATTTAGGTTGAATAATGAACAATTCACTGAATAACCTCAATAACATCTTTATTGCAAATAGAATATGTTTAATGTTTACAAACTACGAGTTTTAGGACATAAAGCCAACAAACTCCCACTTGGACTAAAACTCTAGTGGGGTTACAAAATGTTGAGTGTGAGAGAAAATATAAATACAATCAACTAGGGCATCAAACCCGTGTTATTTCTCCCACTTGCCCTAGTATCACAAAGCTCGTAGTCCTATGCTCGCTAGGTGCCCTTCAAACACTTTAGCAGTGAGGGCCTTTGTAAACGGATCAGCCATGTTGTGCTCTAAAGCTATCTGTGTGACGATCACGTCTCCTCGTTGCACGATCTCCCTGATGAGATGATATTTGCGCTCAATGTGCTTTCCTCGCTTATGGCTTCGAGGTTCCTTAGAATTAGCAACTGCTCCACTTTTATCACAATAGAGGGTGATAGGTAGATGCATATTTGGAACGACTTCCAATTCGGTCAGGAACTTCCTAAGCCACATACTCAGCTTCCATGGTGGAGTCAGCAATACAACCTTGCTCGATACTTGATAAGTCCAATTTATTATACACTTGGAATCTCCCAATCTGCTTATCTTAGTTGAATTCCTTGCGAAAAATGCTTTAAAATGAGTATAATATGTCTATAGGTCCTCGTCGGAGCTTTGGAAGCTATTCGGGGCTTAAACGAGCGAAATCGGAGCGTAAAATGACAATTCTGCCCCTAGAGCCGTCACAGCGTCGAGACGCTACCGTCAGAGCGTCGGGACGCTGCGCAAATTAGGAAAAGATCCTGAAGTTCGCGCGCGAGGAAAGAGCGTCGAGACGCTGTTGCCCTAGCGTCGCGACGCTAGGGCAAATCCGAGACTTTTTCCTATTCTGTAGGGGGCAGCGTCGCGATGCTATTGCCCTAGCGTCGCGACGCTGCGACTGGGTATAAAATGTATATTGCAGATTTTTGCGTTTCAGCTTGTTTTTTTTCGGCTAGATCCGATTTCTCCCTCTTCTTCCTTGTACTATTCTGAATTCCTTCGTAATTTTAGTGAGTTTAATTATATTTTGGGATGGTTAATCGAGCCGAGGAGCTTAGTTGGAGTGTTTCGATGACCGGCTAAGTTCACGTCGTTGCAATTGGGGACTTCTAATGTAAGTTAGGCATACTCTTGAGACCTTGTTTATGGTTTTAGTTGAATTATTGTTGGCTATGTCTTGAATTCCCATTCTCAAATTACAATTGCTTTGATAGAATGGTTTGACAAACTATTTGCTTGATTTAAAGTGATTGCTTTACTAATTGGTTAGTAATAAATTTATTGTGTGATTGTGTTGGATGGAGTGTTATCTCATTTGATATTATGCATGATAGATGTAGGAATTTGAGCTTAGAATTGCATGAATTTAGGTTGTTCCTAGTTTATGTGAGTTTACTCAACGATCCAATTCGCTTAATGCGGTTAGGTTCATGTTTATGAATTCTAATTAGATTCTAACTTTGATGTTTTGTCGAGTTGGAAGGTTATAGATCTTAATCATTGGTTCCAATGAATGTTGAGTAATCGATAATAATTCTTAAAATTTAAGTGTCAATGATTGAGTAGCCAAACCCAAGTTAGAATAACCAATTGCGCGATACCGAGGTGAGATTAACTAAACAATCTTTACTTTCCTGTTATATTACGTTATTGCAATTTATTCGTTTCCAATCAATCCATCTTTCAAAAACCCCCCTTTTTAGTTACTAATTGAGAAATCTAATTAAATTAATTAATTACGCTGCTCCCTGTGTTCGACCCCGACCACTACTGCTACAAGTTAGCTTAGAGGTTGAGGATTATAAATTTATTTGATAAGAGACCTCGACAATCTGTTCCATCAAATTGGCGTCGTTGCCGGGGAGCACAGTCAATTAATTACTTTAACTTAGATTTTTTTTTCTTTTTTCGCCTCCGCTTTGTCTCTTGTTTTAGTTTGTGTCTTGTAAGATTTTTAGTTGATCATTGTATTTCCAAGTACAAACCGAATCTCAGGAGAAAGGCGAGAAAAGGAAAGAGAACGACAGAGTCATATCCAGCATATCCTCAGTCGATAATTATTTTCCACCATGATGGCCGAGCGCACAATGAAAGAGTTGTTGGCCCCTGATTTCAGTTCGCAGCCTTTGTGTATTGTTTATCCAGAAATTGAAGGTAATTTTCACATTCGGGTTAGTTTAATAAACTTACTTCCTACTTTGTATGGTAATGCAGGTGATGACCCTTATTTGCACTTAAAAGAGTTCTACCTAGCTTGTTCCACTCAAGAAATAGTTGAAGACCCCATCAGTTTAAGGGCATTTCCTCTGACCCTCAAGGGTAAGGCAAGAGAGTGGTTTTTCCTCCTCCCTCAAGGTTCTATAACAAGGTGGACAGAGATGAAAAAACTTTTCCTTGAAAAATATTTTCCACCTTCACGAGCTTCAGAGATCAGGAAAAAGATCTACAGCATCACCCAGGCATCAGGAGAGGCATTGTACGAGTATTGGGAGCGATTTGATCGTTTGTGCTCCAGCTTCCCTGATCATCAGATTCCAGATCACCTATTGTTCCAAGGATTTTACGATGGTATGCTCCCAAATAGTAGGATGTGGATCGACGCAGCTAGTGGAGGCTCTATGATGAACAAGTCACCAAAGAAAGTGAGAGATATCATAGTCAACCTTGCAGAAAGTGACCGCCAGAGTAGCATTAAACAAGATGGCCCTATAGCATCCCTAGCTAAGGAGGTAAATAATTTCGAGGTCAAATTAGACAAGCTAATTGAACTGGTTCATTCTATTGCAGATAGACTCGAGGTGAAGGAAAACTGTAGCAGTTGTACCACCATTGGTGATTCATCAGGCCACCACCCTGAGGATCAGCAGACAGGTAATTCCTGGGAAAATCTCATCAAAACTATAGCTGAAACCACTCCATCTTTTCAGCAGGATGTGCGACATAGTATGCAAAATCAGGAACACCAAATTACCTTGTTGAGTAACCGTCTGGTCCAGTTAGAGACTGAGCTTCAATCAAAGGCATACGTTGAGGAATGTTCTACTTCAGAGCCACAGGTATGTGTTACTCCTCGTATGTATCCTCATTTTGTCCCTAAGGATAAAATTATTGGCAGGTTGAAAAGCAAAAAGGAGAGAGACTTTGAGCAGGAGGTGAAAGAATTCTTCAGAGGCTTCGAAATCAATATACCCCTGCTAAATGACGTAGAATGTATTCCAAGGTATGCGCGGTTTATGAAAGAGTTATGTAGTCCCAAGCGAGAGGCGAAGGAGCATGGAAGAATTGAAGTGAGTAAGATCGTTTCAGCACTTCTACAGAGTAATATGCCAGAAAAGTTTGGAGTCCAGGTTTGTTTTACATACCCTGTGTGATAGGTAGTAAGAGTATAGAGTATGCCATGCTTGATCTGAGTGCATCTTTTAATGTCATGCCTTACTCTGTCTATCTGGATCTTAAGTTGAATGACCTAAGAACTACTGGTAATGTATTTCAGTTAGCTGACAGATCTTATATGCACCCTTTAGGGGTTGTAGAGGATGTTCTAGTTCAGGTTAGAGATGTGTTATTCACTGTTGATTTTTATGTCGTGCATATTGATAGAGGTTTCCCCCTAGTGCTGCATCTATTTTGTTGGGAAGACCGTTTGTGAAATCAGCCAGGACCATGATCAATCTTCATAGGGATGTACTGTCTATAGAGTATCAGGAGGAGATCGTTAAGGTTAATATTCCACAAGTGGCTAAATACCCTGATGTTTATGCTTCCCTTTACCATGTGGAGACTGTTGACTCTGTAGTACAGGATGTGGTAGTGAGTGACATGATTGATAGGGGTTTGGAGGACGACACCCCAGATGTCAACATTGATGAAACAGGGGAGTTGGTTCCTGATTCTTCCCCTGATCTTATTCCCTTTGATCTTGGTATATCTGTTACTTCTGGTGAAATGTTGCCCTCTGTTGTGCAGGCACCCAAGTTGGAGCTGAAGGCATTACCGGAGCATTTAAAGTATGCCTATCTAGGGGAAGGTAATACATTACCAGTTATTATTTCTAAAAAGTTAACTGCAGGTCAGGAGGAAAGATTGGTAAACGTACTGAGGGAGCATAAGAAAGCCATTAGGTGGACCTTAGCTGACATCAGTGGGATCAACCCAGCCACTTGCATGCATAGGGTTCAGTTGGAGGAGGACGCAAAACCATCAAGGGAGCCTCAGAGGCGCCTGAATCCAATTCTGAGAGAAGTGGTAAAGAAAGAAATCGATAAGCTTCACGCTGCAGGTATTATCTACTCCATAGCTGATAGTAAATGGGTAAGTCCTATTCATGTAGTTCCTAAGAAAACGGGCATGACTGTAGTTAGGAATAAAAATGATGAACTAGTACCCATGAGAGTACAAAATGGATGGAGGATGTGTATAGATTACAGGAAGCTTAACACTGTCACCAAGAAGGACCACTTCCTCATTCCTTTCATAGATCAAATGCTAGAAAGGTTAGCTGGTAAACCTTTTTTCTGCTTTCTAGATGGTTTTTCAGGCTTCTATCAAATCCCTATTGCACAGGAAGATCAAGAGAAAACAACTTTTACTTGTCCCTTCGGAACGTATGCCTTTAGAAGGATGCCCTTTGGATTGTGTAATGCCCCAGGTACGTTTCAGAGATGCATGATGAGCATTTTCTCTGAATATATTGAAAAATGCATTGAAGTGTTTATGGATGATTTCACGGTTTATGGGGAGTCCTTTGATGATTGCTTGTCTAATTTAGCTAAAGTCTTGAGATGTTGCATCGATTCTGATTTAGTTCTTAATTATGAAAAATGTCATTTCATGGCTGACCAGGGAATTGTTTTAGGACATGTGATTTCTGAGCAAGGCATAGAGGTTGATAAGGCTAAAATTGATGTTATGGCTAACCTACCCTACCCTACGAATGTTCGAGAGGTTAGATCCTTTCTTGGCCATGCAGGTTTCTATCGCAGGCTTATTAAAGACTTCAGCAAGACTGCATTGCCCATGACGAACCTATTGCAGAAGGACGTCGCCTTCAAGTTTGGGGCAGAGTGCCAAGCAGCATTTGACCTTCTGAAGAAGATGCTGACCAGTGCACCGATTATCCATCCTCCTAGGTGGGACCTTCCCTTCGAAATCATGTGCGATGCAAGCAACTACGCTGTTGGAGCTGTTTTGGGTCAACGCATTGACAAAAGAAGCCATGTCATTTATTATGCCTCCCGCACTCTGAATCCTGCACAGTGCAACTACTCGACGACAGAAAAAGAGCTTCTAGCTGCTGTGTTTGCTTTAGATAAGTTTTGCTCTTATATTCTTGGCTCACCAGTTGTTGTTTATTCTGATCATGCAGCTCTACGACACTTGATAACGAAAAAGGAGTCGAAACCTCGCCTCATCCGTTGGATCTTGCTGCTCCAGGAATTTGATTTGAAGATTGTGGACCGCAAAGGATCCGAAAATTCAGTTGCTGACCATCTCAGTCGCCTGGTAAGGAAGGAGGATGACCTACCTCTAAACGACGAATTCCCTGACGAACATTTATTCAGAATGCAGGATAACACCCCCTGGTACGCTGACATTGTTAATTATTTAGTAACTGGGAGCATACCTGACGACTATAGTAAATTCAGGAAGGATAAACTGATAAGTGAGTCTTGGTTTTATGTGTGGGATAAGCCTAATTTGTGGAGATATTGTTCAGATCAAATTATTAGGAGATGTATACCTGATAATGAGATTCAGTCTGTCTTAGCGTTTTGTCATGAATATGCATGTGGAGGGCATTTCGGCCCTAAGAGGACTGCTAGGAAGATTCTGGATTCAGGTCTTTATTGGGCTACATTGTTTAGGGATGCTCATGATTATTGTAGAGCTTGTGATAGATGTCAGAGAGTAGGATCATTGACTCGTAGATATGAGATGCCTCAGATGCCAATCTTAATTGTAGAAGTTTTTGATGTTTGGGGTATTGATTTCATGGGTCCCTTGCCATCCTCTTGTGGATACCTTTATATTATTTTGGCAGTGGATTATGTATCGAAATGGGTGGAAGCCAAGGCCACCAGAGCTGACGACTCCAAGACCGTTGTAAATTTCTTAAAAACTAACATCTTTAGCAGGTATGGAGTTCCACGAGCCATCATTAGCGATCAAGGCACTCACTTTTGCAATCGGTCTGTTGATGCTCTTATGAAGAAATATGGAGTCCAGCATAGAGTTGCCACAGCTTATCACCCTCAGTCGAACGGCCAGGCCGAGCTCTCAAACCGGGAAGTCAAGTCTATCCTTGAGAAAGTTGTAAATCCTGGACGGAAAGACTGGAGTCTAAGGTTAGACGATGCTCTGTGGGCATATCGAACGGCCTATAAAACTCCTATAGGAATGTCTCCCTATAGGTTGGTTTTCGGCAAAGCATGCCATCTCCCCGTGGAAATAGAACATCGAGCGTTTTGGGCAGTTAAGCAGTGCAACCTAGACATGGAAAAAGCAGGAGAACAGAGACTTCTGGAGTTGCAGGAACTCGAAGAGATGAGATTAGATGCATACGAGAACTCCAGGATCTACAAGGAAAAGACTAAGTTGTTCCACGACAACATGATTGCCAGGAAACAATTCAGTGTTGGTCAGAAAGTTCTCCTCTTTAACTCCCGCCTTAAGCTGCGAGCAGGTAAGTTTCTCTCCAAATGGCTTGGCCCCTTCGTTATTACTCACGTTTATCCTCATGGTGCAGTTGATATCAGAGACTTGAATTCAAACAAATCCCTCAAGGTCAATGGACACAGGTTAAAGGTATTCAGTGAGCGCGCACATATTCCTCCTCCCGTTCTCGCATGTTTAGAATGCCCTATTAAGGGAGTCACGTAGCCCTCCGAGAATTATGGCGCGTTCCCATCCCAACAAAAGAAACAGGGGAGGTTTTTTGTTCCCTTTTACTTTTTGTCCTTTAGGTTGCATGCTTAGTTTACATTGAGGACAATGTAATGTTTAGGTTGGGGGTGGGAGCATGAGCATATGCACGTTTTATCACTTTGCTTATCATTTTGCATGTATGATCATTTTGAGCACTATAATTTTTAGATTGTATGCATTGCTCTATGATTGATTATGAGAT
The DNA here is from genome assembly GCA_017139565.1 of Luffa aegyptiaca. Classification (NCBI taxonomy): domain Eukaryota; kingdom Viridiplantae; phylum Streptophyta; class Magnoliopsida; order Cucurbitales; family Cucurbitaceae; genus Luffa; species Luffa aegyptiaca. Next base: position 38,324,369 of record CM029405.1, on the reverse strand, counting down.
TTCTAGGATGACAAAAGCATGAATATATATTTTTCCTATAGTTGAATTGCATGCATTCTATCATCTTTAGAGACTTCATTAAAATTTTTCGAAATCTTCCTTAAACAAAATTGAGCATGAGTCCTTCCTAGAGTAGTTTCGTTGGTTTTAGATGGCTTTTTAAGATTCACGCCTCCGTTGTCACCTCGATAGGATAGGTAGCATGTTCAGAGGAAATTTTTGCAAAATAGCTTGTTTAATGCTTGGGGAGTGAGAAAAAGAATATTTGCCTTGTGAGCTTCAAAAGAAAAATAATTTCTTTTATCAAGAAAAAGAATGAGAAAAAAAAAAGAAAAAAAAGAAAAATATTTTTGTTTAGCTTGCCGGGGTAAAAAGAGCTACCTCTAGTGTGATCAGTTAGGCCGTCCAGAGAAAACTCGGGAAATGTGGTCCTGCATTAGTTGTGTGAAAGCTAGTACCCTTAAAAATCATAAATATACGCAAGCTTAGGGCCCTTTAGTTGAAAAAAAAAAATTTAAGGTCTCCTTTTGCATCCTTAAGCAAGTTAGTTTGTTCCTTTCCTTTAATACATTATGCCTTTGTCCAGTGTAGAGGGAAGATGGAATAGGGAATTTTAAAAGTCCTTCTCGAACTTTTCAAAGCATCTCTAAGGAAGACTTAGCTCGTATTTTGCATAAGAAAGAATTTGGCTAATTTTAATTTGTCTCTAACTATGGCAGTCTCGCATTTAATTCTCTTGGGAAAAATGTTGATCATGCTTGTCTTTGAGAAATTGAGTCATGAATATTGCATTGCATAATAATCTCTCTCATTATAATATTAGCTTGCTCGAGGACTAGCAAGGTTTAGGTTGGGGGTATTTGATAAGTCCAATTTATTATACACTTGGAATCTCCCAATCTGCTTATCTTAGTTGAATTCCTTGCGAAAAATGCTTTAAAATGAGTATAATATGTCTATAGGTCCTCGCCGGAGCTTTGGAAGCTATTCGGGGCTTAAACGAGCGAAATCGGAGCGTAAAATGACAATTCTGCCCCTGGAGCCGTCACAGCGTCGAGACGCTACCGTCAGAGCGTCGGGACGCTGCGCAAATTAGGAAAAGATCCTGAAGTTCGCGCGCGAGGAAAGAGCGTCGAGACGCTGTTGCCCTAGCTTTGCGACGCTGGGGCAAATCCGAGACTTTTTCCTATTCTGTAGGGGGCAGCGTTGCGACGCTATTGCCCTAGCGCCGCGACGCTGCGACTGGGTATAAAATGTATATTGCAGATTTTTGCGTTTCAACTTGTTTTTTTTCGGCTAGATCCGATTTCTCCCTCTTCTTCCTTGTACTATTCTGAATTCCTTCGTAATTTTAGTGAGTTTAATTATATTTTGGGATGGTTAATCGAGCCGAGGAGCTTAGTTGGAGTGTTTCGATGACCGGCTAAGTTCACGTCGTTGCAATTGGGGACTTCTAATGTAAGTTAGGCATACTCTTGAGACCTTGTTTATGGTTTTAGTTGAATTATTGTTGGTTATGTCTTGAATTCCCATTCTCAAATTACAATTGCTTTGATAGAATGGTTTGACAAACTATTTGCTTGATTTAAAGTGATTGCTTTACTAATTGGTTAGTAATAAATTTATTGTGTGATTGTGTTGGATGGAGTGTTATCTCATTTGATATTATGCATGATAGATTTAGGAATTTGAGCTGAGAATTGCATGAATTTAGGTTGTTCCTAGTTTATGTGAGTTTACTCAACGATCCAATTCGCATAATGCGGTTAGGTTCATGTTTATGAATTCTAATTAGATTCTAACTTTGATGTTTTGTCGAGTTGGAAGGTTATAGATCTTAATCATTGGTTCCAATGAATGTTGAGTAATCGATAATAATTCTTAAAATTTAAGTGTCAATGATTGAGTAGCCAAACCCAAGTTAGAATAACCAATTGCGCGATACCGAGGTGAGATTAACTAAACAATCTTTACTTTCCTGTTATATTACGTTATTGCAATTTATTCGTTTCCAATCAATCCATCTTTCAAAAACCCCCCTTTTTAGTTACTAATTTAGAAATCTAATTAAATTAATTAATTACGCTGCTCCCTGTGTTCGACCCCGACCACTACTGCTACAAGTTAGCTTAGAGGTTGAGGATTATAAATTTATTTGATAAGAGACCTCGACAATCTCTTCCATCAATACTCTTCCACACTATTGCTCCTCCATTCAGAGTGAACACAGACCCTGATGTGGATTTCCTTGAATCTATATTGGTTTAAAAATCTAAGTCAGTGTATCCTGTAAGGATCAAATCCTTAGCGTCATACACGAGCGTATAGTCCCTCGTTCTTCTTAGATACTTGAGGATGTTCTTAACAGAATTCCAATGAGCCTAACTTGGATTGGACTGATATCTGCTAACAATTCCCACAACATAGCATATGTCGGGTCAAGTACATAACATGCATACATCAGACTTCTGACTGTTGATGCGTAGGGAATGTGTCTCATATCCTTAACCTCTTGAGGTGTCTTAGGACATTGTTCCTTTGACAGATGAACCCCATGCCTTAAAGGTAATAAACTCTTCTTGGAATTCTGCATCGAATATCATACTAACATTTTGTCGATATATGATGCTTGAGATAGTGCTAGTGTTTTGTTCTTTTGATTCCTTGTGATTTGAATCCCTAGAACAAAGTGAGTCTCTCCCAAATCGTTCATTTGGAATTGGGTCGCTAGCCGTCGTTTTATATCAGTCAAGAATCCTACTCATTCCCAATGAATAGGATATCGTCTACGTACAATACGAGGAAAGCTACAGTAGAGTTGATGATCTTCTTGTAGACACAAGATTCGTCAAGATTCTACTCAAAGCCATACGATTTGATCGCGATATCATAACGTATATTTCCAAGATCTTGATGCTTGTTTCAACCCATAAATGGATCGTTTAAGGTCGCAAACTTTTTTCTCTTCACCTTGAACTTTGAACCCCCTCTGGTTGAGCCATATAGATACTTTCTTCAAGATTACCGTTTAAAAATGTTGTCTTTACCCTGAACTATGAACCCCTCTGGTTGAGCCATATAGAATCACATCGTTTATATCATATACAAAGTGGGTCGCATCCATAGTGTCTCTAAGATAAGGTACCCAACCTTATCCCTATACTATAGACCGTTTTGGCTATTACTTGAACTTGATCCACTTTTATGTCTCCGCATATAGTCCAAGTCTACATTAGGGATGACAACGGGGCGGGGTGGGGCCAGGGATGCATTCCTCAGCCCCATCCCCATCCCCGCCCCATTCCCCATTTCGGAGAATTGGGGTTGGGGTTGGGGAATCCCTGTTCGGGGATCGGGTTTCTCGGGGAAAAATCCCCACTTTTTTTAAAAAATATATTTTTAATAGAAATTAATTAAAAATTAGGAAATATATTTAAAATATACCTACTTTATGTGAAAGTTAGTATTATTATTATTAACTTATTTAAAATATTAAACAATTTTATTATAAATCTAAACACCTAAATTTATTTTAAAAAAAAAGGAAAATAAAAAACTAAATAAAACGGTATTGTTAACTTAATAATTAAAAAAAATATTATAAAATATTATTAATAATATAATATGATATATTAATAATATTATTATATAATTATAATATATATAATACATATTTTTTAAAATTCAATAAAAAAAATATACGAGGCTGGTTCGAGTTCCCCGACTCATCCCCGATCAGGGACCCAAAAAGAATCCCCGATTTGACCCCTATCTTGGTCAAATCGGGGATTCCCTGCCTCGTATGGGACGAGACCTCGTGGGAACCCGACCCGTAGGGATTTTTGCCATTCCTAGTCTAATGCTATAGCCCGAGGTTCTTAGTTTATTGGATTTGGGTTAATTAATGCAAAACTTAAACAATAATTCAATAACACCTTATTGAATATAACTCCAATAACATTTTATTGATATTATTTAACTTGTTACATTTACTATCCATGAGTTTTAGGACATAAAACTCAACATTTTTTTTTAAATTTTTAAATTCATAATTATACTACTAGTGGATGTTGGGTACTCTCAATTGAGAGTATATTTTAAAACCACATAAAAGAGAGAGATATCACCCTCCCAACTTCCAGCAAGGCAGCCAATTACAAAATTCATTCTTCTCTTGGAAGTGTCATTGAACCTCTGGAATATGAAAGAAACATGAAAGATTTTAAGAGAGATATGACTAATTATCATTTTATCAAAAGGAAATTAATATAGTTATTGCAACTATGCAACTATGACGCTACAAATCTACATAAGAAAATATGATCGTAGTGGTGATCATTTTGAGAAAATTTAGATGCTTAGAATGATGGTTTAAATGAAGAAACGAAGAATGACATGAATATTCCCGAAGTGAATCATAGTAATAATTGTTTTTTTCAACAATTGTTATGGATTCACAAATATTAAAGGAAAATTTAAACTTTTGGTCCATGAGGTTTGAATTTGGTTTCATTTTGAATCCTGAGTTTTCAAACTCAATAATTTTACTCTTGAGGTTTGGATTTTTTTACACCCTTGATCTCTCTGTCCAAATTTCTGTTAATTCTTAACAGATTGTTGACATGACCTTAATTTTTTATTAAAAAATATGTGTTTTTTAATTTTTAAATAATTTATTACTATTTTTCTTTTTTTTTTTTCCTTCTTTTTCTTTTTCTTCTCCCTCTTCCTTCTTCATCTTCATCTTCATTTTCATCTTCATCTGCCAACCATCGTCGCTGCCATCAGTCACTGGAAAATGTTTTCATTTTTTTTTCTCTTTTTTTTTTTCTTCTTCTTTTCATTTAAAAAAATGAGAGTGGAAAGAGAGAAAAAATAGAAGAAAAGGAAGGAGAAAGAAGAAAAAAAAAAGAGAAAAAAGAAGAAAAAAAAAGAGAAAAAAAGATGAAAAAAAATTTCGGTGACTGACGGCAGGAGGGCGACGATGATTGGCGGTTGGCGGTGGTCAGGCGACAACAGTGGCGATGGCTGACATTAGAGTTAGAGGAAGAAGATTGGACAAAAAGAAGAAGGAGGAAGAAGATGAGGATGAAAAATGAAGAAGAAGACAAATTTTTTTTTTTTTTTTTTAAAAACCAATGCCACATCAGCAATTCGTTAAGAATTAATGGAAATTCAGATAGAGAGACCAAGAGTGTAACAAAATCGAAGTATAATTGTTGAGTTTGAAAACTTAGGAACCAAAATGCAACCAAATTCAGACATGGACCAAAAGTGTATTTTTTCCAATAATAAATATAGCAACTAATTTATTAACCCATTATAATTTATCTTTCTTAAAAACACACTTGAATTTGTAGATAATTGTTTTTTGAAAAAGGGCAAAGTACATTTTTTTTATCCGGATATTTGAATTTAGTTTCTATTTGGTTTTCAAATTTTCAAATCTAGCACTTTTGGTTCTTGAACTTTGAATTTAGTTTTTACTTGGTCCTTGAAGTTTAAGAAATGACATGTTTGGTACCTAGAATTTGAATTTGATTTCTAATTCATCTCCTAAATTTTGAAATTGGTTTCTACATGGTCCTCGAATAAAGTTGATTGTTAGTTAGTTTGGTAAAATAATAACGTGGCATGATAGTTAACATAGGCCAATTAAACTCTGCTTATAATGAGTGAAGTCTTTTATGGTCGAGACTAACTAAAATCAATTTAAAACTTCAGGAATCAATTATAAATCAAATTCAAATATCAGGACTAAATATATCACTTTTGTAATGACCAAATTGAGACTAGATTCAAAACTCAAGATCTAAAAATGTTAATTTTGAAAATCTAGAGACCCAATAAAAACTAAGTTCAAATTTCGAGAATCAATGATTTATTTTACCCAAATAAAAAACAAAATTTTAAAAACTACTTATGGCTTAAATTTTAAAAACATTTTAAAAATGTAGATTTTTTTTTTTTAAAAAAAAAAAAAAAAGAGGAGTTGAAGTAGGTTTATAAAACATATTTTTTAAAAAACAAAATGCTTTTCAATCTGGTCTCACCTCTCAACTCTTCTCTACTTTAGAAAACGGCACAATTTTTGTACAAAGTGGACAGCCGCCCAATTTGAGCATTTGGCGAAGGCGGGAAAACAAAAACCAAGAAGAAGAACTTAACCCTCTTTCTCTCTGAGAACCAGAGTGAAAGAGAAACCAGAAATGGAGAGGATTCACGTAGCCGTCCGAGCGAGGCCTCTCTCAGCAGCGGATGCCAAGACCAGCCCTTGGAGAATCTCTGGCAACTCCATTTTCATTCCCAATCACCATAACAAGTTCGAATTCGGCATGTTTCTACTCATTTTTCTTCTCTTCAATTCTGTAATTCTCGCCAAATTCCTCCTCCTAGCTGTTTTTCTTACTTCTCTTGGCTTCCGATCTTGCTTGCTTTCTGGTTTGCAGACCAGATTTTTGGCGAAGATTGTAAGACTTTCCAAGTCTATCAAGCTCGCACCAAAGAAATTGTTGCCTCCGCAGTTCGTGGATTCAATGGTATTGTTGGTGGAAATAGTTGGTGTTAGGGATTGTTTTATGTGCTGGTAATATTTGGGTGACTACTTATATCACTCTTCTATCTTGCATGATTTAGGCACTGTTTTTGCTTATGGGCAAACTAACAGCGGGAAAACTCATACAATGCGAGGCTCACCCACTGAACCTGGGATCATTCCTCTTGCTGTGAACAATTTGTTTGATGTTATACATCAGGTATTTCTTTAATTTGTCCATTGTCATCCTCGGCCTCGACTAGGCTGCACGAAGAGCATCCTCCTCTTCTTCTTCTTACTTTTGTTTTGGTGCTTATTTAATATCCAAGTGGAAGAAATGGAACATAGTTTACCATATTTGGACCATTAAAAATCAAATCCAAACTATGTATTGTTATAGCCGGGAGAAAGAAAAACAATGAAGGTCGGTCAAATGACGTAAAATGCTGTCCGCAACCTACTTCTGTCCCATTTATGAGGAATTCGCCGAAGCCAGCTTTTGTAAAAAGAAGCATCGAGCTTGAGTTGGCCCAACTCTGGCTCATCTAATGTGTTGAACCATTTGAGATATGTCTAAATGAACTCTTTGTGTTCAAAGGATGCAGATAGAGAGTTTCTTCTGCGAATGTCCTACATGGAAATCTACAACGAGGAAATAAATGATTTATTGGTTCCTGAGCACCGAAAACTGCAGATTCACGAAAGTTTAGAGGTGGTGCTCAATTTACAACTTGGTGCAACTTATTGTTCCATGTCAAAAATTCTGTGTACTTTTCTTGATGTTAGTTTTTTTCTCCTTCATATTTGCAGCGGGGAATCTATGTTGCTGGTTTGCGAGAAGAGATTGTTGCATCTTCTGAGCAAGTTCTCGATCTTATGGAATTTGGAGAATGTAATTTAAATTTCAAAAGGATACAGTCTACTGCTTTCTCCTTAAAGAACCCATTGGAATTCTATTTCGTTTTTAAATTCATTTTATATTTCTTAGCCCTTGGTTTAATATTTCAGAACTTCTCAATTTGAGACTAAAGAGTTCAAAAGAGAGCATATTTATTATCCATTACTATTTATTTACTGGTTTTATAAATTATTTACCTCTTGAAATGATTTCAATTTCTTTTCTATTTCTCTCTCTTAGAAATCGATAATATCTTTAATTTTTGTTTATGCTTTTGCCTGTCCGTTCTTATATTTATTATTGATTGCATGCTAATATTAATATTTTGTTCAAATATTCAGCACATCGTCATATTGGAGAGACAAATATGAATTTGTACAGTAGTAGATCCCACACCATTTTCCGCATGGTAAACTCAATATTCTTCCAGTTTCCCAAGTCATATAGCTATGTTTTCTTTTTCCAACTCTATCTTACCTGATAATCAAATAGATAATTGAGAGTCGGGATAAAGTTGAAGATGGAGACACTGGAAATTCTTGTGATGCTGTTCGTGTTTCAGTTCTGGTATGTGGTTCCTATAATAATCGATTATTTCTACATGCTTTTGCTTCCATTATTCATTTATCAATTATTTTATTATTGTGAGTAGATGGTGGACCCAGCATCTCTCTTTGTTGGATTTCTAAAAGCTTTTCTCTCTTTCCCTCTCTTTCTCTGGAACTATGGGGTATTGTCCTTTTCAATTGAACGCACGACTTCTAGGATATCTTTTTATGCGAGATATAAGGGAAGTAGAGTTAGGATAGAGGATTATGTAAAGGTGGTGTCCTCGTTATTCATTTAGTTGGTAATTGCAGGCTGGTTAGGAGAGAGTACTATAAAATTTGTGATTAACTCAATGAATAATAGACTTTATAAACAATTAAAGTTGTGATGATTATGGGGTGTGAATGGAGAAGGTCGTCGGAGTGGTGGAAGTGTATAATCAATTCAAAATAGAGGGTGGTAGCACCATTTTAAAATTTCAGCCAAGAACTTTGCTAATGAAGTTAGTTCAAAGATTAAAATGGGGTAAAAAAAGGTCTCGTACTTGTCTCATCAACATTTCCTTTAATGAAGTTCAGAGTTGTGCAGATTAAGTAGGTTGTGGTGCTTGTTTATTCATATAGTGTGGTTTTTTGAGAGAAAATTAATTTTTTTTTCTAATCTCCAAAAATACAAGAAGATATATTACAAGGGAAAATACAGAAAAGGAAAGACATTAAATTAGAACCAAATCTAATCTAAATAAAGGAAGAATTAAAATTAGAATCAAATAAATCTACACTCCCCTCAAGTTGGATTGTATATAGTATACAAACCAAGCTTGGAGTTGAATTCTTCCAACCTTGTCCTTGGTAATGCTTTAGTGAGTATGTCAGCAACTTGACAACGAGATGGAATATAGTTCAATTCTACTATGTTACTATTGACCTTCTCAAAAATGAAATGATGATCTATCTCTATGTGCTTTGTTCTGTCATGATGAACAAGATTCTTTGCAATGCTGATGGCTAATTGACTATCACAAAACATTTTAACTGAGTTATGAGTATCAATCTTTAATTTTGTCAATAATTTTTGAATCCATATTCCTTCACAGATTCCCAAAGCAAGAGCTCTGTATTCAGCTTTTGCACTGCTTCTTGCTACAACAACTTGTTTTTTTTTTTTTTTTTTTACTTTTCCAAGTTACCAATTTACCCCAACCATAGGAGCAATAGCCACTCGTAGATTTCCGGTCAGTTAATTCTCCAGCCCAACTAGCATCAGTGTAGAGTTCTACCAGTTTGTTTGAAGACTTTTTAAATAAAAGTCCATGCCCTGGAGTACCTTTCAAGTATCTCAAAATCCTGTTCACAGCTCCAAGATGAAGTTCATTAGGATTGTTCATATACTGGCTAACAATGCTTACAGAGTATGCAATGTCTGTTCTGGTATGTGACAGATAAATTAACTTTCCCACAAGTCTTTGATACATGCCCTTGTCAATTGGAATAACATCTTCACTTTTGTGTAGAGATAGATTTGGATCCATGGGTGTTTCTGCAGGTTTACACCCAAGATTTCCTGTCTCCTTTAATAAATCTAAGATATACTTTCTCTGAGAAATCACAATACCATTATTCGATCGTGCCACTTCCATGCCTAGAAAATATCTCAAGCTTCCCAGATCTTTGATTTCAGACTCAGTTGCAAGCATTCTTTTAAGGTTGAGAATCTCTTCTAGATCATTTCCTGTAATGATGATGTCATCCACATATACAATCAAGATAGCAATTTTGTTATCTGGGTATTTCACAAACAAGGTATGATCAACTTGACATTGATAATAGCCAATTTTAATCAGAGTTTTGGTGAATCTGTCAAACCATGCACGTGGAGATTGTTTTAATCCATATAGAGATTTTCTCAATTTACATACCAAGTTGCTATTAGAATTGTCTTCCATGCCAGGGGGAATTTGCATATAGACTTCTTCTTCGAGATCATTATTCAAGAATGCATTCTTGACATCAAGTTGGTGAAGGGATCAATCCTAGTTTACAGCTAAAGACAACAACACACGCACAATATTCAGTTTCGCAACAAGGGAAAACGTTTCTTGGTAATCTATACCATATGACTGAGTGAAACCCTTTGCAACAAGTCTTGCTTTAAATCGTTTCACACTTCTATCAGATTTGTATTTTATCGTAAAAATCCATTTGCAACCAACTGGATTCTTTCCATGAGGAAGCCATGTAAGAGTTCATGTTCCATTAGTTTCAAGAGCTATGATTTCTTCATCAATTGCCATTTTCCATTTTGGATCTTTGAAGGCATCATGAATGGTTTGTGGAATGTGAATATTGTCCAACTGAGTCACAAATGCTTTATAGGAAGGAAGCAATTTGCCATATGCAACATATTTTTCAATGGGATGGCTAGTGCAACCCTAACCCCTTTTATGTGAGCAATTGGTAAGGTCAGATCATCAATTACAGGTGCCATAACTGTGGCGTTCTCATTGGTGGTATTCAGCGATGATGAATCCGGTTCGGGTGGTTGACATTCTTGGTTGTGCAAGGTAGCCTCTTTTCTTCCGGTAAAAACAATAGGCGTGCGATTTTGTGAGCCTTTGGGCATACTAGACTCAGAAATAGGTGGCTCACTTATGGTAGGAGCTAAGACTTCATAGTGATGGGAATAGTAGGAATGACTGAAAAAGACTCAACATCCAATGACTCAAATTCTCTCATATTGTCCCCCTGAATTTGAGACTTGGCAAAGAAAGGATGATTTTAAAAAAATGTGACATCCATGGATGTATACATTTTTCTAGTGATTGGTGAATAGCATTTGTATCCCTTTTTGTGGGATGCATAACCTGGAAAAATGCATTTCATGGATTTTGGATCAAGCCTAGACCGGTGAGGAGAATGGTTACGGACAAAGGAAGAACAACCAGAGGAGGTAAATTTGAAGAAAGGTTTTGGAATTGGGGGTGAATTTGGAGGATAACATCACGAGCGATTTAAAAGAGAGAACACGACTAGACAGTCGGTTGATAAGAAAGGTTGCAGTGAGAATGGATTCCCCCCAAAAATGGCTTGGAACATTAATAGAAAAAACGAGAGAATGAGCTACCTCAAGAAGATATCTATTTTATGTTCAACAATCCCATTTTGTTGAGAAGTGTCCACACATGAACTAGTGTGAACAATACCATGAGATGATAGATAGTGACCAGAAGTTGAATTGAAATAGTCTCAAGCATTATCCATTATGAGAACTTGAATTTTACTTCCAAATTGGGTAGAAATCATAGAATGGAAAAAACAAAAGATTTGATGTTTCCGATTTGTCCTTCATTAGAAAGGTCCAAGTCATCCTAGTATGGTAATCAATAAAGGTGAGAAACCATCGTGCTCCCAATACATTTTTCACTCTAGAAGGATCCCCAAATATCACTATGAATAGGGGAAAATGGTTTTGAAGATTTATAAGGCACCCTATGGTAAACATTTCTTGTGTGTTTAGAGAACTGACAAGTTTCACATTGAAAGAAGCACGATAGTTTATTGATAAATAAATTGGGGAACAATTTTTAATTTGGATGACCAAGGTGAAAATGCCATAATATAACTTGACTTTCAACTGACAAAGACTCTAACTTGGAAACAAAATTAACAGACTTGGAACAAGACCTAGGACTAGGACTGAAGATCGAACTTGAAGGTCACTTTTCTTGTAGAAGATAGAGGCCACCATGTTGTTTAGCACTGCCAATCTCCTTCCTTGAATCCACCTCCTGAAATTCACACAAGTTTGAGCAAAAATTAGAGATGCAGTTTGAGTCAAAAGTAAGTTTACTCATTAAAATAAAATTGAAGTTCAATTTAGGAACATAAAGCACATAAGAGAGAACGAGATCATTTGTCAATTTTAATGACCATGTTCCTATCATTTCAGAGATCATCAGCAATTTGAACTGACGAATAACCAGGTTGGGATTTGAACTGGTGGAATAAGTTAATATCACGGTCAAGTGGTATGATGCTCCAGAATCCACGATCCAAGGCTTGTGCTTGCTATGCTGAACAAACAAACAAGAAAAATCAGTAACTTGATAAGCAAGATTACTAGAAGGTTTCTCGAATGAAGTTGATGGCATAGAGGCCGATAATGAGAGATGACCAATCATTTTCTGTAACACCTCCAATTGTTCCTTAGAGAAAACATCAGAAGTTGTTGGATGTGGAAAAGGAAAAGTCACAACATGAGCATGGTTTTTTGTCGCCACTTTCTTTGTTGGTTTCCCATGAATTTTCCAAAAAGTATCTCGTACATGTCCCACTCTTTTACAATGATCACTCCAAGGACGATTGCCTTTCTTAGATTTGCTATCTTGAGATGAACTGTGGGTCAACATGGTTGAAACCTCTGGTCCAATAGATGATCCAGTCTCGGACATCATCAGATGTTTTCTACTCTCCTCACGTTGTACTTCAGCAAAGGCTTCTCTAAGTGCAGGTAGATTTCTTGCTCCCATTATTTTTCCCCTTACATCGTCTAGCTCCTTATTTAGCCTTAGAAGGAACCTCAGTATCTTCTTTTTCTCAATTATCTTCTTGTAAAGAGTCATGTCTTCATCACACTTCCATTCGTATGTTTCATACATATCCAAATGTTGCCAGTTGCGAACAAGAAGATTAAAATATTGAGTTACATTAAGATCTCCTTGACGTAAATCATACACGAGTTTCAATAGCCAGTAGAATCGATGAGTTCTCAGTGCTAGAGTAGGTGCATGAGCAATGTCCCATATTTCTTTTGTTGTTTTGAACAATAGAAAGTTCTCTCCAATATCCGGAGTCATAGAATTTAGTAGCCAAGACATGACTAAATGATCATCAGTTTTCCATGATCGAAATTTCGGGTTTTTAACATTTGGTGCAGGGGTATCGCTCGTTAGATGACCATTTTTGCCTCGACCACAAACATATATGAAAATTGATTGATTTCATTGAAGGAAATTGTGACCTTGAAGTTTATGATTAGTCACAATTTGAGAAGAGGATTTGTGAGGTGTGAGGAGTTTTCAAATGTAACACTTCCCAGCCCATGTTTCGTCATTTGCAATTGCTGAAAAAGTAGAACGAAGAAACAAAATTCAGATCACTAAACCCACGATTCGAGCTGTTTTCAGAGACCCACAAACCACTAAGACCCACAAATGGTGGTTGGCAATTGAGCGGTGAAGGATTAAATGATGGTGGCGGCGGCGGAGTAACGATAGACGATCAGTGGACGTGTGGTGGAAGACGAATGGTGGCAGACGAATGGACATGGGCAAATGGCAGACGAGCAGGCACGAATTGCTTGAGATGCAAACCTCTACTGCAAAAAAAGCACGAAAGTCGATGGAAAAAGAAAACTCGAACGTCGGTGAATCGTCGGTGAGTGCGCCATCGGGAGAATGCTGGTGTAAGGGTTGCTAGTGGAAGGACTCCCTAGTGGGAGAGTCGTCAGTGGTGTTGCCAGAAGAAGGGTTTTGTTGGTGGAGTTAGGGTCTAGGGTTTTATTTTAGGGTTTTGCTCTGATACCATGTGGTTTTTTTGAGAGAATTAAATTTTTTTCTAATCTCCAAAAATACAAGAAGATATATTACAAGGGAAAATATAGAAAAGGAAAGATGTTAAATTAGAACCAAATCTAATCTAAATAAAGGAAGAATTAGGGCATGTTGGTGGGGGATAATTTGAGAGGAAATTATTGAGCAAGTGAACTGCAAGTTTGATAAATGGAGCAAGTATCTGTTGTCAATTAGAGGGAGATTTTTCCAATGCCTAGGAAAGGGAAGATATTATTGAAGAAAAAAATGAGGATTTTTTGTGGAAAGGAAATGGGGATTAAAAGTTGAAGTATTTGGTGTATTAGAGGGTGGTGTCTTTGGCTACTGGGTCGGGGTTTGGGTATTGCCCGAAAGCAAAGGAACAAAGTGTTGATGGAAAAATGGTTGTGACTTTTTTGTGAAGAAGATCATCAGTGGTTTAGGTGGTAAAAAGCATTTACGGGAAGAAAGAAGGGGAGTGGTTGTTGGGAGGAAAGAATAAAGGAGGTAAAAGGCCTTTTGCGGAAATATTTTGAAATCGAAAGAAATTGTATCAACTATCAAGTATTCTAGAGTTATGGGTAGAAAATGGCTTCAAAATGAAGTCTCGGGTGATTGGTTGGAAGGAGGGTCCTTGGTGATGAATTATCCAAATCTGCACGATTTGGTGTAGAAAACAGTGAATGAAGTGTGGGATCCAAGAGCATTGTGTTGGAACATTAAAACAAGAATGAATTTTGAAGTAAAGGAGAATGAGTTAATGTTGATGCTGGATTTGTTGAAGAATTTTGGGTTAAAGGAAGATGTGGAAAAAAGGGTGTGGTTGCTGGAAACTAGTGCTAATTTTTTGGTGTGGTTAGCCGCAGAAATTGGTTAATGGTAGGGTGGTTTGTTTGTTTTTTTTAAAATTTTAAATTTTTATATTTAAATTTTAGTTTTAGTTTTTAAACAAGAAACAAAAGTTTCATTGAAAAAAATGAAAAGAAGCTGATGCTCAAAAGATACAAACACCACAAGGGGTGAAAAAAGAGAAAATAAGAAAGGATATAAAGGAAATAAGGAAATTTCTAGGCCTGCAATTGGAAGGACCACAGGCTGAGGTGGTCAGAGTACGAAATGAGGGAGATTATGCTATATCGTTTTTGGTGTAGCCGGATTCATGTTATAATTACAATCCTTCTATTTTATTTAGGTCATGTGCCAAGCACATGTTTTGTAACTACTTTTAGTTACTCTTTGCCTATTTAAAGGCAAGAGATTATCAATAAAGGCATTCATTGTTATTGTTTTAAAAAGTAGACCCATGGCCACACCATATTTGGTATCAGAGCGCTCGAGTTTTGGGGCGTTTTCACAATGACAACCAAGAAAGTCCTGACCAATGTGAGTGGAAACCCATCTTTGGTTGATAAAGAGACGGAATCTACCCCCGTCCTCTCACCACAAGAGTCAACTGCACGCTTGCTGTCAGTTGAAAGTGACGTGCGTGAGATCAAGAAGATATTAGAGTTAATTTGGGAAAAGATTGGTGTAGATTATTTCATTCTAATTTATTTTCCCCTTATTTAGATTAGATTTTATTCCTTGAATTCTTTCCTTTTATGTATTTGTCTGTACTCTATATCTAATTGCTTTTTGGAGACTAGTAAAATAACAATCATTTTTCTCCCAAAAGCTACAATTGGCGACAAGAATGATCAAGTAGCTACAAACCCGGCAGCACAAGCAAACTAGGGAAAAGATCATCAAAACCGCCAAGGAGAAAGTAGCAAGACAAAATACCAGCAAGATCATCAAAGAGAAGATGTTAGAGCAAAAAAGTGGCAGGAAAGACAAAATATGGAGCAAAAGATGTCTCAAGAAGTGGAACTGGCTCCAAGATTCTTCCAAGAACGCCGAATGTGGCGTCAAGATCTCAAAAATAATCCTTTATATAGGAAGCGACAAGAGTGGACCGACGATAGTTCAAGTGAGGATGAAGAAGAATTATTTGAAGACCAAGTTGAAAGACAGATAAGCTTTCGATACCAATACCAACAGCAAGAAAATGATTTCAAAATGAAGGTGGATATCCCCACATACAGTGGGAAAATGGAAATAGAAACTTTCTTGGAATGGATTAGGCACGTGGAAATTTTTTTTAATTATATGAACACATCGGACAACAAGAAGGTCAAACTAGTAGCATTGAAACTCAAAGGTGGCGCCCAGGCTTGGTGGGATCAATTAGAGCTAAATCGGCAAAGGTATGGAAAAAGACCGATTAGAAGTTGGGAAAGAATGAAGAAGTTGATAAAAGAACGGTTCTTGCCAATAAATTTCAAACAAATTCTTTATGATCAATACCAAAATTGCCGCCAAGGGGGTCGTTCTGTCATGGAGTACACGGAAGAATTTCACAGGTTAGGTGCTCGTACAAACTTGGGAGAAAATCAACAATATCTTGTGGCACGATATAAGGGCGGTCTACGGAATGATATTAAGGAGCAAATCTCTTTACAACCAATCGCCTATCTCAATGAAGCAATCTCAGCCGCTGCAACTATAGAAGAACAGATTGCAAATCGTTATAAGCGCCAATACTCAAGACGGATTCTAAATGAGCAAGGTTTAACAGCCAACAAAGCTGCCTTGGGCGACAGAATTTCCCCTCAAACCTCCTCAGCAGTCTTGAAAGGTAAACAAATTGACAGTGGGACAACTAAACATTCCAAGAATCCGGAAACCACAAAAAGACCTACAAACACATACTCAAGACCAACTTTGGGCAAGTGTTTTAGGTGCAACCAAACGGGTCATCTCTCAAACGAATGCCCACAAAGGAGAACTTTGACTATTGCGGATAATGTGGACTATTTGGAGGACAGAGATGATGATGATTCTGAAGAAAACATAGATTTTCTTGAGCCGGATGAAGGTGAACCACTATCTTTAGTTATTCAAAGACTTCTTCTGGCCCCAAAGACAAACCCAAGCTATCAAAGACATGCTCTTTTCAAGACAAGATGCACTATCAATGGCAAAATATGTACTGTGATCATTGATAGCAGAAGTACAGAAAATATTGTCGCAAGTAAGCTCGTATCCACCTTAAATCTGCCTTTACATCCCCATTCAGCACCTTACAAGGTCAGTTGGATCAAGAAAGGGGGTGAGGCTCAAGTTACACATACTAGCACTATACCTTTATCAATTGGGGCAAGCTACAAGGACCAAATAATTTGTGATGTCTTAGACATGGATGCCTGTCACATACTGCTAGGCCGACCATGGCAATTCGATGTCCAAGCAACACACAAAGGCCGCGACAACACTTATGAATTTCTATGGATGGGCAAGAAAATTGTCCTCCTCCCACTAAATCCGGCAAAACAGAATGCAATTAATAACACTCCAACTAAAAAAGGTCAGCTTTTTACTTTATCTTCTGGGAAATCATTTATTTGTGAGAAAGAACAACCTATTATTGGTTTTGTTGTCAAAAACTTTGATAATTCTGTTTCTGACACTCTTATTCCGAACGAGGTTCAACACCTGCTGCAAGAACACAAAGCCATCATGGACAGCCCAACGGAACTCCCCCCATTAAGAGACATTCAGCAATCTATTGACTTAATTCCTGGCGCAACACTCCCCAACCTTCCACACTATAAAATGAGCCCAACCGAGTACCAAATCCTTCACGATCAAATACAAGAGTTGCTGAACAAAGGCCATATTCAACCAAGTCTCAGTCCATGTGCGGTTCCAACACTCCTTACTCCTAAAAAAGATGGCACTTGGCGGATGTGCGTCGATAGTCGAGCAATCAACAAAATTACTGTCAAATACCGATTCCCAATTCCACGAATTAGTGATCTTTTGGATCAATTAGGAGGGGCAACAATATTTTCAAAGGTTGACTTGAAGAGTGGCTACCATCAAATTAGAATACGACCGGGGGATGAATGGAAAACTGCGTTCAAAACCAATGAAGGCCTCTTTGAATGGCTTGTAATGCCATTTGGTTTATCCAATGCTCCAAGCACCTTCATGAGGCTAATGATCCAGTGTTGAGGCTGAAGAAATGGCAGCTCGAATCAAGGAATTGCACAACCAAGTTCACAAACATATGGAGAAACAAAATGAAAAGTACAAAGAAGCAGCAGATCGGAAGAGAAGATTTAAAGAATTTAATGTTGGAGACCTCGTGATGATACACTTGCGGAAGAGTAGATTTCCAGTAGGCACATATAACAAACTCAAACAGAGGAAGCTTGAACCATTCCCTATAACTGAAAAATTTGGAGATAATGCCTACAAGATAAAGCTGTCGGACGAATACGACATAAATCCTACATTTAATGTTGCTGATTTATATACTTACCACCCTCCGGATGATTTCTCCTTAGCTACTTAACTCGAGGACGAGTTTTTTTTGTAGGAGGGGATGTTTGGTGTAGCCAGATTCATGTTATAATTACAATCCTTCTATTTTATTTAGGTCATGTGCCAAGCACATGTTTTGTAACTACTTTTAGTTATGCTCTTTGCCTATTTAAAGGCAAGAGATTATCAATAAAGGCATTCATTGTTATTGTTTTAAAAAGTAGACCCACGGCCACACCAGTTTTCCATTTTCCTTTATTGTCTTTGCTGTTTTGGTTGGTTTGTTTATATTAGGTCTAGTTGGTTGGGTTTGTCTTCTTCATGTTTAGTTTGAGTATTTTGTGAGTGAAACGAGAAATCCCAACCCTCTTGAACAGTAGTGGGTAGTTGCAGCCTTAGGGCAATTTTCCTATCGAAATCGTAATACATTGTAAGGGGATTCCTTACAAATTGGTATCAGAGCATCAACCTAGGGAGACTTGGGAAGATGGCCCAGCAGAAGACAGAGGAAAGGTTGGATGCAACCGATCTGAAGATATGAGATATGATGGAGAAAGTCTGGAAGATACTTGCTATCGAAATCCATATGAGAGCGAGCGATGAAGAAGTCCATAGCCAACATTGAATCGCATGTCATGGAAACACGCAAGGCGTTGGCTACAATTGTGTTAGAGCTAGCTCTGTTACGATCATGCCCAACTTCATCTATGGTGATTGAAGGCTCCGACTAGAAATTGAAGAAATGGGCAGAGACGACTAAAATAACCGAGTTGAGCGAAGGTGAAGTCAGGAAGCCTGGGGCAAAGAAAAATGAGGAGATATCCCACAATCGCAATAAGTTTAAGAAAGTTGAGATGCTCGTTTTTGTAGCCAACGAGCTCGATTCATGGTTGTTTCGAGTAGATAGGTATTTTCAAATCCATAAACTAACAGAAATTGAGAAACTCCTTGTTGCTGTTATTAGTTTTGAAGGTGTCGCACTGAACTAGTATCAAAGTAAGGAGGAACAAGAGTTTTTCAAGGATCGAAAAGATCTAAAACGTCGATTGCTCCAACGGGTTCAAAGAAAGAAGAAAGGAATCGTGTGTGGTCGATTCTTGACTGTAAAACAGGAGACGACGATGGCAAAATACTACGAGGATTTTGAAGAACTGGTGGCGGCGTTGCCACACTTGACTGATGAGGTTTTGGAAAATACATTCATGAATGGTCTGGACCTAGTGGCCAAAGTCGAGGTGATGTGTTCGAAGCTTGTTGGGCTGGAAGACATGGTGGAGAAGGCCCAACTGGTCAAGGATCGAGAAGCTGCCCGTTTGGAGGTTGACAAATCTCGAGCAGTGAGTGGAAAGCCCCAGCCAAATGGCCCAATCACAAAGAAGGAAGGTAAGAAACTGTAAGACCTCCTATTACACGTGCGTACAAAAGAAGGGGCAAGATGGGAAAATATGGAAAACCGTTAGAAAGAGAGGGGATCGCTAAGAACGTGGGAGTGAGTGCTTGATGTATTGGGGAGCAGATAATGTGAGGGGTAGGAAACATTTTGTCTTAGGTTGAGAGTAGTCTGAGGAGATAAACCAGCCTCTCAAATTGCTGGGAAGTTCTTTTCTTACCTTGTTTTCATTATTCTTGTGTTTTCTTTGAAGCAATAGATTGTGACTGAATAACCCACTTTGGCTATTGAAGAACTCTTAATAGTGTAGAGTTGGGTCTTTATCTCCTTTGTTTGTGTGTTCTTGGTGTTTTATCACAGGTTTATCGAGTTAGATACCTAACAATTTGGTATCAGAGCATGTAAAATCCTGGGGAGAACAAGGAGCATGGCTCAGAAACAAGTAGAAGAAAGGCTAGATGGCCATGACAAGGAAATGAGTGAAGTGAAGGAAACCCGCTGTTTGGGAGGCAACTGGAACAAATGTTGCTGGACATGAAGGATAATTAGAGGACAAGGCTTTGATGTCTAGCTAGAATGTGAGCAAAGGGCAATCATCATCTGATGTTACTCAATCATCTCACAAGCAGTTGAAAGCGCCAAAGAAAGAAATAGAGGAATTAGCTCCAGAGATGGAGACAACATAAATCAATCGAGTCTAGAAGGAGATACAAGGAGATAGGAGCAAGTTCAAGAAGCTTGAGATGCCGGTGTTTGCCGGAGGAAACCCGGACTCTTGGCTTTTTTGTGCAGAAAGGTACTTTGAAATACACCAACTAACGTAAGCGAAAAAGATCATAGTTGCTATCATTAGCTTCGACCACAACGTGGTGGATTGGAATCGATGGGAGATGAACCAAGAGAAGATCCGAACCTGGGATCAACTTAAGTCCAAGATATTTGAACGTTGTCGACCTTCACAAGAAGGAAGCCTTTGTGTGAGATTTTTAGTCGTGAAACAAGAAGGCATAGTGGTCGACTTCAGGAAATGGTTTGAAATATACGCCGTGCCAGTTCTGGAGCTGCCACCGGTGGTGTTAGAAAGTATGTTTTTAAATGGGCTCAACCCTACAGTTCGAGCGGAGGTGGTGAGTAGACGACCAGTTGGGCTCCGGGAAATAATGAAGGAGGCCCAGTATAGTGGAAAGAATGCAAAGAACGTCCTTTCTTTCGTGGATTTTAAATCCTTCCTTATGTTGCTTGTGTTATTCGAATAGTGAAGACTTAGTTTTTTTTTTTTTGGTTTTTTGTTGTGTTGTTTGGTCCCTAAAGTTTGGAGTTGGTGTCCATTTGATCTCCGAGGTTTCAAAAGAGACACTTTTAGTCCCTGAAATTTGAGAAATTATTAGAAATGATCCTTGAGTTCTTTTGATCATTGGTTAACTGAAAAAGGATCTGGCGATTAATTTGCTGACTTTGTTGGTTGATTTGGCAATATAATTAATTTAATAATTTTTTTAGTGATTGAACACGTGATTGGAAAATTTTCTCTCTCCCATTCTCCTATCTTCTTTCCCTTCCCTTTTCTTTGGCAAACTTCATTGACAACGACCACTTTCACTGTTTGCTCGTCGCTTGCCACCTTTGTCGTTCATTTGTCACTTTCCTCTGTGAATTTGCATTGTCATATTGTGATCGATAAACGTTTTAGACCATTCCTAAGATGAAGGGGAAGATTCCCCTTTGTTTTAGATGTTTTGAAACGAAGGGAATCTTCCCAGTTCTAGGTCTGATATGGAATGAAGCCTTTCATTCCAAATCAAATATGGAATGAGGCTTCCCTTTTGTTTTAGAATAGATTTAAATGAAGGGAAGCCTCCCCACGTTCAAATTTGATTTGGAATGAGGGGAGGCTTCCCTTCATTCTATATCAAAATTGGAATAAAGGGCCTTTTGCTCCAGCTCTGATTTGGAATTGTGGGGAAGCTCCCATTCGTTTCCCAAAGATTTGGGCTACGACTACAAGCTTGCAACAGTCATGATGGTGGATTCAATGAGGGAGGGGAAGATAGACAAGCGAACGACAAAGGCGACCGTCGCCAATGATGTTCATTGGAGAAGAAGAGAGCGGAAAAGAGATAGAAGAAAAGGAAGAGAAAAATTGCCCAATCACATGTCCAGTCACTAAAAAAATCATTAAATTAATATTTATTGCCAAATTAACAGTACAATCAACAAATTAACCACCAAATCATTTTTTCGTAGTCAACTAATGGTCAAAAGAGCTCAAGGACCATTCTAACAATTTCTCAAACTTCAAGGACTAAAAGTGTCCCTTTTGAAACCTCAGAGACCAAACAGATACCAAATCCAAACTTCAGAGACCAAAAATGTATTTTGACTATTGTTATTTTAGCAGGAAATGTGGAATTTATGAATACAATGGGCTGGACTTGATTGAGCTTTTCATGTTACAATTACAACAAAGGGAAATGTGATGCATTTATGACATGGTACTTTTTTCAAAAGAAAAGCCAGAAGGTTATGGATCAATACCGTTAAAGCCTTTATGTGGAAGATTTGGCTGGAAAGGAATAATAGATTGTTTGATATATATACATGCTGAAATTCTTTTTTGTTAACTTAAGACTTAAGACTAATGTGTGTAGAACAGTTTGGGTGTTTTTTGGTTGGTTAGTTTTGAGAGAGCGATCAGTGGTTTTGTATCCTTGAGCATTTGCTTTGTTGTTAGTACTTTACTCTCTGTAAATTTTCATTTAATAAATAAAAAGTTCCGTTTCTTTGTCCATAAAATAGGGCTTCTAGGGATTAGGTGGAGGAGGTAGAGTGTTGTAATGTTAATTGTTCCTTGGGGGTTTTGTTAGATAGGGACTTTGGTGGTTTTTCATGTTTGGTAACTAATTCTCGTTGGAGAAGCTTTTTCTACATGTTTTTGTTGGATTGTAATTTGGGGCGCTTTAGTGAATTACTTATTCATTATTTTCTCTCATGTGTTTGACAAAGGTTGGGACATCGACATGTTATTCAACTTTTCCATTTTGGATATTGTACACTTTATCATCTTTAAATTCCCTTTTCTGAAATTTCCTTTCA
This sequence comes from Luffa aegyptiaca, assembly GCA_017139565.1. Lineage (NCBI taxonomy): Eukaryota > Viridiplantae > Streptophyta > Magnoliopsida > Cucurbitales > Cucurbitaceae > Luffa > Luffa aegyptiaca. The sequence continues at coordinate 38,301,946 of CM029405.1, read as the reverse complement.
TAGGTTTTTCTTATTCTTTTTAATTGTGATAAATGCTTGCAGAATTTAGTGGACCTTGCTGGTTCGGAGCGTGCTGCAAAAACTGGTGCTGAGGGTATTCGCCTTAAAGAGGGTTCCCACATTAATAAAAGCTTGATGACACTGGGAACTGTCATTAAAAAATTAAGTGAAGGTGCTGAAAGTCAAGGGTATGTTTTTTTCATTTCTTTGCTACCTAAAAGAAAGGGTTATTTCCTGGATGCATGGTTGCTTATATGATATATGTTGCAGGGGCCATGTCCCCTATCGTGACAGCAAACTTACACGAATTTTGCAACCTGCACTCGGTGGAAATGCAAACACAGCAATTATATGTAATATCACTTTAGCACAGGTATCTCTTTTGTCACTAGAGAGATTTTTTTTTTTTGTACTTTTGAGTAGTGATACTGATAGTACATCAGCTTCTGTGAAGTAGCAAGGGTATAATATCACGTTACCATTCAGAAAAATTGAGGCTTTACTAATGAAATGGTTGTGGAAACTTGTAAAAGAACCTAAAAGGTTGTGGCACATGGTGATCATAACTTCATAAGCGAGTATGGGGAGGAGAAAGATGGGTGATTTACACGAGAAGGAAAATGGGAACTCAAAATGTGGTCGGCAGAATTTATTTCAACTCAAAGCAACCTTTGAAAACTTATCTTCGGTAAAGGTTGGTAATGCGAAAAGAGCACTTTACTGGAAGGACTAATGGGTGGAAAATCAAGACTTAAGCTGGATTTTTTTGCGTAGTTTTTAGCTTAATGTTAATGAAGACTTAAAAGGTATGCGAAGCTCGGTTTATTCTTCTAATGCTTGGATAATGCAGAGGTGGATGGATTTGTAATCTAATGAAATTATTAGCAGAATTGAAGCTAAATACTACAAGTGCATATGAATGGATGTGGGCTGTAGAAAAGTCCGGAGAGTTTTCAGTTAGTAAAAAGTTTGGGCTATTTTAATTCTTTATTTATATAAAGATATGGTGGAAGCCATGTGAAAAGTGAAGAGTCCTGGAAAGGTAAATGTATTAGTATGGTTAGTGCTTAACTTTGGTGATTTTCCTTATTTATCTAAAGATATGGTGAGAGCCATGTGGATAGTGAAAAGTCCTAAAATATAAATGCATTACTATGGTTGGTGCTTTATGGTAGTTTAAATCCAGCGGGGGAGATTCAAAAGAAGTGTCCTTTTTGGTGCTTCAGTTTAAATGTGTGTATTCTATGTTCGAAAGTCAAAGAAGATATCAATCATCTCCTATTTGAATGTAATATTGAAATTACAGCAGGAAACTATTGTCAGTGTTATTTCAAGGTTTTGGATTTTCATGGGTTTTCAATTCTAGAGCATGAAGTATTTAGCTATCTTTTCTGGAAAGTTGTGGTCTTATAAGGCAAGTTAAAATATTGTGGATTAATTTGGTCAGAGCTTGATTTGGGGCTTATGGTTTTTTTTTTTATTTTTTTTAACAAGAAACACTGTTTCATTAAGGAAATGAAAAGAGATTAATACTAAAAAAGATTCAAACTCCACTTGGGAGTGAAAAAGTAATACGGAACAACAAATTAACAAAATACAGCAACTAAAAATAAATAAATACATCCCAATGAAGATAGATATCAAGAATAGAATAAACTGCAAAGGATTTGGAAAGTGTGCAGCAAGAAGACGCTCTTAAGCTAGCTGATTCAAAGTGCTCGAACCATGGAAGACTTTTATCATAAAAAAATTCTTGAATTCCTATACAACCAGAACTATATAAAAAAATATAACAAGCGTGCGATATGCAGCATCAACTTGGTGCTCATAATATGTTTCTCGATGTTTTTTGTAATATATAAATAAGGGATTCTTTCTCTTTAAGGAAGGTAGCTAGGCGTATGTAGTCTCGATCGAATCTACTGCCTAATTGGTTTAGCTTATCGATGTCCTTGAGTCCAATGAGGATAAAGAGGATGGCCCGGCTTGTTTAGCATTTTATAGGAGTGGATAACAGCGGGAAAAAGGATGCAGTATTAGCGTGAGAGAGCAAACAACAAAATGACACTAAACAAAACGGAAACAGAAAGGCATAGTGTAGTTAAGGGGGACTCATCACGAGACTCGGACAAAAGGGCTTTGATCGCATTAGACCAAATAAGAAAAGGCTTCAATGGCAATGAAGGACCTAAGAGAAGCTGGATCACATTGTCCTTTGTATTTGAAGAGAAAACCCACTTGATCTTGAAAATTGAAAACAACTTAAGCCAACAACTCAAAGAATAAGGGCAACCAAAGAAGATATGATTGAGAGAACCCCCATCCGCATAACAAAGAGAACAAATCGAAGGCATAAGAGTGATAAAAGGTAATTTTCGTTGCAAGATTTCTGATGTATTGAGGTTGCCATTGAGTAATATCCAACAAGGTATGTTGACTTTCTTTGGACTTTTCAGGGTATTTTCAGTAAGGGTTATGGTTTGAAAGGATTATAAGGGTTATGACTTTCTTTGAAACCTTCGAGGGTATTTTCAGTAAGGTCTTTAACAAGAAACTTGACTTCTTTTTCACCTTTATCTAAAGAGTGGTTTCGGGCAAATAGGGGCTTATGGTTTAAAAGGAATTTCAGAATTTTTTGAGGCAAAAATTTCTAGTGGGAAAAAAAGGCTAGACTTCATCGAACTCTTGGCTTCTTGGTGTGTTCTTTCCTAACATTTTAATATTTTTTCTATTTTTGAAGTTTATGCTGGCTAGAATTTTCTCCTATGTATTTCATTGTTAGTTGCCTTGTTAGAGGAGTGTTGTAAAATGTTTTTGTGGCAGCTTTATTAGTTTAATTGGGTAAGGTGGATTGTAATTGGGGAAGTTCTAGAGAATTACTTTGCAGTTATTTTTGGGTTAGATGCTAGAATCTTATGAAATTTGGTACCTTTCTTCAAATCATGAAAAATCTGTTTCTGTTTTTGTTTTTGTTTTTAGGGGCAGTTGCATAGATGGAAAATTAGACCAAATTAATATCAAATATAGCACAGTTTCAAACTAATTGCAAATATAGCAAAATTAATTGTACAAGACCAAAAAGCTGTTGTCGGATTCTATCCGTGTCTATCACTGATAGACTCTGATTATTCAATGTATATTAGTGTCTATCACTAATAGACTTCGATTAATCAAAGTCTATCAGTGATAATCACTGATAGACACTGATAGATTTTGATTAACCAGAGTTTATCAGCGATAGACACTGATAGACTCTGAATAGTCGGAGTCTATCAGTAGATTGATAGATTCTGATTAATCAGAGTCTATTGCTGATAAACTCTGATAATCGAAGTCTATCAGATAGACTTCGATAGATTTTGCTATATTTGCAATTTTTTTTACATGGTGCTATATTTGCTATTAATTTGGTCCAATTTGCCACCCACTGCAATTTTCCTTGTTTTTATAATATAGAAAAAAAATTTGATAAAAAAACACGTTACCATTTTGGGTGCATATCATGTTTTTAGCTCAGCAGTCCTTTAAGGCTTAAAGTGCGATTACTTGATTTTGTATTTACGAATGCGAAAGATGTATCTATTAATTCCTCTTTTTAAAGTGCCTTGATTTGGTTTTAGACTTCCTAGGTTTCAGCACTCTTGAGCAGCTGATTGCTTCATGATTTATGTTAGAAGGAAGTTGGTATATCTAGTTCTTTATCCTGATTTTGAAGCTCCTTGGTTTGGTGACAGATTCATGCAGATGAGACAAAAAGTACCCTTCAGTTTGCTAGTAGAGCATTACGTGTCACTAACTGTGCTCACGTGAATGAGGTTTTTTCATTTCTTCTTCCTCTCATTTCAACTCAAATATTTATTCTTTCCTCCGAGGAAGTTAATATTTTTTAGCTTGCTTCTGATCATTGTGCTTATCAACTTGGTTCATCCAGTTCAATAAATTTTTTCTTGTAGATATTAACAGATGCTGCTCTGTTGAAGCGTCAAAAGAGAGAGATTGAGGAGCTTCGAGCCAAATTGCAGGTCAGACCTTTCTTTCTTTCTTTTTTTCTTTTTTTTTTTTTTGGGGAAAAAGGTCAGACTATATTTGTTGGTGGACAAAGAGATCACAATGGAAACTCATAGATTATTAATAGTTGTGATGGTTCGTCGTAGTTAATTTGAAATTCTCCCTGTTGATCTGTTTCTATGTTTCAGGGTTCCCATTCAGAGCATTTAGAGGAGGAGATTCTCAACTTGAGAAATACATTATTAAAGGTCAGTAACAAACATTAATATGTGAGGTTTTTTTTGGTTGAGGTTGCACGGACTTATCCTGGCAGTTTCTGTTGGAATTTCCAATACTTGTGTGTAAATCTTAAATGTAAAATATTTGGTCTTTATTCATCTGTTCATTTCCGTATTTGTAATAGGTCTTCTCCTATATAAGAGGACCTATATTGATGCATATTTTATGCTCTCAAAATTAAGAGTTTCTACATTTTTGTCAGATTGAATTGGAGAGGGAGCGAATGGCTTTGGAGTTAGAGGAAGAAAAGAAAGTGCAGTCAGAATGGGAGAAGAGGGTGCAGGAGCAAGCTAAGAAAATAGAAAATTTGAGTTCGATGGTGCTTTATTCAAAAAGAGATGAGAACCATGATGAAATTAAAAAGGTTCACAAAATAAAATGTATTGCATTAACTACAGTTTTGTAGTTATATACGTCTTGTTTCTTATAAAAAGAAAAAGATGTATTGCATTAATATGTTTTCCTAACTTCTTTTTGCTAGTCTATGTTCCATCTCATTTTTATTGCATTGCTTTATTCTTTTCTATCTAATATTTTTGCCAGTTCTCTGCCTACTATCCTTTGTTTCTATCTAGTTTTCTCATTGTACAGAGTTTATTTTATGAACGTTGTACTCTTTCCTACTGTAGGATAAGAGGAGGGATACATGGTGTCCAGGAAATCTTTCACGGAAGCCCCTTAGAGAGGTAAAATTTTTGTCATTATTTTAGCACGTGGTTTATATCACGTGTCGTGACTTCCTATTATATGAACACTAATGAAACTGTCCTGTTGTATGCTTTCCAAGTAGTTTAGTAGAGTTTGTGGTATTATTTGTTTTTGGTTGCTTAGCTAATGATTGCCAGAGATAATCTAATGATGTAAGCTAGGAGGGTTAGAGTAGAGAACATGAGATGGATGTTGGTTAGAAGGAAAACCAACAAGGAAGAGAAAAATAAATATGGAAATAAAAGGAAAAATAATTGTTAAATTGTAGTTATTTGTGCAAAAGGTTTTTCTTATTTAATAATCTGAATAATTCATTTTTTAGGTACAAAATGGTCTTACTTAAGAAGGAGAGAAAGACCTAATTCCCAAAAAGGAAAAGATACACAAATGAATACAATATAATTACAACAAATAACTCTAATTAAGGAAAATATAAAATACAGAAACCAACACTCCCCCTCAAGCTGGTTTGAAGATATCTTCCATTGCCAGCTTGTTAATCAACTTGTCAAATCGTAGTTTTGGAAGACCCTTAGTAAGCACATCAGCAATTTGCTCCGTTGTAGGGAGATAGGGTATACATATTACTCCAGTATCAATCTTCTCCTTTATAAAGTGTTTATCAACTTCAATATGCTTTGTCCTATCGTGAAGGACTGGATTGTGAGCTATGGAGATGGCTGCCTTATTGTCACAGTAAACACGCATAGGTTTTATTTGGACAAATTTTAATTCTTCAAGCAGTCGTTTTATCCAAATACCTTCACAAATGCCATGAGCTAAAGCTCTGAACTCTGCTTCTGCACTACTTCTGGCTACCACACTTTGTTTTTTACTACGCCAGGTAACTAGATTTCCTCCAACAAATGAGCAATAACCAGAAGTAGATCTCCTATCTGTTGTGCTACCTGCCCAGTCAGCATCAGTGTAAACTTCAACATGTAAGTGATCATGTTTCTTAAAAAATATGCCTTTTCCTGGAGTTCCTTTCAAGTATCTAAGGATCCTGTAAACTGCCTCAAAGTGAGTTGACCCTGGGGCATGCATAAATTGGCTAACCATACTAACTGCAAAACAATATCAGGACGAGTATGAGATAAGTAAATAAGTCTTCCCACAAGTCTTTGGTATTTTCCCTTGTCTCTCACCTCTTTCTCTGTTGCAGCTTGTAATTTCAAATTTGGTTCAATAGGAGTTTCTGCTGTCCTACAACCAAGTAAGCCTGTCTCTTGAAGCAGATCAATAATATATTTCCTTTGATTGACACCCTTTTTTGATCTAGCAAATTCCATCCCTAGGAAATATTTCAAAATTCCCAAGTCTTTAATTTGGAATTCATTGGCTAGTTTTTCCTTCAAACACTTCAGTTCGACCTCATCATTACCTGTAAGAATGATATCATCAACATACACTATTAAAACAACCATCTTGTCATTTCCAGTGTGCTTATAGAAAATGGTATGATCTGCTTGACTCTGAAGAAAACCATAGCTAGTAACAGCTTTCCCAAACCGTTCAAACCACGCTCTAGGAGATTGTTTAAGGCCATATAGAGATTTCTTTAACCTGCAAACTTTGTTAGCTCCAAGATCCACTTCAAAACCTGGTGGTAAGTCCATAAATACTTCCTCTTCAAGATCACCATTGAGGAATGCATTTTTTACATCAAGCTGATAAAGAGGCCAATCTGAATTAACCGCAATAGATAAAAGTACTCTTATAGAGTTAATCTTAGCCACCGGAGCAAATGTTTCTTGATAATCAATTCCATAGGTCTGAGTAAAGCCTTTAGCAACTAATCTGGCTTTGTATCGTTCAATATCACCATCAGCTTTGCACTTTATAGTGAATACCCATTTGCACCCTACCGTTTTCTTATCTTTTGGTAGTTCAACTACATCCCATGTACAATTCTGTTTCAACGCATTCATCTCTTCCATAACTGCTAAATTCCAATTCGGATCATTTTGGGCCTCCTGTATGTTCCTTGGAATAAATAGGTTGGTTATCCTAGAGGTGAAGGCTTTATGATTATCAGACAATCTATGATAAGAAAGGTAATTTGCAATAGGGTATTTGGTACAATTACGGACACCTTTCCTATGGGCTATTGGGATATCAAGGTCAGATATATCAGATGTAGGTTGGTTACCTGAATCTTCAGTATCATTTGTCGGAGCATTAGATTGGTATTGTGACAAGTCCACTATCTGATCCCGGTTTTTTTGATGTAATGTCCTTCTAGTATAAACCTGAAGTTCAGGAATTCGATCAGTGAGATCATTTTGTAGTATTTCTCCCCCTGAAATAGAACTTTCCATATTTGGCATAGAAATGCTAGTAGTCTCAGGACATATAAGTTTAGGGAGGGGAGAAGTATCCCAAAAATTTTCTTCCAAGTTAGAAATCTCCCCCTGAAGAGAATTTTGGTTGAAAAAAGGTTGGTTCTCCACAAACAATACATCCATACTTTCAAAGTGTTTTTTGGTTAAAGGATCAAAACATCGATAACCCTTTTTGTTTGAAGCATAACCTAAAAAAATGCATTTAACAGCACGGGGGTCAAGTTTAGACTGAGAAGGACTAGAGAGATGAACATATGCAGTACACCCAAAAATTTTTATCGGTAAATCGGAATACAAACAAACAGTGGGATAAAAATTTCTAAATTGATCAAGAGGAGTTTTAAAAGCCAAAATCTTAGAAGGCATCCGGTTTATGAGATAAGCAGCGGTAAGGACTGCGTCTCCCCACAAATAGTTAGGAACATGCATATAAAACATAATAGCACGAGCAACATCAAGTAAATGTCTATTTTTTCGCTCAGCAATCCCGTTTTGTTGGGGAGTATCACGACAGGTAGATTGGTGAAAAATTCCTTTATCCTTCAAAAAATCCTCTAAATATGTGTTAAAGTATTCAGTCCCATTATCAGAATGTAAAATACTGATTTTAGTTTGAAATTGATTCTCAATCATATTGTAAAACCGAATAAAGATATCTTTGACCTCAGACTTTTTAGCTAACAAATAAACCCAAGTTAACCGAGTATGATCATCAATGAAAGTAACAAACCAGCATTTTCCACTAGGTGTCAAAACTTTAGAGGGACCCCAAACATCACTATGAATTAAGTAAAATGGTTTGGAAACCTTGTAAGGTTTTGGTAAATATGTGGCACGATGATTTTTGGCAAAGATACAACTTTCGCAATGAAAAATTGAACAATCAATTCCTTTAAATAAGTTTGGGAACAAATACTTCAAATAGAAAAAACTGGGATGTCCTAGTCTACGATGCCAAAGCATGATTGTTTCTTTAACAGAAGGAGAACTAACACTACTTAGGCCCTGAGCTTTTTTATCACTAGTTGGAGAATCATCAAAATAGTAGAGACCATCCAGCATCCTAGCACGCCCAATCATCTCCCCCGAGTCCTGATCCTGAAAGATGCAGTGAGTTTCAAAGAAAGTAACACGACAATTAGCATCCTTAGAAATTTTACTGACAGATAATAAATTACAAGCTAATTTAGGAACATGGAGAACAGATTGTAAGGTAATATTTTTAGTCAACGAGATAGTTCCTTTTCCTGCAATAGGAGTAAAACTACCATCGGCAATTCGAATTTGTTCACTGCAATACAAGGGAGAGTATGAGGTAAACAGAAGGGAGGAACTGGTCATATGGTCAGATGCTCCGGAGTCTATAACCCACGGAGATGAATTAAGGCAAGATAAAGCTAGAGGATAATTACCTGTTTGTGCCAAGGAAACACTAGGATTACCAGATGACGAAGTGACCTTTAGTAGCTTCAGGAGTTGATCAATTTGCTCTTGATTGAATGGATGAGAGTCAACAACATTAGCAGTGGAAGTGGACTGACTGTTACTCCTATCACTTTGCTTAGTACTCTTCCAATTTGCAGGTTTTCCATGGATTTTCCAACACGTCTCACGGGTGTGTCGAGGCCTATTACAGTAGTCACACCATACTCGAGGTTTGGTGGGTTGAGTAGAAGCCTTATGTGCAGTAGTCTCAACCACCATAGCAGATGTTTCAACTGTACTGACAGATTTCTTGCCAAGCATGACATTGCGACGACTCTCTTCCCTACGAACTGCAGCGTAAACCTCATTAATATTTGGAAGAGGATTCTTACCAAGAACTCTACTTCTAACCTCATCAAATTCATCATTAAGGCCAGCGAGGAATCTGTAAATACGATCATCCTCTACCACTTTCTTGTAATGAGTTTGATCGTTAGTGGATTCCCATTCATGAGTGTCAAACAGATCTAGGTCCTGCCAAATTGTTTTCAAGGAGTGAATGTATTCGGTCACTGTATTTCCGCCTTGACGAATGTCTCTCAGTTTGAGATTCAATTCAAACATTTGAGATTGATTGCCCAAGTCAGAATACATCTCAGTTACACTGTCCCATAAATCCTTTGCAGTTGAGTAACACATATAGTTGCGACTTATCTTCTAAAATCATAGAGTTCACTAACCACGTCATAACCATAGAATTTTCAGCATCCCAAGTAGCAAACAAAGGGTCCTCCTTCTTCGGCATTTTTTTCTCTCCAGTAAGGTAACCGATCTTCCCTTGTCCTCGAATATACATCCGAACACTTTGGGACCAAAGCAGAAAGTTGTCCCCATTAAGACGGATGGTTGTAATTTGGACAGTGGGATGAGTACGTGAGTCCGAGATTTTAGACATCAATGATTTCTCTTCAGACATGTTACTATTTTGGAGAGTTGAGAACCAGCTGTGAAGGAGAAATACACCCAAAAAAAAAACTTCAAGCAGCCCAACAGCAGCAACAAGCAACAAAAAACATGGCCGGAGTTGACGAGTGGACAGAAACAACACCAATCAAACAGCCTAACAAAACCGAAAAAACAATAATCTATCCCAGGCGAGTGGTCGGAGTTAACGGAAACGAGCGGCCGGAGTTTGACGGAGCAACACCGCGAGTCACGGAGTGGACAGAAAGGGACGACTTGCAGAGGTGACGCGAGGTTCGGGTCACGAAGCAAAATCGCGGGCTGAGTCCGGGTCGTGGGTCGCGATTGGGTCAGACGACTGCTGCGGATCTTCTTGCACTCGGATAATGACGGCGGCTGGGCGAGAGTTGAACGGCGGCGGCTGGGTAAAAGACGGACGGCGGAGCTGGGTAAGAGGCGGACGACGGCGACTCAGACGGCGGCGGCGGCGGCTACTGTAGCAGCTAGGGTTAGGTCAGATATTTTAGGGTTTTACCTTGCTTTGCTCTGATACCATGTGCAAAAGGTTTTTCTTATTTAATAATCTGAATAATTCATTTTTTAGGTACAAAATGGTCTTACTTAAGAAGGAGAGAAAGACCTAATTCCCAAAAAGGAAAAGATACACAAATGAATACAATATAATTACAACACATAACTCTAATTAAGGAAAATATAAAATACAGAAACCAACATTATTAATGGGAGAGCTGCGAGTCTCTTGAAAAGCCCCCAAATTGCATCTGCAATTCGTCTGCCTTTATTTTGAGTAAAATTAAAGTGGTTATCTCGATCATATTCTTGCCATGCATTTTTTATACTCATGCTCATATATGAAATGTTTTTGCAAATTTAGGTCTATTCAACCAACCAACCTATGTCTTCAGCTATGAAACCTGTAAGATCTGATCGTGAAATGGGACCACTTCTTCCTTTTGAAGAACTGGTAGATGACACTAAAGTTTCTAAGGAGGAAACTTGCAAGAGGGGTGAGAACGATCAAAAAAATGTATTAGAAGGGTGTGCTCTTCCTGATCCTTGTGCTTTATTGCACGTTACAAATAGGAGAAAGGCAGCATCGAAGAAGAAAAGCTTACAGGGAGTATGGCACTTGTCTTTTACTCTTATAGTTTTTAAATTGAAATTATGCCATTAACAATGTAGTAAATTTGGCAGGACACTGATGTAATAGATGTCCAAGCAGCATATGAAGATTTGCTGTTAAGGTTTGAAAGTGAGGTATTATTTAGTCTCTCTACATATTTGCATGTTCTTTTACCCATTTATTCTTTTTTGTTGATCTTTCTTTCATTTTAATCCTTTTTTTTTTTGTAGAAAACTATGAGTGACATAAAAATTGATTGCTTAACAAGGAAACTTGCTGAGGTTGATGATCACTATCAAAGAGGTGAATTTAATGGGGACAAACATATAAGTTTACGGGAATCAGAGGCTATCCTTGTTATCAAGCGACTTCAAGAACGGGTGTTTTGATCCTCTCTTTGTTATTTTATGCAACAATTCACTTGCTTGTATATGATATATCTACATTATTGAGTCTTTCAATTCATTTATGGTTGTTTGTGCCGGTATGTGCCATTTCTTATGTTGGGACTGCTTTTTGTTCTTTCATTTCCGCCCTTTACGGTATTATTTATTTCACAGATAATGATTTTGGAAATGGAGAAGTCTTCAAGTCAGCAAAATCTTGATAATGTTGTGGAGCTTGCCACAGAGCAAAATATATGTGCTAGGGAAAAGTTTGAAGAGGTAAGTATGGTTCAACTGCCCAATCTTACTTTGTTCTACATCTACTATCCTTACTTGTGATGGATATCTTTGTGGGTGCTATGCAAGGATGAAAATATTGATTTCATTATCAAAGTTGATATCGATGACTCATATTTATGATAAATCAACTGGTATTTTGGAAAAAAGTCACGAATATCACAACATCTTTTAGAATTTTTGTGAGCTACAGTAGCTTATTTAAATCATGAACTATTATTTTAAGCATGTATAAATCAATAACTTAGAGTCAAACATGTGCATTAAGATAAGAATAGATAATAACGAACGTTGATTTGTTGGAAAATGAACTAGAATTATATTGACTTATTGACAAATAAATATGTCAATACAATCAAATTACATTATTGAATAGTAATACAAAAGAATGATTACTGGAAGAATTTGATATTATTTAAAAGAAAGAGAGAAATAAAAAGAAATTAGAAAATAGAGAATGATTATAAAGATAATTAATGTTCTAAAATATAATAAATTATATAATATTAATATAGAATTTATATTCTAATATTACTGTATAAATATAAATATTTCATAAAATGATATAATTTAATTGAAAGATATTAATATAGAAAAATGAAAATTTTGAAATGAAGAGAGATAGAGAGATGAAGACCTTTAGAAAATTGAGAGATAAAAGCAGAGAGAGTTTTGCAATAATACAAAATGAAGGAATAAAAAGGGAAAAGGAGAGAGACAGATGGTGTGAAAAGGAAAAAAGGAAGAGAGATGAGAAGAGATGGGATGGAGATTTGAGCAGGGAGATTGGAGAGAAATCCCGCATAGGATGTGTGGAGTGTAATAAAAGGGTGGGAATGGGAATGGAAATGGGAATGAGAAGTTCGTTAAAATGTTAAAATCAACTTGTATTTTGTCACTATGGGAATATAAATAACCAAGAAGTTCATGTGCCTATGAAATAGGTATGGAAAAAACTTGCCGGTATGTAGGGATCTTCCTACATACCACCATTAAAATGTTGAAAACTAAGAGAGATAAAAAAAGGTTTCTCATTTTCTACCTTTCTCTTTCTTAGTTGTCAAGATTTTAATAGAGTATGTAGGAAGATCCCTACATACCGATATGCAGCCGAGTTTTGTTCATAGGGTATCTCATACCCCCACATATATATATATATTTTTTTTTTCACTTTTTATATATCTATCATAATGGTTTATGTTATCTAATTAATTTAAATTTTAGAAATGTTTACATTAAATTTATAATTGATAAAACTATATAAAAATTAATTAAAACAATAATATATTAAATCATTAATTTTGTCTTTAATATAATTAATTATTCTTTTGTAGTAAATATTAAGTGACTTGAATATATTAAGTAAATATATTAAGTTCATAAGATTAATTATTCATTAAAACTAATCTTAAAAATTATTAGTTAATTAACTAATAATAAAACCTGTTACAATTATTTCATTAAATAATTTAGTAGAAATCTGTAAGGGTACTAGCTAAGAAGCACGGACACTTTAGTTTGGCTAGCGTGTCCGTGTCCGACACGTGTCGGACACTTGGACACTCCGACACTTGTTGGACACTTGTTAGCATTATTGATATGTGGCAAACACTAGTTGTACAATGTCAAATATAGGTCTATATAGAACCCTTGTTAAATTTTAAGAGTGAAATACGTTAAATTCATTATTTTAAGGATATAAATGCATAAACTTATTGATTTTGAGTTTCCTTCTAGTATAAAAATGATGTATATTTTGAAAAATTTATATTTTACTAAACATGTCTGTGCCGTGTCCGTGTCCTAGATTTTAAAAAAATGATGTGTCTCCGTGTCCGTGTCGTGTCGTATCCATGTCTCGTGTCCGTATCCATGCATCTTAGGGTACTAGTATAGTATATAGGAAGGATAGTAGTAAGGGCATATGAGTAATTAGATAAGTAGTCTTGGTTATAAATAGGGAAGTTAGGGGTCTTAGAGGGGTGTGGAAAATTTTAGTAGTAGTGTCCATTGTAGGACTCTTGGGAGAGGGATAGCCCTCTCGAAAGACTATTAGTATATTGTAATTTTCTTATTGTTAGGGACCAAGGTAGTATGGGGTGCCTTTGTCCCACATTGGAAAGATATGGGCTCCTAATGGGGTATATAAGTGGTTGGTTCTCCCTCCCCAATCGCCTGGCTTTTGGGGTGTGACTCTCCAACTACTTAGATACCTAACAATTGGTATCAGAGCCGGTGGTCGACGGCTTCGGAGAGGAGTGACGGCAGAGGGGCTGACTGAAACCAGCCGAGTGAAGCGTCGCCATGCACAGCCGCCGAGACGTCGGCTTTTCGGGGAGGGCAATTGTTAGGGACCAAGGTAGTATGGGGTACCTTTGTCCCACATTGGAAAGATATGGGCTCCTAATGGGGTATATAAGTGGTTGGTTCTCCCTCCCCAATCGTCTGGCTTTTGGGGTGTGGCTCTCCAACTACTTAGATACCTAACAAAATCTTTCTTCTTCTTCATCCTTTATTATTTTATTTATTTATTTATTTTTTAATAAAAAAAAAATAACATCTTGATGGAAAGGATCATACAAATGAGTAGATGAGATATTCCCACAAAGCCATAAGGTTTAAAAAAGGACTTTTAATTGGCCAAAATATGAACAAGATGATAACTACAAAAAGAATCCCATAACTTATCAAGGTTGTACACTTTCTCTTTGGAGATCCCTTAGTTTTTCTTGTTCTGCAGCTTCCATAGAGATGCCATGTGGTATTGGCCACAAAATTCTTGCCTTATTCTTAAGGGGTTGTTTGGGGTAAGGAGTTGGAATTGTGAAGTCTGGGGAGTTATGAAGTTTGGGGAGTTGTGAACTCTGTGTTTGGAGTGTGTTAAGTCTAGAGTTAGGAAGTTTGTGTTTGTGGAGCAGAGTTGTGAAGTCTGGAGTCTAAAAAGCACGAACACTTTAGTTTGGCTAGCGTGTCCGTGTCCGACACTTGGACACTTTGACACTTGTTGGACACGTATCCAACACTTGTTAGCGCAATTAATATGTGACAAACACTAGTTGGACAAAGTCAATATAAGTCCATAGAGAAAACTTGTGAGGTATACTAAATAAACATAATACTAGAAGACAAAAATAATAAATTTTAAGAGTGAAATACATCAAACTCATTTTTTTAAGCATACAAATGCATAAACTTATTGATTTTGAATTTTCTTCTTGGATAAAAATGATCTATATTTTTTAAAATGTATATTTTACTAAACGTGTCCATGTCGTGTCCGTGTCCTAGATTTTTAAAAAATGGCGTGTCACCGTGTCCATGTCATGTCGTATCCGTGTCTTGTGTCCGTATTCGTTCTTCTTAGTCTGGAGTTCTAAAGTCAATCTGTGTTTGGGATGCAGAGGTTTGAAGTTTGATGTCATTTTAGCAATTTTTTTCTTATGATATTTTTATGTAATTCTTTTAAAACAAATTTTCCAACTTCAACTAATAAATATATTTTCGAATCAATAGTGTAATCAAGAGTTTAAAATTAATTAGGTTAGATATACTTCACAATTTTTTTTTCAATTACGAATCTAGATTAACATTAGAACTTGATTACTAGAATAGTTATTACACATCAAAAAGGATCTCACAAGAAAGGATATGATCGTTTCCATTAATACGATTGGATATCGACTCAGTTGATTCAACCCTTCACCAAAAATATGGGGTTGATCATTACTTATAGACAAAAAAAAATTGTATCATCAGAGTTTAAGTTGATCAATAATTACAGACAAAGAATTTTGGAAGCAAAGTTTACATGGATCCGGGGTGTAACATAAGAAAAGTGGAATGGTCGATCATCTAGTCTCGTTCAACAGACATCTATAGAATTGAAATTTCAGTGCAAGTGGTATGGATAAGAACGTGCTTGTCTTGGAGTCTAGGAACAAAATATTCATGAGGTCTACCATCTCATCATCAGTTAGCTCTGGTAGCCCTAGTAGCAGTCTACAATCCTCATCATCTGGGTCGTCTAGAATTCCATGGCTGCTCTCATGATGTCGAGGGCCTCTACCTAGTATGACACCCTCTTCCTCTTCATCCCCTGTGATGTCCCGATTGCACTCGGTCTCTTGGTAGGGGTTATGGGCACGCGTTGACTCGGCCTCGATAGCGACATTGAACACGAGTGGCACTGGGACATAATACCTTGGTGATGCTCCCATATTGACATCGCCCTCTTCTTCCACATGAGCCCTCGAGGCCATGTGAACAGGTACTTGTGTAGCCCCTTCGGTAGCTCGATCTTTACCAAACACGAAAGTCAAGTCAAGGGAATGACTTGTTGAGGAGTCCTTTCGCAATTGAGTGTGACTGCATGTGTAAGAAAGGATATTAGCATACATTGTAGACAACTTTGTTTATGAGTGAACAATAACCTTACCTTGATCCACGCATCGAACACATCTTTCTCAGCCTCCATGCATTTGTACTCTTCATTCCACCCGAAGCCACTACAGCCCAGGCCCAACATCTCGGCAATTGCACCATACTGCTGCTTTAGGGATTTGACTTTACAATCTATCGTCGTTGTCAAGTCAATAGTACACCCTGAAATTTTCTCTCTCAACATCCAACGTAATCGTGTTAGATAACTAGCCCTGAACATATTGTTGTTTGCCCTCCAACCACCCTTGTGGACCAATTGAACGAGGCACTCAACTAATTTAGCGTCCTCGAATCTGGTCCATACATGCTTCTTGGAAACTTATTCGCTCGGTCTTAAGTGGGATTCCGGTTTACTTTTTCTCGTTGTTTAGAGCTCCTTTTGGAGTCTATAGGGTCTCAAGAAGTTAATGAGGGATTTTTTATGGGAATGGGTTGATGAGGGGAGGGGAGCACACTTTGTTAGTTGGAGGTGGTGGGGAAGCTTATGGGTCTTGGAGGGATAGAATTAAGGAACTTAAGGGTTTATAATAGAGCTCTGTTAGCTAAATGGTTGTGGCGTTTCCCCCTTGAGTCTACATTCTTATGACATTGGATTGTTGTGAGCAAATACGACACTCACCCCTATGAATGGCTTTTAGGTGGGGTCAAGGGCATGCCTAGCAAACTGAGGAAAGAAATTGTTTATGAGCTCCCTTCTTTTTCAAGTTTGGTTCATTTTGTGGTGGGGATGAGAGAGAATTATTTTTGGGAGAACATGTTGGGTGGCGGATAGTCCCCTTTGTTCTATGTTTTTTGGTCTTGATCACTTGTCTTCCACGAAAAATTGTTTGGTTCTCAATGTGGTGATTTTTTCTAGGAGCTCTCTATCATATTCTTGGGATTTACATCGTTCTTTGATCAATAGGGAAACGATAGAGGTCACAGCTCTCTTGTCCTTGGTTGGAGAGTGTCAACTTAGAGGGAGGAGAGATGTTCGTTATTGGAGTCTAAGCCCCTCTGAGGTTTCTCTTGTAGCTCATTTTTTTAGTTGGTGCTTAACCCTTCTCTTTTGGAAGCTGGTGTTATTCCTTTGTAATGTTTCATTTTGTCAATAAGTTTTTCTAAAAGAAAAGGTTTTAAATTTTCTCTATTTGGGCTTTTAAAATGTCCATTTTTGTCCTTCCCCATGCTTTCAAAACGTCCAATAGTGATAGTTTTGTTATCTTTTTGCTAAATCTTTATCCAACGAAAAGCCTTTGATACGAAGCTACAATAATATTTCAAAAACTTTATATAGTGTAGTGTTGTGTTGATATTTTGATAGAAAAAGAAACCAAATGAACCAAAATGGTCACCTTTTTAAAAGAATGGGCCCAAATTGAACGTTTTAAAAGTATAAGAACCAAAATGGACAAATGCTTAAATTATAAAGACCAAATTGAATATGAACTAAAAAATCTTCCTCTTGCATGTCTTCATAATTATCTCACTATTGACTATTTTTATTGCTACTTGTTAGTATAAAGGTCTTTGACAACAACATCACTAATATATTGGTGACAAAATTGTTACATACTCAAGTTCAAAAATTGAATTGTTAAAAATTTGAAAGTATAGGGATCAAACTATTACATGCTAAAGTTCAGGTATTAAATTGCTACAAATTTAAAATTATAAGGACTAAATTGTTACAAACTAAAGTTCAATGACTAAAATTTTACTTTCATGAAAGTTCAAGAACAGAAAGAATTTTTAACCTTGCAATTATTGACAATTATATTGTAAAACCAAAAAACTTGTCTGATTTTGGATACAAAAGTCATTGGAAAATAGAAAAAGAATTATCTATTAAATTTATATCATTTCTTTCACAAAAATAAGATTTCAAATTTAGAAAAATAAAAGGAAAAATAAGAACAATATAAAGAATAAAAGTGGAAACGCAAATATAAAGTTTATCTTTTATTGCAACATTCTTTTACATGGTACAAAATTTTTTTCCCAATAGTCCCTTGTTTATGTAGATTATAGTTAGTTGGGTTTATCTTATATGGCTTTGTTATTAAGTAGTATTGCGAAGTTTCAAGCAAGTTTTTGAACTTCTGTAGCTATCTGAAGAGCTGCATTATGCACGTGAAGAAGCCAGGGTAGCCCGCGAGAAGCTTAATTCCCCTGAATCTGTAAGAATGCATCCATAGACCTTTCATCTACAATTATGATTTATTATTTGTTCTTGCTGTTTCTCTATATTCCTGTTGTGTGCGTTTTTTTTAATATATGTTAGGAGTTAATCAGTTATTGAATCAAGTAATTTGTAACCATCTTCCTGCCAATATGCTTCTTTCAGGAAGAAAATTTTGATTCACTGTCAGAACTTTCAATGGAACTCCAAGAAGTAATTTCAGAAATTGAAAACTCTAAACAAATTTCTTCGAGTGTTTCTTCACTCATCAATGATACATCTCAGTATTTTTCTACTCTATCTGACATGTTTCTTGTAAGTATTCTTGGAGCATTTCTTGAATACTATTATTCTCTTATTCTTGTCCAACTCAAGGACTTTCCTCTTGGTCTCATTAGTTGTGACAACATACAGGATTTGAAGACTATGATCTATCAATGTTCTGCACAACAAAAACTAATTATTAATGATCATGAGGAGTTGAACTCCCAAATGCTGCAGAAAGTTTCCAAAATTGAGAATAAAAAGGTGTGTATTTGATGTATGTGGCAATAATCCTTCAGCATCTTCTAAAGCCAGTTTTAATTGTTTTTATATGGATGCATAGCTTCTTCTTCAAAGTTACACGGATGATCTCCAGAATCAGATAGAGGTACTGAAACAGCAAGCTCAAAATAGTGAGGAGTTATCAATGGTAAATATTATTTTATATTTTTTATTAGATGTATGCTTCTCCATCCTTCTAACTGATGTGCGCTTGCATATTTGGCATTCCTGCAGGCTCTTTCTGACCATCAGAATATGGAACAAGCTGAATATCTTTCTCAAATCCAAACTCTTCAAAAGGAAATAACATGTTTGTCATCTAGTTCTCTTGCAAGGGAGAAGGAAAGCCTGAGAAAAGATCTTGAAAAAACAAAAGGAAAGTTAAAAGAGTTTGAAGTTAAGCTCAAGAATGCTTTGCAAGAGAAAACAAAACTTGAGGTTTGATAACCTTTTTCTATGTTTCTCCTAATAACTTTAAATTAGGGTTATCAATGTAATAACATTTTTACACTTCCAGGGTGAGAAAGCTGCAGCAGAACGAGAGATAAAACGGTTAGTTGGGCAAAATTCTCTTCTTATGCGTGATATCAATAAACGTGGCTCCCTTGCCGGTAGACGGCGTGATTCAATTATCGAAAAGAGTTCAAAGGGGCTTGATCCAGATAGAGCAAAGTCTTTTGTACTTCCATATGAACAAATATTGGAGGTAATGCTAGTGGTGTTAAGAAACATATTGATCACTATTATTAAAGTTAATTCATGTTTAGTAATATTTAAAAAAAAAGTCATATTTTCCAGTTTTTTAAAATATATTATATTTGCCAATATTTTTGAAAATGGTGTAACCCAGTTAAATTTTCCTAAAGGATGGGCTGGTCCACCTTAGGAGAGTCAAACATCTAAAACTTCAACAGTGTATCTCGTCAAAATCACCTCTGTAACTATCCAATCTCTTATATTATTGCCAATTGGAGATCCAGATCCTTTTTAACTTAGTTTTTGTCGAGAGTTTTCCCTTTGCGAGTGATCTGTCTATAAATGATTTAATAATTAATGGACTATAGTCTATTAAATATATGCTATTGGAATGAGTGGTGAAGACTCACAATCTATCCTCTGTCTTCTTTTATGAAGATTATCTATTCCTCTGTCATCCCACGAGTTAGTGAATTGGTAGTTAATAATTGTTAGCTTTTGTTTTAGTGCTTGAGATAAACTAGTTGATGCTTTCATACTTGATTTTTTAGAGTGGTATGTTACTTGCATATTTTTTCCCCGCATTTTCCTTTGCTGAAAGCTAAATTAGTTTTATCTTGTTTGGGAATTATGGTAATACATAGTTGCTCTTACGCACACTATTCTTATTAGACAGTTGTTCATATTTCCTTGAGTGTACATTAGTCTTATCTTATCATCAACCATGCTTCCACATCCATTAGTGTCATTGTTTGCCTGAATGATATTTTTAACAAAGTTTTGCATCTAGGAAACCGATTATCATCCTTATCCATTTAATACTTGTTCTGGACATGTGCCTGATGATTATTTTCTGATTTCTTTTTAATATTTATCAGGAAGATCACAAGAAGTTGGAAGTTTTTGCCTTTGAGTTAGAGACGAAGATTGCTTCTCTGGAAGAGCAATTAAAGGCCACATACAATGAGAAAGAAGAGGCAATATTTAGAAATGAATGCTTACTTTCAGAATTAGAAACTTTAACCGAAAAACTGAGAATAGAAAACATACAACTGTCTGCTGTACAGGACGTCTCTGAACTTGTAAGCTTATGCTTTCACTTCAATAATAGGACGTTGGTTTTGTGAGAACTTCTCTTTTCTTAATGGAACATAACATTTTATTTCTCTCTAGAAACAAAGCTTGGAAGAAGCTACGTTTAAGCAGAAAAACTTGGAAAGCTCCATTGGACTTCTGGAAGAACAAAAAGAAGAATTGGCCATGGTAATTTGTGATTTTTGTCTATGATAAAATAATATTTGTTGAATAATTCAGAAAACATATGGTGCTGTGTTTCATGGTTGGAATTGTTGGTGCATGTCTACTGGTCTTGTAGCAACTCACAGAAGCCCTTTTGGAAATGGAGGAGGAAAGAGCAGTATGGCTATCGAAGGAGAAAGCTTATATTGAAGCAATAGAAGAGAAAGTAAAATTACACGATCTGAAGGTGACATCCGCGTCAAATGAAATATCCAAGGTATGAACTTTGTGAGTTAATTTGTGAAGAAATATGTAGTAGCAGCCTGCCCGTTATTATGGTTTCTCTGTTTTCTTTCATTTTGAAGTTTTAGCTCTTTGTGGGAGCACAGTTTCATTTAAAAATTATTTTTAAAAAAGAAAAAGAAAAAGAAGAAAGTGAGAGAGAGAGAGAGACCAGTTTCATTGTTTATTTTATTTTATTTTTTATCCACTCTGTTTTGGCAGCATTGATTTGAATTTTCTAGCATATGTTTCATCCGTTTTAGTTGGAGGTAATAATTATAATTTTCAAAGTTCTCGTGGATAATTAATTGAGGGTGTGTTTGGTTTAATTTTTCAAGTGAATAACTTTGTAAATAATCATTTTGAAAAAAATGATAGTGTTTGGCAACCACTAAAAATAACTTATTAAAAAATGAGATTAAGAAATAAACTATTTTGAGAGAAACACTTGAGCAAAATTTTTAAAAAAAGTTTTTAAGTATATATAACTTGGGTATAAAAACACTTATGAAGAAATGTAACAAAACATATGAGTATTTAAATTCTAAATAATTTTTATACAAAATGTTTAAAAGAAAATGCATTCTTGAAAAACACTTAAACTAAAATGTATTCCAAACGACCCCTGAGTTGTCCTTGTGTTATGCAAGACTGGATGGGAGATCGAGTAGTGATCATCAACTTATTATTATACCTTTTAAGAAATTGGGCTATCTAAAAAAGGTTTAGACAAAGTCCTAAGTGGTGATCAAATTGTTTCATGAATGATTTTCTTACCAGTAAACCAATGATGTAATGCAAAGACAAGATGGTTAGTCCATTTTATTTTACAGTATACATTCACAGCACTGCACGTCTCTCTTTTGTACTTGTCTGATGTTCTTACAACCTTTATCCAATGCTTTCTTGTTATGACGGTTGTAATGGTTAAAGATTTTACAATATAGGTGATGCATGATTTGGAGTCCTGTCGTGAAGAATGTGAGGTACTTAAACAAAGATTGAGAAGTTCGGAGGAGAATGAGAGAAGGGAAAAAGAATGCAGGTTTTTTTTTCCAGACTTACCTCATTTTTATTTTCAGAGGAAAAATAATGCACCGTTGTATCTGTGTCATTTTGTATATGCGTCCTAGCTTATATCTTAAATGTGGTTGTATATTTTGTTGCAGTAAGGAGAATTTAGTTGTCATAGAGAGCCTAAAAAATGAGAAAAATATAGCTGACATTGAAAATGAAGCAGCTCAGCAAGTAAGTCCTATTACTTTCAGCACTTTTTTGGATGTTTACAATATCTAGTATCTAGATCTTTACAATATTATAGCATTATCAACTAATAGAAATAATAATTGTCCCTACTATTAACTTGCATTGTAGGAATGATGATAATCTCGATAATATTGGAGTTAGAGATCCTAAATTTTGCATTCTAATTTCCTCATTTTAGAAATACTAGTGGAGGTGTATGTCAATTTGGTTTTGTTTCTTCCATCAAAATGAAAGTTTCTTTAGTTTCTGTTTTAACCAAATCAATGGAAGTGATGGATTTAACTCTTTTAAGAAGAGAGAATCTAGGAAACTGAACTTTTCAATAAAACCTAACCGAACTAGTCAATTTGGTTCAGTTTGATTTGGTCACCCAACACCCTAGATTATGGTAAAATAACATTTTCTGTTAATCTCACAAGTCACATCTTTATCTTTCAGAATATCAGAAACCAGCTGCTTCTTGTGATGAAGGAAAGAGATAATTTGATGATTCAGATTCAAGAAGAGCAAAGTCATTTAATCGAAGTAGAATTGCTAAAATTTAATACCAGTGAGATGGTGACGACATAACTTGTCTGTTTTTTATTTACTTCTCATGTTGAACCAAGTTTTCAGGATAGTAAACATACTATATTGATGAATATGATGCAGTTAAAAGAAGCAAAACTCCAAGTGGAAAATTTGTCTGCGAGAATTTCCAGCTTGGAAGTTAAGATGCATGATGTAAGTTCTTGATTCAATACTGCTACTTCTAACCCTAAACCCTAAAGCTATGCTGCTTTCACTTTTAAAGGGAGGAAGGAAAATCCTACCCCTTTATTGAATATTTTTAAATAGAAACTAGGAAGCTGCTTGTTTTGAATGTGTGGTATGGTGTTTTTGACAATTAGGCAAGAACACCCGGAAAAACTATATGCTAGATCTACAGGTGAATTGGCCAAGTCGTTAGTGATTGGTGTTAATTTAAGTACTTCCAAGATTGGTGGAACTAGCACCAAAAGTAGGTTGTAGGTTCAAAGCTTTTTCCTTTTACAATTCACAAAAAGCGACTTTGGGGGCATCCTCATTTGAATGTCATTAGGGTGGAATTAGAAATATTAGTAAGGCTATATTAGCAATTAGTTAAGAAGTTTGTTAGGGTATTTGATTATAAATAGAGGGATTGAGAAAGGAGAAAGGTTATTTTGGCTGATGAATTAGGGCTTGATAGGGATATCTCAAGATGGGAGGATCCAAGTACCTTGGTTATCTTGTAGTTTGATTATCTATTACATTGCAATATAGTTTGGGTTCTATCACTTCCCAAAAAAGAGTTATGAAATCCTATTATATAGAGGGATCTTGAGCAAAGGTGATGGAGGATTTTCTTGTGAATCAAATGATATATAATGGTGTTTAGCATATATGGGAAGAACAAGAGGAAATTTGGTTGGTTCACATTTCACGTAATAGAAGAAACAAAGTAACTTAAGAAGCCTTTTGCAGTACAATATGAGGCTTAATGACACCTTTGAAAGATTCTTTTCAATTAGGGTAGACAATGGCACGAATACATCCTTTTGGAATGACATCTGGATGGTAAATCAAACTCTAGCGCTAAGATTTCCCAGATTTCTAAGAAGAAAGACATTGTCGGTTTTGAAGCTTAGGAGGAAGATTCTAGATCATGGAAAGTTATTGTAAGAAATTTTAGGGGTAAAGGAATTGCCGTCTTGTATAGTTGATCGAGGGTGTTCCAACTTCCAAGTAATAGAAGGGAAGGTTGGAAGTTGGAACCAACTTCTAACTCTAGTTTGGTGAGCTGAGAGGAATCCTCGAGTTCACATTTTAAAATGAAGTTTTGACATCCCCATCTGATGTCATTCAAAATCCAAATGAGCGACCCATTGCTGCACTGAAGAAAATAAGAAAGCATATTTTATGTACAGTTATTATCTTATGTTCTTGAAGGGAAATCTGACATGCTTGCAAACAGGATGAAGTTCAAAATGGCAAAGAAAAGGCAAAGCTTCGGATGAGGCTGCGAGGAACTCAAGCGAAGCTGGATGCATTCCGCATTAGATATCAGGAAGCACTGGATGAGTCTGATCTCATGAACAGAAAGTTTGAGGAGGCTGCTGGGAAGTTGAAGGAAATGTTGGCTTCTAAAGGAATTGAGGTCCTTAATCTTAAGAGGCAGCTTGCTTCTGTACAATCATTGTGAAGGTAAATACTTATTCATGTGTATCCATGCTAACCTTTTAGCTCGTCATTTAATATTGCATTTTGTTTGTATATGTTTCTTTGTACATCAGCCTTTTTTCTTTTTTCTTTTTTTTTCCCCTTTTTTGACAAAGGTTTTATTCCTGTTAACCGTTAAAACTTGATGTCATTAGGTTTTGTAGTAGAGGCTATGATGAGGCTTATTTTCAGGATTATTGTATATACTCCATTTGTAATCCATTGACTCTTCATATAGTTTAAGAAAACATATATATTTCTTTTTATCTTTTATTCTGTTCCGATGTCCGAAAAGGGAGGAGGGACCTCCTTCTCCCTCCCCTCCTTTATATTTTTTTAAAAAGATAAAGAAAATGGAGAAAAAAAAAAAAAAAGGAAGAAGAGGAAAAAAAATTGTTGTTCGTCGGTGGTCGGTGACTGTCGGTGGCAGTAGTAGGGTGGTGGTGAGAGAGGAAGAAATAAATGTGTTAAAAAATAATAATATTTTTATTATTTTAATATATTTTTATTATTTTAATATATTTTTATTTTAAAAAATTAAAAAAATAATTTTTTAATAAAAAATTGGTGTAATGTCAGCAATCCGTGAATTATTAATAGAAAATTGAACGAAGGAACCAAAATGAAATGAAATTCAAATCTCAAGGGCTAAATTGTCGAGTTTGAAAGCTCATAGACCAAAATGAAATCTAACTCAAACCTAATAGATTAAAAGTTTATTTTTTTTCTTAAATTCTTTGATTTTGTTTATTCTCTTTCCTATGTTATACATTGTTGAACAAGAAGCCAGCGAAACACACAGTATAACAACAACAATTATATTCAAGATAAAATGTAGAGAAAAGGGAAAGAAGAAGACAAAGGAGTTTATAATGGTTCCACCAAGATGGTGTACATCCACTGTTTAAGGCACTTGAGAGAATTTTATTCAGAGAACAATCAAAGGAATACAAATGATTTTTCAAAAAAAAAAAAAAAAAAAGAAAGAAAACAAATGATTTTCATCACAGACTATCAACTATCAACTAGAGTCTTTATACTCTTGTGAAAAACAGAGTAAATACAAGTGGTAACAGTAAAACAAAATGGATAAATAATTCCAGCTTGTTAACGACTTTAACTGCCACGTGGAGTTCCTTGAGTGTTGCTTTACATCAGGATATTGGATATCATAAAACAACAATCACCCTCGATGAAAATATCCTGGAGTTTAGCATAAGACTCTCTTCAAATGGTGCTTTAGCTTTTAGGTAGCAGATTGACTGCTTCAGCCATAGTCAAGTTTTAGAAGTTCTGAAAGATATTCAAATCTGTTAGCAGGTAAGGCCTTGATCATCATATCAGCTGGATTTTCAGTAGTATGAACCTTTAAAAGCTTGACAGCACCCTCTTGAACTATATCTCTCACATAATGGAACCTAACATCAATGTGTTTGGTTCTATCATGGAAAGTGGGATTTTTGGAGAGTGCAAGAGCTCCTTGATTATAGTAAGGGAAAAATACACTTTTGGTCCCTGAGGTTTGGATTAGGTTTCATTTTGGTCCCTGAGTTTTCAAACTCGACAATTTAGTCCCTGAGGTTTGGATTTTGTTACACTTTTAGTCCCTCTGTTAATTTTTCTATTAAACACTAACAGATTGCTGACTTGGCATTAGTTTTTAATAAAAAAAATATATATTTTTATTAATTTTTTAAAATAAAATGATATATTAAATACTTTTTTTTATTATTCTTCTTTCTTTTTCTATTTTCTTTTAATCTTTTTCTTTTTCCATCTTCTTCCTTAAGCTTCTTCTTCCCTATCCTCTTCTTCTTCAGACCACAAACTCGTCGGAGCCGCCGCCCACAATGAGGCAGGCAGTAGCTCCGACGAGTTTGTGATCTGAAAAAGAAGAGGATAGAGAAGAAGCTTAAGAAAGAAGATGGAAAAAGAAAAAGAGAAAAAGAAAATAGAAAAAGAAAAAGAATAATAAAAAAAGTAGGGAAAAATACATTTTTGGTCCCTGAGGTTTGGGTTAAGTTACACTTTGGTCCCTGAGTTTTCAAACTCAACATTTTTACCCCTGAGGTTTGGATTTCGTTACACTTTTAGTCCCTCCGTCAAATTTTCTGTTATCCTTAACAGATTGGTGACCGTGGCATGCATTTTTTTTATTAATTTTTTAAATAAAAAATATTTAAAATAATATTTTATTATTTATTTATTTATTTTTCCTTTTTTCTTTTTGTTATTCCCTTTCTTATTTCTTTTTTTTATTTCTTCCCTTTCTTCTTCTTCAATCACGGCCAGCGGGCATCTTCAATCACACCGGCGGCCGGCGACCGATTTTTTTCCTCTTTCTTTCTCTCTCCCTCACCGTCCTCTCTCTCACCGTCTTTCTAAAACCCCTTACCGACGAGATCTAGGAACGAAGAAGATAAGAGATGCGAGGGAGAGAGAACGAGCAGCGTGAGAGAGAGAGAGAGTGAACCAGCGGACGAGCGGTGCGAGAGAGAGAACGAGCGACGACTCGTGGGTCTCTGGTTGCCGACGGAGAAGAAGAGTGACGGGGAGAGAGAGAGAACGAGCGGCGACTCGTGGGTCTTTAGTTGCCGACGGAGAAGACGAGCGACAGAGAGAGAGAGTGAACGAGCGGCGACTCGTGGGTCTGTGGTTGCCGATGGAGAAGACAAGCGGCGGAGAAAGTGTGTTGCGGCCGAAAGCCCCTTTGAACGCCCAGATCTGGGCTGGAACAAGGGTGTCGATGCTGTGCGATTTCTTTCCCTTTCTTCAAATGCCCAGATCTGACCAGAACGTCGCGCGATTTCTTTCCTTTTCTTCAAACGCCCAGATCTGACCGGAACGCCGCGCGATTTCTTTTCCTTTCTTCAAACGCCCAAATCTCCGTTTCGATTTTTTTTTAAAAAAAAAGAGAAAAAAAAACAGAAAGTTTGGAGAAGGAAGAAAAGAGAAGAAGAAGAAGAAAATAAGAGAAAAAGGAGAAGAAGAGGAAAAAAAATGTGTCGCCGGTGAGCGGCGGTTGCCGGCGGCCAGCCGGTGACTGGTTTGAAGATGGCTGCTGGTTTGATTGAAGAAGAAGACCATGTGATTGAAGAAGGAAGGGAAGAAATAAAAATGAAGAAATAAAAAAAGAAATAAGAAAGAGAATAAGAAAAAAGAAATAAATAATAAAATATTATTTTAAATATTTTTTATTTAAAAAATATATTTTTTTAATAAGAAAATGCATGCCACGTCACCAATATGTTATGGATTACAGAAAATTTGACGGAGGGACTAAAATTGTAACGAAATCCAAATCTCAAGGGTAAAAATGTTGAGTTTGAAAACTCAGGGACCAAAGTGTAACTTAACCCAAATCTCAGGGACCAAAGTGTATTTTTCCCAAAAAAGTATTTAAAATATCATTTTATTTAAAAAAAATTAATAAAAATATATATTTTTTTATTAAAAACTAATGCCACGTCAGCAATCTGTTAGTGTTTAACAGAAAAATTAACGGATGGACTAAAATGTAACAAAATCCAAACCTCAGGGACTAAATTGTCGAGTTTGAAAACTTAGGGACCAAAATGAAACCTAACCCAAACCTCAGGGACCAAAAGTGTATTTTTTTCCTTATAGTAAATATTGCTACGTATATTTATTACATAGTAAAGATGAAACCTTAGATGTTTTTAAAGCATATAAGGCAAAAGTTGAAAATCAACTTGAGAAGAAAGTAAAGGTGCGTAGATCAGATAGAGGTGGTGAATATGAATCATCATCGTTTTATGAATTCTGTGAAGTTAATGGTATAGTCTATCAAACTACAACACCTTATACACCATAACAAAATGGTGTAGTTGAAAGAAAGAACAAAACTTTAAAAGACATGGTTAATTGCATAGATTTTCACTCAAGCTATTTCTTTAAAAAGAGGAGCAAGTTAAATAGTTCAGGTTTACATTATAATTTGTGGGGAGGCTTTGCTAACAACAAATTTTATACTAAATAGAATTCCTCATAAGAAGACTGATAAGTTGAATTATGAAGGATGGAATAGAAAGTTACCCTTATATAAAATGTTAAAAGTGTGAGGGTGTTTGGCAAAGGTACAAGTTCCTTTACCAAAAATGACCAAATTAACTAGAATCTAAAACAATTGATTGTGTCTTTATAGGCTATGTTATGCATAATGTTGCTTATAGATTCCTAGTGACTAAACCAGAAATACCTGAAATTAATAATAATACTATGATGGAATCTATTGAAGTTGAATTATTTTTATGATGTATTACCTTTAAAAGAGGAAAGACACAGAAGTAGTGGTGTCAAAAGAAATTATGAGGTTAGCTCTTCGAAAGGTCAAGACGATAAGAAAACTGAGTTTGAACCTAGAAGAAGCAAAAGCGCTAAGCTACTTCTTTTGGACCAGATTTCATAACTTTTATGATAGAAGGTGAACCTCAAACTTTTCGAGAAGTTATCTCATCTCCAAATGCACCATATTGGAAGGAAGTCATCAATAGTGAGATAGAATCCATTTTGCAAAATAAAACTTGGATATTGGTTGATTTACCTCCTGGAAGTAAATGAATTTTTAAAAGAAAGCTAAAGGCTGATGGCACTATTGATAAATATAAAGCTTGTTTAGTAGCTAAAGGTTTTCGTCAAAAAGAAAGGTTAGATTTCTTCGATATCTATTCCCCTATGATGAGGATTACATCTATAAGGATATTAATTGTAATAGCAGTTTTACAAAATTTGGAAATACACCAAATGGATGTAAAAACTGCATTTTTAAATGGAGATTTAGATGAAGAAATATATTTGGACAACCGGAAGGGTTTGTTGTAAAGGGACTTGAAGATAACGTTTGCAAACTAGTTAAGTTCCTTTATGAGCTAAAACAAACACCCAAACAATGACATGAAAATTTTGATCATAATGGATTCAAGATAAATGAGTGTGATAAATGTATCTATGTTAAACTATAGATCAAGATTGTGTTATTATTTGCTTGTATGTGGATGATATGTTGATAATGGACACAAATCAAAGTGTCATTGATTCCATTAAGAAGATGTTGAAATCCAACTTTGATATGAAAGACCTTGGTCTTACTGATGTTATACTTGAAATACGTATAACGAGAAATCCAAGTGGATACATACTTTTTCAATCTCACTTTATAGAGAAAGTGTTGAGAAAATTTGATCAATTTGAGAGTAAACCTGCAATTACTCAATTTGATCCAAGTTGTAAGTTAAAGAACAGTGGCGAAGGTGTGTCTTCTCTAGAATACTCTAGAGTTGTTGATAGCTTAATTTGATCCAAGTTAATTTTCTCACTTTCTTTCATGTGGGGGATTGTTTGATATTATTATAAATAAAATGTGAAAGAACGTGATGTTTAAATTTAATTCATCAAAAGTTTTAAAATGGGTTGAAACATCAAAATGAATTTGATGTTTCATTTGCAAATTTAACATGTGGAAGTAAAATTTGGTGTTATAACTCAATTGAGTTATATTTTACATATGTTTCAATTTTATTTATTTTTGTTCTTTGGAGTTACTAAGTTGCTAATCTATAAATAACAACTTGTTTCTTCATTTGAATAATCTCATTCCATTTGGAGCATTCTTCTTTCTTTCTTCATTTCTTTTGATCTTGAGTCGAGTTGAGAGCAAGCATCCAAGAGTTTTGCCAGATCCGAGTAGTTCGAGGTTGTTATTCTATCAGAATTAGTTGTTGTATCTTGTTGAGACGATAGTTGTAGTCTGCTTGTAACCTGTGCAAAACGAATAATTGTCTTCAAGATAGCACTTTGTAAACGTGTCTTGACTACTTATTGTCGATATTATTTTGTAGCGTTTTTTTATATATATAGTGTTTGTATTGTCATTTACACTGTAATTGTTAGTATATAGTTAAGGTGTAATGAGTTTGCTAGTGTTACTCAGTTTTTATATTGAGCATTGATAACATCAAATGCTTGTAGAGTAATCTTCTCATATTTTGTTTACTTTCGTTGAATTCCTTGCGAAAAATGCTTTAAAATGAGTATAATATGTGTATAGATTCTTGACGAAGGTTTTGAGCCAATTCGGAGCTTAGACGAGCGAAATCGGAGCTAATTAAGCTATTTTCCGAGGCCAAAGCGTCTAGACCTTGTGGAGAGCGTCTCAACGCTCTGTGGACGTCAATTCCAAGCCAAAAATCTAAGAGAAGAGCATCAAAACGTTGGTCGGCGTCATGTTCAATGCTTCAAACTCGTAGTTTAGCGCTGAGACGTTGTGATGCTAGGCAGTTTTCTCAGCTGGTGTTTTTCTTGCGAAATCAATATTTTCCTTATATAAAAGGGTAGTGTCTCGATGCTGCATCTGGGTATTTATTTCTCTTTTCATGATTAGGTCAAGAATGCTTAGTTTTTCCCTCTTGTTGATTTCTTCCTCATTCTCTCTATACTCTTTTGTATTCTACTTAGGGGTGAGCAAGAAAATCCGAAAAACCAAGCTGACCGAACCGACGTCTGTCAGTCGATTTTTTGATAATCTCTATCGGGGTCTGTAAAACTGACTGTCGGTCGGTCGGTCGGTTCGCACAAAAAGGGCGAAAACCGATAGAACCGATCGGGAAAAAAAAGGCGTCTGAGCTACTGCAGGCAGCAGCCCCGATGGTCTTCCTAAGAAATATTAAATAATCATTTTTTTAATATTTTTTTCAATTTATTTCAATCAATCTTTCACACTCTTCTTTCTTTTCTTTGTGAAACCCTTAATCCTCTCAGACTTTTCTTCTCTCACTTTTCTTTTTCTTGTCTCCATCTTCTTCTTTTTTTCTTTATATCTTCTTTCTTTTTCTTTCATTTTTCTTCTTCTTTTATTTTATGTAATTTCCTTTCTTCTTCTTTCTTCTTCTTTCATTCTTTTTCTTCTTTTCTCTTATGCAATTTCCTTTTCTTCTTCTTTCTTTTTGTTTTCATCTTATTACTTTTGTCTCGTTTTCTTTTTCTTTTTTTTTTTCATGTCTTCTTCTTTCAAATGGTTCATCTTCTGCATTTTTTCTTTCTTTTTTCTCTTTTTTTCTTTTATCTTCTTCCTCACACCCCACTCTTAAAACCGACCCTAACCAACCGACCGCTGATATCATCGGTTAGTCGGCGTAATGTATCCCTCTCAAATCGACGAAAATTGACCGTCGGAGATCGACTTGTCTATGATCGGCGTCGATTTGAGTCCAAAATCGACGTCGACCGACCGATAATCACCCCTAATTCTACTGTAATTTAGGCTAGTTTTCTTGTATTTTGGGATGACTAATCAAGCCATAGAGCTTAGTTGGAGTGTTTCGATGACCGGCTAAGTTTAGATTGGCGCAATTGGGGACTTCTAATGTAAGTTCGGCACACTCTTGAGACTTTTGCTTGTAACTCCAATGAATTATTTATTGATGTGATTTAAATTCCCGCTTAATTACAATTAAATTGATAGAATAACTTGACAACCTATTTGTTTGACTTGGTTTAATTGCTTTGCTAAATTGGTTAGTAATGGGTTTATTGTGTAATTGTTATCCCAATAAATTCAATTGCATGATAGATTTAGGAATTTAAACTTAGAATTATATAAACCCAGGTTGTTCCTAGTTTATATGAATCTATCTAACGACCCAATTCACTACAATTAGATCCTAATTGATGAAACGTCATTAGTTAGAAATCTAGTTAGGCTTTGACTTCGATGAGTTGGTCGGGTTGGAAAGGTTAGGAGTCCTAAATCATTGGTTCCAATGGTAGTTAGATAATCAATAATAATTCTATCAATTTGAATGTCAATGATTGACTTGCCAAACTGAAGTTAGGATAACAATTGTGCGATCTCGAGGAGAGATTAGCCAACTTATCTTTACTTTTCAGTTATTTTAATTTCTTGCATTTTTTATTTTTAGCATTTATTTTCCTTCAATTCACCATTCAAAATCTCCTCTTTTGGTTACTAATTGAGAAATCTAATTAATTACCTTGCTCCTTGTGTTCGACCCCGACCATACAAGTTAGCTTTAGGAATTGTAGAATATAAATTTATTTGCTACGATCCTCGACAAGTTGTTCTATCAAGTATATTTCCAACATCTGCTTGCATAAAAAGTGTGAAATATTTTATGGCAGTGCCAATTTCTTGCCTCCAATGAAATTGAAACTAAAAATTAGGATTAGATCTATAATTGTGAAATGATAAATGGACTATTATACAATTAATTCTTTATTAATTTGTCCTAATGAAAATTTTCATGGAAAAAAAAAAAACACACTAGCATAATTAATATGTAGAATTTAAAAGGGTAAAATATGAAAGATTTGACTTAGAATTTTAGCTAAAGACAAAACTGATCATTTTTCTAAAACTTTGACGTTCCAAAATGTACTATTTTAATGAAATCAACTCAGTCGAATTTTGGTCATATCTCATTCAATACAACTCTGTTTTAGCTTATATGACCATTCGTTTTCATACGTTTTTTTATGTTCTTTACAACCATGTCTTTAAACTCAGTAAAATCTTAAAAAATCTTCATTTTCAATGCCCCAAAAGTTGAAATTATCTCATTTGAACTTTGAGAGATCATAACTTTGAGTTCTCTTAATCAAATTAGATTTTTTAAAAAAAAATCAATAATTTTTTTAGATTTACATGTTGAAGGTAGATTGTTGGATTCTTTTACCTAGAAACAAC
Organism: Luffa aegyptiaca; assembly: GCA_017139565.1. Lineage (NCBI taxonomy): Eukaryota > Viridiplantae > Streptophyta > Magnoliopsida > Cucurbitales > Cucurbitaceae > Luffa > Luffa aegyptiaca. The sequence goes on along the minus strand of CM029405.1, from coordinate 38,268,819 downwards.
CGCTTTCTCCCTCAATTTAGATTACACAATGTTTTCTTTAAGAAAAATCATCTTTTTAGGTTGTTGCTGCTTCAACCATGGTGGGATGAAAGAGAAGAGGGAGAAAAGAGATGGAAAAATATGAAAAAGGATAAAAAAGAGAGTCATGGTGGGATGAAAGAGAGACAAAGATGAACGTGATGGAGAAGAGAGAAGAGAAAAGAAGAGATGGGTACAAAGGAAATTTTAAACCCTAAATTTGGGGTATTTGATGTGTTTAACCCATGTGTACAAAGGAAATTTTACACCTCCAAAACAGTTTAAAAAACAACCGTCTTTTAAAATCATGATGGTTAGGAGTGTCCAAAATCAAATCAAGTGGCTAGTTCCAGTCCAACAAATTAAACCAAATCAAACCAAGTTATTACACTAAGCTTGCTTTTTACCTCCCTTGCAAAATCGAAGATTGGCTGGGATGGAATTTAAGAAACAGAGGAAGGATTTTATGGGCTTTGACCGCTAGGGCATTGTTGTGGAATATTTGGCACAAGAAAAAGGAAAGTCTTCTTCTTTTATATCCTTAACTTTTGTTTTTTTAGTAACCTTGTACATAAATACTTCTTGTTTCTTTAAATTAAAAAAACAAAAAATGCATCCTTATTCATAAATTGGAACAAAAGTTTTGCTCTTCCCCCATCAGTTTGGGAGCCTTCAATTTAGATTGAAATATCAAACTTTTTTCTTGTTTTTTTTTTTAAATCAAAATATAGAAATATCTAAAACAATGTTATAATTTAAATCATATGAAGTTTAAATTATCTCATAACAACATTGAAATCATGTATCAACCCTAACTTTATGCAATTATTGAAATATTATTACTATTTTGGTTATTATTGTAAGTTGCAACAACTTAGTATTAATTTACCAAACATCTGAACCTGTTTTTTCCTCTTTTAAGCTAAAACTTATCAAACACTAATTTACATCGTGCTATAGCTGATTTTCTTTAAAGCACTGTTGACAACAATTATTTTAAAAGTTACAACAATCCCAAACCAAACTAAGTCTAAATTTGTAACTTAACCATCATACATGAGAGAGAGATTATAACTAGGTTTGAAGTTAAAATCGTATAATTTCTTGATGGTAATTCTCACGTTGATATACCACGAATCTTATCATTACTAAAAAAAAAAGTCCAAATTGATAGGTGTACCAATTTCTTTTTAACAAGAAATGAAACTTTTCGTCCCATCAAATCTTAGACATGAATAAGTGGCAATTTTACTTTTCACAAGTTGTATTCTAACGCACAACAGAGGACTCAAATGCTATGCAATAAAATTCTACTGAATCACTTCTTATCAAACTTTTAACAACTAAGAGTATTGCTTAGAAGAGGCCATACAAAATTATAATCGATTAAGCATTAGCTACACAAAAAATAGCTATGATAAGGCTTAATTCATCACTACAGTTCATCTCTTCGAAGCAGGAAAGAAAATGGAATCTTCTATTATGGTTCCACCAATAAACACCTAAAAACTTTGCAGCATATTTTCTTTCTTAAATAATAACCAAGAATATGGAACAACATAAGTCGAGGCACTAATTTAAAACTTAACTAGATGCAGAGTTGCAAGCATGGCTCACCCTACATTCCATTTCTCTGCCAAATCTTTGCAGATATCCGCAATACAGCAACTAGCACTGAGAGGATATTCAGAAACTGCACAAATATAACAGGAAAAATTGTCAGACTCATAATTTATGATTGCAATGGATTTAGCTTCAACAAAAGTATATAATACCAAAAAAAAAGAGGTAACAGTTTGAGCATTTGGCTACCATTTTAGAAGCCCTCCTAAAAAAAATCCAAAATAACTTAGAAGTGCTCTTCAAAGAAGTAAGAAGTCGTTGATACTTGATATTTAAACTTCATCCTTTATTTTTTTGCGATACACTTTCTTTTCTTAATTACCTTTTACCCAGTTTCTTTTCCTAATTACTATCTACACACTTTCTCCACGGACGTCTCTCTATACACTACGCATCTCTAACGTCTCTCTATGCACACATTTACTCACCCATATCTGTTCACACCAATTTTCTCCACAGAGATTTCTATCACATACTGCAAATGAATCAAACACCACAATTGCTCAAAAAGTCTAGTGGTGTTTAAGTGAAATGTGCTATTGTAATTATTTCCTCCCATCTAAGTACTCAAACTAAATACATGGAAGCCTAAATGGTCTATAGTATAGGGATAAGGTTGGGTACCTTATCCTGGTAACACTATGTGATACGGTCCATTTTGTATTCGATACAGATGCAATGATCCAAAGCATCCATGTAGGAGACATGTGAGTGGGGGTATCCTGTGCAATGAGTTTGCATAAGACCGGACCACGAAATAGTAACCACTAGATGTAACACCGTTAACTAGTTTAGGTTTCTATTACAATAGGATGACCTAGGTAACTCAATCTAAATCCTGAGTATGTTATGAACCCCTTTCAGGAGGGATTGTCCTTAGATTTGTATGGGTGAGAGTGGCCAGTTCGCCGACTCAATAAGCCTACCATTTCAGGGGCAAGATCGAGTGGGGGCTGGGAACATAACATTACAAGATGGAATTCACTTCTTCCCCTATTGGGGTAAGCAGATGTGTGTTCCCTTAAGGGCTGATTCCGGGTCTTGAACAAGGGCGCCCATCATTTCCTGGCCCGAGGGGAACTGCTGTTTATTGATTGGATTATAAACAGATTGTTCATTAGAGGAATCAGTGGTACTTAAGGATCCAGAGGTAACCCAGGGGTAAAACGGTAATTTGACCCAACTGGCGTTACGAACACTCGTGAAGGATTGACTTACTGTTATTGGTCAATATCCGTGGACACAGAAATATTCTACAGTGAGAAGAGTGCAGCTGTGGGTCTTTAGTGGAGTGACCCACAGTTAACGAATGTTGACTAACTTGGTTAATGAGTTTAGCCAATTAGTCTCGTATCGTTGGAGCTTCTGATCTGTAGGTCCATTAGGTCCACCTGCTAGCTCGTAAAGGGTTCTGAGGTTAAAATATTCTTGAATAGAATTTGAAGTGTGTTCAAATTCGTTAAGGGAACTTTATTGTATTTGATACAATTAAAATAATGTATAAAGATACATTAAATATAAGTTTAATTGATGAATTAAACTTTATATTATAAATTAATTTCTGGATATGATTCAAAATTAATTAATGAGAGAATTAAATATTTGAAGAAGTTCAAATATTAAATATGAATTAGATTCATATTAAACTATATGTTAAAATTAATATGAATAAGGATTCATGTTAAAACTATAGTATAAGAGAGAAAATGAAATTAATTAAATATGTGATATTTAATTAATTTACGAATTAATTAATTGGAGAATTAATTAATTTTTAATTTAATTTGGTTAAATATGATTTAATCAAAATTAATACTATAGTTTATAATTAATGTACATTTGATGCACATTAAAACTATAGGTTAAATTGAGAGAGATTTATTTGAATGTTATTCAAATGTGAAATTAATTAAATATTTGATATTTAATTAATGTGGGAACAATTAATTGAGAATTAATTAAATGACCTATTTAATTCAATTGAATATGATTTAATTGAATTAAAACTTTATATTATAATTGATTTAATTAAAATTGGTTTAATTAAATTAATCATAATTAATTAAATAATTATTTATTATTTAATTTAACGGCCTGGATCACGTTGATTATGATCAACGGTGGAGATCCTGTAGGGAAGTTAACCTCCCTTATTCCCACGTATCAATTAGGGGTCAATGAGGTTTGATTATTTTTTCTAACTCTCATTCTAACGTAGAACACAGAGAAGAAAACTCTCTCACAAGATCTCTCTCTTATGAATTCTCTGTGAGAAGATAGCCACTATTGGTTGATTTCTCATTCCCTATTCAAGATTGGATCCCACAATCCAAATCTCATGAATTCAGAGGATAGCGGGTGCTCTTTGATGGTTGTGTTCAAGAGATCGTGACGAAGAGTTCGTTGAGGAGCATAGTGTTGTGAAGAATGGTCTTCAACAAGTAAGTCTCAAAACTCTAAATAGTTTCTAAAAAGCATGCTTAACCTGTTTATGTTTTAGAATCGTTGTGAAATTTAAAACCAATGTATCGGTGTTTTCATTTAAACCCAATTAACGACGGATCGTTCTGATATACGCTTCCGCTGCGTAGGATTATTATTCCTTCAAAATGGGCATTGGAGCAGAAACAGTTAGCAAAGAAAGTGGGGGGACCACCTGTAGGGAATGTGTGCACTTTTATGGTTGGGGGAGTGATTCTGTAGGTGTCTTTTGGTTGTTTTTTGGCTTAGACGAGTGTCTGAGAGGGAGAGTCCAGCCTCTCGAATTGCTGGTAGTTTTCTTCTTGTTGTTTGGCTACTTTGGAGTATTATCTCAATGAAATAACTCCACTGCTCATCAAAGAACCCCTTGATTGAAGCAGAATTGGTTCTTGGCTGCTTCGTGTGGATTTCTATTCTTGTTCTTGTTCGTTTTGGTTAGTTATTTGCAGGTGATCGATTAGGAAACCTAACATCTTGGTATCAGAGCATGTGAAATCCTGGGGAGGACACGAAGCATGGCGCAACGACAACTCGAAGAGATAATGGAGGGAAGTGAGAAGGAGATCGCTGAGGTGAAACAAGCGCTAATGAGTTTTGGGAAGAACCTGGAACAGATAACCTTAGAGATGAAGGATAACCAACGCGCCATAATGGCATCGATGGCGGGGCAAACCGTGAGCAAGGAAGCTTTATCTTCAGATGTAACCTTGTAGTCATCGCAAAAGCAAAAGATGGTGGTGGAGGCGACAGCAGACACCAATCCGAATGCGATAGAGGAAGAACAGAACCGTGTTCAGAAAGATTTAGCCAGTGGAGATCGTTGTAAGTTCAAGAAACTCGAGATGCCGGTTTATTCAGGCGAGAATCCGGATTCCTAGCTGTTTAGAGCTGAGAGATACTTTGACCTTCATCAGCTAACGGAAGCTGAGAAGATTACGGCTGCCATCATTAGTTTCGACCATGATGTAGTGGACTGGTACAAATCAGAGTCGAACCAGGCGAAGATCAAATCGTGGGAAGAGCTGCGAAGTAAGATTTTCGAACGATATAGACCATCCCAAGAGGGAAGTCTGTGTTCTCGATTCTTGGTCGTCAAGCAAGAAGGGACCGTCGTGGAGTTCAGAAAACGATTCGAGATCCTATCAGCGCCGTTGCCGGAGCTGTCGCAAGCCGTTATGGAGAGCACTTTCCTCAATGGGCTGAAACCTACCATTCGAGCGGAGGTTGCGAGCAAACAGCCCGTTGGGCTTAGGGGAACTATGAAACAGGCCCAACTGATCGAGGATAGGGATTTGGCCATCCAGTTGGCGATGGAGCAGATGGGCTTAGCTGGATCGATGGATTATGGGAAGCCCAACCCTCAGATAACTGTGAAGCACACTCAGACGAAACTGACGAATAAGGTCAGTGACACTCCCACCTATCGATCTGTTACTTTACCAGGGGGAGGGAATTTCAAGAGAGAAGCGACTGCAAACGTGAGAAGGATGAAGGATGCCGAGTTTTTAGCAAAGAGAGAGAAGGGGCTGTGTTTTAAATGTGATGAGAAGTACACCCCAAATCATCGTTGTAAGACACGCGAGACGAGAGAGTTGAGAGTGCTGTTGGTGAATGAAGAAGAAGAGATTGAGATAGAGCAGGAGGTGCAGCCAGATGAAGAGGTTGCAGAAGAGATACAAGTTGTGCAAGTTGAGGCAGGTGATTTGGTTGAGCTAGATTTGAAATCTGTGATTGGTTTCTCCACTCCAGGCACCATGAAGGTTCGTGGAACCGTGCAAGGAAAGGCAGTCATTGTGTTGATCGACTGTGGTGCCACACACAATTTCATCTCACAAGGGTTAGTTGACGAGCTACATCTCCCTTTGACAACTACTGGTAATTATGGTATCGTGATGGGTAATGGAGTGGCCGTTAAGGGCAAAGGGGTGTATAAATCAGTAGTCATTGAGCTACCGGAACTGTCTATCACTGAAAATTTCTTACCTCTCAAGCGAGCAGGGGTTGACGTCATTTTGGGAATGCTTTGGCTGCGAACAATGGGCTTCATGGGAGTCGATTGGACTGATCTGATCATGACCTTTGTAGTCAATGGATCAAAGGTAACTATCCGAGCGGACCCAGGGCTTACTCGAACAGAGGTGTCCTTGAAAATGTTAGCCAAGACTTGGAACGAGACAGATCAAGGGTTTTTGGTTGAACTCAGAGTACTCAATGTGGTTGAAACAGAAGAAGAGGAACAGAGCAAGAGAGATGATTCAGAAGACCTTTCTAGGTCATTCAGAGAGTTATTGACTAAATTCAAAGATGTTTTTGAACTGCCTAATGGGTTACCTCCAAAACGTTCTGTGGATCACCAGATTGTGTTGCACGAGGGGACTTCACCCATAAATGTAAGACCGTATAAATATGCTCATGTGCAAAAGAATGAGATAGAAAAACTAGTGGGAGACATGTTTTCTAGGATAATAAGACCAAGCTCAAGTCCTTTTTCTAGTCCTGTTCTTTTGGTTAAAAAAAAAAGATGGAGGATGGCGTTTTTGTGTATGAATAATGCCACGGTGCTAGACAAATTTCCCATCCCAGTCATTGAGGAACTTTTAGATGAGTTGAACGGATCCACAGTATACTCCAAGCTCGACTTCAAGTCAGGGTATCACCAAATCAGGACGAATGAGTCAGATATTCCGAAGACAACCTTCAGGACTCATGAGGGCCACTACGAGTTCCTTGTGATGCCATTCGGGTTGACTAACGCACTGGCCACTTTTCAATCTCTAATGAACCACGTATTGTCCTTATTTGAGGAGATTTATACTTGTTTTTTTTTACGATATCTTGGTGTACAGCCCTGATCTGGACACCCATCGCAAGCATCTTACTATAGTGTTGGAGACCTTGAAAGAAAATTCGTTGTTTGCCAACAAAAAGAAATGTGTCTTTGTGAAAGAAAGAGTTGAGTATTTAGGCCACTGGGTATCCGCCAAGGGTGTTGAAGCAGATGCAGGAAAGATAAAGACTATGCTCGAATGGCCATTGCCCAAGTCAGTCAAGGAATTGAGAGGTTTCCTTGGATTGACAGGTTATTATCGAAGGTTCGTTAAAGACTATGGCAGCATTGCAGCACCGTTAACCAACTTGCCGAAGAAAGACTCATTCGCTTGGAATGAAGAAGCTACCACAACATTTGAAGCCTTGAGACAAGTTATGGTCACTCTCCCAGCGCTCTGCCTGATTTTTCCTTGGCTTTCACAGTAGAAACTGATGCTTCTGGTTTCGGATTAGGGGCAGTTCTCTCTCAGAAGGGTAGACCAATAGCCTACTTTAGTCAAACTTTATCAGAGAAGGCACGAATGAAATCAGTTTATGAAAGGGAGCTGATGGCAGTGGTTCTATCGGTGCAAAAATGGCGCCATTATCTACTTGGGCAGAAGTTCACAGTGCTCACGAATCAAAGAGCATTAAAGCACTTGTTGGAGCAGCGTGAGATTCAACCTGAGTATCAGAGATGGTTGACGAAATTGCTTGGCTATGATTTCGAAATTAAGTACCACCCAGGTCTTTTAAACAAAGCCGCGGATGCACTCTCGAGGGTGACACATACTGGGGAGCTAAGGGCCATATCAGTGCCTTCAGTCATCGACCTTTCGATTGTCCAAGACGAAGTAAAATAGGACCCTGAGCTGACTAAGATTAGACAAGAGTTGCTGGAAGATCCTATTCGGCACCCCAAGTTCCATGTGGAACACGATCAGTTGAGATACAAGGGGAGGTTAGTTTTATCTGCTACGTCTTCCTTGATTCCCACCATCCTCCATACATTTCACGACTCTGTTTTGGAGGGACATTCAGGGTTCTTAAGAACTTATAAAAGACTGACAGGGGAACTATATTGGAAAGGGATGAAGAATCAAGTGAAGGCTTATGTTGACAAATGCAGTGTCTGTCAGCGTAACAAATCAGAATCATTGGCTCCAGCTGGTCTTCTACAACCTTTGCCTCGACTTGACCGCAAATGGGAAGACCTAACCATGGATTTCATAGAGAAACTACCAATCTCCAATGGAGCAGATACCATAATGGTGGTTGTTGACAGGTTAAGTAAGTATGCACACTTTGTGCCTCTCAAACACCCTTTTTCAGCCAAGGAAGTGGCAGCAGCGTTTATCAAGGAGATAGTTCGTCTCCATGAATACCCAAGGTCGATTATATCAAATAGGGACAAAATTTTTGTCAGTCATTTTTGGAACGAGTTATTCAAGATGTAGGGCACTCAATTGAAGAGGAGCACTTCTTTCCATCCGCAAACCGATGGACAAACAGAGAGGGTCAATCGTTGCCTAGAGACATACTTGAGGTGCTTTTGTAATGAACAGCAGAAGAAATGGGAAAAATGGCTAGCTTGGGCAGAGTTCTAGTATAACACCACTTATCACATCTCGATCAACACAACCCCCTTCAATGTGGTATATGGGAGACAACCACCCCCTGTTATCGCCTATGGGGACAGAAAGACAACGAACAACACAGTTGAGCAGAAACTGTTAGAAAGGGATAGGCAATTGTTGATATTGAAGGAACACCTGAGGTTATCGCAAGAAAGAATGAAAAAACAAGCTGACAAGCACCGTAGAGAGGTGGAACTTGATGAAGGTGATATGGTTTATTTGAAGCTAAGGCCTTATAGATAGAAATCCGTAGCTAAAAGAAGATGTGAAAAGCTTGCTCCACGATTCTTTGGCCCATACAAAGTCTTGGAAAAGGTGGGAACAGTAGCTTACCGATTAGAACTACCCAAGGAAGCTTCTATCCATGATGTGATCCATGTTTCGAAGCTGAAGAAAGCAGTGGGACAACAAGTACAGGTTCAGACCTCCTTGCCGACTATCTCAGATTCGTTTGAATGGGTAGTTGAGCCTGATGAAGTGTTAGGTATAAGGTGGAATTCGGAACTAGAGGAAGAGCAATGACTTGTGAAATGGAAAGATCAACAAGAATGTGAAGCTACTTGGGAAGCAGTGAAGGATATCAACGCTCAATTTCCAGAGTTCCACCTTGAGAACAAGGTGTATCAGACCCCCGGGGGTATTGTGAGACCCCCTATCACGAAAGCTTATAGGAGAAGGGGCAAAATGGGCATTGGAGCAGAAACGGTTAGCAAAGAAAGTGGGGGGGGGGCACCTGTAGGGAATGTGCACACTTTTATGGCTGGGGGAGTGATTCTGTAGGCGTCTTTTGGTTGTTTTTTGGCTTAGACGAGTGTCTGAGAGGGAGAGTCCAGCCTCTCGAATGGCTGGTAGTTTTCTTCTTGTTGTTTGGCTACTTTGGAGTATTATCTCAATGAAATAACCCCTCTGTTCATCAAAGAACCCCTTGATTGAAGCAGAGTTGGTTCTTGGCTGCTTTGTGTGGATTTCTATTCCTATTCTTGTTCGTTTTGGTTAGTTATTTGCAGGTGATCGATTAGGAAACCTAAAATGTACCTATCCCTAAATGTTGTTGAACTTAAAAAATTAAATAAATGAAAAGAGAGAGAGAGAGAGAAAACGAACTTACTTGCTAAAAGATCATCAGTATAATCAGTCTCAATTTTCCCGTTAGCCATTGCACCAACCTAAAACATTGCAGCAAAGGGGAGTTGGTCATATGCTATACAAAGAAATGAAGCATGGAAAAGTGGAATTTTCAGTTCTGAGTTTTAAAGCTACCACAAAAACAAGGTCTACATTATCTTTGACAGTATCCAGATAATTTCGCATCCTGACCAACTTGTCTGAACTATGCGAGAAGCCTGATATGCAAGAAAACAATATGAAAAGTTCCAACCAAAACACAAAACTCACAAATATTTGGAGGAGAAGAACATATAGGCTTACCCATTATACAAGAATTGGCAGGTAGATACTGAGTCACAGGGTTCTTTATCACCCGAAAAAGTTTCTCACACTTACCCGCAGCTGTGATGCTCAACTTCTGTAGCAATTGTACTACAAAGTATTTGGAAACAGGTCAATGAAAAAGATTATAAAACGGACAACTCCATTGATCAAAACACACTCTAACTGCAGAGATGTTCAGCCAAATTAGAACAAGCAAATCCACTTACACATAACTCCATAAAACCGTTTCTGTGTCCTTGGAAGAACATATGGTTTAATTTCAATTAATAAGCCTTTCTCAGTTTTCACATAAACAACTTTCAACCTCCCAGCCTTTGCGATGCGGCTATCGAAAATCGCCAAAAGAGCCTGAATCATTTACATTTAAAATCACTTCTGGTACTCAAATATCAACATACCAAGTCCCCTCTCTCCTTTCCCTGAAATAATTCTATATCCAATTGGAAAAAACAACAGTGAGCTACAGCTTACAGCTACTTACTTGATGCAGGATATCTGGTCTGTAATCCCCCGGATTTCTGTTATTTCTCCGCAAAAAATTGGAGTGGTCATCGGAATTCAACAGCTGGTAATTCTATATGCATGAAACATTGAAATCTAGTTAAAAATACAGAGAATGGATAATGAATAGTTATCTTAAACTTCATACAAACACATCAAAGCTCATATAAACGCCTGAATTGAATAAAATCCTAAAACTCCAAAGCAGCAAATCAAAACTATGCATCTAAAAAATACCTACCTTCCCAACTTTGGCGACCTCCAAAGAAGCTCTCTCGAGGACGAAGATGACACCAGCATTGTTATCACTTTTGGGGTCTCTTGGAACAATTGGAATACCTTCAAGCTCATCAAAGTCTTCTTTTGCTGCTTCATTCACTGGTTCTTTTTCATTAGGTTCCTTATCCACCATAGGCTTCTTGGCCGGTGCGGTTGATTCTCTGTCGTCATCATCTCTGTCGTATTTCTCCGTCTTCTTTCTCTTCTTCCCCTTCGCCGCAAATGGTCGAACCATTGTATTGTTTGGCCTCAAGCTTCAAAGTGGTGTGTAGCCGGAGTGGCTGCTCGTTGTCGCCTTGAAAGCGCACTGCAGCCACCACACAGCTAGGTTTAGAGAAATTGTCACACATTGTAACGCCCCCAAATTCTTAAGAGACTATCTAAGGTTACCATTAAACTTAGTCACATTACTCTTTAAGGTGCTACCGAAAATTCGGCAGCATAACAACGTAATTTTGCTTAAACCAAAATTCTACAACCTGATAAAGCATTACCTAACACTAAATGAAGTTGCAACACGATTACGAGTCAGATCTCGCAACCATTCCCATTCAGTTAACACAATTCAAATTAAGTCTAATTCGAAGTACTAAACGAAGTCAATCGATAACCATTATTCTAAACAACACCTCCTGACTAACACAAAAATCTCTCTCTCCTAACAATGTTTAAACAACCAGAACATGTTAATGACTTAAACTGATAAACTTTGCTTTCTCAAGCCTACTCCTCAGCATCACCAGGCTCGTAGTATTCCTCATTACCTACAAGAATTTGGTGGTGGATTAGTATAAAACAGCGGTACTGAGTAAGTGGCTCACACCTGAAGAGCCATCAAACAATGTGCAACATACAAGGCAAACATCATGCTTTTCAATCACAATAACATGCCTTGTATACAAGGTGAGCAATCAACACATAGAACATACTCAACTAATACAATCGTGCAACAACCATGCACCTAACACATGAATTCCGCACCATGCCATGCATACTCAAAACACATGAATTCCGCATCATGCCATGCAACTCAATCTCCTCTCAAGCTCCACGAGCTCGCTCAACACTCATAGCCCTCACAAAGCTCTCTGAGACTGACTCCTTCAAGTCACGCCGACCCCTGACCATATTACCCAGGGCCTCGACGTTTCTATACGGCGCTCAGCGTTTGACCCTTGACCATATTACCCAAGGCCTCGAACTGTGCATCGCCCCTTGGCCATATTACCCAAGGCACCCGATGACTTCACGATCAAACTGTACATCGCCCCTTGGCCATATTACCCAAGACACCTGATGACTTTCATAATATATAGACTCATCACATCGTCCCTTGGCCATATTACCCAAGGCACCCGATGCTCCTCTTAGTCCATTAGTGACATACCACCCCTCGACCATTTTTACCCGAGGCACCTGGTATTCGCCCCAAGGCCATATTGCTGGGGTTGCTTGGAATTTTGTGGCGAATTTGTTGGGTATTTCGTTTTGTAAGCCTAAGAAGATTGAGGAGTGGCTTCTTGAAGGGCTGAATGCGTGGAACCTCACAAGAAAAACGAAGATTTTGGCTAGCTATGTGTTTCGGGCTACCATTTGGCTCTTGTGGAGAGAGAGAAATGCTAGAACTTTTGAGGATAAGAGTGGTAGTTTTGCTTCTTTTTGTGATAATGTACAAAATACGGCATCTTGGTGGATTTCTTTACATAGGAATTCTTTTTGTAATTACAGCATGCTAATGATTATTAGCGATTGGAAGGCTTTCCTTACCTAGTTGCCGGGCATGGGTTCCCTCTACCCATGGCCCTTAGGCTGTTATCCCTTTTTGTGATATATATATCTCTTTGATGTTTCTTGTAAAAAAAAAAAAAAGATTGAATGGAACCTACGACAAAGAGTGCCCAAGGCTTAGATACTAATTTACGGCACATATACCAGTCCTAATAGAGCATGATATTTGTTGTCCTTACCGAAAACTCACCAAACAGCCTTGAACTCTTGTTGTCTCGCGGTCGTAAAGGCCTAAGACTACAAAAACAAGGTCGTTAGAAAGTGGGTAACTCCGTACTGAGGCTGTTTATGAATGAGCAAGTACCAACCTACCGAACAGAAGAAGAAGACGGACTTGTAGCTGGCTGGAAACTCAAACCGCGTGCAAGGAGGCTCAGGGAAACACGGACTGGGTGAGGATTCTTGCCGAACTCGCGTGGGTCAAGCTACGGGCTGTGCAAATGGAGCGTGTAAGCAGTTGAATCAAGGAGAAACGTTTCGAAGGGATCAAGACTCACCAGAAAAACACACAGGATACGGGCTCGCTCGCGGCTGACCGTTCTCGCGCAGAGCACTCGTGTTGCAGGGTCGTCGCACGACGGTAGTGGCACGTCGAGGTGGCTGGGCGGCGTCGCACGGCGGTGGCAGCACATTGGGGAGCTTCTGTTGTGCGCGAACACGAGAGGGGAAGGGAATGGGCGGCGGCGCACAGATGGGTGGGAGCTTGCTATGCGCGAACATGAGGGGAAGGGAATGGGCGGCGGCGTGAAGTTGAAGAACGAGGGGGTGCTGAACGGCGTGTATAGAGGAAAAGGGAGGGAAAAATGGAGGGTTTTGATTCCCTTTTTCTTTTATTCAACAATATCACTTTAATTCATCTTTAAAGAACTCAATCAAGCCCTAATTTCTTTTCTCAATTTAGGGCATCTTGG